>CM056993.1:65926824-67146824 GCA_029891345.1 Dryococelus australis | reverse complement strand
TGTCACTACCCATTTATTTTGCATGATTTCAGTTTTAGAGAGGTTTATTTTTACGCATACTTCTCTGCATACCATCCCTAGCTTATTTAACAGTTGTTTAAGCTCATCCAAACTGATTGAGAGTAAAGCTATGTCTTCAGCAAAACGTAGATTGCTAAGAATTCTTCCATTTACCCTTAATCCTCTGTTTTGCCACTCAATTTTTGACATAGCCATTTCCAGCACCGATGTAAAAAACTTGAGTGATGTGGAATCACCTTGTTTCACTCCTCTTTCAACAGAAAACTCTTTGCAAATATTGCTGAAGCTACCAAAGGCCGTAGAGGTTCTGTAGATGTTATGCAACATTTTGACATAACCTGGATTCACACCTTGTTCTAGCAGGGCCTGCATAACAGCCGAGTGGTGAACCGAATCGAAGGATTTTACAAAATCAATGAAAGGCAAACAAAGTGGCATTTCATATTCATTCGCACGGCTTATTACCTCAAGAATAGATGGATGTGATATATTGAGCTAAATCCTGATCTGAAGAAAGCCTGCTAAAATGATATTACAAAACAAAGGTGATATTTTATTGTGTTGAATCTTATTGTTATATGTTGATGTTGCGGTTACATGTTGAATTTTATTGGTGCAAGTAAACTGCTTGCCAACCTGAATGCCTAAACTTTATTTTTATATTTTTTGCCACCCTTTCTGAGAATTATCTAAATGTTATTGGAAGAGCTTTGTAATTGAGTAAGACACAAAATCTTAATCATCAAAATAGTTCAACACTATTTAAATATATCCATATCTAGTTGTATCTATATATAATTACAGTGCGACGAAGTAGGTGCTTCCAATTTTGCGGGGCTCGGCCATTTTGTTGTTTTCTTGATATTTAAGAAGAGCACCCTACATACCAAGTAAATAATCTATTTTGATCCTAATTATTCTTGCGCAAGATGGTGCAATAAGAGCCTGTGAAAATTGGGCTTTGAGAACTTATTTTCGCTGAATGGTTTGTACTTTCTACCAGCGGTAGGGGTGGCGGCGATTTACCCACAGTACGTCCCACACTTTTGAATGGGGCACACCTTTTTGGCACGCTATGGAGCGTGATTAGTGTAGGGCATGTCGATGTCCTGACGTATCACTTCCTCGAGCCGAGCAGTGCGCACAGATCGAGGATGGCCATCATTACGCATGTGTGTCTGCAACTTGGGAAGCATTATTCACATCTTTGCTGCGGACTTTGTACACGCTGTACAAGGCATTCGGTGAAAATACGTTCTCAAAACCCAGTTTTCATTGACTCATATCTCCTTTAATATTCCGTTTATACGGTGTCTTCAATATCTTCGACTTTATTTTGCATAAGAAATCACCTCCCGTAGCTTGGGCGCTTAGTTTCTTAACATCGTGTATTGTCAGTCTAGTAAATAAGTGAAATTCTTTAAGATGCAGCTTTACAAACATTTATCAAACATTATATGGCCGGGTGTACGGTATTTTTTAATACACGTTGAGCTTCAAACAACGCAGTTGTATTTTTAGAAAACAGACTTTTACATCGTGTGAAGCAACATATAGACTATTCACGGTAAAGTGAGCACTTTTGAAAGCCCTCTCTTTTGAAATAATACCAAGTAAAGGTATTTTATTTTAGCCTTAGACATTAACTGCTGAGTGCGGTGGAATATATACACACACGGTTTATTTCTTACATGGAAATATTTATTTAAAAAGGTGATTAAAAGGATAAAAAATGGCTGAAATGAAAAAGTAACTCTAGAACTTCAAAAGTACTCACTTTATCGTGAACAGCCTTTACATCTGTGTACACACACACACACACACACACACATCAGAACTGGTTTCTGTGTTTAATGTTCATGAGCAATGGTAATATATTTTGTCACAAAATTAATACAAAGGTCGCAAAAACCTTAAAGAATTTTCATTCTAATACTGTCTAAAACTGTGTTAAGCGGAAAATAGAAAAAGAAGACTTTTTAAAAATGGATTTATATATAAATATCAACATTCTCGTCTTTCCTTAATATCATTTTATTGTACAACAAATATTTATCAAAAACCAGATTTAAAAAAACAGTATGGAACCCACACTGAATTAACTACATAATAAATTTACTTTACATAAAAATTACTAAAATATTGTAGACCAAAAACGGTGTAGTGCTGAATAAATTATTTACTCTAAAATCTCAGCCAAACTACTTGAAAATACAAATGTCCATTATCTTCACTTTTAACTTAAATCTTTACAAGGTGATTCTCTTTTACACAGTAAAAACGAACTGCACAGAAACTGAATCTCATCCAATGCCACGTGACTGTCAGTCCGAGACGAGTATGTTAACATATCGTGTAGTTCTCAAAAATCAATGAAGTCACTCCAGCAAAGTTAAAGAGTAGCGTCGCTGCCTTGAGTTGGGTATTCCCACCTTGCAGATGAGTAAAGAATGTCTCTCGTGCCTTCCTGGTGCGCCCAGTTGCGTTTAGAGTACTTTGTGATCGGAGCACTCGAACAATCCGGTTGGTCTCTGTGTTGCTACACTGATAACCCGGCAGTAACAGCACGCCACGTGTGATGTCGTTGCCGAAGCTGCAGCTCACGGCGCCGCTTTGTCGTGTTTCTTGGAGGCGGGGACTAAACCCCCTGTCTCTTTGGTCGGTGTGGCGTGGTCAACCCATCACCTTGGATATCCATGGGACGAACTTCTGTATGTTGGTGTAGACGCCCGGCAGGTGCTCGCGGCCGCAGCCGATGCCCCACGACACCAGGCCGATGAGAACTCGCTTGCCTTCCATGGTCGTCGTCAGAGGTCCTCCAGAGTCGCCCTGCAAACAACACGTCCAATTCTATGACCAAACTCATTTCCGAGATTTGTTATATAAAAGGGAGTCGCAGCAAAACATTATACAGCATGCATTAGTAGTGAGGTCTTGAGAGCCGATGAGACCGATTCAGGTGAGTATGGAGCAGCATCGAATTCGAACAAAACGGGGGAAACGGGAAAACACCGAGAAAAGCCGCCCACCAACGGCATCATCAGGCACGATTCCCAGATGCGAAAATCCGGAGTGACCCGGCCGGGGATTGAACCCGGATCGCCTTGGTGGGAGGCGAGTAGGGTACCTGCTCAGCCACCGTGACCCCATGTAATAGTTAGTGGTTTGTTGAGAAACGCACGGGCATATTAGATGTCGTAGAAAAGATCAAAAACAAAGTAGTATAGATTTTTAGTTTGCGGCCAGTTAACATTACGAACGTTCCGATCGATTCTTTAAGGTGGTAATGGGGTCAGATGGTACATTTATGTGATGAAAGGAAGAAAAACCATGCGTGTATGTAGGTTGTAAATAAGATGGTGTTAAAGAGATTGGGAGGAGTTTTCAGTTGTCCAAGCATATATTTATTTGTCACACTTATGGCCGGAAATGCTCTGAGAAAGCTATTGTGTTTCCCTACAGCAATGTGTCATTTCACAAAGTCTCTTCTATTTTACCTGAGTGGGTTTATTTACTTCTTGATGCGGTTGTATATAAGACTGCGTTAGAGAGATCAGGAGCGGGTTCAATTATCAAAAGAGATGTTTACTGGTCATATTTATGGCCAGAAATGATCAGAGTTATCGGTGGTGTTTCCCCCTGCAGTAACATGCCATTTCACAAATTATCTTCTGTTTACTTGAGTGACTTGGTTTATCTCGTAATGCTAACTGGTTAGTGTTGATGGCGTTATCCCCTGTTCAATTTCACAAAAGTTGTTTAAAGTGACGATCGGCGGCGATGTTAGTAGTATAGAAATGCCGATTTGGGCACAAACGCAAAAAAGTGGCTCAAAAAATTTGAAAAAATAAAATATTATATATAATATAGATGGATCAGTTGCTAAATGTATTAAACGGAACCAAACAATTTAAGAAACTTTCCGAACATACAATTGGGCAGTCCTATCCCATAAACCATGCTGAAATAAATTATACATGGTATGGATACAAAGTGATAATTACTTCTGGAAATTTAAAAGTAACCTTACCAGACAGATATGTTCAGATTTTCAGTGGAAAAGTTTTAAATTATGCTAATCGTGGAGGTATAAGTTTTGCATATGATGGAATGGTGGATTGTGGTGCTAAACAAATGCATTCTATTCAGTTTTTAAAAGAGTAAATGATGGTCGTCGTACAATCAGACATCAGTTGATTTTTATTTGTATATCTATTAAGTTTTAATGGTTATCCAATAATTAAAACGCAATTATCGCTCTGACTGCGGCAATGTGCTACAACATAGTCTAATTAAAAATTTAGATACGCATCTCCAAATTCGACATATTAAAGTAGCCGAAACATTGAATTCTTTTTCTAAATCTTTCATTACACTTTCTTATCAATAAATGTTGTTTTGTAGTTAGTTAACTGTGAGATATCAGTTTTCAAACATCTCAATGCTTCATCATAGCGTTCATTATCTTCGCCAATGCGTTTTAACGCCATCGCCATAGCATTCATGGTCATAGCGTTCATTGGTGTCTGTTTTACCAAACAGTTTTCTTTCAAAAGAAGTTTTGCCATCCATACACAAACATGTATGGTTATTAGTTTTTAATGAATGGTTATCCATTAAAAACATTTACTGTTATATAATTTTTCTTTAAAATTATATAACAGTGCTATAAGAGTGTTTTTTGTTTTTAATGGGAAGTATCACTCTCTTTCAATTTTGTTGTGTCCCCATGGTAATGTATTAATACCATCTTTAAGAATAAATCTTTTATTATCGGAACTTAATGCTTTTTTTTCTCAACTTAATCGTATAGAGTTCATGCTTCTTACTTTTAATAAGATTCATACTTTGGTACAACACTTTTTTTACCAAAACAAACACTTTTTGTAGTCACCAAAACTAATCTCGTTTCTGACTACAGTGTTTTTCACACCCTTTGCTCTTTTCTTTACACCATCTTCCACATTTATTACATTCATTTTCGATTTCAAGCCAATAAATTTTTCCATTATTTATCCATTACATTCATCTTTCATTTTACCAATAACCTTTTTGTTAACTAACTTTATACCATATGGATTATCTTTTTTATAGCCAGAAGTATCGAAATGATCGACCATTTCTTTCATATCACTGTAGAAGTCTGATGTTTTTATATAATAGCTGTATGAATCAGTATCTTGGTAGCACAGTTCAATATTTCCCCATACTTTGGTTTCATTTTATTATAGTGAAAATCGTACATTAAGACTTTCGATAGATGAATTATGCTCATTCCAACATAAATGGGTTTGTTAAAGCACAGTTTTGTTTTATTCATTTCAACTGCAACCAAAGAGTTATTAAATATTGTTCTATCTTTAAAGTTTGGTTTAGCCACTAGTTTTAGCCATTTGCTTAGAACTTGTGCACAACCGTATATCCACTCGGTTTCTAATATTTTCCATTGTTTTTCCCAAAACAGAATTGTTCATTAATTTGTAGAAATATTTTCAAAGTAATTTGTAGTCTTTGTTCACATATTTGTGTTTAGATCAATATAGAACTTGAGCCAATCTGATTGATCAAACTCCAGAACTCTATGGATCTTTTTCAACTTCATTCCGAGAGATAGATATTGCTTAAGATTTACATAATGTAATTCATATTTTTCTTTATCATACAGAGTAGTTAAGAGTTTGGGATTTTTTGGAACCTTCTCTTATTTTATTCTCTGATGCCAATGGTAGATCTTAGTGGAGATCGTGTAGTTCATGAGGGTATTCCAAATCAACTTCCAATATATAAACTTTTCTAGAATCATCTCGTATTTTTGTTACATCTATATTTGTATTTCTCCACTTAAACCCACCACAGGGTAAATACTGGCTCATAGCCCATCCATGTGAGTTATTGGCATCTAGATATGTAAGATAAAAGATTTCCTTTGTACTATCATAAGCATTCATATGTTTATTATTTGCTTTAGCATATTGCTTACAACATTGTGAAATTCCACCACGAACACCTCTTTCTATCCTCAAAATCACGTCGTAATCTGTTAATTCTAGTTCTATTTTAGTATGTTTGAGCATAGCATCCCACGCTAACCCCGGGGCTGTGAAATACCATGCTGGATCTAGCTTATATGTTTTGAGACATACATCTCTAAAATTTTCCATTATATCAGACAATATCAATACATCGGATTTGTTATAGAGTTCTGTGTACTATCCTAGAGATTTTATGTTGAATTTTTCCCACACCTTTCTCGCAAATTCGTAATCTTTGTCTGTAATGTCATATTTATTAAGTTTGTTATAAAATGCATCTTTGGATGGAAGTGATGTTTCACAAAATTTTTCAGCACTATCCATGTAATCATATGGATAAACACCTTTTCTTATAACAAAGTCAAGAAGTTCATTGGGAAAATGCTTACATATTTCTCGGAATTGGCTTCTGGAAAGGTTGCTAGATAGTTTATCGATACTACTAGCCATAAATTTAAAGGAGTCAATAAATCTAAGATTTATACTTTCACATACACGTTTCATAAAAGAAAGATATTTTTCTTCGTCGTTTGGAATTAGATCAATTTTATTTTCATCGATGTCAAGATCTCTTATGAATAAATGTGTATCATAACCAGATAGATTGTGTATAAACACTGGGATAAAACATGGATTTCTATACGATAAGTTACAATCTATGTGTGCAGCTGCCCTAAATTTCCCTGTAAGATGATCATGATCTCTCACAGAATCACCTTTCAAAGACTTTTCACATATATGACAATGGGTAGCTGTATCATAAACAATTTGTTCTTTCTGAGTTAGTGGAAGCATTGGTTTTTCATTTGTGTATATATCACCAATAGACTTTGCTTCTTCCATTAGCATTTTAACGAATACAGTAGATGCATCATAAGTTACTGGTTGTTTATAGTATCCATGTTCGTATTTTACATAGTAACAGAAGCTAATAGGCTCATGTTTTTGGTATGGTTTCGTGTAACATTCGTCGGGGTTTGGTTGGCAAGTTTCAATTTTAGTCAACAAACATTCAAAATCAGCATATATCATAAATGGAACTCTCAAAGAATGATTTTTTGTTTTTAAATCTTAATATGCGATTTTTTCCTTTAGATGGTAGTTCAACTCTAGCACCATCGTGATCTCGGCAGTCTTGTTCGTGATCTTTTAGCATACTTACAGAGTAGAAATGTTGTAAATATCTATCCCATATATATTTTGTGACCATTATTTGATACTTGTGATGCGATAAGTCTCGAAAGACTTTTTAACCAGCAGTAGTGGTTGTTCTTTTCGTCTTTGATATAGAGTAGGTTAATGTGATTATCCATCTTATTTTTTGTTGTTTTACTGGGGAGATTATATATTTCTACCGCCATCTTTTTCTTTGTATGCGTATACATTAATAGACTTCTTTTCTCAAAGGTTGGTATGCTATCCAATTTCATTGGAAATTCCAAACCCTTGAGTGCATCATCAAACTCATGTTCGTAAGCTATGTATTTATTCACTCTTTGGGGGTTTCTTTGTACTTGATGCAATGCAGATAGAACAGACCACAAAAAACATTTTTGATCATTATTCTTAACATTAATTACCGGCTGCTTAGCTTTGATTTTTTCTGGGAGATCAACATAAGAACTGCCCTTGAATGGTACGTATTTATTTATTCGCACTTCTAGTTTAAATATTCTATTGAGTACCTACTGAGATCCCTTTGCATCGAAAGCCCCCATCTCAGCTATGATTTTCAATATGCTGTTGGCATAATATTCTTCCAGATTAGTCGATTTCAGTATAATTTTGTTCTTTGTTTTAAGGGAGATTTCTACATACTCAATATTCTCACCAATTCCCCTTTTGTACTCAATGAAGAGTTTCATGTTCACTTTGAGTGATTATAAATGTTTATTAATTAGTCCTGTGACAGTTTCTTTTACATCTTTTAGGAAATGATTTGGGTCTATGTATGGATTCACATTCTTTATAGTATAAGTCTTGATACTACTTTGAAATGTCGTTTGGATTTCTTCTACACTGAATCTGAGTGTGTACTCATGAATTTTACTTCTCAAGTGACTTCTTATGAGAGACGGTTTGTAATAGTGACTACACGTTTCACATTTCACTTGTTTCTCTCGTGGGAACTTCTGTTTTGATATTAAATGTTGTGATATTTTAAAAATTTCCCATGCATTTGTTGGTTCATGTGATTTATTATGTATTGGTGCAAGACCTTTGTTCAATCCACTTTTAAAATGACTTCTTATGAGAGATGATTTGTAAAAGTGATTACAAGTTTCACACTTGACATACTTCTCTTGAGATTTTTTCTTCTTTCTTTTCACAAAAATATATTTCTTAAATTTATATTCTTTCCAAACATTACCAGTTGTGTTAGCCTTTTTCATTGCCATGGTCATCATATTATATATATATATGTTGATTTTTATTTGTGTCCATTTATTATATACAATATTTTATATTTTAGGTATCAAAATTTTTTAAGTCACTTTTTTTTTTGCAGTTGTGCTCAACCGCAACTTTTTACACGTATTTTTGCAGATGAACTCAAACGCAAAGTTTAACGCAACTTTTTTTTCTAAAGACTACGATCTAACCAAACGCAACTTTTTGAGCCATTTTTTTTCTTTTGTGCCCAAATAGGCATTTCTATACTACTGATGTTCTCTTTGAAATGTACCTTAATGTTCTCCGATGTATGTAGCAGCTAAACTGTTCTTTCTACAAGATATTCTATTGAGAGTACTGGAGTTTCACAAATTAGATGCTTCGTGATACCTCAGAGGGAGAGTTACAGAAGTCACTACCGATCTCACGAAGTGATTCCCATAAGAATAATAAACAAACATGATCTTTTGGACTACTGTAACTGCTCTTTATCAGTATAATATCATTTAATTTAAAACTAGGAGACCTATGAGAAATTTGAAACTAACGATATATTCGACCTGAACGTTGGTAAAATGACGTTCACTTGTATAAATTCTAAAATGAGACAGTTACTGATGACTTACCAGGACCCAGGCCTCACTAATATCCAGTACTCGCCAGAACCCAGCACACAAAATGATTACAACTTACCGGGACCCAGAAATCATAAGGGGTTTAGTACCCAACATGACCCATCATTTACAGAACCCAGAAGTTACTAGGACCTAGGATCTTACCATGTCCGTGAATTCATAAGTACCCAGAACCCCTCCAGGGCTCAGCGATCCGAAGGTCCTAGCATTTTCCAAGATCCAGAACTCGCAAATGCCCAGCATTCACTAGAACCTATAATTTACCATGGCGCAGGAATAACCAATACCCATAACTAACCAGAACCCAGCACTCGCTATAACCAAGGACTCATCAGGGCCCAGTACTCAGCAGGAAACAACAGTTGCTAGATCCCACGGAGTCACTAGAACCCGCACTCACCTGACAGCTGTCTCGACCGCCCTCCTTGAAGCCAGCGCACAGGAACACGTCGTGGATGGTCTCTCTGCGGCCCGCCGCTCGGAACCAGCGCTGGCACCTGTCGTTAGAGATCACCTCCACGTCCACCTCTTGCAGCACCGTGGGCGCCGTCGACATCCCTGTCGGGTCATAAACAACCATCCTCGTTCGAAGAGTGCACAGCAGCTGGTAGCGAACCCTTCAAGAGTTCTAGCCATAATACTTTCATTACAATTTTGTCCGTGCAAATTTTTCCTCTTCCGATTCGTGAATCACAGTTCATATTGCCGTTCGAAATTCTTTAATTTGTAATCAAAAATAGTAGTTAGTCAAATATTTACATTACAGCCGTCTTACACAAATCTTGTAAAAGCAATTTTATTCAACTTCAAAGTCTTATTTTAAAAATGAGTCTGAAACAACAATTACTGAAATTTTAGAAAAAAGAAAATACATAATTTATTTACAGTTAGTAAAATACGTTTGGAACCAACACTTGAAAATAATTCGCGCTTCTAACTACATAGTAACAATGAAATTAGTTATATTTATCTGACATACGTGTTTAAATTGGTGGTTCTTGAATTAATATTTTTTTAAATTTAACACACATATGTTTAAAATTTTCTTAATAATAACAAAGTTGTATTTTTAGCAGTTTCATATCGTCTTTTGACGTACTCACAGATACAAAAGTGTGTATGACAATGGGAATATAAGCATATGGCATGCGATGCAAGAATATAAGAAGGGCAAAACAGAATAAAATATGTACTACTTTGAAACGTATGAATTTTAATTAGATTGATTTTCATTTATATCCGAAATAAATTTCCGCTTTTATGGCTAATCTTGACTTCCCTGGTCAGCGCAGTCATGCCAACTTAGTCGCAGCTGGGTCGTCAGGTAATGTACGGGAAAAACATACGAGTGCGACCTTGTCCGCAAACGTTAACTAAGCTTGGTGCTTGATAAAACGACAACTGCCAGATATGGCTAATCATTTCCTCGAACGGCAAAAGTGCAGATATGACTAAGGTCGCACAAGCACTCGCCGGATGGGAACAAAAGAATGTGGCTTAGGTAAAACATTCTGAACTACTTATTAAAAGGAAAATATTTTTCATTTCGCAAAGAGATACTGATATTTCCGATTCAAAAGCGCCAAGTTGTACACATTAAATGTTAACTATTTGAACATACTCCTGCAAAAAAATATGCACCCTAAACCTGGATATAAGTTTTCTGGGTTATCAGCTTTAGAGTAAATGTAAATCTAGTATTATCTTTGCATTTCCTAAGTTCCTGATATACTCAACTGTAAAGTAATATATCGGTGATTTTGAAGAGTAATCCACTGTCAATCACTGGAAACCTGCAGTAAACCTCTAGTACTTGGTAAGTATCCGCATATTTCCTCTATCTTTAGTGAATCATTTTTTCCCCAACTAGGTTTCTTGTATACTAATTCGACTTAGTATTAATATATTTTAAAGTTAAAGAATATAAACAGACTTTGCGAGATGGCGACATATTTATTTACAAGTATTCGGCAGTGTTTCTTAATCGAAGCATGACTCCTAGTCACAAGGCCAATGAGACTATATTTCAGCCGATGGACAAGCCATGGGCTTTCAAAAGTGCTCAGTTGAGCGCGGGGCAGGATTGCTCGATGGAGAGTACTCACCGTGGCGGGTGCGGCCCCAGCCGGCGACGGTGGCAGTCTTGCCAATGAGACTAGATTTCAGCCGATGGACAAGCCATGGGCTTTCAAAAGTGCTCAGTTGAGCGCGGGGCAGGATTGCTCGATGGAGAGTACTCACCGTGGCGGGTGCGGCCCCAGCCGGCGACGGTGGCAGTCTTGCCAATGAGCTTGATTTGCGGGTCGGGCAGGCACACTGGGATGATGTGCTGCTTGAAGTATACGGCGCGGTCCAGCTTCACGAGCGCCACGTCGTTCTTGAAGTCCGTGTGGCTGTATTGTGGGTGCACCTACGGGAAACAAGCACCACCTCCAACACCGCGATAGCAATCACATACCTCGTTCCCAGACGCCAACTTCCCGTGGCTGACTGTTTTTAGACCAGGAGCTTCCGGGTGGCAGTCCCTGGAAAGCCAGTGTGAAACAGATCTGAGCTGCGCTTTACCCTTTGGTCTTTAGCGCCAATGAGGGCGAAGGAATGTGAGAATGAAGCAGTAACGGAATGCTGTCTTGGAAGGAAACATGAATGCTCACTAGAACATTGCAGACTTACAATTAGGAGTTTGTCTCACACGAGAAGTTAAAGGTTCTAGATTTTAGATACCTCCAAGATATTTGGGCATCGACTAGAATGCCTCTACATAAAACCCACGATTTTTGGCGAAATAATTTAAGAGGAAAATAGTTTCCAGTATCACATTAATGACCATGGCAAGCCAGTTGCCTATGCACAGAACACGCCTGAATTTTCTTGTTGAATTAGAGAACTTCCACGATTGATGAGCAAAAAAAATTTCTTCTTGCAATAAAAAGAAATCGCATAACAGTAAATGTTAAACAAGAGCATTTCGGTGCATAAAAATGTGAAATATTTTCGCGAAAAATTACTGACGCTTACTCATACATCACGGGTGGGAACAGTGATTCACTCTTCCAGCCTTATCGCTATGGGTGAACACGGTATGAAGAATGTTATTAAGTTTGCCTTACCGGCAGAGTGCCGACTCACCTCCTTCCTCTCGACACCGAACTCCTCGTGGTGCAGGCGCTCCGACTGGTCCCTGACATCCCACTCACCCAGCCGCACCCGCAGGTTGCTGTTCGACGTCCTGCAACATAAACCATTGACGTCACATGCTTGCGGAGCTGGAATGTTCGCACGTTGAAACAGACTGCATTGGGACACTACACAGCAATGACTTGGGCACTCGTGCTAGCACTACACCGCCTGGCCTCTGTGGGGGTGGTCATAGGCAGCTTCCAACCTTCCAGAAAAGCTCACTATCCTACTAGCGAAGTAAAAAATTTCTAATATTGGGACCCAGTTCATGGTGGCACCTGGATGACAGTTGCCGCCTCTTATGTAGAGTCGAGAGATTTAGGCGGCTCTTAACAACGAGGTCTTTAGAGCCGGCGAGGGTGAAATGAGGCGAGACTGAAGGAGCGTCGGAATGTAAGGGAGGGGGGAAATGGAAGATCACCTAGAAAACCCGCCTACCAGCGACATCGTCTGGCACGATTCCCACTTGCGAAAATCCGGGAGTGACCTGGCCGGGGATTGAACCCGGTTCGTGTTGGTGGGAGGCGAGCAGGCTAACCGCTCAGCCACCATGGCCCCTCTTATTTAGAGGGATGCTTGAAATGTTCAAGTTGTAGTTACCGATTGTTGTGTATAACTTAGCGTCATCAACATCTACTTATACAACTCCATAAACATGTAATTATAGAACAAAAACATGAATTTTACTGATCAATAGCAGTGATCCACTCAGCAGGCTACTGCCTCCTGCTTAGAAGTTTGCAGTTTGTTGTCATAATTAGGCAAATTGTTTTACAAATATCTGTCCAGCTTCAAGTACTATTGGAGCTCACTCAGGCACATGAACCATGGTCTTGCCAGGTTGTAGGAAGTCTGTATATGCTGCGCAACATCACCCCCATCAATTACCCACTGATCATGTATTAAGGAATGCAAGGATCCTGAAGCCAATGTATCAAAGGCCTGTGCTGAAATGGCCTTGATGTATTTCACTGAAGTCGCGTTCATATCCGAAACAATCTGTAGGCACCTCTAGCTTATATCAGATTTTAGTTTTTGAATTAAAACATTATAGAACTGTTTTCGGTCTGAAATCTAGATCAAGGCCATTCCTTCAATCTGTTAGCTATTTCGTGAGTAATTGATATATCATGGAAGCTACAAGAATTGACCGATCTTTGGAAACATTAATGATCTTTTTACATAAGGGGAAGTTGAAATTTCATATAACAACTTAAAACATTCTTTCAAAACACACATGGTGTAGACGTTTTAGAATATTCAGCATGTGGTAGGATACACTTCATATTACCGGCTAGCAGTATAACTAGGAGCAAGGTGTTTTCAAGAAGAGGTGAAGCGAGACTTACGTGGCGACGCAGTGGGCGGCTGTCACGATCCAGCGGTTGTTGAGTAGCGCTCCTCCGCAGGACAGCTTCTTTGACAAGAAGCCGGTCTTTATCAGAGCAACCTGCAAACACATCACCAAACATTGTGGGTTGTAGTGGAGACTACAGTAGCAGATTTAGAGAAGCCTCAAATACATAGTTTGCTTATCTCGTGGTTAATCGAAAATTGTGAGCCCTGCTTATATTCTTCTTCAACCCACTCTGTACCCGTACACATCATGTGAAATTTAAACCGTGACACATCATGATGGATCGAATGACCAGCAACCAAGCCTCCATCACGTGACATTGTAAAATCGTTTGAAATTCTTACTCTACTTTCCAAAAAAACAAAAACAAAACCATAGGAATTTCTACTAACTTTGAACAGTATGCTAGCAGTACTACAATAAAAACTAGGAATTAACTTCCATAGTTCACTGCCAAAATTACTGAATATGTGTATATCAGTGCTCTCAAAAAGCATATACAGTTACTAGTATAATTCTTTTTTAAAAGTGGATTTCAAAAGTGCACATTAACTTCGAACTAGTCATAGGTATGAACACGACAGGAAGTTGGTGGTTTTTCAGTCTTGCCCAGGACAACCATACAGAAACATAATTGTTTAACCAAGCAAAATATTTTTATTAAAGATGGGAAAAAATGAAAGCAACTGTGTCAATACAATAAGTTGTTTAGTCATATTTATTGAGCAGGGTTGTTCAATTTAAACTACGTGTTCTTTAAAACAAAAAAATTAACTACGTAATTCATTTCCTTCAGTAAGCAATAAACTAGGCAAAGCACCTTCTACATATTTGTTTGTAGCTATTCAGAAAATTGTTTGTTGGTCAAAACAAACTTTTCTTTGTACATAGTTATTACTGCACTCATTTATGAATGACGTTAGGGACTTTGGTGGATTTAGGATTTCCACAAATATTAGCAAGATTTCATGGGTGGTGCGTTGTGGTAATTATAAAATTACATAGAAAGAACAAGACAGTTGATTTACAGAACGCGTTTCTGACATACCAGCACGCTATTTACATGAGGCACAGAAAGATTACGAAAACTCTTATCTATGAAAATTGTAGCGTCCACATTTGTCACTGTTTCTACATTTGTCAACAAAATTGATGTACTTTTCACACGTTTAAATTTGCTTATATTTAACGCTTGTAATTTTCTGTATGTTGTGACATATATTATTTACTTAATTTTTTGTCTATTTTCACATGGTTAGGATTTTAAATAATTAGATATACGAATAGCAATATTCATGTGAAAATTCAATTAGTTAGCTAGTTTTATTTTTTGTTTGTATTTTTAAATTAATATTGTATATTAATTACCTTTTCGCGGTCTCAACTGATTGTTAATGTTTCAGGGATATTTTCGTATATTTTTATTACATTTCTACGAGACCTTAAATTCTATGAATTAGGGATTTAGGCCGTTTTGGAGTGAGTCAATTTATATTTACGTAGCGAGCCATTAGATTGGTCAACTGGTTTAAACCATGCACCCCTATTGGCGGGAGAGTCCAGCATAGGGTAGGCAGGTCCAATTCGGCTAGAACCTCGTTCGCTATGCATATGCTCTTCCGAAGCATCAAAACGTTAGAACAGGACGCCCCTCCAGAAGTTGGACGAGACCTAGGGTATTTAAATTTGATTTTAGGGTGTTCAGTTTTAACAGCTCGCTTTAAGTTTTTATTTGTGTATCAACGTCGAGTAGTGTGTGGAAGAGCTCATCCATTTTAGTATTAAGCAGCTGTTTAGTAAATAGTCAGGTAGTTAGACGTCGCTACGTTCGTGAGCCGTGAGCCACGTAAGGCAGAACCCCTACACTACTTATTGCTGCATCCTGAGTCTACAAGATTTGATCCTGTCCTGTTCCTACAAATTAAATGGTATTCTTTTTCGAGATCAACTCAACAGTAACGTAAGAAGTACAGTATTCAGTTTTACTTCGTATCTAGTACAGACAAGATGGCGCTTGTTCTAGACATTTAAATCCGGCGCCATGTTGGCTAGGCGTCCGCAGCTTAATCCAGCACATATTTATTAACCACGAGAAACCCTAGTGAGAGCTTTAGTGTTCTAACGGCAGCAGCTACGCCAGAGGCATAGGTTCAGTAGATTTTTGAGCTGAGACATTTTTCATTTAAGAGAGGATTTTTACAGTGTAAGTGTATTACGTCAGACTTTCATAAATGATAACGACCATTACGCCCGGCTACTCCCTAACGGCCGTAAATGCCATTCAGGGTTATTTGATTGTTTCATTTACCAGCATTGATTTTTAAGTTTACACATATCTGAATATTTTTATTGAATAAAAGGATAATTGCTGGACATTGCATTGTGTCTGACGTGTTTTTGTATTCTCTTCTCTACATGATTTCTTGGTTTGGATCCTCTCCTAATATATGTAAACTGAATCTGAAAGAACTCAAAGTAGGTTTAGGAGTCTTTGCATGTCAGAATAGTTTTTTAGCCGATTGGCAAACTATGGTTTGTCGTGGTGTGTAACAAGGTGAGTTTGGTACGCACAGAACGTCTATAGCGGGAGTCCCCTGGCTTCGAGAAGACTTGTTACTGAGCTGCATGAACAGACTAATAATATCCCATGCCAAATTTTATAAATATAGCGAACAAACTGATGAGCTATGAAATTAACCACATGTGTACGCAGGTAGAAGCTCATACACACGTCATGTTGGTCAATGAAACATAGTCTTAAACATCCTTTCAGTTATTTAATCTTTCTTAATTTAAGTTTGCGCCCTTTACTGAGTAATATCACGTGGCAGTACACCAGTTAATTTCCCCTCGACATCAATACTCAGAAATTCAGCCACTCTCCCCACATATATATATATATATATATATATATATATATATATATATATATATGAGATACAGCATTGCACGCACTGGAGGTGCCATCATATGTTAAACACAGTGTTTACTCCAGACGTAAAGGGCTGTTACATTTCATATTTTGCGCCAACGTGGTAGCCTAGGGTGTGTGTTACATTGTATGTTTCTTTACAAAATATATAATTTCTATAACGAATTCGTACTGCCGTTACACTAACTGCTAAAAATATTTTGACGTGAATATGCCTTTAAATTTGCAACCATAGTGGGAGGCAATTCAAAAAATCCGATGATAAAATCGGGGGATACTATTTGGCATTGCAGCTCCGAATCTATAGTCTACATTCAAAATTCATTTACACCACTCGATTGCCAAAGGATCAAAGAATATGTTACGTCGAGTGAGGACTGCGAAGCATCGCGTGCCAAGGGGGGGGGGGGGGTGTTCGCAATTTTGAGTTCATTTCGCCGCGTCTCATAACTTCCGCGTAGTATAACTTTTGACTAGGAGAAGCTACGACACTTCATTTAAGTTTCAGTCGACATTGCGTTTATAAACACATTCGTATGGTGAAATTGTACGAGTTTAATGCAAAAATGAAGGAAACTTTTCACAATGTCGGCCTATACTCTTCAAAAAGCCAAGTCGATATACAGAAATCGTATACGGTTGGAAAGAGCATCTCAAAAGCAATCCAGTGATACCCATAAAAGCCCATATGATCAAGTGAAGCGGTGCCGGGAACGTAAAATAAACATCAAGGCGTCCGAGCGCGTCAACACAACGTAGGCTATAGCAGAACAAACGACCGTGTCTCCTACACAGTTACAACCCATTTTTTCTCAAAATGCTCTGTTTGTAGCAGTTATTTTCAAAACAAGACGCATCTAGCGATGGTGTGCAATACCACACCGCCAGCTCATTTGAGTGTAGTGAAGAGTGGAGAGATTTGGGCGGCTCTTAACATCGGGCCTTGAGAGTCGATGAGAGTGATGGGATGTGAGTGTGGAGTTCCGCTGGAATGCAAGAACGAGGGAAGCGGGAGATCCCCGAGGAAACCCCGCCGACCTCATTAAATTTTAAACATTATCAGACTGTGACTGAAACCACCACAAATTATAACTTCCTAATGATAAAAACGTAACGCCTTTCCATAGATTCTCGCTTGGGATTTAGTTGTCAAAGGAGTGAAAGTTGATGGACGCAAAACATCTTCGAATAAATTCGAACCGTTTTCTTACTTATGCATTGTGGGTGCTAATGCAAAATTGTAGAAGGAAAATCAATGCCAAGTGGTTTGTTTATCACGCATTATAGATAAAGTAGTACCAAATTACGGGCTACAAATTTTGCAGCTTTATTTGAATGTTTTACACCTCATACCTGCCATGGGTGACTTCCGAAACTGGAGCTGTGGCCACCAACAATGCGATTACTCCTGGTGTATAGTTCTCCACAACCTATTAATAGAGATGTTAAAATATCGTTAAACAAATTATTGGACAGAAAATAGTGGCTTTCTTTTTACATGATGCAATACGCAGTAAAAAAAGCAAGCGAATACTGATTTACAATTAAGATTAGAAGCCGTGCAAATAAAAAGGTTAGAAAATATGTACATAGAGTTAGAACCAGAATATTTACAAGAGGAAGATACCTGTAAATTAAGAAGGTTGTTGAGGAGTAAGGAATTTAAACTAACTATTGACTCAAAATTCACAGAAGACAACGGGTGAGCGTGTAAGATGGCGTGAGGTGCACACCACTACTGAGAAGTGAGTCTGAAGACGAACAGTCCTGTGCAGCTACAGCATGCGGGCTCCTGTCGCACTCGGGCGTTCAAGTCTCCAGCCATGCATTTGCCACCAGGAGCTAGGCGGGCGGCCGGTATTTACCGCGGTACCCTGGCGCGGCGAGGACCTCCTGGTGGCCCCCGGAGCTGGCCGTGGGCCGCACCGGAGGGCTGATGGTGAGGACGGGGCGGTAGTTATCCGGCCCGTGGCTCGTGATGATGTTGATGTTGCCGCCGTAGTCAGGCCGCGCCGGCGCCAGCACGCCAATGCTGAAGTGGTGGCCGGGTTGGTACGGGAACGGCCCGTTATTGCTGTTGAAGTCGTAGCTGGGCGGCCGCTGGCCGTAGCCCGGCCTCACGAACACGATGTCCGGCTCGTGCGGCCAATCACCGTGCTGGTGCTGGCCGAACACATGGTTGTCGTTCGGGTAAGTGTAGTAGACGTGCGGGCGGCCGTAGCTATGCTGGTAGCCGTTGTGCGTGCTGGGCCTCTGCTGCTGCTGTTGCTGCACCAGGTACTGAATAGCTGTGCAGCCAGACAACACAACTCTTCAACTGGGATCAGTTACGAGCCCATTTAATCAAAACATGTCTCTTTCGGAAATAAAAACCACTATTATTCCACGAGTATTCTCCGTGGTATTCCAATCGGGAGGGTGACAAGCCTTCTGAGGTGGTTTGATACCAAGCACGTGAAATAAATACACGTAAAAGGAGGCCTTTTGAAATTCCAAGGTAATGGAGGACTCCTGTTAAGTGAGTACCTGGGTAATTTTCTGGGACATATGTGGTCAGAGAGAGTGCTTACGATCCCATCTCTCAGAACCAATGATAGAGGAAGGAAACTTTGCATTCCCATAATTTATTCACAATTAACTAACCATTTTTGCAAACCCTGCCCATTGCATATTATTTAGCCATATTTAAGTTAACGATCCCTATATCCTAATGCGCCAACGCGTACTACCGTGTATAAAATAAACTAATGTCATTTTCTTTGATTAAATTTTATTTTTATTTCATTTCTGTTTGATTTGATTTCAGTTTGATTTTACTTTATTTCTCATTTGATTTGATTTTGATTTTATTTCATTTCAAACAAAATAATTTCACATCGTCTCGGAGGCACGTTTAATTATATTTTGACTTTTCAATACAGGAAAATTTCTGAAATCACTTATAGTGTTCTTTTTTAGTAAATTAATTGTCAAACAAAATTATGGGGTGTTGATGGCAATATTATGATGGCTGAATTTTCTTTAATCTATGTTGTATACCGGAACTATAATAAACACACTAGATATATTGTTCATTGTTACTCGCAGGTGTAGTAGGCGGAACATTGTCACCCAGGATTCGGCATGCCCGCCTTCGTCAAGACATTGTTTTATCTCCACCACACGACTCTGATGCAGGCAACAATGAGGGCCATTGTTAGTAGTGTGGTGCAAATAGTGAAAGTTCGCGTGCAGTTGTGTTTAACGCAACTCTCTTTTATTATTCTGTTTTTCGAGGTGAATGGAAGGTGCCCATTTGATACGTTTCGCTACAGATCTGTTCTGAAAGTTCCACTGGATGTGTTCACAGAAATTACTAGTCTCAACATAAAAAATTTGGAGGTATATTAAGCAGTTTCCAAAAGTGCGAATAGTTGACCTACGCAAAAACTTCAGAATAAAAAATCAAATCGCTGTATTGTGTTGAAGTAAAGTCAAACTTATTTATGCTTCAGATTTAAAATTATTGAAAACTATACTAGTGTTCGGGGAATCCAGAAGTGTCGTAATAACCTGTATAAATTATACAAGAGGTAAATAAAATAGAGAAACATGAATTATTTCATGGGAATATATCGGGTTGATTAGTATACACGTAAATTTGCCTACTAAATGAACTATGTTTAAAATTGCGTTATCGTACTATAATCATCAATCACACTGTACTTTCCTTTCATAATTTAATTTGTTTGTAAAATGTATGCGAACTGTCGTAGGATTACTATTCGTGCTACCAGCATAAACATGCATTAGCGCACAAACTCATAAACAAACAGAAGAAGGTGGAAGGCGATGGACAGGAAAGATTTTAAAAACACAAACGAAAAATAAATATTTCCAGGTGGAAAATAATTAATGAGTAACTTGTGCAACTGACAAATGGGATAATCATTTCCCCACCTCATTGATAAGCAAGACAACATATACGGTGATTAAAGTGTTGCGTGTAAGAAAGCCGAAATTGTAATATTATAAGAATAAAATAACTTGGAACGGAAGAATTTCTGCACAAAATAATTCAGTAAAGCTGAAAACTGGATCGAATTTTGTAACCTAGTGCCGCAGGAGTTGGGGATACATGACATAATAGAACTGCCTCGATTACAGCCGTACCGCTTTATTAAAAGGCTTGTAACTGAGTTTGTATGCTGCGCTCCACTATTCTTCTAACTTTTTGCACTAAGATCAATAGCACACACTTAAACATTACAACATTTTAAACCAAACCATGCCAATTTTAATCAAAATTATTACATATGCATTATTTTCAAAATATTACAAAGAACTATTCAACAGTCTTGGTGGTTAGACTGACATACAACACTGATTCAAGAACAAAACTTAATGAAAACACATTTATTTTACAATTTTCTTTCGTGCAAAACAGATATCTTAGTTTCTTTTCTGTGTATTCAAATACGAACCAGCAATAATGTTTGCAGCTCTGTTCAGTTCCTCGGATACCGACAATTTGCATTTTTTTTAATACGTGGAAAATAATTAAAATAGTTACCACTCTTTCAACATATAAAAGAAAATATAGACTACAGTAAGTATCCACAATTTCTTGCGAAACTAGACTATCTTCATCGTCAGTCCGAAGTTGGCAAAATTTCGACTGGCTGTTGGTACGTGCTTGATATAATAAATATAAGTTTTGTAAAGGAGAGTTATAATGACAGTAGGCTCTATAGTTCACTCTTTCGATCTTATATCAGGATGGATCAGCGATTGCTTCATTTATAGTGAAACAAAACATCAGTCGTTGGGTGAAGTAAGCGTTAAGCGACTATTATTAACTAGACGATCAAACCAAATTTTGCCGCACTTGTGTAGAATCGTTGAAACAATGCTGAAATGTTTTACATATAACATTAAATAATAATTTTGATTTGCATTTGCTTCACCCAAAACGAGTTGCGTACGATCGCCTATTGCGATATAAATAACCTATGTTAAACTTTTGACCATAAGAATTACAATACAACATTTCGGCTATCCAGACATTGGCAATAGTAGCATTTTATACAAATTCAAAAACAACTGAAACTAAATTGCACCAAATGACCAAATTCCACAAAACAGTTGATAGAGTTCTTGGTTTCACAACACAGCTTAGTGAGCAACAGATAAATACAACTCTAGAAAGATTCAACAATACTATGAAAGTTCATAGCCACTAAGAATGAAACAAAATGTATAGACAATGCATATCATATTTATGAAATTTCAGATTCGGTACTAATGTGTATTAGAACACAGTGGAATAAAGAAAGAGGATTGTTCGTATACATTGCTTTTTAACACCTTAGTCCACCACAGATCACAGATGCTTATGCATTGCTTATGTAAAAATACTCTATATACCTAAAATGATTATAATCACAAGACATTTAAAGACACTCGCTGAAGATATGTAGGGGTTATGTTACAGACTTAAAAAAATAATAATAATAAAACATTTATAATGCTAAAAATGCAGACAATTATTTGCAGTAGTATACTACCATATTCTGGAATTACTGCTTCTACATAGCATATATATTTTCTGTAATTTCACATAATAAACTTTCTTCTATATACTTTGCCAGTAGTCCTATACCAAATGATGTTCGAGTCCATCTTTGTCTGAGGTTTTGTCGGCTGGTGAAAATCTTTATGAACTAATAGAAAGTGTAAACAGAAGCTGCATTCAGTTCTAATTTTCAGGGCGCCGCTGTGGTATAGCGGCTAGAGTGCTCGCCTCCCTCCAATGCGAACCGGGTTCGATTCACAGCGGGGTTGCTTCAGGATTTTCGCACGAGGGAGTCGTGCCTGGTGATGATGCTGGCCCACGGATTTTCTCGGGGATCTCCAGTTCCCCTCGCCCTTGCATTCTGGGGCTGCTCTATTCTTATCTCGCTTCGCTTTCATCGGCTCCCAAGACCAAATCGCTCCACCACACTCTTATTAAATAAGAGTGGGGTGGAGTGATCTGGTATTGGTGTAATAACCAGGCAAGTCACATTTACATAGTTTCGAGTAAAACACAAAAAGACTGTCTACAAATTGGAAATCTTTAGAAATTGATTTGACCTCTTCCATACCTTTATTTAGGTCACATACACACCTCGATAACTTATTACGCATGTATTTCAAGAATAAATGTGTTGTTTATTGCAACTTAAATATTTGGACTTGTCTCTTTCTTGCACCAAAGACCATAGTTACATTTATATAGGATCAAATAATATTGCCAAATAAATTATTAAATGAAAACTATTTGCGAATTTGAAGTTATTGATATATGGTTGGGAGCACATTTTACAAGCACGTTGTTTAAGTATGACAAGAGAAAAAAATAATACAATAATAAAAATTATATCTGTTGAGGGTTTAAAAGGTTCATTTTGCTTCTTCTTCTTCTGATGATGATGATGAACTGGATGTGTCATCCGTAACAGTTCTGTCTCACACCAACTGACCATAAAACCACATATATGAGGCTGGCACATACTTCTTGGCAAGCTTCATGACGTCTTTGTATTTCTCAGATTTGACAGGTAGGGGTCCTTTATGACGTTTGCCTCCAGGAAAAGTTAATGCAGCTGAAGCTTTCTGAATGACAAACACACGACAAATAATTTGTGATAATGATTCACTACAGCTAATAACATTCTTGTGTTCAGTGGAGTATTCAAACAACCTGTACTTTGAAATAGTACACTTCACATTATCAGCACTCTTAACATTAGACCGAAATAGTTTTTTTAAATAATAGGAAAAGTTAAAAAATAGTTCTTGCGTAACATTAATAACACTGAACTTCTTTGACTTCTTTGTTGCGAGATTTTGCCAGTCAGAAGGAAGGTATAATCGCCCATGCTGTTTCCTCTCCTTTTCTACTAACCCAAAGCTGTGATCACAGGGCAAAAAGCTGTGGCCTGGATCCTGGAATGCATGATTTATTGTCTTCAAAGATCCAATGTTCACTTGTGTGTACAGATACTGCACCATGCTATGATTCTTGTTTTGAGCACTGCAGTTGTCAGTAAATATATACAAATTTTGTACATTGTTGTCAAGTATGTTATTGATGAAATGGCGCAAACAACTAATCACTTCACTTGGCCCTTTCCTACCACAAGTCTCATCGTACAGGTAGAAGTAACTGCTGCCAGAGCTGGCAACATGAATACAAAAACTGTACTCCCCACAACTGCATTGAATAGAACACATCACCTGATGGTACATATGACATTAGCATATTTTTTTGAAAATCGAAGCACAGTGTTTCAACATTTTTCTCTTTCTTTGCTCGAGCAGACATTTCTTTCAAGTGTACATAAAATGCTGCAGCCCTTCGAAGATGCAGCTATGTTTGCGTTTGTATGCGTTTTTTTCTCTTCTTCTGTCTTGCATGATTTGAGCCGTGTGTTCGTAGTATCATTTTCTTGACGTGTATCTGTTCGTGGTTTGCCAAAAGACATACTGAATCGAGTGGTAAAATATCTGCAGTAAAAATCATAAGACACACGCAATTTCGTTTCCAATCCTGACTGCATTTGCAAGTGTTCATCGGGTTCATATTTCTGTAAATACAGTAAATACATTTTTCTTACATTCAGTTCACTGGACATATAATGATGTTTTCTGTTGTCACTTCTGCTGTAATGAGATGTACGCCTTACGAAACTTATAATATATGCATCTATTTGAGCTATAATATGATCTTGAAGTCTGTTTGGGCAGTTTTCATGTCTTCCCCTACTGTGAGAAGGTGGTGTAGTATGGTGTCTCACGTGGTTACAAAGTCAATCAACCCTACTCTTAGTGACTCCATGTAATCCACAGAAGGAACGTTTGCATACCCCTGTTTCACGCTCTCCTCCCCTAATCTGCAAACAATGGCAAAGTTTACAAAATATATGTCCATTGGTGATAGACTTAATTGGCATGCCTCATAATATGTGTGTATCAAACATTTACATACCTTATAGAAGAACGTATATTCTCTCTTCCCTTCACCAGTCCTCGGTCTTTGCCTCTGCACTTTAGATATTGTGATCAAACCACATAAATATGCATCTTGTTGTTCTTTTGTCTTTAGGCTATTAAACTACTTGATCAGTGTACTTTTCATTTAATCACTGACTTCGCTCTAGTATTTTCTTTTACATTTACAGTCTGGTCCAGATTTTTTTGCAGGCACTACTTTTCACGCAACGTTAACACACTCCTTTCCCATCATTCTACATTTGCGAGCCTATTTACTCTCATTTCGCATCCATTTCTTAGTATTTTTCGGCGGACTTGTTTCATCACTATATGTACCCGTTTCTGGATTGTACTCACTTTCTGATGCACTTAAATCGCTATCACTCTTATCTTCAGCCATGTTGTGCAACAAACAAACAAAGAGAATATAGCAAAGACCTCTACGTCAATGTTATTTATAGATTCCTTCCAACTACTACCGACTATAATGCCATCTCTTAACATTCCAAAAGATGCGTTTTTTAGACTGTCAGAAACAGAATGATTATCTCATTTTCAAGTAAAGCTGTTCGCACAGTAATATTAAAAGTAGAAACAGCAAGTAGTAAATTTTTACATCGTTAACATTATCGTTTAGTTTACTTAAGCACATAAACGGTAGTGTACTGTATTTACAGTCACTCATAATCCAAAAAAGTTTAATGTAAAACAGAATCTACGCTCTATTTACATAATGTTTGTGCTTAAGAATGGCATTCTGTAGTTACAGATGTGATTGCAACTATACCTGTGTACATTCCAAACTGGAAGCTGGAAACAGTTTGATGCAATGACAAGGCAAGTCCCGGACATGTCTGGTTCTTGCCCCAAACAGCTCATGTCGACAAGTCCATTCCCTGTGATATTCTGAATAGAGTCCATGGGCATGTATCATTCTTCCACCAAACAATAGAGCACATAGCAGACAATGCAATGCTAGTGAAATCTCATTTTCGACCAAAACTGGACATACCTGGTTACTGAACAAATGCCTTCATTTTTAGGATCATACACAATGTGTACAAAAGTCACCGATACCACCTTACTTCCAGTGAACTTACTTTATAGGATGCAATATAAGAACACCCTTTACACATTTTTACTGTTTTCTAGAATCATAGGGAAGAGTTGCATGCACTAGACAGTGGTATGGTTCTATAGAGGCCCATAAATTCGGGCCTCCCATCTTCGGTCCAATGTTAGCAACCTCTTCAAGTGGAAGCGTTATGGAAGCAATGGGGTCAAATACCGCTCTGCCAGGCCGAAACAACTAATCAATTGGGACCGGCGAACTTTTGAAAAGTTTTGTGCGACCCAGTCGCCAACCGGCAATGTCAGCTATTTGGAGATCACTTCCGCCACAGTTCAGAAACAGAGGTCAGTGGCAGAAATCTCCATAGGGAGGTCACATAATTGTTTCCGTGGCCATTCTACTACTAGGAAACCACGGGTGACGCACACAAATAAATTGTACGTGTTTTCTGAAGTGGTACAACCAACAGAGTCATTGGACAGTGGAACAGCGTGGGAAGATCCTATAAATGGATATGTCACGGTTCTTGATATGACACTCGGATGTGTGCAAATCTGGTATATGCCTGGCAAACGGTATTTACCCAATTGTGTTGTATCAACAGTGAAATATTGTTGCGTTAGTGTGAAGGTATGGGGTTGTTTTTTTACTGTCTAGGCTTGGGTCACTAGTTTTAATAGATTGATAGATGAAACCTGGCAAATACCAATACATTCTGTAAAAAACACGTTTCCCACATTGAGACAACAGTTCGGAATAAACAATTTAGTGTACCAGCAAGATAATTATCCTGCTCATAAATAAATGTCAATTGCGTGGTGATCTGAAGTGCGTCAGGTGGGACTGCTTAACTGACCTGCTCAAAGTCTCAAATTTAAACCAACATAACATTTTAGGATGAGCTAGAATGTCGTTTGCATGCAAGACCCATTGGCTCAACATTCATCAACTATTCCCTATGCTACAGGAAGAAAAAGAATCAAATTCCGCACTATCTCTGTAGCAAAACTTATTGTAAAATTTTCCCTGAGGGATTAATGCTATAAAATAGCAAAGAGTGCTAAGACATTCTGTTAGTTACAAGGCTGGTGCCTTTATAATCAACATCAATGGGCGTCTGGTGGCGTTTGGCAACATAGTGTATGCTCGCTATTCAAAATATAGATTGTTTTAGGATAAATGTAATCCATCTTTCACAAACAAAGAGTTCAAGTAAAATACTTCATGCTAAATGCCAAAATCCTTTACAAAGTCTCACATTCTCATATGAGAAGAAAGCCGATCGATAACAACAAAATTAATATCTTTAAACATTTGTGCGTCTAGTTACTACACCTGCCTTGAAAGTAGATATTCAGCTTAACCTCAATCTTCTTTATACCACAAACGCTGCACCAGCACAACACTTTTAGATGGTCCATAATTCTGAGTTTTCAGGGCTGGTATTAAAGAAATGTGTTTATAAAACTTCCTGTTGGCAAAAGAAAATATATGTTCTGTATCTTTTATACCATTTACCCGATGATATAAGTTCGCACCTTTACTCTCATTTCTAGAAGCCTTTTGCCTTCCTCCTACCTTACTTCCTACCTTTGTCGATGTTGCTTCTCCGTAATTACTTTATTTCATGCCAGTAATTACGGAAATTATTTGATTAAAAAGTTGATGAAACTCGTGCACTTCCGTGTTGTTTTTTTTTTTTTGTGGTTCTACAAATCAAGTTACCCAACGTTGATTTCTAGAACTGAGTAATAACACCAGCTGTAATTTACAACTCAAATGTTTGATTGAGTTATTTTAACTTGCTACAAATATTACCCATTGGCTTATACTACACATTGATCATATGTGGTATTGATTATATTAAATTTAAATTGTCTGGATGTTAGGAAAATGAATATAATATTGAGATTTGAACATATTAAGCAATCTAATAAACATAACTTATTTTATGAGTCTAATTGGACAAATAAACACACGTGTTTTACTTAATTACACAATGTAAATGAAAACTAAATTATGTTCTGATATTATTAATGTCTCTTACGATGGTGCTGTAATTTTCAAAAAGGACGATTTATATAGTCACAAAATATTTCTGTATCACTTTGCACATAAAGAGAGGTATGCATAGGTTGTGTCATTTTTAATATTATATATGATATAGTAGAACTTAAATAATTTTTATGTTAATATTAAATCTAATACCATATGATGCTCTTTCGCTTTTGTCACATGTGTGGTGGTACTGTGGAGCTAAAACGATAATTATGGAGAACGAACATACCAGAAGAAAAAGTATTCAGTGGAATTTATTGGAGGTCAGTGTACTGTACAGTAACAGTCCTGCAGTTAACAATAAAAATTAAATCATAATGACATAATAAGGATTTTCAGATAGAACGCACACTTACAGAAAAATAAACAAAAAATTACAGTTTTGTCATAACCCACTAAGATACAGTTAAAGGCTATTTCCTACAGCGAACTAAAAAAAAGATAAGTATACCATATACCAAGTGAGACACCTAAGGCAGGCCACCTGAATAACACCGCCGATTTCAGTGCTAGAAGAAAATGTTTCAGAATAAAGTTGCATAGGTCCAAGACGTTAATAACTTTATAGTGATAATGTCCCCGTACGTGGAGATGTAAAGATGATACAAAGGCCAACCACGTTAATCTAAAAGGAATAATTATTATTAACACTCCTCGACACTGCATATGAATATGTAATAAATACGATGACATTGCCGTTCATTCGAAATCGCTGAAGGTCAACTACGAGGCAAACTGCGCCACCGCACGGAACAATTGGCCGACGTAGCGCCGTACTGTAGCGACTTAGCAGTACTGTTTAAACAAATGCCAGCCTCAGAATACGCTTCCTTTGTTATTTTATCACGATATCAGGAGTTCAAATTGGTGATCTTGTGTATTGATGCATATTGTAAAGAGATTCTGAGCCGACAATAGAACACGTCGAATTTCATCTGAACTTATCGCAGAACAAGCTTATGTTATACTGCCTTTCATGTCTTCGGGATACACATTAAGTCCGGAGAACGTGCAGGCCATTTCGTGTTTCCAGACCGACCGATCCAACGACCACCGGAAATTCTGTTAAGAACCATTTATTACACCGTATTACGCTCTCTTGAGGGGTGTTAGTAAAAATTATCATTCAATTTAAATTAACGAAGTTGACATTTGTATCTTCTTTACCCTATAACGCAAGGGGGGGGGGAGGTAATCACTGTCAAATTATTAGCGCCTTGGACCCAAGCAGCTTTTGTCTGAAACATTTTCTTATTCCACTGAAATTGGTGGTATTATTCAAGTGGCCTGCCTTGGGTGCCTCAGGCGGTATATAAGTAGTTAAGTATTTCTGACAATACACCAACACCAAATACTACTGTACATATTTTTGCAGATATACAGCATATAATATTTACCACTGCGAAATATGTTTTAGCGAAGCAGACGCATGTCGAATGAGTGAGTTAGCATAGCAAAAGCTCTGGTGATAAGTTATTATTGAACTGCGCAAATGTTAGTATTTTAGTTCTTCTCACAAATAAGCATGTTTCCATAGTGGCGACCTTACTCCAGCCATTCCGTTAATACATCAATTACATCGCTTCTTTATTCTCAGCCCATTTGTTAGTATAAAGCAGCACCATTACTTTTCCTATAGGGTTATTGTGTTAATAGGCGCAGATGGTCGCTGCTGCATGCGCAGACGCAGTTAGGGGTTAGTGTCTGTACCCAGGTGGAATCGTGCAGAGCCTTACTGGCGTTGTGGATGGCGCCCACTGTGGGGTCGCTGGTACTCTGCTCCTCCGTGGAGTCGGTGTCCACGCAGCAGCTCCACAACATGCCGCCGCTGCAGAGGTCCAGCGGCCTGCCCCCCGCCAGCACGCACGAGATGCTCAGCCCACAGTCGTACTTGCTGCCCTTGTAGCGGCACGTCTGCGGGATCACTGCAACACACACCTACCCTGTGTCTGTGTGCGTCTGCAGCGCCGACTCGCTGGCCGACCTTTCTCCCCTGACAGACAAAAAAAATACTTCCTCCAAGTCCCTACATCCACCCCCTTCCTTACAGTCAGTGGGACACTTCCTCCTAGTCAAAACCCACCCCCTTATCAGTCAGTGGGACGCTTTTGCCAAGTCATTACCCCAATTTACAGTCCGTGGAACATTTCCTCTTAGTCACTGCCTCCCCTGCCAGTCAATAAGTCACTTCCCCCATTTCACTGCCTGCCCTACCAGTCAGTGAGTCACTTCCAGTAAGTCATTACCTCTCCCCTTGCTATTCAGTGGGACACCACCTACAAGTCACTCCCTCCCCTGCCTGTCGGCGAGTCCCTTACTCCAAGTCACAAACTACCCCCTTGCCGGTCAGTGGGACACTTCCTTCAAGTCACTGCTTCTCCTTCCAGTTGCTGCCCGCCTGTCGGACACTGCTGTATCGCCTGACAGCCGATGTCTCGCCTGCTAGTCACTGCCTCATATGACAGTCTTTGCTCCACCTGCTAGTCACTGCCCACCTTCTTGTCACTGTGTCATATATTAATCATTGTACCATCCGCTAGTCACTCTCTCACCTACAAAAGTTACATACCCACCAACTATAATCACTTTTCTCCCAGCCACTCTCTAATCCCCTAAACTCAGAATCACATTTTGCCACTGTCTCGCATGTAGTGTTCACTGACCCATTCGCATCAAATGTTACTGTGGTCGTCCTACTTGCAAAAGCGACTGAATTGCCTACTTTTGGACTCACTTCCTTTCTGCTAATTAAATCACTAGCTACTAGTTAAATCACGGATTATTACAGGCACTACCTCTTTTACCTATTACCAACATATCTTAATCAGAGAGACAACCTCAAGGCATAAGTTAAAGCATGTTTACTTTGACAGCATAATAATGTTCTATCCCTCTTGGTACAGTAACTGCTTCAAAAACTCTGGTTCATGCGTTTATAACATTTTACGTGTTAAAACTCTGGCTCATCTACTAAGTTCTACCAATTCGAAAGAGTCCTCGCAATGAACCAGTAGCAACCTACTTAACAGAAAATAGGCGAGCAAAACTGTGAATTTCGGGAGAGAAATGGACTTGTGAGTATAAGGATATATCCGACATTGGCTGTTTCTGCTCTGTCATTCCGATCTCCCGGCGGCCATCTTGGAAGATAGTTACCGTTGACCTTCAACCTATGACCTTTGAAACCAAAAATAGAAAAAATCCTAAAATAATCTGAAAAATCCAAACAATTAGAACAAATCAAAATATATTTAGAATAAAAATTATCATTAAAAGCCATTAAGAATTTATAATTAGAAATTATTTGAAAATTATTAAAATAATTATTTTAAATATTATTTTAAAAAACTTCAATTTCTGGAGGTCCTCCCTCCTTCAATTACTCATTCCACCATCTTGGTAGGTGTCACGGCCGCCATCTTGGTAGGCTGTTTCCTTCGTTCGACCACCATCTTGGTAGGCATCATGGCCGCCAATTTGGTAGGCTGTCTTCATTCGACTGCAATCTTGGTAGATGCATCCAGCAGCCATGCTGGTAGGCATCACAGCCAACATCCGCCATTTTGTGTTTTTCGTTTGTCATTGGTTTTAGCGTTTCTCTCGAATTCGTTCGACTCCCATATTGGATTTCATATGTTTTTATCACCTAGGTGGTATTAATTCACTCATCAGGTGCCAGCTATTTTTTTTTTTTTAGTACTGGTGGTGCTGTTGGAGCCTACCCTATTGGTTTCTATTTTCAACACATATGTAGTGTTAATTTCTAGATTATATCGCCTGCTTTCGTCCTGTACCGAATGGTGACATTAACCATTCCTACAAAGTATGTAAACTGTCACATAAAGTTATTTATTTATTTCATTATTAAAATGCAAGTATTTATATTTAGAAAAATTGTTACTTATAATAAATTTATTTTAAATTGATTAATTAAAAATAATTTTCTAATAGGCAGAGAGGTTTTATAAAAAAAATCAAATACAAAACAGCATATTTTTATACAATATTTATTGTACACATAATAAAATATTCATAATCAGCAAAAATACTCATTTTTAAAAGTCTTCTTCGGTGTTCACTGCTCGATGTCCGCTTCAGCGACCCAGGAATTGAAGCGAGCAGGGAATCCCCTCCCCCTCCACTTGATGTACGCCCTTTTGTTACGTCGTTTCAGCAACTTCTCCATCAAATACACATCTGGGAGCTTTTACGCTGGATCTCTTCTGCATAGAAACCACCATGGATGGGAACATTATTCAGATCTTCGAGACAGTAGCTGTTCTGAGTATAGTTGCGTACACGTCGCAAACGAAGGAGTTCTGGGCTCCAATTCACAGTGAACCTTTCTCCAAGATGCCTTTCTGTTTGGAGATTCGCACCAGGTCACCAAACATAGCTTTAGGCTTACACGGGTCCCTCCTCTTCGGAATAGCATGCACATTCCGAACCAGGGAGTCGTTCTTCATGTCTTTGGGCTCCATGCGAGTGGCAGAATGATCTGTAGAATTGTACTCGAGAACGAGTTTTGGGAGCAGTGTCAGCCACTTTCACTTCCCATTCGCAGCGAAATGTCTCCACATTTTTCCCTTCAAAGTCCTGTTGAACCTCTCGACAATAGAAGCTTTGAGATTACTGTATGCGGAATGATTTAAGTTATGTTTCTTCATCAGGGCCTTGAACTTTGCATTGTAGAAATCCTTGCCCTGGTCGGTTTGTAGATCAGTTGATATGCGCCCTTCGCACAATACATGTGCCATGGTTTCAGCAACATCATGAACATTCTTCGACTTGACAGGTCTGGCATATGCGAATTTTCTGTAGGCATCGATGTCTCAACATATATTTGTAGCCCTTGTTGAGCTAAGAATATGGTATCTTTACTAGGTTGGCTTGAAACAGGTCGTACGATGGTCGTAGTTGCATCTGACGGCCGCATGCAGTTCGTGGGCGATACCCAATCGACTCGTCGTATGTAGCCTCCTTTCTTAAGTTTTTCGATGACTGAAACCATCTCATTATTGTGGAAGTAATTTCCAATCTTTTGCGAAGCGAGTAGTAGCTGCAGTATAGCCACCAGTTCGTTCAGGTCATCCCAGAATATGCAGTCGGTATTCTTGTCGTTTTCTATCTTCTTCAGACTTTCGCTGCTTTTCAGTGCTAGGCCGCTGAAGAGGTCTGCGAGAATGTCGATTTTTTTTCGTTCTTCGTCCTTATAAGCACCGGTCTCGGGATTATTATCTTGGCAAAGTATATGTATGAGTTCGAGCAAAGTCTTGTATTCCAATGGACTAGGTTATATTAACTTCCTGGGCTCCTTGCGAAATACAGGTTCGTAAAGATGGGGGGTTCCACACATCTTTTAATTGCCAACTCTGATGATTCCACCTTGTATAAACTATTTCATCGGCACCGAGGAACCATTTAACATTATGCCTGTATACACTGTAAGTCGTATCATTATTACGAGATGTGTACGGCTGTAGGTACAGTCGAGCCAGAGCATTAGATTTCAGGGCTTTCTTCCATAATTTTTCTGTGTGTGGCAAATCCGCATCTGATGCACCATCCCGATCTGTCTGTACATCATCATATTTTCGCTTCTTCGAAGGCTCAGCAGTATTGTTGATTTTGGTCTTCACCACTATGGGCGCTCCATCGCTCTCCCTGAGTACATCGAGACAAGTAATGTGTTAAAAATGTCTTCATTTATAAGGTCATGTGAAATTTTGGTTCTCTTGGCGAGCAAATATTTCGAGCGAACAGACTGAATCGTCCGATGCAATTCGCTGACAATGCCCGACATCGTATTGAATAAAAACTTTTACTGTTCCTCTCTTTTAAAGGTTTAGTTTAGGGTCACCACCAAATTACTTTCGATCTTGCCCAGGCATTCACTGCAGACATACAATATGTCCTTGCAATGGCTTTGAATATCAATTTTTGTGGCGAGGTGGGAAATCGAGGTAGTGAATGTCCGGTGGCATATATTCTTCCAGGTTTTTCAGATTCTTTTCTTTTTGGCAAGATGCCACATTCAATCCGTCGATAATTTGCCTTTGAACACTTGTCACATGCTCATCCATAGCCACAATATCGCTGACGATCTCAGTCTTCACATGCTCCATCTTCGCCCCGAGCTCAGACAGTTTCAAAAAAAATTTGTTCGGCCAACATACTGCGCAGTTCCGAGAGGATGCTTTTACCAGTTTCGAGGACGAAATATTTAGTAGCATCATCCTCGGATCGTTCGGGTTCGCCAACATTTCGAATTATTCATCTACCAGCATCACAAGTTCCATCGTTTCCTGGTACGAGACAACCCCCATCATCGTCTTTGGTAAGACGTAGCTCTAGGTTACTTTACCCGAATTTTGATATGCTGCAACTCATTCTCGACGGCTGGTGATGAACTGATCGAATTCATGCTTGTGCGTCCCATTATATAGGGGCGAGTCCTTAACGAACGTCAAAAATCCATATTTCTCTTTCTAGCATAATGCACACAGACTCTTAAAATCTGATGTGTCATGTCTGTATTGGTGTGATCGTCGTAAACGGGAAGTAAATTAGTGTCGTCCATGTAAAACAGCACCAACAGGTTTGCATTTTCACGAAGGGTCTGTTTGGATATGTGCAAATAAGTCTGGCAGAGGTAAAGGCAGTCCACATTCGCATGTCGCCCCAAACTAAAGTATTCTTGAATACAATTTTTTTTTCGCAGGCAATGTCATCGAAGACAAATATCGAATTTGGAAGAGCTTCGCTCGGAGGGATGACAGCTTTGTTATTGCTGCAGAGGAAATGACCCATGTCTTCCATGGCTTTTGGTAGGCCTACCCATGCCAATTGCTGGTATTTCAGTTGCTGGAGCGATTTTGAATGTAGGAACACATTCTTGAACTGAAGGCCATTGTCTTCTTCCAGCAGACGCAGTAGGACACATGTTTTCCTGCAAATTATGGCCCCACGATGATGCACCACTGTATTTGGAAATAGGCTTCCATGATGCGATTCACCGGAAATATTATCTTCAACATGAATGTGTGTGGGTAGAGTAACATCTTGCTTAACGATCTGTATACTGCTTTCTACTGCTTGGTTTATATCATACGTTGGAGTAGGAGGTAGCATAAAGAAGCTTCTTGATGACATTAGGCATGTTTTCTTGGTAATACAATGTCTTCAAATTATCACTCCGAGACAACTGCCTCTGGCAGAATTCGCACTGAAATGTCATATTTGAATATGTGATATGCCAGTACTGTTCCAAGTCTAGAATGGTATTGAAACGAAAATGTATAAAAGGAGTGCATTTATACTTTTATCGCTCATATCACCGCAATGTCTCGAAGAGGTAAGACCGTAGCTGGAAGTGGGATCGTCGATACACTAGTCAACAATATACCATTCGAGCTGCACATTCCAGGTTATAGGTTCTGCAGGCTAGAAACCAAGCTAGCTATCTATACGGCTGTCACGCAACAAGATGAGTGTAAACACCCTGGAAGAGGTGTGCAAGCAGCACGAAATCGCCTATTCCCAGCACAAGGATCTGCAAGCTAGGCACCAGGCAGACAAGATAATTGCATAGAAGTCTAATGAATTAAGAACATCATGAGACACTGGACTCTGAGAAAAATAGGTGGTGTGTTTCCAACATGGTTAAGGTCAAGGTGAAGATGGGCATAGGTGCAAAGAGCAAGAGAAAGGCACATGTTCAATGAAAAGCAGTGACAAAAGGAATAAAAGCATGCAAAAGAAGGAAACATATACCGGATATTTTTTGGCATTACTTTTGCTTGAACTCGAGGTCCTCGGTGGCCTAATTGGAGCCATGAGTAGTATCGCCCGAGCCATTAACAGCACATAGAACGAATGGAAGTAGTTGCCCGAGAAACAAAGACACAATGCAAACATGGAAGTAATCACCATGGGTAAAAAAATGGTGAAATCCTCTACCTAATGCCATATCCAGTAGGAGGCTGAAGTGTGCAAAAGCTACGCAGCAGTAAGAGGTAGTAATGAAATCTCTACCGAAACAAGTGCTCACGAATGTGGATTTGGAACTGTTTGCACACAAATTGAAAATACCTGATTTTAGAAGTGTGTTTAGGACATGATTTTCTCGCTAAACCCAAGAAAGAAGAATGTGTCTTAATTAATCTGAATATGAGAGCCAGGCCCAGTACACACTGGTTACGTAACGTAAAAAAGGATAAACCAGCAGACCATTCTGATAGTTTTTTGAATATGCTGCCTCCACCCGAATCGCACGAGTATTTGAAATATACCAAACTAGCGTACAATTACGAAATTGCAGCACTGCATAACATGTGGAACTGTAGACATTTGTGTTTTTGCTTCCTGGTTCACTCGTACAAGTGATTGTATAAAATTGCTATACACTGTGAGAAAACCATCAGTCATGTCGACAACGCTTACCTTGAAGGGTCACTGCAAACAGCTCATTTTTCACCACTCAACCTGGAGGGGGAATGGAGCATAGGCCTTGTCGATTTTCCAACCTACAATGCGATACCGAACATCAATGAATAACTGCAAACTGAACCTCAAAAAAAGTAGTAATGTTTCCCATGAGGGGTCGCAACCCATAGGCTCTTTGAAATAGACGACATTGCATGGTACATTGAAGATTCTCTGTACCCCGGCACAGAATTCGAACTTCTCGGAAATTCCAATACTCTGAAGAGTGTTATCAGATGCAGCGAAGATATCGACTTTACGAAACCAGATACTATCGGTCCGATGCTGGGACTCGCGCCACACATCTATGAAGCTGGCAAAACTCACATGTAATTGCAGCCCGTACGCATCTTGCTGGTCAATGTGATAAGAATAAACTGCAATTTGGCGAGTGGCACATACCTCAATGGTAGGCCAAGGAATAAGCTGCACGAATTTATGGTCCCTCCAGGTTTTGAACTGGTCGCAGTACCGGAAGCATCATTTACCTTCTGGTCGTCACGAAAAGAGCACACGAGGTGGTCGTGGCAGTCTTCGACCAGCATGCATGAAGAGTTGGTGAACCTTCGGAACGAAGAACTCACCCTACACCTGCATTTGAGAAGATGGGAATAAGATTTACGAAGACCAAAAAAAATAAATAAAATAAAAGTGTTGTGCAAAACATACAATCAGTAGACTGTAGATATCCTAGGAGTTAGTGCTAGTGAGATGTTCCTCCGCAGTCTCGCCTTCAAAGTCAATCGCCATAGAAGATTTCCTAAATATCGAAGAACCAGCCGTTTTCAAAGACAGCAAACGAAGGTGAAACTTCATGCCTTTCCTCATCGGGCCGAATAGCAGTCCAACACCAATATATCTGATCTCTTCCTTGCCAGGCTTTCCTGCGAATTAGGGGTACTCTAACAAAAGAATATGGGTCCGACCTGGCATCCACGAAAATAACGTTCAATAGAATTCTTCACCTGATTAATCACATCACGTACTTTCTCTGCGGTGTCGAGGGTAGACCAGTTGCGAGATGAGGGCATAACCTCAACGATCAAAAATTACCTTTTGCTCATACCGAATGAGCTGTCTGCAACCAAGATGTCGAGACAGGGAATCGAAGATGATTACAGTGTTCCTGTACACCCTGGAGCTCTCCATGCTATTGGGATTTTCCGAAGACTACAAACGAATTATCAATTCGAAAACAGGAACTGGTGCTACTACTAGCTAATATGCATGTGGACGCCACCGTAGGTTCGGGAGAAGACCAGGGGACAGTGGAACTGAAACTACAGTCAATCGAATGGATGCTACCTCATGTGCAGTTGAGCACTGCAAAATGCATAAAAATGTTGCAGAATGCGGAAGATGTTAAAAACATCTATGTGGCTTTCAGGTCGTGGAGTCTCGAGACACACCCTTGTTGTCAGAAAGCCAGCACATCAACTGGATGGTGAAGTCCAGCTCTGCTTCTGAGAAACTGAGGTACACCATCGTTGGGCTACAGACCGGAAGAGCGAGTCGTTCGCAGTTAGACATGTGTCAAATAGAAATCGTGAAAATATTTTTGAATAGCGAAAGCTACCTGTACGTTGACATGAACACGAACATTGAAAATGGACAGTACCTGCTGGCATATAGGATGTACGCTCAATTCCAAAACTCATATTATGGGCATACCCTAAACACGATATTGAGCCCTGATACTTTCAAGAGATTGGCCCCACTCATGGTATTCGATGTGAGTAAACAGGACGAGCGTATTACGTCTAAAGTGATCGGCTGCAGAATCGAATTCACTACACATGGAAATATTCTTGCCAACACGTACGCATTCTACCTGATACTTCACGACCTGCTTGTATTGTACAATTGCCGAGATAAGACTGTCAAAATATTGTCGTGAGCGCAGCTGAGAATATATAATTATAACTGCCCGCACACTATAACTGTTTAGTCATCTTCGAGCGTCGTCAGCTTAAACATGTACCGTAATCTGCTGTCTCCGCTGGGTCGCCAAAGCGGACATCGAGCGGTGAAAACCGAAGCTTAATAAAAATTGATTGTTTTGTCAATTATGTATATTTTGTTAGGTGTGCAATAAATTTTGTTTAAATAAATATGCTTTGTTTTATTTATTTTATAAACTACTCCGCTTTATATAAAAATACTTTTAATTAAAATACTCGCATTTAAGAATTAAATAAATAAATATATATAAATATCACAATTTACGTACTTTGCAGGAATGGTCAATGTCACAATTCGGTACAGGCCGAGAGCAGGCGATATAATTGAGAAATTAACCCTACCTGTGGGTTGAAAATAGAATCCAATATGGAGGGCACCAACAGCGCCACCTACTCTTAAAAAAAAAAAAAAAAAATGGCTGCCACATGGTGGATGAATTAATACACTAGTGCCACCTAAGGGATTAAAACATATGAAATCCATTATGGGAGTCGAACAAAGGGGAGAGACAAACTTTAAAACAAATAAATTGAAAAAACAAGACGGCGGACGTTGGCTGTGACACCTACCAAAATGATGGTCAAACTAAGAAGACAGCTTACCAAGATTGCGGTTGAAAGTAGGCGACGGCCTAACAAGATGCCGGTCGAACGAAGGAAGCAGCCTACCAAGATGGAGGCAATGAAGTCTACAAAGATGGCCGTTGAATAATTGGTGGAGTTGGGACCTACCGAAAATTTTTTTTTTTTTTAATAAATTTTTTAGTAATTTCTTTCCAAAATTTTTGAAAATATTAATAATATATTTTTAATATATTTTCATAGCACTTTTTTTTTAGTTTTTGGAATTGTTTAGTAAAATTTTTAATTTTTTGGGATTATTTTCGGATTTTCGTGGTGAAAGGTCAACGGTCACTGGCTTCCAAAATGGCCACCGGGCGACCGAAATGACAGAGCAGGAACAGCTCCGGTGCTCGGAGCCAGGTGCCATTGTGCCAAGTTGGCTATATCCTTCTACTCATTCCAGTTATTTGATTTTGTACTGCATGGGTAAAAGAAAGCCACCATTCGTCTAGTGTTACTACAAATTTAAATCCAAAGTGGTTGTGTCACACAGGAATAATGCGAGCCACGCGTCACGAAGGGTAACGCACACTTAATGATTATTTCAATATTCTGCAATTTACTTTGTGAACATAAGTGTCTGGAATAGTAGTGGTTGCATTTGATGGTCACGCGCCTTTGTAGTATTTACTGCACAGCCGCTATTCTTTTAATTCTTTTAGAGTTAGTGAGTTCTTTATGTTGCTAAGTGCAGAATATGAACAGCGTCATCGATTATGATATTACGTTTTTCCGCTGGCTCACGGATTGTTTTTGAAATTTTTAGATTCCTGCTTAATTTGTGTGCTTTCTACGTGAAAATTAACGCTCCCAAGAATTTATTGACATTGTAAACAGTTTGGAATTGCCAGTAAATAAATATATTTCGATTACATTTATAGAGTAATGCGTGAGGGACAAGTTAGTACACAGCTAGGGCATAGAGAGAGACATTCGATAATTCGCTGCCGACTTACTCTACATAATCTAGTTCAGTGTTTACGCTAAAATATTTGCAGTTGAGGGAATGTTTTATTTTTTTCAAAGGTTAATTTTAAAACTGCCCAATTAGTCGTAATTCGTCGAGAATGGCAAGGAGGTGATAGCAGTGAAAGTTCACTTCTTGTCCATTCCACGGCGTGACACAAATTAATGAACACCGGGTCTCTGTCAAGTGGCCCAGGAGCTCCCCGTCCCGTTTCCTTTCACCCTTTTGTGTGCATTACCGTGAGACGTAAAACATAAACATTAACTTCTTTTTTTTTCTCTCTCTAGTCGAGAACGCTGTCGTGTTAAAGCAATTGTGCAAAACTTCGCTTCGCGCTTATCTCGATCTGACGACGGTGATTCGTGCTGTACCTCTGTTTTGCGCTCGTTCAAACACGAGAATAACAAATTATTCCGTCCCCCTTTGTTCCCTTTCTGATGAATGAGAACGGAAGGAATTTGCGGACGTCAGCGTCGTGACGAGTGGGCTCAGCTGCTCCTGTGTCGGTCGTGAACCTCGATAGTTCTGCAATACGAGAGAAGTATCATTATCAGAAACAAACTACTTTTACTTTGCGAAAGAAGGGCCTGGGAACCAAACAATGTGTTTTAAGCTGCGAAAACATTTTCGCTCCTAGGAAACGTTCGGGAACGCTCAGTGCCGTTGTGATGCCATGTTTTTTTATGTACATTTGTGCGTAGACACGCCAGCCTTTCGATTCAAATCGATTAACATCAGCCATGACCTAGGTTTCATCGACGAATCATTGGGATCATAAACTAAGGCGAAGCAGAAGGGAGGGTACCAATGAAAACAGATTTAATAGTGTACTTTATTGTGCTGCTTTTACATTTACACACATTGAAGCCTTATTGAGGCTGGTTTTTATAAATTACAAGACTCTAATATAGCTGGTACACATATTTAAATTAATAATTGACATAATTTAATTTTTTTCTAAAAGGATTATGAACCGCGCGGGGTGGGTTCGAGTACCTCATTTCGGCTTCAAATTACATACTCCCGTAATCATAGAGAGAGTTTTGTGGGCCAAATGCACACTGTATTACCGATGACTGTTCATGGAATGTTCTCCTACCGAAAACCACACATTTCTTCACGAAGGAAAAAAAAAAAAAACCTTTCGCGGACTTTCCTCAAATCACAATCGTATGTTTTGCGAATATATATTTATCGCATCTTTTCAGAGCGAAGTTTAGAATAGACGAATTATTTATTATTTTGTTTTCACGTTTTTCGTATCGAAGGAGAAAAAATCAACCGGAAGACCCGCCAGGAAGTTCTTATACTGGCATGAAAATAAGAATAAAATATTTTCAGTACAGAGTAAAACCAAGTATTTCTTTACACGTACGGGCTGAAGAAGATTATAAGGGGGGGGGGGGGGCAATAAGAGACAGTGGACAATAGTACGCATGAAGATATTTCAACATTGTGAAGCGCTAGCGTGCGGGGAACATGATGCGATCTAGCGGATGCTCCAAGAAGTTAACGCCAGCTCTCGAATAGTTCGATAGTATCGCGGTTGTTGAAGTAAGTAGAATTTTTGTTTTTTTCGAAATTTTCTTGTTAATTTTTTGCTATTTCATTCTTTATCAAAATAAACAAATCACTATTTCTATGCCACAGGTAAATAAACGGTGTTATTGCTCTGCTTTTTAAGTACTAGTTCAATGTTTTCGTTTATAAATATTATCGCACAGAATGTCAGTACGGCTCTCGTTTAGGAAATGGCGTGTATTTGGGTAATGGTACGCAGACCAGCGTCCAAATACTTTCTCATGGGTACTAATAACCCGTTCGTGCGTACCATTACCCCTAATATTCCATAACGGAAAAGATTATTTCTTTAAATCAGTGGCGTGATTCCCGAAAATTAATATGTATTTATTTAACGATATTTATTGACATATTCTTGAAAACATTTTAATGTTGTGTTTTATAGTCCCCAAATTTGCATATAATAGTCCATATAAATTTATTTACACAGATGGTTCGCAAGCACAAACGCACCATCAATAAAGCGGCATGAACAAAGGAGAGTTTAGCTGCAGCTATCTGGAATGTATATTAGAGCAGCTGGCAAAACTCACGGCATTCATGGAGCAATGCTCCGGAAAAGACTTAAAACAGGACTCTTGGGCGGGCCTAGGAAGGGAAGAAAGCAAGTTTTAAGCGCAGTTTTGTACAGAAGAAACTAAGTTCCATTGTTAATGCTTCTGGGAAGCACGATAAGATCCAACAAGGCTGCATTTCAAATGAAGAACTCCGAGTAGAAGCAATTGGAGTTACAAATTTTCAGCAAATATCACCTGTTCCAATTTTGAAAGTGTTATATTCACAAGTTAAACAAAGTTCGAGGCCTAAACAACATTATGGAGTGTTAACAGCCAATCCCAGAAAGGAAGTTTTGGAAAATAGGGACGAAAAATGGAAATTAAAGTTGGTTAAATGTAGCGCGCCGAAGAAACAAAAAAATTCACCAAAAGAAGAAACGAAAAATTTAATATTTAAAGGCAATAAGAAATTTTTAAAATGAGAAAGAGAAATGTTTATCCAATACAGTTCCATCTCTTCAGAAGAAGAAAACGCAGCTTATAAATATTGCTCTGTCAGTGATATTGATGAACTAAGTGATATAGCTTGTTTGCCAACGATTAATAAAACAAATGACGTTTTGTCTTTTTTTTTTTTTTGCGGCGAGTTTGGCCGGGACAAAGAAATTTGGTATCGATGTGGTGTTTGTTCAGGCTGGGTCCACTCAGAATGCAGTGCTGCAGATTCTGCCCACAACTTTACCTGTGACTTCTGATTTAAAAAGTAACGGTAATTAATTCAGAGCAGTTAGCTTTGACCTACCTTAGGCTATAATTTATCCAATATTCTTTCAAGTGATTTGTGTTTTACACAAGTCAAACAAACAAAAAATGCTTCTGCTGCTGTTTTCATTCATCTATAGCCAAAGTGTCCCCCCCCCCCCCCATAATTGTCAAGCTGCAGCACTTCTCTCCTGATTTACTCACACACTCTTCATTAAAATATAATTTACAAACTCGAACAACCCTAAAATGAGAGAAACTGGCTCGATTTTATGTAAATACGAATGTGTAGTGTTAAACTATCTATTTCTCATAAAGATGAACACGTATGTAAACCGAAATTAATTAACGTTGCCCTTCCAATAATTTACAACAGTAGAACCTATGGAATGGTTTCTTTTTCGCTTGCTCTTCTTGTTAATAGCCTTGAGGCATGGAATAGACTAAGTTACGACTATGCTTATATCTTTCATCTCCTACCTTCTTTAATGGTTTAAACGACCCGATTGATGTGATCAATGCTTCACTGTGTTTGCTATTTGTCGGGCAATTCCTAACAATCAAGCTCAAAACAGAAGGGTTCGCTAATCATTCAAATAAAATAAATCAAAGACAATGTAGAGCTTAATAAAGTTATTGTTAGAAGAAGAGTGGAAGAGAATCTTAGTGACGAGTGGTGATAGGGCAGGGAAATGAGGAGGGGGAGGGGGCAGCATGAAAAGACACACCCTGAAATTCGAAAGAAATCTGAGAAATGTCCTAAGAAGGAAAGTGGAAGCATAAACGGCAAAGGCCGACCAAGATAAATGTAATCTAATCAAAATCTTTATTGTGATGCACCGAATATAACCAGGATCATTATCTAATGGAATTAAGGAGTTTGTTGTCAAGGAACTATATCTGTATTCGTGAAGGGATAAAGAGTAATTAACCATCTAGGAAAACATTTACTCGTATTGCATCTGGTCAGGACTGAGCCCACAACCCCTCGAATTCGAGTTGGACACACTTGCAAAGAAAACAGACTGTAGTCCACATTGTCTAATACACTATCTATCAAAAAGTAATTGGGCACCTGTGAAGATGGGTAATTCAGTACGTCAGTTGACTTGTGTTTCACGGCCTTCGGCTTAGGACCGTTGGTGTTTGTCCGTGGTAGCATGAACACAAAGGTCTATTGTAACATCTGGATAATGAAATACTCCCAACATTGTGGCGTTTTTACGGAATGGACCCGTGTTACTTCCAGGATGACAATGCCAGGTGCCATGTTCCAAGGGCTACTATGCAGTGGTACACCTACAACAATGTTCGCCGATTGGACTGTCCCGCCCAGAGCCCGGACCTCAACCCTATAGAATATCTTTGGGACGAATTTGATCGCCGGGTGAGGGCTCGTCAGGCGCGGCCAAAATCCATTGCTCAACTCATGGAATGGTTGCAAGAGGAATGGCGACGAATCCCCGTGGATGTCCTGCAAATACTCCTAGAGAGCATGCCAGACGGAGTGGCTGATGTTATAGCCGCAAGAGGTGGCCCTACGAGATTCTAACGTGGTGACAACCACCGAGCAAACATTGTGGATAGGTGCCCAATTATTTTGGTAGATAGTGTACTTAATTCAAAGGAGTTGAGTGAATTTTCAAATTGGGGCTTCGAGGAGTTACTGTTAATTTTTGTATATTAGAGGAAATATTGAGAGAATTTTAAAGTTGCTCTACAGAAACGAGCTTCATGTGTGCGAAAAACACAACAGAGCACTCTACAAACAAAATGTAATCTCCTTATTGTAAGTAGCTTCCATTTTTGTGACGAACAATGGCGGCGAAGTTATAGAAACTGGAAAGTCGCGTGCGTCACTTAGGCCCACGCGTAAATAAAACGTTTACACCACAAATCGTTCAGCTAGTTTAGTGCATTAGTAGAGTCATGGGATGACAGAGTTTTAGCTTGCGTATAAAAAACTTTCCATAGCAAAAATATTACAAATTTACAAACGGTTTTACAAACAAAGACATCCGCAAAAAATAATTTTAAAATTCCTCTTCATAAACCGAAAATACAGACAAATTGGCAAATTTACAGAAACTCCAGTTACTCTAAAAGTTATGTCACATTTACGGCAAGAACTTTCAAGTAGATGATAGCAACAACAATATTAAAGGCTGTTCGCGATGAAGTGAGCACTTTAGAAATCAACCTCATAAAAAAAAGTCACCGCTCTTACCTGCATATATTTTAATAGGCGCACTAAGTAACATGCGCCCAGTAAAGTTGGTAACGACGTAGGAAAAGTAGTTCCATATCTTAACGTTGATGGAATAAAAAGTGTTAGATAACCATTTGTGCTAACTTAAATTTTTTTTTTCGCTTTCTGTTTTTTTTTTTAATGCATCGAAGTGTAAAAATGAGCACATTTGAAAAATATTTACTTTTGCGACAATTTCACAGTTTTACTTGAACGACGCAGGAGTAAAGTGATGAAGCCCGTGACAATGTTAATTTTAAATAAGGTGGAAGAATACACACACAACATGCATAGAAGTAGATATTGAGCAGGGTTTCCAAAATTGTTCACTTTACCGTGAACAGCCAGCAGTGCTAAGTGATACGGCTCCATGCTCGTGTTCCAGAAATTGCAGGTGAATCTACTTGTTTTGTTGTCTGTTTTTCGCGCAGCTCATATAACATATCTGCTATAATGGCCGTCCATGCGCAACGCAGTTGACTATGACTTTTGTGGCCAAGATACAAATAAGTTGGCTTGTAAGAATAAACCAAGCATTTCTATTCAATTTTGCACTACGGTCCCTTCTGAAATGCGATTATCGCAGCCTTAATGTGTCGGAGCATTTCTTTCTTCTCTGTAGAAGAATTTTTTCCGTTGGTGACTCAAAAACCAGATAAGAAACAATATTTCCAAATTAAGTGTTAATGATCAGTATAAAACATGTTAATTCCTTCGTATGTAGCACACACACATAATCAGATAGGCTTACTTACTTATTTACTAAATGTGTTGCCCAATTTGATATAAAATTTATAACGTTCCGTCACTTATTGATTTTGGCATTGCTTCGTATTTTTAAAGAATGTCATGTTGGGAAAAAATGTTGATCGCGTAGAAGAATCGCAGAGGGCGACCCTCGCATGACTAAAGCGAGCTCCGGGATGAAGGTGGTTGGTTCCGGAACCTGACAAGATGGCGAGAGGAAACCAAATAGCTCTGCGTTGAGAGGGAAGGAAAGACTCTCTTACAACTGTGCTGCTACATGCGATCTTGTCTCTTTCGCCAGTCGTATATTTTACCATAGAGTACGCAGTTCGCCTTGCTTATGTATCAAAACTCAATAGCAATGTTACAACTATATTGTACTGAGAAAACGTACGAGCATTATGCCGATATCCTGGTAATAGCATCAGCTTTAAACGTCCAGAAAAAAAATTGTATCTAATATTTTATTACTGTAGTCATTTCTTGTCAAATGAAATAACAGTGAATTTAAATTCTGAACGTTGCACAATGTTCTCAAAATTCCCATACAAATAACGACGCTGTACTTGGTAACCAAATTACTTCTCTATTAAATCAGTTTAAGGTGGCATGACTCCAAAAATTAATCTTACAATTTAGTATAAAATTTTGGTACACGGAAAATTGTGATTTTTTTTTTGTTCAAAACCTTTTCGAAACAAATTATTCTCGGTATAGGTATATTAGATATATTGTCTTCAGAGTGAATTTTACATTGTTTTTAGTTTGTTTCAATTAAAAAGTCGCATACATCCTTTCCCTGGCTGGGACTCTGAAATAGCGGCCTACCAGTTTACAACAAACATCTAGGTCAGATAGTGGCTTGAAATAATTTGGAAATATCATACATTTTCGTATAGGGAATTGCCGACTGGATTCTTTGTTAAGAAAATTTTTTAAGTATTAGTATCCACAAATTGATTGAAAATAACTGAAACAATTTTTTTACACAGTAAATAAAATTCAGTATTCGCACCATTATAAATACTTAACGAAAAGTTACAAGACGCTAAGTGTTTGACCAAATTAACTTATTTATTATTCACTTGAGATAATATGTTAGGGTTGAAAGATCACGCTTCATGCTCCATTAAAATAATACATTTATTTAAAAAACTAAATTGTAACAAATAAAACGAACTACAATCATGAACGTAAATACATATTTAAGTCAATTATTTTATAATTAAGATAGTGTGCTAGTCGTGTCGCTTTAACAGTGCATATACGGTAGACACTTTCCAATTCGGAGACACAAAGCTTTGCAATGTTCAACAATTTTTTATTCTGTAGTATGTGTGATTACCCGTTCAAGTCAAGATTCTACCGTTTCATTAGCAGAACTGGGAGGGGACAATGCCCCCCTTCCCTCGCTTTCTTTCAAAGTCCTTTAACATGGTTCGTGCATGACCACCAAAGCGTAGTAGAAATCATTCCGAACACTGAGTCCTCGTAATCCACTTGCATTTATTTACTTGTAAGTTGGTAACGATTATCTTTCGTCCTCAGCTGCTGGCATCTCAAAGCATTTGAGGGCGCTGCCTATCAGATCACCAGCCTCGCAGTTTAAATGATAAATCAATGTTGAATTAATTCCATCTCGGTGCATCACCTTTAAAGATAACTCTTTCAAACAAAAAAATTAAACGCAGCTTTCTCAGAGAGTACTATTAGGCTAAGTAATTTTGAAAACAATTTATTCATTTATAATATTATATTGCAAAACGTTAATTTAATGCTATTTTTAATAACAAATATACTAAACATAAAAATTGGCGAGACTTCTTAACGTACCTGAAGTGCTCCTTAAAGAATATCGCGTAAAATAATTTTTGTTGGAAACAATTTTTTTTATCGATTCATTGTAATGTTTATTATTTTATCGTAGGGTTTATAAAGAATGACCGGAATTTCTCGATCGCAAATTCATCTTGAATTTTTGTTCCAAATAACCATAACTATTAAGTTCTGTCAACACAAACGTTCGTACATTATAGCTGAGCCAAGGACTGCAATAAAAAAAAGTTGCTCGCCGATGTAGTTTCAAATTAAGTAATATTGTCTTCTTAGTACAACTAAATTACATGGAAACTAAATAAATATACTATATTCTCGTCCCACATATTTATTGCCACATTGTGATCCAGCAACGTACATCCCAAAGGCAAGTCAAAAACTTTGTTGGCCCGATTTTTGTACAATTTATAATAGAACATGCTACAGCGTTGGTCGGATTTTTAATTGGCTTCCAATCGCGGATAGAACAATAATCAGAATGTTTGAAAGGCGAACCGAACTCTCTTTTCACGATATTAGAAATAACTCCAACAAGTGCGGGAGTAAAAATGCTATTACATCGAAAATAACTTTTTTTTTTTTAACATCGATTCCGCACTTAAAACGCCGGATCGCGAACTACCTACACAGAGCTGTTTTGCGTGTATGAGGGTATAAAGTGTGGGAGCACACGAGTCGATTCACATTGCAGTTAAAGTGGAGCTCGTTGCGTTGGCTTTACGTAGTCGTTTTACATGTATGCATCGAGCAATGTTCACATCCAATTACGAACGATGTAAAGTTGACTGTTCCGCGCGAGAATTCGACCCAACTTCAACATAGCGCAAAGGCAACGCGACGCCAGCCAATCAGATTGGTAGGACGATTATTTTATTTTGTTTTCTATATTCATATTTGTTGCTGGCAACTTCCGTCTGGCACGTATACTGTCTCACACTAAAATTGCAACATATCATATTTTACCTTCTTTTGCGTGTATTTTAGTGATAAACGATTTGAAAAACTCCGGGATGCGATTATTTGCACGCAAATACAAAAGTTTAAAAAAAATCGTACACGTATATTTCAGATTCCAGGTACATCATATTATGTAGCATTGAATAACAACTTATTGTGGACGAGCCTTTATTAACTTAAATGAAAACACAGCTGCGATTTTACAATGAAAGTTTACGCACGGTTAACGCATACTTGACATATCGAGCAAGGTATTAACATCGCTGTGAATCTGTCTTGAGAGCGACCCCACGTGCTCAGTACCTCTCATCGCCTCTTTGCGCAAGGCTATATGCGCCTATGCTGGAGTTCTCATTCGTATACGAACTGCCCGCCGCACTGAGTGAACTGCAGTTTTGGCGTTCCTGAACACCAACTTGGTCTTCGTATACGAACCTTGTCCGTGTGGTCGAGAGCGAGCCAACTCCAGCGATTTATGTTTTTAATTCGAATGGGACTGCATATTTAAAAAGGATGTATTTATGGAACTTGGAACACTGCGTATACGATCATATAGTAATCCTACATACAGTTTCGTATCGCAAACACGTACAATTCGTATACAGCAGTAAGAGTTACGTTGTGCATAACTAGACAGCGCTAAATTTAATAAATTATATTCATTATTATGATTTTTAGTTGTATGTAAGTGTAAATTATTTAAATGTACACTTATCAGTTTATACATTCTGTAAACCTTTATATATTTTATAAATTCATCATTAAGCATATTACGCAAGCATAATTAAAAAATTTTGAAAGTATATTAATGAAATCGTACTTGTTTTAAAATTTTTCTATGCCACATTTTAAAATGTTGTCGATTTATTCAAATAGCACTAAAATAATCATAAATCCCTTTAAATAATCTCGTAATTATATTAGTGCTAGTGGTGCTTCATTTCTAGGCAAGTCTGTGCACACGGCCCTAAAATCTGTAAGAAACACATGCTTACAAAATACTTTTATTAAATGTCGTAAGTTACGTTTTCGGCTTAAGCTTAGTTATTAACTAATATTCAAGTTGATATTTCGTTCGTTAAAAACGCAGTCATTATCTGTTATTTAGTTGGAAGTTTTACTTACTCAACAACTTCAATATCTAAAACCTAAACTCTGCCACTGCCACTTTTTTTATACAAGTTTAGTGTGAAACTACCGCCCCTAAACAACTTGCTGACAAAAATAGTCGCATATAATATCGCCTTCTGAATATGAAATAGCCGTGAGAGCTGGCTAACTCTGGCGATATAAACCATACGTATAGTCAAGACTATTTTAAAATTGGCCTCTCTTTAGCAACAAAAAACTTACAGCCTATTTCATAGCATAACCTACTTTTCTGATTGGCTAATCAGCGCGAAAATTAAGTCGGGAGGGAGAAACAACCGACAGCCAAAATTAATTCGAATGGTAAATTCGTCTACGAACGATAGGCAGTGGAGCATACCATTTCTACCACACGTATGTTCGCATACGAAAATGACAACTCGTAAATTCCTCGCACACGAACGCTCGAGTGGTTTTCCGATCATGTGCCCCCTGGACTGTAGTGCATTCTTTCCTTTGACAGTTCGCATCTGTGCCACTTAGGGAGAGTTTACAGGGCAAGAGCAAATCGCGATAGTTCTTATCGCGAGAGCTGTTCTCGCATTACTATCGCCGTGTAAACCACACGACAGTTAGACCTACTATCGCACAGTCGCGATATCACTATCGCGATATCAGCTCGAGCTATATTGTTAATAGTAACTGTCGTGACAGAACATGCAACTATCGTATAATTATCTTAGTGTAAACAGTATCATCACTATCGTGATCGTACGGGTCACAAATTTGTACAAGTGTTCTCTTTGACAGTAACATTGTCGAATTATTTGGATTCTGTTAATATCTGTCGTGGTTGTTACACTATGTGGCGGTATGACAGGACGTATGCATATACGTATGGCACGAAGTATTGACATTATATGTATTGTCATATAATAAACCACGGGGACAATGCATGCTTACATGTCATTAATATCCTGTAACGATATTTAACAACCCCAACAAATACCAACCTCTTGAGAAAAGTATATTAATGTAGGACTTATCAATGTCTCTACACAAGGGTTGTCGCACATGTCCCTTTTAAGGTTAATTGCCTTAGCATGTCTCGATCGTGCGAGTAAACAGGCCCTTTCGTGGTAGTTACTGTCACACACTGCCTTGATAGCTACTATCATGGTAGCTACTACCGCAGTGTAAACGCGCCCTATCCAGCGGCGACCCGATCGTTTCATTACGCAATACAGAAGATAACTGTGCGATTCACGTAATAATAATTTCTGTTTATACCCCGAGGCTAACTATGGCAGCGGTGAGAATTTGGGAAGGTTTATATGTGGGAACTGTGAAAAGAGTGTCAAACGATAATTGAAGAAGAAAAAAAAACCCTTAAGGGGAATATCTATCCCTAGAGCAGCCGCCCGGAGTTCGAATTCACTATTTCTCGAATGCAGCCTGAACACGCTAACCACATTAATATTCGCGCTCGTTTTGTGCTGCACGTGTCTGTAGTTTATATACGGACTACGAGAATCAACTTCAGCCACTATCACCGTCTCCAAGTAACGAACACTTGCATACAACTGCGTCTAGTTTCTCAACGGTGTCTTCTGTAAGGATGTATTTGGCATACCAGATGCATAGAAGTCGTGTGCTTTTATGGGCGACATACACACGCACCAGAAACCTTGTCCCTTCTGCCAAAAAAAAAAAAACACTGCGAACCGGCGTGCAGCATTTTTATTGTCGGTAACGCGTGTGTCTGGAACTTTCAGTGGGTGATAATACAGATGAAGGTCATCTGCACAGCAAGGACTGTGGTTTTTTTTTTGTAAAAAAATAAACTGTATATTCTAGCCCTTTTCGCGTTCGAAGAAACGCATTTTAGATGGCAATCTCTGCAAAGGGGAGGGGCTCGTCGACAGTGTCTCTGAGAGTTAGTCAGGGGAAAGAACAGGCCATATACTGTTATAAGGAACCTTCCCAGCATTTGCCTAGAGTGATTTAAAATATGGTAATCTGGGCCATGTGATGTTTGTTAACCCATTAAGGGCTGGTTTCACCAACAAATATTAAGTTTGCGTTCAAGCGAGATTAACAAAACTCGATTAGTTTTAAACTTGTGTTTAAAGTCGTGCTGGGTTTCACCACTGTATTATTTAGTTCAAGTTAATCGAGATTAGTTAAACTTGGCTTTACTATGTTTCGTTGCTACACATTGGCCTTAATTGTGCCGAAATTACCCGATCAGTAGGCGAAAACTACCGAATGCAGTTTTTACTCTCGTTTAACTGCTTTTTTTTCTTTCTTTTTTTTTTTTTTTCAAAGATTGGTGACATTACTGCTATTGCCATTATGACGATAATTGTGACAGCTGTGAAAATTGAATAGACAGTGTAATTATCCACATAAGAATAGTTTACGTTGGTGTTTCCTTTATTTTCTTGTTGCAAAAATATCTTATGGAAATCAAATTAAAGGTAGATTAGGTTAGCCGATAAACTTGGTGATTTAATGTTTTCTATATAATGAGTGAAACTATTATTGCAAGGCTAACTTGCATTAGATTCTTTACACTTGTAATTCAACCACAACCACTTTAAGTTGAAGTAATATCTAGAACACTTATTTATGTGCAATTTTTTTGGTTATCTGATTCTTGCAAGTTGAGTATAACTACCATGTTACCTTGGGCGATAATTTAGTATAAGCGAACAATTCCCCAAAAGTAAACTATAAACGAATAATAAACTCCAAAATGCATGGTTCCACCGTATAAATATGTTTTTTACTCGAAACCATCGTATTATATTAATTAATTGCATTTTATTTATATGTGACGAAATCTGCATAAAACATCTTACAAACATCGGCACTATTACTTCCAGATGTTATGCAGTAAACGACTACTACATTTTATTTCCACATTTAAGCGAGATTAGAGGTGCTAAACTGGCCGAAATCGGACAGTTAACATTAAATCTCGCTTAACTCGAAACATGGGGTTTAAGTGCGTGGTCGAACACACATTATTCTTAATCGAGATTATGTAAGGGCCAATCGAGATTAAATCGTTTGAACTTCGTTACTGACACCGGCCCTTAGTCACCGTCTTTTCTATACGGGACGTTCCGGTAGTGGCTTTGATGTTTTACACTGTACTCGGTAAAATAAATAATATAATAAGGTTAAGTCGAGTCGAGAAATTTGGGCGGCTCTTGACAACGAGGTCTTGAGAGCCGACGAGGGTGAAACGAGGTGAGAATGGAGCAGCGCCGGAATGCAAGGGCGGGGGAAACGGGAAATCCCCGAGAAAATCTGTCGACCAGTGGCATCATCCGGCATGATTCCTACTTGCGAAAATCTGGCCGGAGGTTGAACCCGGTTCGCCTTGGTGGGAGGCGAGCATTCTAACCGCTCAGCCGCTGCGGCTCCTTATAAGGTTAAGTTCCTTATGTGTTGTTGTTAATACTAAATTCCATAGTCACGTAAAACTACTACTGCCTATAATATTGAACACAAACGCAGTTTTTCTTTGGTCCTGGTAAATTGCACATCATTATAACGATGCCAGTACAGTTCCAAGGGTAACAATTGTTAATTGCAACTCCTGAAATGGTACATTTATACGTGACTGGAAGGGTTAAATGCGTAGGTCTGCGGTACTCACTCTCCTGCAGAATGTCGGCGAGGCCTTCGTCGAAGCCGCGGTCACTCTCCGACGCGTTGGACTTGCGTCGGAGGGCGTCCACGAGCACCGCCTCTTGGTCGCGGAGGCTGAGCGGGCCCGGCCTGCGCACGACACCGAACCTCAGGTACCTGGCTCCCCGGGGGTCGCCGACGTCGTCCAACCCCTCGGCCGGCCGCACGTCGTTGTCGTCGTCCTGGTGGTCGCGGAAGTGCGAGGCAGCGCAGTGGCAGGCGCACGCCGCCAGCAGGAGGAAGACGAGGCACTGGTTCGCCCTCATGGCCCACCGTTCTTCAGCGGCGCAGTAGCTGCCACCAGCAGCACGTCCTCATGTTCGCTCCTAGGTAGCTCTCTTCGTCCCCCTCGTGGACCGCGCGAGTACTGCTCCCGCCGACAACGACTCGACAAGTGGAGCAGGGCGGAGCCGCTCACTTTCTTCTGCCCCCCCCCTCCCCTACCACATGCCTTCCCCACCACACACATCCACACACACTCTCGCACCTCAAACTTCACTTTCCCCAGACGACGTCTCTCCGAGGGACCAATGGCCCCCGGGGGCAGGATGCACCGCCCGACCCCTTGCATCGACACTTCAAAATTACCGTGCTCACGCAGCTGACATCCGAGAACGCACGAAGGAGAAAGAAACTTTTACTGAGATAAATTGGCCGCTCGGCGTGGGAGCGTATCCACATCGGCTCTAAGAGTCCGATCTCACGGTCTTACACTTCAGGCAAACGAGAACATTGTGCATATGTCTACCTTATCTTTATATTTAAAAGATTTTCCTTTACTGTGTTGGGGAAGAGGGGGAGTCACCCCTCCGCTCAGACCACCCGTTTGCCTACATCATGCATAGAGACTGAACATTTCGCAGATTCTTTTGCCTCTTACCAGATGGCACTGGATTCGGACCGCCATACTTTGCAAGATTCAATCTCGTCCAGTACTTGGCTTACAAACAGCGATTCAACTGAAAAAGAAAGGTAAATCAAGCCTACAATTTTTTAAAGCATATATTGCCTTCTGTTTTGTATTCCTGCCTCAGTGGTGTAGTGTGCAGGGGCATTTTCTCTCATCTCGAGAGGACACAGTTCGTCTCGAAAACTTCTCTAGGAATTTTCAAGTGGTTGTTATCAGGGCCACCCAGGGGAGTTTGGGGAGTGAAGAGATTACCCGGTTCCCCTAGGTGGGAGGCGAGTATTCTAACCACTACACCATCGCGACCTGTCTAGGGGATTTTGGGGGACTGGGGCAAAGTTATTTTTCGAGCCGGCTATTTGACGCGACACTAAGTACTTCGGATGTTACTTACGGCTCTCAAGACCTCGCTGTTAAGAATCGCCCAAATCTCTCAGCTCAACTCGAATATTACTTAGGTACGGTTTTTATTGTACACTACCCGTAGAAAAAATGTTTACAGTTTGCTGTCAAGCTAATTAAAATTTATGTTTAATAATTAAAACTATATCTAATGATATTGAGGGACCCTTTGGCATCGGAGGCATTAGGTAAAATGTCTCGTCCCCATCCCCCCTTCTTCCTAGTGGGTTGCCTTTCTTATGCCACGGTCACTTAGTACTGCGGAAGGCAACGGCTAACCACACTTATATAATCCTACCGCTGTACTGGACTCACACTTGGGAGGTACTGGTTTAGATTCCCGGTTGTCCGAAATTATTTCGGGCAAATGCCTGCATTTTTCCTTAATTAATGCAAGCCATGACTAATCCCTTCCCCATTTCACATTCTACGAGCCAGTGTTACCGTCTTCAATGAGTCCCTTGTTGACGAGACGTAGAGCCATGCATAATACACTGATGAAGCGCAAAGCGCTTCATTTCTTCAAACCTCCACCGTCGGAAGCACTCGTGCAACGATTTTGCGAAAGAAAATGCTTGATGCATCTCCGCTGCAAGCAGATGACAGATACTAGGTGAACTTAAAAGACAGTTTCATTAATAAGTAAATATCGTGATATTTATCGAATTACGTACAGTGTTATTGCAAGTGATGTTCACATAGTAGAATGAGGATTGCGCTTGAAATACGGTAAATTTTTTGCGATTTTACAAACTCTTGCGATTCCTGTATTTGTTATTTCTAAATATAAAATTCAAAATTGGGTACAATTTAAAATATTTATTTCTAATGTTACAAAACCACGCAGCAGAAAATTAAAAAAAAAAAAAATCCCCTTTTAAATATAGCATTGTAGCTAGCGGTATTTTATTCATCAGAACATGCAGCGATGCAACAAAGCTTTGTCCGCTGAAAGCGCCCGTGATCATTCCGACAAGCAAAGTCACTTTTCTCTATGCCAGTCTCGGTGACCTGCCTCAGGAATTATAAATAAGTGTAGCACTCATGAGGCAGCTTGCTTAGGGGAATGTCCAACATGCTGAGGAGACACTACATACGACGCAGACTACGGCCGACGAGAATATTTTTGGGAACATTACGTGAAGTGAATGCGGATGTTAGTAAACAATATTGCCTGTCTGTTTTGTGATTTATCCAGTGGGAAAAAGTTATAAGCATGTGTTGTTTGTGTATCGATTCGTTTTGCTTGATAAGACAGATAACACAGGAATTTCCTTTTCGATCGCCGTGACAGGGTCATACATCGTTTTATAACACATCTCCCTGGACTTTCTCTAATGTTTACTGAAATAGGAATATTATCTTTCCTTGCCTATACTCTTCCCAGTAGTTCAAACCAAATGTTTATAAGGACGTCTTAAATGAAACATGGTAACATCATCGCCCACATATTTGTTTCGGGGGAAGAAAATTTGAAAACACATACGCATTTTATGGTCCACACTTACGTTTGCGTAGGGCAGTATAAGCTTTCGAATGTGGCATCAAATTACAAGTGTATTGCATATATGTGAAGAAAACTGAATAATGTATAATGCATAGTTAGTTGAAAAAACAATCTGAAATTCACTAGGCATGTGGCGATTTACTGCCTTCGTCTAAATTTCTGTTGTAATCTTCGAGCAATGTCTCTACTGTGTAGAATTTCTATAAAGAATGAGCGAAACCGATACCCACTTATACCTACTGCTCACACGCAGCTCCATTTACAACATAGTCACTCGTTCCTTGTGATCGCGTATAAGTATGGCCTCAATACGCCCAGTACACTGAAACTCAATGAGCATTGTCCACCTGTAATTATACTAAAGGGGGCAACCAATATCATTTCATGAAGTAATTTTGAGGCAACCCCAGATCTGTGCAATAATTGCACAATTCTGTATTAATTACACATACTCGCGATACTTTGGGCCATATTAAATATTTTTGTGAAAAATTTGCAAAAAAATTGTGGCCGAACTTCACCTTCAAAAAGGTAGACCTGCTTTGGAAATAATTTTACATTGTTAGTTTTGTCGTATTTGTAATTTTTTTTATGTCGAATCTACAGCTTCAATGCATCAATGTTACGCAGGTGAATACTGTGTGAGTTTACATTATTGTGTATTAATATTGCCCTGTCAATGCCTGGGTGCATACGAGAGGATAGGTGTATATATAAACATAAACCGACTGTAATTGTCTTTAAAATATATGCTAGCAAATTTACGAATTTTCTTACATCACGACAAACAGGTTGCTTATTTGGGCAAAAGAGCACAGTTGAAAAGTACATTTAGTACACTGTTGCATCACGCCAAGCATGGACACATGTGACGGTGTGCCCCGGGATGAAATCATACAACTGTCAAATGCAGTCATGTGTAAGATCGTCTCACAGTTGTTACAAGTGCCACTCCACATGCTGCAGAACTTTAATTGCCTGAAGCTGTCGTCCCGGGTGGCTAGATATGTACATGCTCTATAGTTGACAAGTTTAGAGCCATCTGATGAAGAAAAGTGGTTGACAGCAAGAAGTCAGCCCTGGGAAACTTAAGATGTACGTGAGTGGGCATTATCCTCTTGGAAAATATCCCGTTGGAGAAGCGTTATGAGAGAGAAGCACATAAGGCAGCAAGATCTCCTTTACGTACTTCTGATCTCTGCCTGGGGAGACCGAGAATCATAGAAGATGGTTCTTATCAACGTGGCACCACCAGTTATGGTGTTTTTCGCCTAGGCAAACAAACCTGGATTTGTGCAATTGTCTTGTACCTCTCCATATTCAAGTGAGATTGTCATCCATGACCAGAAAAAAAACTGCATTAATTTCTTACGATTTTGAATCGTCATTCGTACGCTGTACTTGCCACCTTATCACAAGAAAACTTTGTGTCGCCATTATCAGAGTATTAATGGAAAATGGCGTAAGGGATGACGAGATGCAAATATTTTTCTGCAAGTAGCCTTGCAATATTTCGGATGGAAACATGAGTCACTAGCTACACCGGTGCTTGGCTGTCAAAAAAAAAAAACACCGCTGATTGGGTGAGTTTTCACCTGCTCGACCATGAAAAGTTGCTCTCTTCTGGTGGTCAGACTGGGTCGCATCCCGGTGAGTATGTTCCTTCATGTTTCCACTGCTCCCAACACCTTCCTCACAGCTTGCTCGTAACGGTTTAGTTAGCAGCAGCTTGAGAGGACGATCACACTGCCTCCCTTATAATCCAACGATTATAACAATCCCATGCGCCTCCCGGTGGCAGTTCTGTGCGGCCCATCTCGGCCAAGTCTGAATGTGCATGTCACAACATACTGTATACCAACGTCCACATCCATTGGGCAACTCTTTCTGGGTGCGGTTATTTTTATGTCATCGAGTGTACATTTTACGATATCTCACGCTACGGAATACAAGCAAACAATCTATATACGTTTCTAGAGTATATTCAAAGGATCACAAATATATTGCTTGGGCTAGATTTTGATTACCTCTGTTTACAGTCTCACACGCAGTAATTCCTTTCGTTCTATATATATATATATATATATATACACACACACATATATATATAAACTAGCTTCTCTGAAAATGTTCTTAAAATGGACTAATTGTGGCAAAAATTCAGATTCTTAAATATCTCGGATGAGTTTGTCGACTTCTGAATCCTTTTGCAGATTTATGAATGTAAACGTCTCAAAATATTAAACATTCTTATAACGGTCTTAATAATTATTTAATTAGCGATGCGGTATATTTATTACATTATCGCAGTTTTTAAATTGGCATTTGTTATTTTCAAGAAATGACGGAAGAAACCTACACTATACTTCTTTCAAAAATAAAAAAAAAATATCAATAATAAATTGTAGCTGCGTGAAGTTAGACTACTGGGAGATATACTGAATGCAGTAGCAAGTATGCAGGAGAGTGGTAAGAAATACATTAACAGAAGCATAAAATGCCTCATGTCCCCTACGCACGTGTACATTTTGCACATATTCTTTTGATATATTTCGGTATAGCCATTGTAGTCTGAAAATACTTTTCTTTCGTCTGTGTTGAAGTTTTCCAACATAAGTATTCAATTATCTAAAAATGTCTTGAAAGCTGTATTCTAAAGTCGTACGAATTTTCGAGATTGTTCATAGTAAAACGCTGAGAACTATTTCAGAAATTCTGTATTTAAATTAGTGTTACAGAAACTGCTCAACGTAATTCATTTACCATGTAAAAGGGGCCTTAATATTTTCCGATAGGAACACAATTTTTTGCCGTTGCGCCTAATAGCATTTTAAGAAAACTTTCCCTTGCAAACCATTATCTAGAAATTGCATTCTAACTGTAAACTAGCCCGCGGGTCAGTCTGCCACAGCGTGAAGAGACTTTATAAGGAATTCGAAGCAGAACTTAGTGCGACAGCAGCGTAGTAATCCTTTTCCGAGTACCAACATTGAACGATTGTTTGCTAACAGACTTGCCGTAAACACATGTCCAGAACTCATGACTGTTACACAGTTTATACCTTAATATGTATAAGCTGTTCACTGTGAACAGGGCACTATTGAAATGAAACTTTGAAAAATAAATCACTGTTTGTAATTGCAGTCATCTTAATGCAAGAATCGACACTGAAAAACTCACTGTAAAGTTGGCAGCGAGCTAGAAAACATAGTTTCAACGTCGGATTAACAATGCAATGTTCAAATTCGTGGATGTTGTAATTATTTCAATTTATTTTCTGTTTTTAGTTCACGTAAGAGTAATAATTAGCATTACTAGTAAAATATTTATTTTATTGACAATTTCACAGTTACACTTGATCAGCGCATGATTAGAGTCAGTGGTTCCACGGCAATTTTTATTTTACATTCGTCTGTGTAAGGATACAAAATGGGAAGAAGGTATATCCCAAGCTGGGCATTCAATAGTGCTCAGTCAACCGTGATGTTCAATAAAACAATGCTTTGATTTTTACCGCAAATAGAATATATCCAGGCAATGCAAAATTATTTTCTTCGTGAAAGTGCGTGTGTTGGTAGAATGAACGGAATCAAGACAGCCTCGTCACTGTATGATCACACACATTTTGTTAGTTCTGCTGGCACTTGATGAATCAGTGTCCACGACATGCGCAGGAGACGAAAATCAGGAACAAACACACAACACGCACTCGCCTGGGAGTGTCTTAATCATAGATAAAAAAAAAAAATAATCGCGTCCGGAGACGTAATTCTCGAACTCGAGCACAACTGAGGTCATGCTGTATTGATATGCCAATCCTCGACGCTGTTTCCACTCGATTCAGACCACAGCATTAAGCCTGGTACAGACGGGCAAGAGGGTAAACACCCTCTTGTATTCAAGTCCCGTGTTGCATACTGTACGCACAGCAGTAGTACTTGAATGTCGCTTCGTGCCAGACTCTCACATTAGCCACAACACAAAAAGGTTTTACAAACCAAACAAATAACTAATGCAGAATTAAAATCTGTTTACGCCACTCAGGTTGACAATATCAGCATTAAAAAAAAAATGTTTCGGGAACTACAGAAATGTAAACAAACTACTTGCACAAGAAGTTGAACGAAAGATAGAACTCTAAAACGATTATAGTTAGCATGCAAGACTTTGCATGCACGCCACTTGCGTAAAAGTTTGCCAGTCACACGATGCAAGTTGACTTGAACAAGAAGGTGTGTGTGTGTGTGTGTGTGTGTGTATATATATATATAATGTCGAATAAAAAGTGCTTTGTAACAATTTATGATAACTTAAATTATTTCTTTCACTTTCTGTTTTTTCTTTTTTATTTTTTCATGCAGCGAAGTGTAAAAATGAGCACATTTGCAAATATTTTTTTTTTGTAATAATTCCACAGTTGCACTTGACAGACGCATGAATAAAGTTCCGAGTTCCATGGCAATGATAATTTCGCTTAAGTCGGAATATTATACAATGTGCATACAAGTAGATCTAAAGCAGGACTATCAAAAGTGCTCACTTTGCCGTGAACACAGCCTACAGAAGAAAGTGAACCGTGTGTAACAGGCATTAAGTATTTTTTACCAATGTATTTTTCCTGAATTAAGAAAAAGTATTTGAGATGGCCCCTTCAACTTCCACAACGCGTGATTCAGACATGTAAAAAAATTAGACTTGCTTCTCTCCAGTCTACTAAGGTCATTGGGGGGGGGGGGGGGAGAGAGAATAACGGTATACGGTATTCGCTTCGTTGCCCCGTCTTCCTTCCGGTAGTAAGCCGCGAGTGACGTCATGTCACGCACACAGCAGTCCTGCTCGGGACTACGGTTTTGTCGGAAATGTGTGCAGTACTTTCGAATTCAAATTATGTTCGAAATTTCATACGGAGACACTGTGGGACGCAAAGACAGGGTTTCCTGTCGGTGACGAACGTTTGCTCCTTTTCAGTCAAAATGCAGATTTGTGCACAGAGTTTATCTGCGGGGACCAATAAAATTCGTTTAAGAAAATAGCTTTTCTATAAAGTTGCCATTAAAATGCTTAATCAAAATTCATCAACATTCTATCGCGTCTGATGTGTTTCGAATTCTGGTTGTATACGTCACAGTGTGGATTACCTTGTCGAAGATCAACTTCGGATTCAATGTCTCGCGGCTACGCACAAGAAGTCTAAGGTTGACAGAAATTCCCTTCTTTAGTACCATTCTTAATCTAAGCCACTCTATGGGCTGAGCGATAGTAATCACCAGCTCGGCCTCATCCCTTCATGAGCATGAAATGTCTTCAGCGATCATAAGCACCGGTGACCTCTGAATGAAATGTAATGCATGGTCTTGAATCCTTTATCATATATGCTGCCACATGTTCGAGTAGTTATCCGTGAGGACTCCCTCAGGTCCTTTTGCTCAATGGTTGAACCAGCTACGCAGGAGTGGGGAGATTCCGGGGGCTCTTAACAGCGAGGTCTTGAGAGCCGATGTGGGTGATCGAGTTATGGAGCGGCGCCGGAATGAAAAAAAGGGGGGGGGGACGAACCCGGTTCGCCTTGGTGGGAGGTGTGTAGTTTAACCACTACTCCACTGCTCCCCGCTCACAAATCAAGTTCCAGATTATAATCACAGATGAGTAATAGATACGTGCGTGCTATTTTTTTTTTCGATATAACGTTACGTCATGTATGCAAAGTTTGTAAGTTCTTCATATTCCCCACCGAGCGAGGCGGTACAGTGGTAAACTCTCGTACTCGCATTCGGGACGACTTGTTTTCGAGTCCTGTTCCGGCCATCATGGTTTAGGGTTTTCGGTTTCCCGAAATCACTCCCGCCGAATGCTGGGAGTTGTTTCCTTACCAATAGGAATGGCAGATTGCTTCCCTGTTCATGCTTGTTTGAGCAACTTGCCCCGTCTCTAATGCTCTTGCTGAGATGAGACGTTTTAATTTGAAGTAAGCGTTAGTTTAGTCTAACAATACACAGAGAATAACAACTTCGTTAGTCTTCTTTTGTATTTTGTGTTAATTTTTGCAGAAAAGATTCACTTGTTCCATATAAATCAAAGAAATGGCGCACAGTGTTTTTGCAAAGCGAAATATACAGAACAATTAATTTAACTATCAGATAAAAACATATGTTTTATGTTTTCATAACACTGAAGTTTATGAATAAGAAAGTGACATACTGTAACAAACTGCATGCTGCCTGAAAGAACGTATACCCTACATTACCTCATAAAAACCGATTAGAATGCTTGTAGCTGTGATTGCTGAGAAGCAACAGAAGCGGTATCATTACTAATCGTTTATTTAAACTTGCGTTAATTTTAAATTAGTGACGAATAAAATCACTTTTCTTTTTGTTTTATACACAATAGAATTGACATAGTTGTAACATAAGATTGTTTATAATTTTTTAACGGATCAACTAAGAGATATGACGCATTCGGGAGTACCCGGATTCGATTCACGGTCCGGCCATACTGATTTCTGTTTCCCAGGGTTTCTTGAGATCACGCTAGGTCAATGCTGGGGTTGTTCTTTTGCACAGGCCTGGCTCATTCCCTCCCCATTCCTGAAAGTCTGGTATCGACTCACCGAGTCCTTGTCGCCGTTCGAGGCACTCAATACACTAAGTAAATATTTTAAAAGCGCATGATCGCTCGTCAGTAAGCCAATGGCAATGTTGATTTTAATACGTGGTGGAAGGATACTCAACAACCAGAATGAATAAATAGTGCACCACTTTCATAAGTGCTCAACTAGGCCTAAGTGTGAACCAGCCGTATCACAAAGACTGTAAAAAGCATTCTGTAGAAATGCACTTCCCTGGTTTCCCACACATTGACTCTTGAACATGTGTATTACACCTTCATATATAACACAATAAACTTGTAAATAGTGCAGTCATGCATAACACACTCTTGACTTTTATATTATTCGTTTTACGCACCGTCTTGTGGTAAGAATATAATGAATAAATCTAGTAGATTATTATTAAAAGTTTTGTTAATGACGGGAAAGTAAGTACCCGTGATACATTAATTAAATGTCACGCCAGCCCGTACAACAAAGCGCTGCTGGTAAGTGCATTGTTTTGAAGCGGACGGCGGTTGTGGGAGCAGACCTTGACCGAGATTGAAGGGCGTGTAGTCGGGGGGGGGGGGGGGATAATGAATTAAGGGAGGGGGAGGAGGAAGGTGGCAGTATCGTACCGTTACAGTGCCGGTGAAAGTAACTTTCCAACTCGAGTACCTGGTGCGCTGGTCGCTGCACGAAGCAAGGCTAGTGTGACGAGACGGGATGCCCAGACTCTTGGTCCAGAGAAGTAATGCTTCTTATACTAAGCATATGTTGAGGGGAAAAGGAATTATAGGCTCCCTACGGAGGTAGGCGTTCGTGTGTTTGAGTTTTCGGTGTAGTGTCATGCACTAAGATCTGAATGTAGTAAATCGCACATGACCCCAGAAGGTTTAGATGAAGCACCATACAAAGTATCTCTCAGAGCATGGTGACCTTCTGATACCTCGAGTGATTCGCCAGTACAACTCTTGGACTTGAACAGAAAAAGGCTTCTCCAGGCGCTTGTGATTTGGTATCCTCGTTTACCAGAAAACGAGTATCTGGATTGGCTTGAGCCAGCAGACGGCATTCATTTAGTCGCGGTCACTAAGGTGTTTCTGAACTACTGAGTAATCAAGTTACTATGATCCAAACCAAAAATTTCAGTGTGAATAAATTCAAAATTGAATATGGTATGGTTCACTAAGATGATTTTTGACTACAGAGCATTCAGGCTAATAGGACCCAAATCAGAAATTTCAGTGTGAATATTTTAAAAATTAGCAATGATATGTGAAACACACACAACTGCAATGGCAGTTAAAATGTACCATGGGATGGTCGGTTGGCACCAACAGAGCTTCTCTCTGATGACCTATCACTTGGGTCTCGACGACAGTGGTTGGAAATATGCACGCTGCAGCAGATATTTGAGGAACCTCCCTCCCAATAATGAGTCGATACAGCAAGAGTTGGCACACATTCAGTACTGGCCTGGACATACAGTAAATCTGAAGGGAGCACCTCGATCGAACCAAGGTTTTGTCTCAAAGAAAAGGGTCTTGGAACGATGTGGGAGGTCACCAAAGGAACAAATTGCTCCAGACTTATATTTTGCATTCTGGTCAACTGGCTGGGAAAATCGATAAACTGTTTTTCTTTGTAAGCAAGTAGGGCCGAAGGGTGAAGAGATTGATCCCCGACGAGGTTCCCTTTGCATCAAGACAGATGGGCTAGATTCATGGTAGTTATTGGGTGGTTGTGGTGATTAGCTCAATGGGCTGGAGTGTGTCTATTGGGGATTCCCCAACCGATGACGGGTTGAAGCAGTGAATGGTGACACAGCTCTAATGTTTTCCCGGAGAGACAGCAGAGATGTGGGTGGTGTCTCTATCAGACCACGGCGAGAGTTCTTAGAACAATGTCACTTTGTTACAAAATCGACGAGCTATAACACAGTGGGGCTTGGCTCTCTGGTAAACTACAAGATTATATATATATAAGCGAGGGCTCGAGAACACATACTGATGTGTTCTCGAGCCCTCGCTTATAGGAGCCGAATCACTTTAGAACCTCTAGGCTTCGTGAAATAGTAAAATTAAAACTATATACATCTCTTGCAGGCGGTAAATAAGGGACGTAAAAGGGCTGAATGAAAACCGAGAGTCAGGAAATACACGTAAGATAGAAATTGAATAAATCAACAATTTCTTGATTTACTCTTGCAAAAAAAAATTCCCTGGGGATCTAAAAAAACATTTTGCTAAGTTCGACAAATTGGCCATAGACATAGACAAATTGGTACAAGAACCTTGTTATAACATTTTTCAGGGGGGTCAGTAAAATAAAATGTTATATGCAGGAAAATGTGATAAGCAGGAAACAGTATTACACCTGCAGGAACACATCAAGTGAAACAAAATTCTAATGTAATATTTTTTGTATATTAATAGGTAGTAGTGAAGTTCTTCAACATTTTCATCTGAATCATTTGATGCAAAAATACCAGAGATATGAACTCCGTGGACCATAGACTCATCAATCAATACACAATGACATGCATTATAGACGTTTGCTCACTCAACTATAGGCTGTTCGCGGTAAAGTGAGCACTTTTTAAGGCCCTCCTAACAAGCATTGACCACTAATAAATATATATAATTACAGGCATTAAATTTTGAGGGTGGTGAAATGTGTACACTGTGTTTATTGGTCGCATTGCAATTTTTATATTAAAAAGCAGCAGGAAGATGGAAATTGGATGAAAGGAAAAACATAGAAGGGCCTTAAAAAGTGCTCACATTACCGTGAACATCCTATACTCTTGGTTATCTTAGCAATTTTCAAGACTGTCACCTCTAAAATTCTTAATATTTCAAGCATAAACTGTTATCTGTATCTGCTTGTGTGCTACTGCGTTGTTAATATGTCTGGAATTTCGCTTAAGAGAAAAACTTCATTTGAGATGCTGCAAGGAATTGAACAAATACTGATGTTATAAGCAGGAAATGAAAATTCGAACATTGTTGTATGCAGGAAATGAAACCATTAAGCCTTATGGATAAATGGTGGGACCATGAAATAATGGTGTTATATGCGGGAATGTTATAACAGGGTTCTACTGTATTTATAAGATATGCGAGAAATATTAAATTAAGTGCTCTGGGGATGCCTCTTTTTTTATAAGAAATAATAAGGGGACTGTGACCTGTGAGCAATACCCAGCTTCGACTGGGAAAATATTGTCTTTCTGTGCAGGGAGTATCTGTGACATTCGTAAAGAAGTTAAAATAACACTTCTCCCCGAAGTCGACGCATTAATGGCATACGAATTAATAAGAAAGCTGACCACCAACCACGATGTATTGGGGTGAGTGGCCAACCCTATCCTGTTAAGGCAGCATTAATTTTTCATGGCCGTAAGCAAGAGCCAGGAAAATATTATGCTTAAGCTGAACAGAAAGAAATGAGGGCTTCCAGGCGTTGCATTTGCTGCAGGAATTCTAGAGCATAAGTTTTCACAGTTTCCTTTTATGTATCTATTTTTAACAGGATATGAACCTAGTGGATGGGAAACTGGGAAGATACATATTACATTGCAGCATGACCAAAGACACTCGGCAACTAACCAATAAGGGGCACTTATTCATCAGCCCTAACTCTTTATGTATGTCTTCGATAGCAGGACTAATAGGCGAAGTGTTGAATTTCAGCAAGGAGAAATTCAGATGGCACAGGCGCAATCAGTGTACTGACATATAGCATAAACAAACAGTAGCAAGGCGTTTGCCACCAGCAGACATGCACCAAAACCATTAAGTGCGATGGGAAGTGGGGGATTCTCAATATCACAGGCTGATCAGAATGGTCCTTGTTGGTGGTGTCCTTATGTTTCTGTTAAGATGGTTTTTATCATGTTGGTAATGGTTAACTGCGCATACAAACTCGAAACCTGGAGGGAAATTATTTCCTAACGACAGAGCGATGTAGTGAGCAACAACAGTTCTCCGGGACTGTCCTCTTTAGAGAGTGCGATGCATATAGTAATTCGATTGACTCGCAGATATTCTGAGTAAAAAAATTTCTCAGAACAATGATAGGTGCAACCAAGAACGCCGAACAGCACCACTCCAAGGCTTTGGTATCTAGTTAACTGTTCGATTATGCAAAGGAACACTGTATCGATCGAGTATATCTCGATCGTTCACCCTTAAGGCAATTTTGTTATTAAACCCGAAGGCTACGGACTCGATAATACACTACACATTAAACTCACAACCCAGATGAAATGTTCAGCAGGTATGGCCCATAGTTACATCCTGTTACTGAGCGGAGGACAGAATACTGATTTGTAAAGAGTGTAAGAGATCGTGTATTCAGTGCGAGTGTGGACAGTCCACCTCTGTCCAGCAGCCTCGGAAATTCGGAGAAAAACCTCTGCAGGGGTGCATACTATGACAAAGATCAGCTAACGAATTGTGAATGAGGCATACCAAATATTCGATCTGTATTCCCAATGACAGGTTAACTACACAGTTAAATATTTTATTGTTGAGTTCAACGTACCCATTTTATGTCTGAATTCTAGTTGAAAACAACGTTCATGTTTTATTAACATAAAGTTTCAATACTACATTACTGGCATTATAAGTGAAAACCTCTTGGTCTGAAAACCTTCGTGATTTCGACCAAGGATATAGCTGCCAACCACCCTCCAAGGAGACAAGGTGCACTGAAGTGACTGATTACATATAGTCTCCCCTGTCAAAGTACTCTCCATCTTTTACTGGTACGAGCTGCATCGTGAGGATACGGGCATGCACACCATTGCAACATGACGCCACGCAAATTAAGTTATATTCATCAGTCGCAGATTCGCTTAATTTCAGAATGGGCAGATTTATTGTATACGTGGTTATAAAATGGCATCATATGCAAATACCAGAAGTTACTCCTTTGTGCTTTCATTGTAGTATGGGATGGATCACAGAATTTATGCGAGGTGACTAAAACATGGTAAAGAAGTGTGCTTACGAGTGGAGGACAGGTCCGGGAGCGAAATAACCATACTCATGAAATGGTAATAGAAGCCAGACACTGAAAATGTTGGGGCATGGGCACTATCTAAACCGTTCTTTTACGAGTCCCAAACTGCGACTACCCTGCTGTTGGCTCTTGAGTGATGGAGGTAAAAATTTAGGATGCATTGAAAAATTTCAATTACCACAGGAGATCATAGGGAAAGGCCTGGCTGTTGCACTCAATTGCTGATCAAAAGCTTGATTATTGAACGCACTTGTGGAAACTCTTGCTTCGGAGAAGACTTGGGGAAGGAATGTTAGACACTATTTGTGCGCCAGTTGATCAGGATGTAGTGGGCGTTAGACCGTATCTGACAGGCGCCTAAGGTAAGAAGAGGCGATTTGCCAGCTCCCAGTAGTCTGAACAGCCTGCCTCGTTGGTGGGCATATCCTCTTAATGCAAAGAAGTAGTGGCCCTAAATCGAGGATTTCTTCGATACCGCTACATTTTCTGTGAAAAATCATGGTGAGGGTTACGAGAATAGTCCATTTACTTAGCGGTATCGGTATAAGTTACCTAGACCACGAAACCTAGTTAGTGGCCGCAGAGTTTGATTGTATTTCAGTTGTTTGATGCAAAGGAAAAAACAACCACCCTCGCTAATTGATCGGACTTTTTCCTTTCTTCTTAAGGAACAACAAGCCACCGTGGTAAATGCTACCTCCCACTTTCCCAGAGGGTAAAACAACTTAACATCAAAGAACGTGAGAATGACACATATATTTTTGTGAATTGCTGTAAATGTAAGAAGGGTGTTGCGGAGGGGATGCGTACGAGTATGCCAACCCAGCCGATATAGAATAACTTGGTTGCTACGCCTTCTTAAGCCCGGTGAATACTAACCATAATTATTCATGCTATTTCCATGCTTAATTAAGTAAAAAGTGAGAATGCAATTTTAATAAAGGTATTATGTGGCAAAACTACCGTCTCACTCGCATGCAATCATTGTTTACTTACAAGTACCGATGCAAAAACCAGAAAAAAAATTTGTGATATTGGTTGCGTTATCGCAGGAAAATAGCTGGACTTAAAAAAAAAAAGTGTATTCTGCTCCGTACTGTTGCTGTTTGGTAATGTCAGCCGTACGTGCTGTTTATCAAGAATCAAAGCAAATGAAAATTACATTCTTTTTGAAGCAACTGTGACAGCTGTTTCAGCATTCTGTGCGTGCACATAAGCGGTACCCAAGGTCAAAAATAATATTTGCTCTATTAGCCAGATTAAATATGGGATTAAGACTGCTTCCGTGATAGTTATTGTTGCCACTAACGTAGTGCCACTTCTTTAAAGTACGGACATAAATACAGAATTACGTACAGTGACAGATAACTGCAAGTCAACTTGCTTCAAAATTCTCACTACGTTAATAATATTAGTATCAGCGTTTTGCAGTTTAGTAGTTGAAATACATTCTTCCCAGATTCCCAGCAGAGAAGTAAATGTATTTATACATTGGAAAGATAATATTTAGGCACTTTTTTTTTGTTTTTACTGCGACTTTAACCCTGAAGTAAAGCTGAAAATTGTTCGTTTAGAGCAAGTTCGGTTTCTTTAAGTGACGGTATGTCTGCTTTCGAGATAAAACTATATGACATAAAACATTCCGCAAAAAATAACTGTCAACAGGAAAGTCGCCTACTAGTGCACACTTCATTTTGTATTCTATGAATATAATAATTTGGGTCAGGGTATAGTTAGTATTTACTCTACATCCAGTTATAACTAAACCAAGTTTTCTAGCAGCTTCAGCGCCACTAGGCAAACCACAAACGCATAAAAAAGGGACTTATAAGAACACAATTCTGTTCAAAATATTTAAAAGTTAGATATTTTATCTTGAGTTCGGGTTTCTTGAGGATTTCAAAAGAGACCGTAAACTATGATCCTGGTAAGTAAACACACTAATCCATTGCTTATTAACGTGCAGCTTCTTAATCATCATTCCTTGTAGTTATGGTCGAAAGCCGAGAAAATCTGCACGTCTCGTGAGAATTTGAATTTCATCTTTATTTGGCAGTATGTAAAATTATTTATCAACTGACAAACTTTTGTCTGTACTACGTCAAGGTCGTACAATTTGTAATTAGTGGAATAATTACAGTCTTGGGTAAGCAATTCTTGAGCACTGTAAAATTCGGTGTCTTGCGTGGCTCTATTTTACTGCATTGATCATGCTGTTGTTTCGAAAATGCGGATTGTCGACTGGCGTTTGAGATATTGCTTAAGAAAATTTACGTACGAAATTTATCGTGTTAGTTTTTTATCCATCAGTTATAATATTTTGTAGCTGATCGACAGCAATTTGAGGAATTTTGGCGACTAAGATTGTTGTTTCGCAACATTCTGAGTACGGCCAGTGCTGTGATCTATGCCGCGGTTGTTTTGGCAATCGATTAAACTGCGCGTGATGTTTGTAACTCAACACAGTTTGCTCCGCCTACCCTGATGGGTGAACGTGCCTTTCACGAAACTTTCTGATCATCTTCCTGTTTTAAATGCACCGGAGCTCACATAAAAAGCTTCAGCTGTTATCCCTCATGCTTGTTTATCCTAGCGTCACATCTATAACACGCAGTGCGCTCGTCTAACGCGTGACTTTCTAGGAGTTCGCTAGTCACTAGGAGCAGACGTTTCTTCACAGTCACTGCTACAGACATTTAGCTCGAGACTGAATTTCTTTGTTGCCTTCTTTCCCTGGTTTCCACTGTGTTTTATGACGACCTCGGCGTGGTCGGTAGGAAACTTTAGTTTCGTGCATTTTCTCTGTGCGTTTATTCACGGTAGCTTTCGTCAGGAACTAAGTCGATAATTTTAAATTATTTTCCAGATTTCTGTTTGGAAGACGATGGTAAACATAAAATATGTCTACTAGCCATGTTTTATCAGGAAATTATGAGCTATCACATAATCTACAGTTATTCCTGTACTGGTCAGATGCGACTTACAAATGGTTTTAATCGGGGCCAGGTGCTCGCCAAAAAAGTGTATTTCCTGTAATTACGAAAGGCCGAAGATACTACAGGCGCTTCAGATGACGAAGTTTTGGGTCAGAGCTACGGGTGAGCCAAGCATGTGTGTGCTTTGTGTAGCTGTAGTAAACTTCGGTAAATTTATTACGCAATTTGTCCTCCTATTAGCGTTTCGGCAGACATACGAGTATGTTAAAGCGTGATGATGATAATAAACAGCATGTAACCAAATTGGAAATGAATGTGAATGACTACACTTCGGGAATTCCCGAATAAAACAACGATTTACCAATTCCACGTACGAGGCCACTTCAGTTGCATGACAGTGCGTGTTAAATGCTGAAGCGTCGACGTGTATGCATGCATACATACACACATGAAAAAATGCATACATGAATTCGTACATACGTGCACACATACAGTCACGCCTACATATAGGCTATTCACGGTAAAGTGAGTACTTTTGAAGTCCTAGTTACTTTCTCCTTTCGGCCAGTTTTTATCCTTTAACCATCTTTTAAAGTAAATATTGTTACGTAAGTAATAAACACAGTGTATATATTCCACCGCACCCGGAATTTTACGTCTAAGATTAAAATAAAATATATTTATTAACTTTTATTCCATAATTAAAGGACTTTTAAGGAGTGCTCACTTTACCGTGATTAGCCTAAACGTATATACATGCGTGGACATATACCTACATGTAAACAATAATGCACACATGCATACGTGAACACATAATTGCATAAATGTATAAATATGTACATTCCGGAATATATACATGCATCAAGTAATGCACACATACACACGTGCACGAACATTGTGAAATGAGCGAAAAAATATCAAGTGCTTCGCAAGACACTGTAATCAGGAAGTTTAGTTATGTATACATGTATAACTGAACGACGTCAAACCCGAACCTTAAACTCCATACATTGTATGTGTGTATATAATATACGAATGTGGGATAACATGAAATATAATTTTAAACAGAACGCAGATGCCTATGAGTAAAGCCTGGTATTGCGATGAGGCTACTGGCGAGCCAAATATTTTTCTTCAAGAGTTCGAGGATCTTTTGGAACGATATAGATGATAAATCGATAAATATACGAACACGTTAAATTAAAAAAATAACAATCATAGTGTTTTTAAGCGTAAATATGAATTTTTTAAATTAAAATCTTGATTCGTTCAAAATTTCAATAATAAGTTAAACACGAGATTTATAATTACTTAAAAATATTTTCAGCTCTAGTGTTTATTGAAATCAGAAGAGTGGCATGATGCAATTGGTTAAAATTGAGAACGGGCTAACCGGATGAAAAATGTTCGTGAATTTTTCTTCATGGCATTCAAATAAAGTGAACAATTATTTGGAGCTGTAACCTGACACATTAATTTTGTTATGTTTGAGTTTCGTACAGATAAAAAGATATACATTTATAATTCCTATAACACGCTTTTAATGTTTATTATTTTTAAATTACATTTATTTCCCCAGTGTCATACTTTTTTCATACTATTCCTTCATACCACAACGATAAAGGATTTAACCTGATAAAAATGTAGATAACTTTAGTATCTCGAGATCTCTTGCCCGACAGAACAGCGGCGAGCCGAGCGGGCGTAGTGGCCAGGCTGCAGGGCAGTGTCGGGTTTTGAAGGGTGCAGGGAGGGGAGGCAGAGGTGATGGAGAAAGTACCCCAGGTATCCAGGTCAGTAGCGCCAAGAGCAGGCAGCGCCGGGCAGGTTTCTCTTTCGCTGCGAGGATGTGCGTCCAGCCAGCGTGATCGCCAAAGCTGCGTTATCCTGGCGACGCCGCGTCTTTCGCGCGTGGCGCAGAACACACAACGCCGTGTACGCCAAACACAGTACGTTAGTGAGAGTGTTTCTAATGCCCGGTTGCACCAACATCTTCCCCGATCCAAGATCGAATGATCCTAGTTCCGAAACAGGACCCAGTCTGATCTTGGTTCCAATGTAAAAGTGTTGCACCAACGAAATTTCATGATTCTGGATCTCCGATTCGTCGACCTTCGTTCCAAAGTGAGAGATCGATATTAAGTATGAGACAAATTTTGCTATTGGTTCTTAATATATGATGCCATGGAATTAGGCGTTTTTTTCACTATAGATAGAACTAGATTAGCGATATTTTATATGTTTTAAGCGAATTATTGTACGAATTTCACTGAAAAATATTCAAGCGCGTATAATGTTGTTTTCATTTCCCAAGAAAACAATCGAACGTAGTTCTATCTTTTGCCATATTTCCAAACTACATTTGTCGACGATGGCTGCTGATCCCGGATCGAGATTTCGAACCGCCAATTTCAGTGGTTCAAAATGAACTCCATCTTGATCTCCAGTCCAGCTCTGAACTCGAATGGTGCAACACTTTTTCTGTGTCGATCTAAGATCCGATCTCGGATCGAGTTCCGAACCACGATGGTGCAACCGGGCATTGCTGAGGGCAATTTGTGGTAGCTACGCCGGCGCAATAGTCTGACTCCCCGAGAATGGTCCAGTAGTGATACGGCGCATTAACATTTTTTAAACTCGGGGAGCTGCAGTGGTGCAGTGGTTAGAATACTAACCTCCCACCTAGGCGAACCGGGCTGGATTCCCGGCCGGGTCACTCCCGGATTTACGCATGTGGGAATCGTGCCGGACGATGCCGCTGGTCGGCAGGTTTCTTCGGGGATCTCTCTTTTCCTCCAGTCCTTCCTTCCGGGGACGCTCCGAACTCACCTCGCCTAACCCTCATCGACTCTCGAGACCTCGATGCTAAGAGCCGCCGAAATCTCTTCACTCACTCACTCACTCACTCGAGTACATTCGAGTAGTTAAATAAAAACCAGAAGTTACTGATAACTATAGGCTGTTCACGGTAAAGTGAGCACGTTCGAAGCCCTAGTTACTGTTTCCTTTCAGCCATCTTTTATCCTTTAACCTCCTTTGAAAATAAATATTGCCATGCAAGTAATAAACACAGTCTGTATATTCTGCCGCATTCGGAAGTTAACTTCTAAGGATAAATTAAAATATATTTATTGGCTGTTTTTTCTAAATATAAGACGTTCAAAAGTGCTCACTTTACCATGAATAGCCTATAATAAGCCTACTTTCCTCTACGTGGGTGAAAATAAATTTAAGTGAAGTTCTTCAAAGCTTAGATGGTAGGTAGGCTTTGCCGTCTCATTGAGAGTAATATAAATACTGATGAAACCAGAAACATGTGAAACAGTACAAAGACAATTAAAATATACGAGTGATTTACCCGAGATTCGAATTCAGAATAACTCGTAAAACTAAGATAGCTTGTAGTCAACCACATCACGGAGGTAGGATTAGGAGCGTAAACTTCGGATGTAATCAGTCTAATGTCTTAAATGATAGGGTTCACTGACATGAAATATTTACTCGGCCATCATTTTGAAAATAAGTGTCTGAGCCACTGAAATACATAAATTAACATGGCCTACCATAACCCCTACTTGTGTGAAAAATTTGATGGCAATCGGTTGATTGGTCTCTGATGGCATAAAAACCTTATTTTCTTTAATGGGGCTATGTTACAAAATTGCTTAAAAAGAGGCTCTGTACACGATGATTGTAATAAATAATGTCAGCATAAAAAGTTCGATTGAAATTGTTAAATTGTAAAATATATATGCCAAGTATATGAAGATATTTATATGGACGCCATTTTTTAAATTATTGCGTGGCACCATTTAAATCATGTAACTATACTTGGCCTTCTGTAGGAATGCAAAATTTTGTGGAAATTAGTCGAATTGTTGTACGAATATGACTAAATGTTCAGTTTCCTCACCTGGCACTACTTTGCAAAAAAATACGGTAAAGGAGGATTTCTGTATGCATATCGGTTGATTGGTTTTTGAGATACGGCATAAAATCTCCACTGATCATGTTACGATCTTCATAACTGAAGGAGAAAAAAGTTTATATATTAGCACATTCAATTATTGTCATGATAAAATACACAAAGTTAAATTTAAATCTGTTATATAGTTTCGTAGATACAGTACACTAAGCTAAAACGTTTGTACACGCGCCATTCGAAAAATATAAGACTTACATAATTAAAACATATAAATAATATAGCCTCCGACAGTACAACTACTTCGCCAAATTTAAAAATAATCTGTTGATTGTTTCCCGAGATAAGGCATAAAAACAATATTATTTTATGTGGGACTATCTTACAAAAGGCGGAGAAATAAGGCTTTGCATAGACAATTTTGTTAGATATAACTGATACCGCCAGGATACACAGTTAGGTAGAAATTTGTTTTGCAGTTTCATAGATTAAAATTTTGGGGCTAAAATGTTTGTGGCCGCCATTTTGAAATCACGTGTGTCTGAACCACTCAGAATTTATCAGTTTGAAAGCCTGCCATAGAGCTAATTGTTTGCAAATTTAGTAGAAATGGGTTGTTTTTCGGAGATAATATAATTTCAATATGTCAAGTGATACTATTTTACAAAATGGCGGGAAATTTTTTTTGTGTGTACACATTTTACTGGTGCAATATATACAGCTATCATACAAAGTTTCGTTGGAATGAATTACATGGTTTCGACGACATAACATACAAAAATAAAATATTCATATGGTACTACAATTTTTGTAATAAGTGTATACCACACGTAAAACAAATCAGCTGACATAACTTACCGCAGTACTACTTATTTGTCATATATGGTAGGAATCGGAACATTGTTTCCCTAGATATGACATAAAAAGTTTTATTTATTCGTGTGGCAATATCTTACAAAATGGAGTAAAATAGATTCTCCATGTAGACACATTTTATATATGTCATATATACTCCCAGAATACAAAGTTGAGTTGTAATTAATTATATGTTTTCGAAGATACAGCATACTATAAAATATAAAGTCAGCCGCCATTTTGAAAATAAGTGTCTGACATACATGCAACCTATTTGTATATATATATATATATATATAAACTGTGGTAGCGTTACTTGATTGCCAAATTTGGTAGGAATCGTCAATTATTTCTCGAGAAACCACACAAAAGCTTAATTAAATTATGTAGTACTATCTTACAAAATGGCGGAAAAAGTTTTGTTTCGTGGGTTATTTGATGCTTGTAAAAGATACTGTCAACGTACAAAATTTGGTTTAAATTATTTACATGGTGTGGTAGTTACACAAAAAAAAAAAAAAAAACCAAAATATTTGTATGGCCGCCATTGTGAAATAAGTGCCTAATAAAGATTAATTACTCATATTTACCTTGCCTATAATAGCATTTTATGTGCCAAAATTGACGAAAAATTGTTAAGTCGTTTTCGAGATTTAATGTAAAAGAATAATTTTTGCATGCGGCTCTATCTTTCAAAATGGCTGACAAAAATGGTTGTTTAGCTTATGCGATACTTGTAATACATACCGTCAAGATAACAAAATTTTATAGAAATCGGCCAAATGGTATGGCAGTTATACCAAATAAACCTGAAATATTTGTATGGCCGCCATTTTGAAAATAATAAGTGCCCAATAAAGTTTATACTTATATTTACTTGGCCTATCATAGTAATACTTACTTGCCAGATTTGAAGAAAATTGAGTAGTTTTTCGAGATATAACATAAAAGCCTAATTTTTTTCATGTGGCGCTGTCTTCTAAAATGGTGGACAAAAATGGTTGTTTTTGACGTATATGATGACTAATAGATACTGTCCGCTTACAAAATTTGTTTGAAATTGACGAAATAGTATGGCAGTAATACCAAATAAATCTAAAATATTTATATGGCAGCTATTTTGAAAATGAATGTCGAATAAAGTTCAATTACTGGCATTTACCTGAACAATAATAGTATTACTTACGTGCCAAATTTGGCGAAAATAGGTTGATTAGTTTTCCAGATATAACATTATAGCTTTATTTTTCATGTGGCGCTATTTTCCAAAACATGGACCAACAGCAATATTCACCTCTACTTTTACTCCTTATAACCTGCACTGTCAGAATTCAAAATTTGGTAAAAATCGGTTGAATGGTTTCTGAGATATGTGAATCGCCCTAGATTTTTCTAATGACCGCCATTCTGAAAGTAAGTGGGTGGCGTGGTCGTGACGTGGCGTGGTCGAAATATATAAACTTCAGGTGTCCTTACGTAGAAATATAGACCTATGTGTACCGAGTTTGGTAAAATTCGGTTAACGCGTTCAAAAATTGAAAGTGGGTGGGGACACTCACGCACAGATACCTACACAGACACACGCCTACACAGACACACATCTAAACAGACACACGCACGTACAAACAGGCAGGAAATTGATATCATATGCGTTTCTTTCCTTCGGGAAATAGGTTAAAAATCGAGTAAGAAGTCGAATTGGAATACTCGAGAAAAAACTATTTTCTTCAAGTTACAGCTCTATCCTGCTTGTTTTGTACTAATACTTTTTTTTCTACATTCATTCACCATTAATTAACTACAATGCTATATACACATTGTTTTTAACGCCACGATAAAGCTTGCTTTGTGCATTTCCACCGATGTTGCATTTGAATGATGAAAGAAAAGAAAGGTACGAATTTGGAGATCGCCAAAAATAAGTACAGTATTATACACTTGTATAATCCTAATTTTAGCAGTAAATAATTTTATTAATTGTTTCACAAATCGCATTCACAATAACAATTACTAAAGGCTGTTCACGATAAAGTGAGCACTTTTGAAATCAACCTTAGAAATTAGTCACTGCCCCTACCTGCATATATTTTAAAGGGCGCAATGAGTGGCATGTGTCCAGTGAAGTTGGTAACGATGGAGGGGAAAGTAGTTCCATATATTAACGTCCAACAAAACAGTGTTAGGTAACCATTTGCAGTAACTTAAATTATTTATCTCTCTTTCTGTATTTTTTAATGCATAGAAGTGTGAAATATAGTAAATTTGTACAATATTTACTTTTCTAATAATTTCACAGTTTCACTTGACCGACACATGAATAAAGTGACGATGCCCATGGCAATGTTGATTTTACATAAGGCGGAAGAACACACAACATGTATACAAGAAGATCTTAAGCAGTGCTTTCAAAAATGCTCATTTTACCGTGAACAGCCTGTATCGAAGTTTCCTTACTCGTTAACCTGCAGACTCGAGTCTGTTCCGACTACTACTCGAGTAAATCGAATACCTTAGAGAATCGAGTTTGCCTTCGATTCTACTCGACTCATGTAATCACTACAGTCCAGTGTGTCGTACGCTGCGTGTGTGTGCAAGACCGTGGTATTTCACCTTGCCTCCATGACACGAACTGCGAGTAGAGTGAGATTCTCCGCCGCAGAGGACGAACGCTTGATTGAGTTGGCCTCTGCGTGTTTCAAATAAATATTGTATTTTAATATTTTTCTGTGAATGGTTTATTCCTAATATTCCTAAAATAGTTTATTTTAAAAATAAAGCTTAAGTTTTTCAGATGCTGTAATGGGCCTTTACATTCTGTCGAACGGCTCGGTTGTCGAATCATTCTAGACGACATTCACTTTGTAATATAACTGTTCTCGAGTGAATCTGAAACAAGTCTTTAGATTTCACCTCATGATACGATTCAGTAATGCGTTATTTACACTGTGTAAACTTCCTCGCCTTCTCTAAACGAATACCCTTCACTACAGGCTGTTAAACAGTAAAGTGAGTTTTGAAATCCCTGCTTAAGATCTGCTTGTATGCACGTTGTCTCTTCTTCAGCATTATGTACAATTAACATTACCATGGGCCGCAGAAATTTATCCATGCGTCGGTCAAGTGAAATTGTACTATTATTTGGAAAGTAAATAATTTAAAAAGCTGCTCATTTTTACACTTTTATGTATTAAAAAAGAATAAAGGGAAATAAATAATTTAAGTTATCACAGTACCAAACACTTTTTATTCGACGTTATCTTACGTTACCAACTTTAATGGGCGCATGCCACTCAGTGCGCCCGTTAAAATATATGCAGGCAGGGCCAGTGACATTTTTCTAAGGTTGATTTTAAAAGAGCTCACTTTATCGTGAACAAGCTTTAAGAGATTTTCTAACTTTATTGTAAAAGTCAGCACGGTAAATCAAATTATTCCTTCAACTTCCCCAATACCACTGAAAAATAATTTTTTTTTTTTTTTTTCATTTTAGTAATTTTTTAGTAGCAATCACAAATGGCCAACTGCGCCGTCTACGATATTTTAAAATAGTAAAACACAACACGCAGCGCACAATGAAATGCTACTCCCAGAGTTTGGCGTTCTACAAGTTCCGTTGGAAAGTTTTATCTATACGACATGCTATCCAAGTCTGCATGCAAGCAAGTACAGGCTGTTCACGGTAAACTGAGAACTTTTGGAAGCCCAGCTTGAGATCTACTTTTATGCACATAGTGTATTATTCCGCCATTCGTAAAATCAACATTTCCATGGGCCTGATTACTTTATTCATGCACAGGCCAAGCATAACTGTAAAATTTATAGAAAAGTATACATTTTACAAGTTTACTAATTCTTTCATTTCTACGCGTTCAAAACAAAGGAAGTTAAGTAAATCGTTTCAGTATTGCAAATGCTTACCTTACATTTTGACTTATACGTTAAAGCATTTAACTACTTTCCCTGTGTTGTTACCAACTTTACTGGACGCGCGACATCCAGTGTTGCCATTCCAATATATGCAGGTATGGACAATGACATTATTCAAAGTATATATTTTTTCTCAAAAATGCTTCTGTTAATCCGTGAACGCCCTATACGAAGGTTTCTATGGAATAACGTGCCACGCCTTATTTGCTGCCACATAAGGAAATATCGCGCGTATTAATTTTGATTTTACCAAGTGATGGGGCGTGGTGGCGGTACACTGGACTCGCATTCCGAAGGACACGCGTTCGATTCCGGGTCCGGCCAGTCTCATTTCGGTTTTTTTTTTCCCGCGGTTTCTCGAAACCTCTCCAAGCGAATGCTGGGACGGTTCCTCACCACGAGCGGGGGACCGCGGGGGTGAATGCCTTTCACTAAGGCGAACCGGATTCGAGTCCCAGCTGTGTCGCTCACGTGTACTCACATGCGGATATCGTGCCTGGCGATGCCGCAAGGTCGGTGGGTTTCCTCAGGGGTTTTCCGTTTTCCGCGCCCTTGCACATTCCGGCGCTGATCCATTCTCATCTCGCTTCACCCCCATCGGCTCTCAAGACCTCGATGTTGCCGCCCGAACCTCTGCACTGTCCGCTGTTTACTATAGGTCACTGCAAATTCCTTCACCGTTCGTGCTTATCTGAGAACCTGCTCCGACTCTTAGGGCAGATTCCCACCCGCCATCTTCTATTTTTAGAATTTTTGCCATATTCTGTAAATACAGATTTGTAAATGCTGTTCACGATAAGGTGAGCACTTTAGAAATTAACCTTAGAAAAACTCACTGGGGCAGTGAGTTTTTCTAAGGTTAATTTCTAAAGTGCTTGCATATATTTTAATGGAGGCACTGAGTGACATTCGCCTAGTAAAGTTGGTAACGATGGATGGAAAGAAGTTCTGTATCTTACCGTTGAATAAAAAGTATAAGGTAACCATTGCTGGTAACTTAAAATTATTTCTTCACTTTCTGTCTTTTCTAATGCACAGAAGTGTGAAATAGGCAGATTTGTAAAATATTTACTTTTCTAATAATTTAAAGTTTTACTTGCCCTACGCACGAATAAAGTGATGAGACCCATGGTAATATTAATTTTACAAAAGGCGGAGGAATACACAACGTGAATACAAATAGATCTTAGGAAGGACTTTCAAAAGTGCTCATTTTACCGTGAACAGCCTATATAATGTTTTTTGGAACGACGGAGCACTCAGCATTGGCTAGTGCATTTCCTCAGGTCAGTAGTCTTGATTACTGTTGATATCGTCGCCTTTATAATCGTGTGCAATGAATAACCTCGCGTTTCGCCTCGACAGTTACCAGCTATAAATTAATAAATGTAGCGAAGCAGTGGCAGTTCGACAAAGATTGGGAAGCTGTTATTTAGGATATGTCATACGGGAAATTTCAATACATCTTCTGAAATAGAAGCTTTGGCGAAAAATTGATAAATCCAAAATGGTGGGTGGGAATCCGCCGCTGTCATAGCTTTCTACGTACGTACCTTCCTTTTGATTTTATTACAGCACTCACAGCTTCTGAAATATTAATGAGTTGGCGGAACCTGTCTGTTTTGCTGTTGTTATAAGTGGAAATTTTTGTCTGAAATAAACACGGAGGTTTACTGCAATTTCCACATAACAGTGGCTATTGCAGCAGCAATAGACCACATTTTCGAGTTTTTTTTTTTTAATTTACCGTTCACTTTGCTTTCGTTAGAATTGCCTTATCGTTTTCTCACATAAGATTAATAAAGTGACAACCATCGTAACTAGATAGGTAGTTAGGTAGGTAATTGGGCTTAACGTCTCGTCGACAGCGAAGTCATTAGAGACGGTGCAAGTTGCGCAGGGAAGGGGGATTGGGAAGGAAGCGGCCATGGCCTTCGTTAGAGACCCATCTCAACATTCGTCTGAAGTGATTTTGGGAAACCACTGGAAACCGAAATCAGGATGGCCGGGCCGGAAATCGAACCCGGGTCCTCCCGAACGCGAGTCCAGTGTGTTACCACTGCGCCACCTCGCTCGCCCATCGTAACTAGGAGTGCCCTACCCGTACCCTCTCTCTGGCTGACTAAAACTTCAAACTTGCAGAGAACATTACACTGGATCTTGAATATGATCGATCATCAAAACATCCACGATAACGATCAGCAGTTGGCTAAATATACCGTAGAAAAATCCATGCCACCTGCCATGCAATCTTACACGGAATTCCCCAAGGAAAATTTCCATCGTGACTTTCTCCACATCTAATGCCGTTCATCAAAAACATCGAATTACAAGATTAGTGATATTTTTATCTGATTGCAACTTGTTCAGGAAACTGAACATTCGTATTTTAAACAGTCTATAGGCTTAACAGTTATCAGAAATAAATTATTCTTTCTGGGGCCTAAACACGTGGAAATTCATCCACGCTGATCTTCGTGGTGTTTATGCATGACATTTAGAGTGTACTGAAATTTCTTACTCAATCTTGGTGTACGCCCAGGCACTTAACACCCAGGTCTTGAGAGCCGAAAAGGGTGAAGCGAGGTGAGTATGGAGTGGTGTGGAATGAAAGCAAGGGGGAAACGGGAAATCCCGAGAAGACCCGCCGACCAACGGCATCTCGGGCACGACTTTCGCATGCAAAAATGTGGGTGTAACCCAGCCGGGAATCGAGTATGGTTCGCCTAGGTGGGAGGTGAGTGGTCTGACCCCTAAGACACCGCCCCCCCCCCAAACTGATAATCAATGGCGCCATATAACAAAAACCAATATCCCAACAGTTATCTACATCTCAAGGATTCGAAGAATGCTGTAAAACTTAAGGTTTCACGTCGCACGGTTATGCACAGAATTTTTAAAGCGGGCCCAGATCACAGACTTGGTGATCAAAATAAGTCATGCTGGAGGTTGGATAAGTAGATTTTCTATGGTTGCCTTTTGTGAAAATACCTTTTATGCTGTGTACACTGTGTAGTGTGTGTGTGTGTGAATTCAAATACATTGAAAATTGTAGCGTGAAAAGAAAAATTTTTTAATGATTAAGTATGTAGTGTTATGTCGGACGTGCGTGTGGTGCTTTGCAGAATTCCTACTACGCCGCTTACTTTCTCTTTGCTCGTGGCGTCTACCTGGACTGTCGTGACGCCAGGCGAATCAGCCAGCTTCCCTTTGTTTAACACTAAGCGTGGGAAAAATACTTTTACCTTTAAAATGCAATGAAAACATGACTGATTCTTTATATCAAAACCAGGTAGGTAACAAATGTTTTATGTAGCACCTTACTTGATATTATTATGTTTACTAATGGTACACTAATGGTGCACAACAGCATTATTCTGTTTACATCTTAAAAAAGACTTTTAAACTACTGATGTACAATCGATATTATCCTCGATGAGAATTATATACAGTACATCGTGGGGGTGGTCAGGGGAGATTAATACTGGAAATTTATTCACAATATATTTTACTCTCGAAACTATAAAAGTACAATTTCGGTAACTAATTAACTTTGAAAATAGTTGCACAAACAGGCGTACCACTCTAGTACAGTTATACGTCGTACAACCAAATACACTAGATACCAATACCGGACAGCTTGAAGATATTTGTGAAAAAAATCTAGCAGTGTTATCATCTCCAGCCAGCAGATAGCAGCACCTCTGTTTAATAGTACAGTCGAGTTATAGTAAAGTTACAATACCAACATGGTGGATATGAGGAAGAAACTTCCTTTTCTCTACGGAAAGTTTATTTAACAATGGCCAAAAATTAGACGACGAAAATTAATTCATATTATGTCAAATATTTAAAAAGTGCAAAATATTTTCTAACAAATGATAGTTATTATAAATTTTGAAATATTAACACCTCTTGAACTGTGTTTTTTTTTTTTTTTTTTGCTCGCTCGCCTATGCTATTCATTTGGAGCTGTCCGGTATTGGTCTGTAGTGTTATTTGGTACGACTGCAGTAGTAGGTATGACAACACCGGATTGGAGAGAGAAAGTGGTGTGGGGCGAGAACACGGAGGATGCACACAACCTCCTTGGGTGGCAGGCGGCTTCCTTGTCCGGAAACCCAGTCGCCAACGCTGCGACCGGAAGTCGCGCTGCGTTGCTCGCGCACCTTGGCCTGTAAACTGTGTAGGTAATTGCGCAGTGAAAGGTGGCCCCCCACCCGCACCTTATTTTCCTGCTCCGGAAACGACCAACTGCAGCGCTTACCTTAATCACGGGCGCTCTGCGTCCGAGAACAAAACTGAGATAAGTGACAGCTATACTCCCCAACACACGGTATTTTCGGTTATGGGCTGTTCACGGCAAAGTAAACATTTTTGAGGCCCTAGTTAATTTTGACGTTACGACTTTAAATTTGCGACCATAGTGGGAGGCAATCCAGAAAATCCAATGATAACAAAATCGGGGGATATAGTTTGGCATTGCAAACTCCGAATCTATCGTCTACATTCAAAATTCAATTACACCACTCGCTTGCCAAAGGATCAAAGAATATGTTATGTTGATTGAGGACTGTGAATCATCGAATCGTGGGGGGGGGGGGGGCGCAATCTTTAGTTAGTTTCACCACGTTTCATAACTTCCGCGTAGTATACCTTTTGACTAGGAGAAGCTACGACATTCGTTTAGATTTCAATCGACAGCTCTAGTCAAGACCAGTCGATTGCGTGCATAAAAACATGTGCGTGGCGTGCTTATAGAGAAATTGTATGAGTTTGACGTAAAAAATTAAGGAAACTTAACACATTTTCGGCCTATACCCGTCAAAAAGCCAAGTCGAAATACAGAAATGGTATACGGTTGGAAAGAGCATCTCAAAAGCAATCCAGTGATATCCATAAACCCCCATATGATCGAGGAAATCGGTGTCGGGAACGTAAAATAAAACACCAAGGCTTCCGAGAGCGTCAACGTAGACGTATTCACGCAAAACAAACGGCCGTGTCCCCAACACAGCTAAACCAGATTTTTTCTTTTCGGTCATTCTTTTTTATCCTTTAACTACATTTTTCGATAAATTTTGGCATGTAAGTAATAAACTCAGTGTGTATATTCCACCGCACTTCGAAGTTAACGTCTAGGGCTAATATTAAATATATTTGTTGAGTATTATTCCAAATGAGGGGGTTTACAAAAGTGTTCACATTACCGTGAATAGCCTATAGGTGTTATTGATGTTTCCATACATCGCTCATGATTCAATACTACTAAAACATTGTAAATGCGATAATACACATCAAGTTATTGTTGATATCTTATTTTTGTATATTGACGTAATATTGTAGGGTGGATGAGCAGAATAGCAAAGCTGGTTCTAATTCGCGCAATTTTTCGACGGCTATGGTTTCAATATTACGAATGTCGTAAATATTTGCAATCGCGATATAAATTTTATTTGCAATACACCTCAATCATTTTTCGGAATTTCACAAGAGTGACTTACATATATAGAATTTATACCGTTGTGTTTCGTGTGTATCGAAACGTTGCTGATAAAGTAGAACTCTGATAGCCCGAAAGTTGAAAATATGTCAAGTATCATTCTCTGTGCCTTAAAGAATAATATGCTTGCATTGATTAACACTATGAAGACTAAGATCCGAATGCCTAACTTTACTGCAAATGCAGAGAGAGCTTCTGTGCTTACCAATACTAATTTCGAGTATTGTGATCTGTAATGTAGAGAATGGTCCGCCTAACGTGGAGACCCCCAAAATGTCCGGAACGATTGCAGATCACGAAATGCTGTTTTCGCTAAATGAAATTACATACGAGGGAAAGTAATTTGCTGCAAAGTGATTATTCGTAACACTTATATGGGCAGACATGATTAAATCACATATAATTCCCCCCCCCCCCCGGCAACATGCGTTAATTTCGACGGCATTTGAAAGTCGTGTAAAGAGGAATTGAGTGATAATGCATATGCAACGGAAACTAACACAGCGACGTCAAGAAATAATGTGCAAATATGATTAAGTTAGGTGGGCCGGTAGCATGGGGCAGGGGACCTGTACTCACAGCTGTAAGCAAGCAACACGCGCCGTGACTCATCCTGGCCGGACCGCTTCCTAATAGCAGCGCAGCACCAGTCCCTGTACTCTATTGTGGTAAGTGGCATTGCAGTGTGTGGCTGTACTTATGCAATGAAGTTCACGAATGAGGAAAAACTGGATGCTCTACTTATTTATGGTGAGTGTGGCAGAAATGCCAAGCAAGCCGTCCAAATGTATTGTGCAAGGTACCCTAATCGGACGCCCATCTCACGGCAAACGAAAGGAAGAATGTGCAATATTCACTTTTGCTTTCCGATATAGATAACTTGAAATACCAACCACACAATTCCGGTATTATTAAATAAAAAATTATCTGCTAATAAATCTTTAACTACGAAATAACGTTTTTATTATTATTATTATTATTATTATTATTTTTACGGAGTTCTTGAAACACCACAAATTCTGCATATACCTTTTAGTAACTTTTGTTACCAACATCTACAAAATTAGACCTGAACCAGCAGTCAGTCTCAAATATCAGCTGGCCAACCTCCAGTTTGAGTGGGTGGTCGTGAAACAGCGCAGGAAAGCTTATGAAATGCGATTTAACAAAAAACTAATTTCTCGATTTTTATTTTATCGAATACACTTACTAAGATAAAACTAAATCGCAGGGGCTTAGACCAATGGGTTTTATAGATATGTTTTCTAAAAATAGTTATATTTCCAAGATATTATTTGCTGAGCTAAACTTAAAAGCGCAAGCAATTATTGTAAAGGAAATATGCTCGGACTACTATCTCTTAACGGTCCAGATGTTACTTGTGTATTTTTGTCTGTGTGGTCATTTGGCAGCGAAGGCTACGGACTTCTGGATACTTTGTGATCGGCGTGCTTTGTTTCTCCAAAAATTATATTTTATATATTCTATTGCTTTATTTAACTACAAACTTTAGTTCAGCCGCCTCACCTTGCTTTGTTACTTTTACGGCACTTGCCCTTTGCAAGCTTCTCTTTCAGCCGGAGCGGCATCCGAAACAGCACCTAGCGGAAATATACTTCACTAAAAGCTTCTTTATGAAGCGGGTTTGTGTCGGGGGCCACCCACACTGTAAAAAAAACGATGGGAAAATTTCCTGACAAGTGTAAGGTAATATTCGCAGACTTGTGGGGGAAAAATAGTTTTCCTTGCGGGTTAGGTAAAATTACCTCACTCTGGAGAAAAATTCACGTACATAAGAATGGAAAACCCCATAAATGGATGGGAAAATTACTTTACGACGCGTTCATTTCCTTAGCATTGGCTCAACAGCTAAGTGGTGGGACGGGCGGAGGAAGTAATACTGTAGCCCATTAATTTTCACTGATGCTGCCACGCTGTCGTGTTGTAATGGGTAGCGCATCGGCCTATCGTAATAAAGGACCTTGGTTTGCGCCCACCCACCAGCAAGTGGTATGATTTTAGTGTTGAAGGTTAGGTTACTGTTTGTCTGTAAAAAAAAAAAAAAAATTAGCAGTGCCAATACTCCGGGATATTTTTAAATATAATTTTACTATACAATATAGTTAATTTCCCTTTCTTGTATGGGATCCCCCCCCCCCCCACTTTTGTCAGGTACTTTTTCCGTACGATTAGGAAACAGTACTTTACTATGTAAATTTACTCCTTGCATGTAAGGGAGTTTTGCCTCAATTTTTTTTTACAGTGCTCTAACGCCATATGTAGTAAGTAGTAGGAGGGACTTGACGCTTCAGCAGAACGTCGGAGGGCTTGAAGCATGACGGAGCACCGGATGTCCAGTCGTCAAAAGGGGGTGTCGAGACTTCTGCAGGGCGTCTCTGATGAGGGGCGTCGACCCCTGGGCGTGCACGGACCTATGACGTGGACCCCGCCCTTACTGAGGTGGTTGCCGTCACGCCCACGCTCTGTCGGACTCACTCACATTCTCCTGCACACGGGAGTTCCTGCCCTGATGACGTCTTCGGCTAGAAGCCCACCCACAGTTGGCTGGGTTTTATGAAAATCACTGTCGAGACCATGTTGCTTTTGCACTTGGTTCAATTCAAATTCCTATTATGTATCAACGGTTTCTTTCTTGTTGGATACTTTTCTGTTCTCGGAACCCTTGATATCTGAGCAGCCATTGTCTTTTTATGCTGATATGAACCCGATGAGTGCTGCTTCGGGTTAGAAAGATAACAAACGTTGGTACTTTATAGCGTGAATGGACTCCTGTAGACCATACTAATAGTAAAATAATTAACGCAACTGGTGTCCAATACATCAAATAATGACAGATTAACATGGGCTGGGAGTACCATTTTTTACATTATTGCATTAATTTGGGCCAATCTTCAATGTACTGCCCCAATATTGATTTAGTACAAAGCAGCATACATATATGAATACATATCTACATTAAGATGCCTAGTTAGCTAAAATAGCGACCCAGAAAAAACTTCTTAGTGTAAGACTGCAATCGGTACGATATACGAAACAGTATACAAAATCGTACCGCCAGTATCGTAAATCGTACCGCTACAAACAGAAATAGTCTAATACCAAATGCTGTCCATGTAAAAAACTATAATGATGTTTTAAATGTATACAAGTACATATTTCACCATAAATAAAACAAACAAACAAACAAGTCATTTACATGCAACACAAATGAAACGTTTCAGGCCTGGTTTAACCCCTGCGCAGGTTTCATGTACCCAGGTGTGACTCTGTAAACATTGGACCATATTTTCTACGACATTTTCCTCACATACTGAACAAAACCAATCGTCTTGCATAAGTTCTATGGTTGCATTGGATGCGAACGTAGTAGAAGGTGCATTGTTGTCTGGAGTTGTTCTTAAACGCTTGTTTGCACATGCAGAACGGCCCTTCCTTTTTTGTAGATTTATTATCTACTTTGCTGGTCGTCTTCCTTCTTCTATCTTTTGCAGCCATCAAATCACGTTTTTACGGACTGCTTGTCAGTACAACAGCACGTTGAGCTCCCCGCATTGCTGGTGTGGTCACATGTTTGGGGCATGTTGGAATCGGAGAAATAGCTTCAATAGAAACATTCAACTTCGAGATCATCTCCTCTGAGTAGGCCTATCATTACGACTAATTGTTTCACTACTTGTTGGATCGCTGATGTTTTCTGTAGGCTTACAAGAAGGCGTATCCGTCCCATTCTCATCGGAGTGGCATTCGTATTCTTCCAGATTTGCAGCTGCTAAAAAGTCGAATCGTCAAAAATATTACGATCTACCGGCCAGATTCCACAAGCACGAAATCCGTTAATGGCGTTCTGAATAGTTGCTGCCCTTGCATAAGCCTCTGCTACAAGTTGGGTAACCTGATACTGGGTAACACATAAACCGAGATTTGTTCGAAGCGATTTTTCAACTGCCTCGGTGTATTAAGTTTCTAATGGCTTGAAGAAGAACCTGTCCAGAGGTTGGAGCCGATGAGTTGTGTGGGTAGGCAACTGCAGCATTAGGACGCCATTGGCTTTTGCAAGTTCCAGAGCTTCTGCATTCTTTGGATGTGTCGAATGACCATCTAAAATTAAGAGAACCTTGTTGTCGATGCTTGGTTTGATGACAGCAATAAAATGTTGTAACCATTTTACAAAAAAGATCACTGTTAATATACCCTGTTTTCGATAAGTCAATAATACCTCCAGGAGAGGCACCAACCTGCAGCTCATGCACCATTCTCATGCGTTTAAAGACTATCATTGGTAGAACATACATCTTCGACGCACTAGTACAACACACTATTGTTGTATTGACAACTCTTTCCCCACTTGTAATAGCTCCCACCTGACGCTTTCCTTTCATAGCTAACACTTTCTGGCATCTTTTTTGTACAGTGCATCAAATTTGTTTTCATCTATAACTCTTTCCAGGATATCAAAAAATCCGAACACATCCTTTTTTTTTGAACCCCTTTGCACGTGTCATGGAAGTAAACTATTGCTCACGTACCGCTACGTACAGGCTTTAAAGGCATAAAACAATTTCTTCCCTGCCATTTCTGTCAATATGTTGAAGCTGTGTGGTATTTAATTGCACTCTGCAATTTGGAATACCAACTTCCTGACATCAGTGATTGTTACCCCAAACAGAAGCTCTTCTAATCTTAAAATATGATCAACAATTTGTTGCTCTACTTCGGGTGGAAGGGTGGTGGTACGGCCTATGACTTTTACGGATTCGTTAGCTACAACAGTCTTCCTGTCTAAGTGCCTTTAAATGTTGGCTTTGGAATGTTGTATTGTCGACAGCATTTATTAAAACCCATGTCCGCGTTGCTATACGACGCAAGAGCCATTGCCATCTCCATTTCAGTCCAAGCTCCATATTTCCTTTTCGTCATTCTGTAACACTCAACGAACATGTGTTTTAGTAATCTTTTATTTACGGTGACTATTAAATACTTTTGCACATGGTAAATATGGAATTTGGCAAATGTAAGGCGTGTTCAACTGAAACCCATTGTCCTCGGATGTTGATGTACGACCATTAAGAAAAATATTCTATAAACAATGCGCAGATTTAATGCGGAACATATACTGAAGTTAACAATAAAAGGAGATCACTGTATAAAACTATGCAAAAGGTTATTCAGATTGTACCGGTACAATTTGCGAAACTACGACGTGGTACGACTTAGGCAACTCGTCATCAAACAAATTAACATATGTAACATAACCTCAAATTGTTTGTCGTCAGATATAAATTAGTTCAAAATGTGAAGAATAGTTGTCTTTACAATCAAAATATATTTAAACAATAATTACTTACTTTTAAATTTCGCGCAGGCTTACAACTGAGATTCAGGAACTACATCCAGAAGTGCGAATAATCATAAACTCCAATAACATCGCTAAACGTGGTTCCACACTTACGTTATTCTTTGAACTGGCCGGGAACTACAACAGGTTCATCTTGTAACCACAAGAGCGCAGTGGTATTCACATTTCCTGAAATACGGAAGTGGTACGATTTAGGAGGCGGTACGCATTCGGCTGCTTTCCCCTGTGAGCTGGTGGGATATGAATTCTTTCAGTTTCTCTCGGCCAAATTACATCGAATAAAGTTGTAATATACCTCAACTTATCGATGCGAGGAACGAGTTTATCTCTATGAATTTAACTGTTTAGTTGAAGTAAGTCGATGTAACGCAGTATTAAAAAAGTACAATTGATATTGTTGAAGCATTGTAACCTAACTTCGTTTTCATTAAGAAGTTTGCTTCTTCTGGAACACTAGTGTATCAAGAATCCACTTTGGAGCCTGATAGGAGCTCTGCAACTTCAAGCTCTATAAAAATATCTTTGTCAGATTTTCACGTGTTCCAAATTATCAACACTGCACCTTGCTATGTTACTCGTGTGGTTTTTCAGACCTTACCAACTAATGGGTTACCTTAAGACGTTATAGTATCATTTGTGAAGAAAATACTAGTTTTTAAATGATAGTCGTTGATCAGATGAATGGTAGTTAATTATTATTTTTCTTTTTATACAGGGATATGAGAAATGGCTTTGTGAATAGTGCCGTTAACCAATTTAAATTTCTTCATAATCGTCAGTTTCGTCTCAACTTTTGCGTAATTTTGCTTGCTTTCAATGGAGTTGTGTACCTCCAGTTCTTAAGTTATCTCGCCTTCTGTACGTCAAAATGGCGTGGTTTAACCATATTCAAGTTGTGACTACTTGATATTACGAATAAATTGGCTGCTGGAGACATGTCTCGAGCGCATTACGGTGGTTAGAATTCCCAAGCGTATGAATGATGTAGGTTGCCATTAAATTATACCAAATTTTGTCATTCGCGGTAATTTACAAAATGCGTGGCAAGTAAGAATTGAGTCGCCGCTTAAAAAGTCACGTCCAGGCGAGTCGTCGGATGACTCTCACGTACAGGCGATACTCCAGCATCATAATTATTCGCACAAACATATCCCTCTCGCTAGACGACCGCCTTAATAAAGATGAGTAAAGACTGTTCACGGTAAACTGAGCACTTCTGAAAGCCCGTCTTAAGATCTACTTGTATGCACAGTGTGTGTTCTTCCATCATATGTAAAACTAACATTGCAATCGGCCTGACCACTTAATTCATGTGTCAGTCAAGCAAATATTTTATATATACACTTAAACGCTTTACAAATAGCAAAGAGCAGCAAAAATAACTTCATGACTCACAATTGTTTATCTATAATCCATTCACGGTTACTTCACACTTTTCTGAACCCCTGCTAAAGTTCTATTTCCAGATTATTCCTCCATCTCGTACAAACTAAGCTTAAATAAGTGTAGAAAATTTCACCAAAGGACAACGCACAGAATTCGTGCGCACTCAGTTGTAATAATATTTTGCATAAGAACTATTTCTTACTACGCGTTACCAACATACATATTTTCTCGCTGTTTTATACGTGTGTATTGGAAAGGAAACATTACAATTTAAAAATAAAATATTGGTGAAATTTCAATGTAAAGAAAATAAGATACGTTTATGTTAACATAAGAATAAAATGCTTGTGCTACATGGTATATTCAGAAAGTACTAAAAACAGCATACATGCGGTTAATTTTTCAAAGGTTCGATTCAAATAGTGTGAAGAAACTGCGAATAGACTAAAACGCTTTTAATTCAACGTCAAGACATGGAACTACTTCCCCCTACATTGCATCGTTACCAACTTAACTGCGCGCGCGGCAGTCATAACGTCCGTTAAAACACACGCAGGTAGTAGGCAGTGACATTTTTCAAAGGTTGATTTCTAAAGTGATTTGAATGACCGCGAACAGCGGACAGGAGAGAGTGTTTACTCACGCAGCTCCTCGAAGAAGCGTGTCTGGTTGGGCGCCGGGGGCGGCGCCACGAGGTAGCGCGCCTGGCGGACGTGCGCCGCCGCCCACCGCACCGCCTCCAGGCCGAGGTTCCGCAGCGAGCCGTTGTTGGCGGCGGCCAGGAGGCGGTAGGCCCGCCCCACCTCGCCGGCGCCCGTCGTCGCCGCCTCCGAACCTGCAACCACACACACACTGGACGTGACATGGGTTCACTTCCTCCGCCTCGTACACATATCTGCAGTGACCAAGAGTACGCTCAAAGGGAGCAATTGAAGAGGCTACGGCCTCTTCCATATTAGACTAAATATACCAAAGTAAGTATGAACACATTTTTGGGAGAATCAACTGAAAATTATATATCGAAAAGGGAAATAAGCAAGTGTCGCTTGTATGTGCGTTTGAAATAAAATCCTTTTTTTTTTTTCTTATTGTGCAAAGTGCTCACTTTATAAACCGACGTTCAGCTCCTCCCAAAACAAAATCCTGTGCATGTAACTTATAGGGGCGGACACAAGAGAGTAGAGGGAAATCACCCCCACCCTCCCCCTTTTTTCAGAAGAGCTCAACATTTCTCCAGAAATTGTTTTTTTTTTTTCTTGTTTAAATACTGAACAGCGAAGTTATGTTATGTTATCAATAGGGACCTGCAAAATCCGCGTTATTTATTGACACCAAGCTAAAATTCATAGTACTATATATACTCGAGCCGACGTCTTTTCTCCATTGGTTGCTGAATAAATGTTAAGTCACGCCCTTTCTGAGTGAATTGCACGTGATTGGGGTACACAATTGCGAAGTGTTCATTTATTGGTGCAGAGTTACCCTGGGCGTGTCAGGCAAAGAATGGTCCAATGGCACACGTATTGCAAAGGAAAAGTATTTTAAGTTGTAAAATGTCCTCAAATTATAACGCGAATTTAGCAGGTCTCTAGTTATCAGATATTTACATTAAAATAAATTATGAATTTCAATGAAAAAAGTAGCACTGACTGCGTATTATTTACATGGTCAAATGGAGTAAAAATATAAATATATAAACATGTTGGATATTTAAGTATCCAATACAATGTTCCCCCCTCCGCCTCACACAAGACTGACTCCTGGATCCGCCCCTGCATCACCGCAACATTGCTTCCCTAAGGCCATGTTATAATTGACACTTTTATTTTACTAAAAGGTCACAGGGTACCAACACAGGATTTAACAGAGAATTTTTTGGGTCAGGTTTTACAGCCCGACACTAAACGGAGCTCACAAGATGGTGCGAAAAATATCAGTTTGAAGAAAATTTTCATAGCTACTGTTGAAACACACATCAATGTATACAAATATTTTATAAATTTGCTAATTCTCACAATTACATGAATAAAAAAATACGCAGTAATATTAATTATTTCAGTATCCACCAATGTGTACCTATAATCCATTCACGGTTAATTCTTACTTTTCTGAAACCCTGCTAAAGTTCTACTTCCAGGATATTCCTCCACCTCGTGCAAACTAAGTCGAACTAAGTCTAGAAAACTACACCAAAGGATAACGCACCAAATTCGTGCGCACTCAGTTGCAATAATAGTTTTGATGAGAACTATTTCTTACTAGGCGCTATCAACACACAAGTTTTCTCACTGTTTTTTTCGTATTTATTATCAATGAAATATTATAAGTTGTAATAAAATATAGTTAAACTACAGTTTCAGAGAAAACTACAAAACATTTATGTTAACAGAGGCATAAAACGCTTGTGATAAATTATATATTTAGGAAAGAACTAAACATGTCAGACATGGGGTAATTTTTCAAAGATTTGAATCAAAAAGTGTGAAGAAATCGTTAATATACTGCAAAGCCCCTCTCACACTGTCAAATTTTTCCGTCAAACTGCTTCCGATAAGTTTGGTCAAATAAAGTTGGCAAGTTACGACGTAATCGAAACGTCATAATTGCTTCCATATTTGTCTGAAAAAGTTGGATGGCTTCAGTTTCCGTCAGAAATTTGAAAATTGGACCGGTTCTAAAATTTATTTGATGTTTGATGGTCTCAGCCAATCAGAAACGTGCACGACAAAAATGGACGTCAAGAAACTTCAAATAACGAACAATTACTGGAAACTAAGTCAGTTATGAAGATAATTAATTTATGTAGAAGCTGTCTAGGCATGAATGCTATTTTAAGTGAATATTGCACATAATATTATGAACCCAAGAGGCATTCGATTTCATGGTGCAGGGAACTTATATTAAAAGTAAAATTTTAATTGAGTAAAGAAACGAAAATAAATTACAATATTACTTACATTTCTTCCTGTAATGGACTGCATGGAAAAACAAAAGCAATATCTCGTTATGAAAAAAAAATTGACAGTGTGACACATTTGCGAACACATTCATGATTATTTGATAAAATTTGTTGGGAGGAGAAATTTGATGATCATATTTTGTCCTCAAATTTCACTGTCAAATATAGTTGAAGGCAAAAATTTGATAGTGTGACAGAGGATTTACACATTTACTTCAAGGTTAACGCATACAGCTACTTTCCCTTCAGCGATACTAACATTACTGGGTGCATGCCAATCGGTCTGTCCGTTAAAATATCTGTAGGTAGCGGCAGTGACATAATTCAAAATTTTATTTCGAAAATGCCACCTTATTAACTTCGAACAGCTTATATATATACACACACACTGTTATGTTAAAATAGAATATCTACAAAAAACACTTAAAAGAGTAGTTACGTTAATTCACGACTAATGAGAAGTTAATATTAATGTTTTCAAACACCTCCCGCGATCGAGTTAATAAAGAAAAGATGGCTTTACATGCCAGCCACTTTTATTCCGTCGGCATTCTCGATATTTTAATGGCGCCGATACGTGACTTCACTAGCTTCGCCACGTTCTTCGTGACCAAGCGAAGTGACGCAGTGGTAAAGCACTGGACTGCATACGGTAGTATCTGGGTTTGAAAACCGGTTCGGCCATCCTGACTGCGATTTTCCATGTCACTCCAGACGAATACTGGGATGGCTCTTTATAGTCTATTCACGGTTTCTTCACATTTTTTGAATCGAACTTTTGAAAAAAAAACACCCCATGTATTAAGTGTTTGGTTATTTCGTAAATATGCAATGTACCACGCGCGTTTTATACCTCTCTTAACACGAAAGTATCTTATTTTCTCGTTGAATTAAAGTTTTACCAGTATTTTATTTGTAAATTAAAATATTTATTTTATAGTAAATATGAATAAAAATCAGTGAGAAAACGTATGTTGGTAGCGCCTAGGAAGAAGTAGTTCTCACGCAAAATATCATTATATCCGAGTGCGAATGAATTCGGTGCGCTGTCCCTTTGGTCTAATTCTCTAGACTTGGTTAAGCTTTGCTTAAATGGGGCGGAGGAATATCCTGTAAGTATAGCTTTAGCAGGGCTCCAGAAAAGTGTGAAGTAACCGTGAATGGATTATACTCCCTTCTCTGCTACTGCTTCTCCGAGCAACTTTGCTCAGTCATTAATACTTCGCTGTTGACGAGACGTCAAGGCCTACCACCTTTGCTAATCCTAAAAAAAAATTCGACACGCACACACACGTATTTGGTCGAGCTAACAAAAAATTCTTGAGTGTCCGACAGCTTCTGAGTTTAATTTCTATCAAATTTCTAATTACGCCATCTCGACAAGCAGCAGTGACCAGTTGATTTCGAGAAGACTAGTAGCGTGGCTATACTGCTGCTATGGAAGGGCGCGTTTATCGAGGAAAATTTATGTGGCCTTAACCTGCATTTCACCTCTCAGCCTATAGGCTGTTCACGGTAAAATGAGCGCTTTTGAAAGCCGTACTTAAGATCTACATGTATACACGCTGTGTATTCTTCCGCCTTATGTAAAATTAACATTGCCATGGGCCACGTCATTTTATTCATCCTTCGGTCAAATGAAACTGTGAAATTATTAAGAAAGTAAATAATCTACAAATGTGCTCATTATTACACTTAGATGCCTTAAAAAAACAGAAAGGGAAAGAAATAATTTTAAGTTATCCCAAATGGTTACCTAACACTTTTTATTCGACTTTAAGATATGGAATAACTTTTCATCCACCGTTGCCAACTTTACCGGGCGAATGTCACTCAGTGTGCCCATTAAATTATACGTTGCAGGGACAGTGACTTTTTGTAAGGTTCATTTCTAAAGTGTTCACTTTATCGAGAACAGCCTTTAGCCATCTGATGAACTCGAATCTGCAACCTCTTCAACATGCCAGAAGCGCAGTTGTACGAGAAGACAAGTCATGGGCGCTGGCTTCGTGGTTATCGATAGCTGGTGTAGTGGTAGACCTTCGGCCTTGCATTCAGGAAGGCTTGTGTTCGAATCTCAATTAGGTCACCCTCTTTATGGTTGGCAATATAGCGACATCTGTTAATTTCTTCTCGAATTGGTTCTTGACCCGTCCGAAAAGGTCGCAGCACTACTGCGTTATTCTTGTCTGTGTCAAAAGCAAATATTTATTGTAATGACTGCCGAAAGCGTGCTCGCAATAATCAGATTTTTTATTGTGAACTGGGATTTCGTACGACGTGCAAATTCGCCATATTTTGAAGTGAATGTGTCTTAATTTGCAACCATGGTGGGAGGCAATTCAGAAAATCCGATGATAGCAAAATCGGGGGATACAGTTTGGCATTGTAGGTCCGAATCTATCGCCTACATTCAAAATTCAAATACACCACTGGCTTTCCAAAGGATTTAAGAATATGTTACGTTGCGAGTACTGCGAATAATCGTGCACAGAGCAGGGGGAGAGGGAGGGCGCCGCAATTTTGAGTTCGTTTCGCCGCGTCTCATAACTTTCGCATAGTATAACTTTTGACTGGGAGAAGCTACGATGGTCGTTTAAGTTTCAATCGACAGTTCTCGTCAAGAACAATCGATTGTATGTATACAAATATTTGTGTGGCGTGTTTATGGTGAAATTGTATGAGTTTTATGTAAAAAATTAAGAAAACTTAACACAATGTCGGCCTATAGTTGCTCGTTAAAAATTCAAGTCGAAATACAGAAATCGTATACGGTTGGAAAGAGCATCTCAAAAGAAATTCAGTGATACCCATATAACCCCATATTATGCAGTGAAGCGGTGTCGGGAACGTAAAAAATCAAGGCGTCCGAGAGCGTCAACGTAGACGTAATCACGCAAAACATACGGCGGTGTCCCCAACACAGCCACAGCCCATTTTTGTGTATAATTTAGTTTCATAAGTAACGTATTTCAACGTTTTGAAAATGAAAACGTGTTGTGTATCGGCTTGTCATTTTCGTGAAAATATTCCGTACGGAATTCCGATATTCTGCTGCAAGATTTACGTCTAAAAAGAATAGCCAACAGCGTGAGTTTAGCTTTGGATAGGGAATCATTTAAAGGGTATTTTGGGAAGAGGGAGAAACGGGCAGAAAAACATTATCTTGGAGGCTGGGCGGGGGGGGGGAGGGGTGGAGGGGGACGAACAAATAACTTATCGTCACATAACACAAGATAAGGGAGACTATCGGTTGAGGAGTCGTATCGATATCGCATTGTGGTCTACACAAGAAAAGTCGATGGCAATTCGAAACGTGCCATAGTTCCGGCCCGTTCGCTAGACGCCTATTGTGTACTTGCTTTCATTTGTTGTTGTGAGAGTAACATTTCCATATCCCTTCCCTTTTCTGTGATCCTGATTTCGGTTCTCCATGGCCGATTACGTCCCTGTTTCTATCTAAAGTTTAGTAGAAGTAGTACTTTTATACATTTCATATCGAGTTTGGCCCGCATCTGCTGTTGCTCGCATAACACAAACACATTTGTTATTAAACTCGCTTGCTACCACTAGCGTTGCAGCTTGAGACGTGGCCTCAAAATTAGCTGCACACTAGAGATGCTGTGCCACATGTTTTTATGAGGATTTTGGTACAGGTTAAGCGATCTCCAGGCCTTATCAGTACTCCAGAACGTTATAATCATAATATGTTCCATAAGTTGTCATGCAAAAAATAACGAAATAAATATATCACGTCAGACAATGAAAATAGTTATTATTTTTATTATTCTATTCAAAGTTATTTCAAGTCTGTAACAACTGCCAGCGCTACAGATAATGTAATGAATTGTTACAGTATTTGCCAACACACACAGGACGAGGTCTTGGTCTCAACTGCTTCCTGAATGTAGGTGTTTTAAGTTGGAAAACAGCTGAGAGCCCCCCAATGATGACAAAAAAGGGATTTGGGTTGGTTCCAGTGAAAAGGTTTGAAAATTATTCATTGCCTGGGTTTTTATATCAAAATATAACCATTTACATAGCTTTTCCCCACATTTTACAATCAATAAAAGTTATATAAAATATAGTTTTACCACTGATTACGTGTAATATAAAAATAGTGTAAAAATAATCCCCAAAATTTTTCATTTTTACAAAATTGCATCTCTTTCCAGCTATATGCAGGTTACATATAATTATTTTGCTTTAAACCATACTCAACTAAAATGGTAGCTAGCCGCCGCCCCACCCCTTTTAAAATGTTGACGGAACAGCAGTTTCTGCCCAAGTGAAAACCCTGTGCTGTCTCCCCGAACATGGGTGAGACACCTGTATTTATATTTTATTTTAAATCATCTAGATCATTACAAAATGATCTTCACTCCGTCGATATCCATAAGTCCTGGAAGGGTACCGTGGTGGTACGTGACTGGCAGGCTGGTTTCACGTGGTTAAGGTGACGTACGAGGAGGGGGAGGGCAATTATAGTTTCGTGGGCAGCAGCGGCCCCGCGGCTCCCATACTTGCAGACCAGCAGGCCCACCCAGCGGACGTGAGGCGTGGAGCTCGTCAAACACACCCCCGTCGCAGCGAAGGCAAGCCATCCCAAACGGCCAACATTTTCTCTACTTCATATGGCACCGTCGGTTTGACTTTCGTTCGATGAGCAGGGATAACCGTCACAGAATAAACCGTCCAGGTATTTGTTTTTGCAAAAGCTATTATAAATAAACATTTCACTGTCACTATTTGGACCTGTAAATATGTGAATACTCCATTTTAGCGTGTTGGTGCCTGTCTGTGTACTGGGCAAATTTGATGTCTCTACTGATATCCTCCAACGTGCTGAACACATTCAATATTTAGATTTCCCGCGCTTACACCTTTCGTGGTATTCGCAGTTGGCAGACTGCATCCAGTGCTGGATCAGAGACTTGGCAACCCTGGGTCGCCGAGAGGAGGTAGTCAGTTGTTCGTGAAACACCATGGCGGTGAGTAATGTCAGTCGGGCAACCTCACTTCCAATTGATGGTTTAATTTCGCATCGCGAGTAATTCGAGTGTACAGTCAGTTTTGTCTTCGGGGCAATAACAGTCGTTTTAATTCGTTTATAGCCTCGCACGGGGCCGCGAATAACAAACCGCGCCGTATCCAACGTCATCTCAGGACATAGATAAAACACGTTTAGAAATACGTTGCGCGAGTTAAGGATTAGTCATGGCTTTTTTATCACCGAGATGGTAGCACATATGCAATGTCAAACTGAACGTTCTAGAATACCGGCCTTAGTTTTAAACGCCGACTTTAACTCGCTGAAAATGCAAACAACATAATATTCAAATTTTGTTTCAAGAACACTGTGTTCCATTAAGACCATTTTGTCCGTGTTTTGAATATAGGCATGGGTACGCCTTCTGTCCTGCAGAGAACGTGATAGGAACCACAAAAGTGAATTTAAACCGACTACGCCTCCAAGTAGAATACAATACCACATTCATTCGTATGCGAGGTGCCAGGATAGAGATTGCGTATTCAGAAGAACGGCTGGAGGATTTTTTTTTAAAATATTTTTGCAAATCTTATTAATATTTCTTCTTTTATGCGAGAAGACTAGTTGGGGAGACTTACTAAACAAAATAAACTAACTTTACGTCTAAAAACAGCACACACGTTCGCAACTTCTCCAGGAATTCGAACTTTCAACTCAAAATTAAACTTTGACGACTGCGGCCAGCGTGAATAGGCCGTAGTTAACTTACGTATCACAGAACTGATTTAGAAAATTTATTTAGTATTTCATTTCTGCCGATTGTTTGTGGCGTGGTCCTTACAAGCAGACGTACAAGTAACACTGTGCAATTTTTATAAACATATCCTAAATGTGTTAAGCGTGTGAGTGAAGAGACTTGGGCAGCTCCTAACAGCGAGGTCTTGAGATCCGATGAGGGCGAAGAAAGGAGAGTATGGAGCAGCACCTGAATTAAAGGTCGTGGGAAACAGAAGATCCACGAGTAAAACCCGCCAACTAGCGACACATCGTCCAGCACGATCCCCACTTGTTAACCGGCGGGGGATTGAAACCGGTTCGCATAGGTGGGAGGCGAGCAGTCTAACCTCTCAGCCACCGCGGCCTCAGCAACTGTCAAGAATTTATATTTTTTCAAAGACTGATAAAAAAAATGTATTTATTAACAGTTAACTCGCTGTAGCAGATATGGCGTTCTCACAGTGTTCCTTTGCTCAATGGCCACGTGTATCAGAGTGAAGTCAATTTATAGCTCCTGCATGCATATATTTTTACAGGCGCACTGAGGGACAGACGCCCAGTTAAGTTGGTGACAATGGGTGGAAAGTATTTCCATATCTTAACGTCAAATAAAAAGTTTTGGGTAACCATATGTGATAAGTTCAATTATTTAATTTACTTTACGCTTCTTTTTAATGCACCTAAGTGTAAAAATAACTAAATTAGGAAATTATTTACTTTTCTTATAATTTCGCGATTTCACTTGGCTGACGCTGAATAAAGTGATGAGGCCCATGACAATGTCAATTTTACATAAGGCGGAATAATACTCTACGTACCTCCAAGTAGATCCTAAGCAGGGCTTTCAAAAGGGCTTATTTTACCTTGAACAGCTTATAACTATAGAGGACCGAAATCAGGACGCCCGGACAGAGATTAAAACACAGCGGGTTTATTTTGGCTGGTTCCGGATTGTCGGCATATACGTGTAAGCATGTATATTCGCGTACTAGCAGTGATGTGTACTTATCGTGTAGCTGTTGAAACTATTCGGACAGGTCATCGCTTCTTCACGTTAGATTGGTCGCATATTCTGGCGGAATTATCAGAAACTATAAAATGCGGTGCATGGTGTTACATATATGTTACACCTTCTATGGTTATGCATTAAGGCGACACACTTTTTCTCCTTAACCTTTAAGTTGGTGGATAACATGCATGTATTCCAAGCATTTCCTTTTTTTTTGGTCAACTTCTTCAAGTGGAAACAGGTGTGCTTGCATTTAATGCTGTCTATAAAATTTACTATTGTTCTTCCGTTTCTCCTTCTACCTTCCAGCTTCCATACAAAGTCCAGTCAGAATAACGAAGAAAGTGGCAAATTGAGCTATTTCTTCTCTTGTTTAAGATTTTAACCAAGATGCGTTTTTCATTTGCTCTTTTAAGGACGTTCTCGTTTCTGACTTTATCAGTCCAAGATATTCTTAGAAGTCGACGCCAACACCACATTTCAAATGTCCTGAGTTTCAGTAATCCCGCTTTTCGCAGGGTCCATGTTTCTGACTCATAACTTACAACACTCCATACAAAGCTTTTCACGAAATGCGTTCGTACCTCTATGTTGATTATCTTGGATGTTAGTAGACATTCCTTTTTTCAGAATGCTTCCTTCGCCTGTGCAAATTGGGTATTTACTTCTCTTGTACATTTTCCGTCAGCTGTGATAACACTTCCCAGATATTTGAATTCCTTTACTTGGTCTAGTTTTCCTCCATCCATCAACACAGTGGCAATTTCGTCACCAGCCCTAGTAATTCGTTCATGGGACTGAGTGCATTTCCCATATCTCTTTCATTCTCAGTTATCAGTGCTGTGTCATCTGCATATCGTATTGTACTATATAACTTGCCATTGATTTTTATGCCATGATTGTTGGTATCTAAGAATTCCTTTATGGCTTCTTCAATATATATGATAAATAATAGTGGCGATAGTCCGCATCTTTGTCTTGCACCCTTTCCAACTTTTGCTTCCACTCTTTCTTTACCAATTAATGCTGTATGTTTAGTGTAAAGGTTGTAGAGTATTCTTCTGTCCGTGTAGTCTTTTTCAGCTTTCTTAGGATTGCAAACAGCACATTCCAATTTACGCTATCGAAAGCTTTCTCTATATCAATGAACGCAATTACCATTGTTCTGTTTATTTCTAGGGATTTTTTGATAATGACTCTAAGACTTAGGATGGCTTCTTGTGAGCCTTTTCCTTTCCTGAATCCAAACTGTTCTTCTGAAAAGTTGTCTTCTATTTTCCGCACTATACAGTAGTAGATAATTTGAGTTATGATTTTAGAGGCTCAGCGTTCTATGATTTTCACACATCTGTGCTTTATGCTTTTTTTTGGGATCGGAATAAGGATAGTTTGCTCAAAATCTTTTGGAATTTCTCCTGTTATATAAATTCAATTTGTTAGTTTGTATAGATTGGCTTTGTCTCTGTCTCCCAAGGCCTGTAAGATCTCTGCAGGGATTTCATTTGGTCCTGAAACCTTTCTTGTTTCAAACCCTTCAGGGCCTTATCAAATTCTTCTGTGATTATTCGTGGTCCTATCTCATCAACTTTCACTTGCTCCTCACTATCAAGGACCTCTGTATCTAAAATTCCTTTGTAGAGTTCTTCTGTGTACTCCTTCCAACGTAGTGCTATTTCATCTTCTTCAGTTAAGACTTTGCCATTCTTACTCCGTATGATGTTCAACACTTTTTTTCTTGTTCTAAATTGTTTTCGTATCTCGGCAAAGGCTCTCTCGCTGTTACCTATCAGCATGTGTTTATCTATATATTTGTACCTCTTTTCGTAGCATTCTTCTCTTACCCTCCTTGGTTCTCTGTAAATCTTATTCCACAGTCTTACATATTATTCCTGGTTTCCTCTTACTTTGCACTTCCTACATTCTTCCATTAACTCCAGTATATCTCCAGTGATCCAAGATTTGTATACTGTCTTTTCATGTCTTCTAAAACATGAATCAGCTATTTGAGTTATTTCCTTTTTTGTATTGTCCTATTTCTCCTGTACACTACTTCTTAGCATCTTCTTGTGGTCAATTCTTTCATCAGTTTTTTCCTTAAACTCATTTAAAGCTTGCTTGTTATTTTTTACCTTGCTGATGTTCCATCTTTTATATGATTGTTTTATTTATTTTCTTCAAAATTACAATTGGCTCGTCATTAATACCAGGCTGTGGTCAGAGTCCACATCTACGCCTGGATAGCTTGTACATGATTTAGCTTGATTGCGATAGCAGTCTTTTACCATTATATAATCTATCTGGTATCTGTCATCATTTCCTGGCATGGTACAGATGTATCTTTTTCGTTTTGGTTGTTCGTAGCATGTATTTGTAATCTCCAGTGTATGACTTCTGCAGAACTCTATAAGCCTGTTCCCTCTTTCATTCCTATTTCCAAGGCCATACTTCACAATTGTCAGCTCTACCCTCACCTACTACAGCGTTCCAGTCCCCCATGATGACTAGATCATCGTCATCTTTAACTTTCATTAATATTTCCTCCAAATATTCATATATATCTTCTAATTCATCATCTGAGTGTCCTGATGTGGGTAAGTATGTCTGAATTAATACTGTATCCTTAGGCCCTGTCTTTAGTGTGATCATAATAATTCTTTCGCTAAATCCCCATATACCTTGGACATGATACACATAACCATATAAACATGTGTTATTTATTTTTGTGTCATGGTTTTGTACCTTCACATGTTACGAGTTTAAACGCTGAAACATGGCTTTAGCCATGGTGGAAGATTGTAAACAAGTTAGGACAGCTGTTATGGGATTTGTTGCATTTATTTATGTATGCATATAAAGGGGCATTGCACATAAACTGGCATTCTTTTCTCGTCACTCTATTCGTACCTTACAATGTGTTTGAAATATACACACTGGCAACAGAAGAAATAGAAATGCAATTCAACGGGGTTTGCAATAACTTAGAAATGCGGATTGCAAATGTAATATTATTTGTAAGCATACACCTGGGAAATATGCTGCAGATGTTTATACAATGCTCAGAATTTTATTCATAATTGGAGGCACATTTGTTAAGCTGACAATTATTTACACATTCAACAGAACGTCATTTTGTAAATACTTATTAACTTGTAAAACTTGCGAGCTTTATAACCACAAAACGTACACGTAAATTTTCACACCAGAAATACAATATGGCGACTGTTGTAAGTATGCAAGTATGCTCAGCAAGTATATAATTTCAAATACTTACCAAGTATAGAGCCTGTGTGTACTGTACTGGGAATTCAAACAGCACTAGTATATACATGGTGGTGTTACTTCCGGGGACAGGTACGCACAAGTATGCATTTCTTGATAATTCGGAAACAGCCTTTGTACCGCCGAAGCTAGGTTGCTTTGTGAAGCAATTTTCTTTGATTCTGCGTCCGAGATAGCGTTTTCTCTCGCGCGTGATTGTTTACACCTCATATTGCTCGTGACGCTAAAATTAGCTCGTCGCAAAATTTTTGCTTCGGGTCCTCCCGACTGCGTGTCTGACAACTGTTACACTCCGCTTGGGGGAAAAAAAGTTTTCAAATATAACCATAGTCCATTCCTGGTCCCTTCCAACATTTCTGTAGCCCCGATAAAATTTTGCTTTCAGACTATTTATCCTTGTCATGAAAACAAAGCTTAATCAACTATAGACTATTATACCGAAAGTGCAACGCATCGCATTCGTGCACACTCAGTTTAATAATATTTTGCATGAGAACTATGTTTTACTAGGCATTACCAACACCCCTGTTTTCTGTATAGTATTATTCATATTAATCATACGAATGAAAATTTTAAATTTATAGATAAAATAAAAGTTAACATTCAGTCCAACAAACGTACGATACATTTATGTTAACATAAGCATAAAACGCTTGTAATACATGGCGTATTTAGGGAACGACGAAACACGAACGACGAAACGACGAAAATTACTTGGGGTAATTTTTAGAGGGATTGATTAAAAAAAAGTGAAGATGCAGCGAAGATATTAGTCAAGAAACATTTTCGCTAAAGCCCCTGTCACACTGTCAAATTATGCGTCAAACTGCTTCCAACAAGTTTGGCCAAATAAAGTTGGACAGTTATGACGTCATTAAAACGTCATAAACGCCGCCATATTTGCCTTAATAAGTTGGGTGGCTTCAATTTCCATCAAACATTAGAAAATTTGACCGGTTTTAAAATTTATTTGATGTTTGATGCTCGCAGCCAATCAGAATCGTGCACGACAAAAATGGACGCCAAGAAAATTAAAATAACGAACAATTGCTGGAAACGAAGTAAGTTATGAATATACTTAATTTATGTACAAGCTGTCCGGGCATTAATGTTATTTTAAGTGAATATTGCACACAATATTACGAACCCAGAGGCAATAAATTTAATTCTGCAGGAAACATATCTTATAATAAAACTTTAATAATTTCGTAACTAAACAAAAATACATTACAAAATTACTTTCATTTCATCCTGTGATGGACCGCATAGAAAAACAAAAACAAAATTGCACTATGAAAATTATTCGTAAATAGTATTTCAAATTATATTCTCCAAATAAAAAAAAAAAATTGACAGTGTCACAGGTTTTCAAACACATTCAAGATTATTTGATAAAATTTGTTGGAAGGAAAAATTTGATGGCCGTATTTTGTCTTCAAATGTTGTTGGGAAAATTCGACAGTGTGGCAGGGGCTTAAGATCGAGCACGACTACGGAGAGTTGAAGCACACTTTCTCTGGGCGGCCCGGCCTTATTTGGAGACGGGACGCCTCAAGGGGCCTGCGACAGGTGCTGAAAGGGAAAGTCTCTTTCGTGGCCTCGACTAATTGTCCTCATGGGGGGGGGGGGGGACTGAGGACTAACCTGGCCGCCAGCGACGCACAATGCAACCAGACCAGTCGTCGGTGATGCAGGTCACGGGCCGGCGCCGCCAGCCTACGTCGCGACGCGCTTTCGTTTTCTCATGCGGGAATCACATAGCTTCCGACGGACACAGCACGACACACGACAAAAACCGCTACCACGACACAGCATTTATATTTTCAACATGACTGCTCGAATTTACAGCCCGACAATTTACTGACGCGACATGACGAGTAGAATTTTTCGGAGCCATTTAGAAGGCTCTGATCAACTACGCTAGTTTCAAAGGCGGTGGACAGACAGGGAATTTGGAATACATTATGGCGAAAAAGTGTTACCATTAATACATACAAATTTAAAATTATTATTTGTAGGAGTTAAACACAGTACGTACGTCAAAAATAGAAATAATTTCTAATTCACAATTGCTAGTCGGACTACAGAGTTATCGGGATTACGTCAGATCGGTCTTTTATTTCATTGGCTGTTTAGTTTTAAGTATCGTGTCGTGCTTGTCGTGTCATGCTGGTCGGGACTATGTGATTCCGGCTTTAATATTTCACGCACGCAGCGGCCGCCATCACGAGACAAACAATTTCTCACGTGAAGACACCGCGGAAATTAACTGATCCATCTGGCGAGAAGCATCGGTAATTACAGGCTGTTAACGGGCGAAGTGAGCTCTTTTGAGATAAAAATTTCGAGGAAAAAAAAATTGCATAACAGCATACCTGCTATATTTTACAATTATATGCAAGCTTATACTTAGGGTGGCAGGGAATCATTAAGAATAGTTTTTAACCCTTGTAGTTGTATTGCGAATGTTATGTTTAAATTTATGGACACTGAAGTCAGTTTTTCTTGTCTCGAACTTATTAGGGTATAAATTTGTATCCAGTGTCCGAATTAAAGAGGGGGGGGGGGACGTGGTTTCCACACTCTTCCCTTTCTCTCTTCTGGGATATTCCCCCTCCTCGCCCTATCTTCTTCATTCCTGTGTTCACTCTAAAACGGGGAAGCAATATTTCTGGATCCACAATACGATTTTGTGATTTGATTTGTGAAATAATTATTGTTGTTGTAAACGTTTGTTGCTATTTTTGTATTCACAGTAAGACTTTGTAATTGCTTTGTATCAAGCACCTATTAAGTCGTAAAATAGGGCAAAATTTCAAAATGCTATATCAGGTACCAGAGTAACTAAAATGAATGTCTAAAAGCAGTAAGAATGATACATAACGCAATAACAATAAACTTAAAAGCTAATACGTTAGAAATAAAATAATGTATATTTATGTACGAGATTTGTTTTCCCCCTTCTATATTTTCACCATTTCAAATACTGTTGCTAGTAACACATTCGCATTCCTATCAGTTTCGTGGTTTCACTTGGATCGCGTACGAATAAAGTGATCAGGCCCATGGCAATGTTAAATTTGCATATGGTGGAAGGTTACAATTTAATCATTGAAGTATATCCTAAGCAGGGCTTTCGAAAGTGCTCACTTCACCGTCTATAATGATACTGTATTTAGATCCTATGGCCGAACATAGGGTATGGGTGTTTACACAATTATAAAGTTAAGCAGTAAGCAGTATCCTAACAAAAATTAAGTATACAATAAAAGCAATTTTGACGTGCATTGTTTGAAATTAAAATGGAAATAGGCGTATATTTGTTTGCATAATTGTTTTCGCAATCGTTTATTTGCCAGCAGCAGGTGAATATAAATAAATCACTGTTACGTATACAACATTTATGCGAGGTTACTGCTTCTCAATCGTGTAAACTCTTTGTCTCTATCAAACTTGCCTGGCCGAGGCCTAAAATCGCGGGATGGCTACGTGCGACCCGGTACGCTCATCATATAGCCTTATCGCCTCTATGCGCAAGGCACCGAACTGACGTGCAGTATTCACGTCGGAAGCCCGTCTATTGAGATTCTCAGGGTCGCTCGTCATATTTATGATATAAAAAAAACGTGAAAAATATGCTGCATCTCCCTCGACATTTTCATCCTAAAATATACTGTACTGGTGTATTCGTACCAAAATATTATTGCGGCAAAAATTGACCGTTTCTGCCATTTTCACTTCCAAAAAATACACATTAGGAACGTAAATAGAAAACTCAAAACTTTTCGTGGAGATGTGTAACTTTTTACTACTGCTGTTCCTAGGGGGCACATATTTTACGCTTGTGGAACAGTTTTTGAATAATATGCAATACGAAGCTCTGCATGTTGAACAATCGGTGGCAGTGCTGAAGAAGAAAGCCCTGCTTAAGATTTACTTGTATGCACGTTGTGTATTCCACCGCCTTATATAACATTGCCATGTGCCGCATCACTTTATTCGTGCTCGATCAAGTGAAACTGTAAAATTATTAGAAAAGGAAATACTTAAATATGATAATTTTTACACTTCTGTGGATTAAAAAAAAACCAGAAAACGAAAGAAATAATTTTAAGTTATCACAAATAGTTACCTAGCACTTTTTATTCAACGTTAAGGAATGGAACTACTTTCCTTCCATCGTTACCAACTTTACTGGGCGAAAGTCACTCAGTGCGCCCTTTAAAATATATGCATGCAGGGGCAGCGAATTTTTCTAAGGTTCATTTATAAAGTGCTCTCTTTATCGTGAAGAGCCTTTAGCATAAGGAATATCCACACACCCCTCCACATTCACTGCCAACAAGGAGCATGTTACGGTGGTGTAGTATTCAAATTCCTCACCACGCACCAGCCGGGTTCAATTCCCGGCGGGGCACTCCCAGTTTTCGCCCGTGGGAATCTTGCCGAACGATAACGCTGGTCGGCGGGTATTCTCGGGGATCTCCCGTTTGCCCCGAACTTGAATTCTGACGCTGCTCCATACTAACCTCGCTTCACCCACGTCGGCTCTCAAGATCTTGCTGTTAAGAGTCGCCGCTCAAATCCCTTAACTCAACTCCACTCCTTGCTTCGCTTCCACAACAAGGTATCCGTTTTATGTTATTCATTTATTTATTGTATTTTCAGTAGTTTATATTTCAATGAGTTGCTCATGACGCGAATTTTGTATTCCTTTGAACACACACACATGTGTATATAGACTGAAACCCTGTTAAGAAATTCCCGCATAAGAAGATTTCCTGCTTAATAAGTAAATAATCGTGCGCCTTGTCTATATGAACATGTGTAATTTGACCCTTTTAAGAAGTTTTCCTGGTTAGTAAGAATTATTTTTCAGTCCCTTCAGGAATGCCTTAACAGAGTTTTACTGTGTGTGTGTGTGTGTGTGTGTATATATATATATATATATATATATATATATATATATATTAAAACTCTGTTTATATATATAATTGATGTAGCTACATACTTTAGTTGCATGCAGTGGTAAGAAAGTGGACTCGAATTTCAAGAACCCGCGTTCAAATTCCGGTCTGGCCATACTGATTACAGTTTCCCATTCTTTCCGAAATCGCTACAAGGACACAATCTTTTAAACTATCCAAATAATTACGCCAGCAGATTGCTCTGATATTTCCATTTCGATATAAAGCGTCAGAACGTCAAAATGTGTATTTTTGAGATAGGTGTAGAGACTATCGGAATGACATTTATTGAATAGTCCAATAATTAACATAATAAATTGGCGTCGTGGCATTTCGTACGTAGTCACCGACGGTAAAATTAAACATATCGGGACAAGAACATTCATTTTAAAATACACAACTTTCTGAGTTTCTTTTTTAATTTATCAAATATTCCAGTTTCCATTAACATAGTACAAAAATATCTAAGACGACAAGATTTGTGCTTGATAGATATTTTTAAAATGTTAGTCCGTGTATGGGTGAAAATCCATATTACGGGACATAAATGATACAAGGAATGCTTCAATAAAAATTTATTTTCCAATTTATTTCATAAAAAAAAAAAAAAAAAAAAAACAATTTATGCTCCTCGTAACTTCTCCATTTGTTGCCAATGAAAATATAAAAATCATGGAAGAACAGTGAATGATTTACGTCATATAGCGGCTAGATAACGATACAATCAATAAATAATATATTTTACATAATATTTCACTGTTTCTTAATTTGTATTTTGGTCCATTAAATCACATTGTTATTTATTTATTACTTTTAATTCAATGCACGCATTTATGACAAGCTTCGAAATTTTTCATAAACGTGTAGGCCTACGTCAAACAAGGATTTAAATAGAGCATAAGCAAATGTTTGCACTTGTTGAGATTTTGGTCTATTGTGTACTTTAAACAAAATACTGCTGTTGTTGTATTAAAAAATACAACTGTCGTATCCGTGCGCGTTTTCTTACTGCAACGGGAATAAAACACCACGTGTGCTGTGAGTCTGTCATCAGGTCTGTCTGCTACTTGAGCTCGGCTAACGGCAAATTACGATCCCACTGTCCAAACGTCAAACGTCACGAACGCTATGTCCAACGGCAAATGTATTGGTCAAGGAAGACAATAAAGACAACTTTTAAAAGAAAGAAAAAACTTTAGCTGAACCTGCTAAGGCGTAGCGCTCGATCGCGGATGATCTTGGTTCGAGTCTCGGTCGGATTTACAAGATTGTTTTATACTAAACGAAACTGTTTAACGTACGTAGAGCCATGGAGCCAACTAAATCGTTGTTTGCGGCTACTAAACAAGAACATTAGAATAATTTGGTTTCAACAACAACAAAAAAATTGGTTGCCCCTATACGAACAATTAATGCGGTTGTCCCAAAAAAAACCTTTGTTTGATACAAAAAAAAAAACATTTTTCACAGTGTAGTTAGAATGGCGTTAAAATGTTATGTGACCAGAAGGGCTTAGTTTTTACTCTCCTTCATTAATTATGTTAATATTGGACCACAAGGGACTGTCTGTTTTCAAGTTTTCTTCATTACGCAATGATATCACCATACAAATCTCTGGAAGAATGGCGATTCCCTTACTTGTCTTACTGCCGGATTGGTTTTAAACCTCCACGGCTCGATTCATGTATACATGTCCTCTGCCGGGAGTTCAAGATTTGGTTCCAAGCATTCCGATAATGGAGTGAAGCCATTCCTCTTGAGGAATTCTTTCGACAGTCTCAGGAATTGGGTCTCGGACTAATGGCGTGATGGTTTCTCACCAAAGCCATGACCGATTCCCTCCCCGATGCCCTTGAATTGTGTTGTTTGTGTCCGTCTCTAACTATTTTGCTGTCAAAGAGATATAAATGATAAACAAATAAAACGAATAAAAGATTTAAGTGGATAGTGGCAAGAGAGGCTTGTCACTGGCCGAGATACAATTGTAAGCTGTTCACGGTAAAGTGAGCATTAAACCATACTTAAAATTTCCTTTCATATTATTTCTATAATATCGTCAGTTGTTTATAAAAAATTTTCATATGACTAATAAACGAAGTGTATTCATTATGTATCTCTCAGGAGTTAACGTCTATACCCACAATATTTTTTTTTGTTATTATGTCTTCTGAGAGGACCCTAAAAAGTGCTCACTTTACAGTGAATAGCTTATATAGTCCACAGCTACTGCCAACTTTTCTGCAGCCCTTCTAAAGTTCTATTTTCAGGCCATTCCTCCGCCTCGTGAAACAAAGTTTAACTAAGTTAAGGTTTATTCTACCCAGGTAGGGAAGACCAATGCTTTTAGTTTGGCAACTAAAATTTTTCGCCACTACGTAAGCTCTAGTGTACGCAGGTTGTTCCTAACCTGAGTAGACTTAACCTTAACTAAGTCTAGAAAAAAAAGTAATAAAAATATAAAACCCGACTACTCAAAAGTTAAAAACAACTCTTCAGTTAAGTCTACGAGTATATTCATAAAGCCATAGTCACACATCGTGCCGTTTAAGACACTTTACATATAGGGGAGGTACAGGGTAAAATCCAACTAGTAGGTATCTATGTACTAAATTTCATGCATTCCAGTTCAGTGCTGTAGAAACTACATTGCTGTGACACCCCAGGATGGACAAACGGATGGACTTATCATTTTATTATTAGCCTACTGTGTCCCATTACTGAACAAATGCCTCCACCTGTGCCTTCCATTTGTCATGGTATTGAGCCAGACTTAGAATTAAAAGTGACATAAAATTTCAAATTAATTCTTTTTCTTCTGTACCCCCCGTATATGTAAAGTGTCTTAACTGCATGACGTGTGTCAACGGCTTTGTGATTACACTCGTACACTTAACTGAAGACTTGTTTTTTTACTTTTGAGTAGTCGGGTTTTATATTTTTATTACTTTATAACTTAATTTTTTTTTCCAACTAGCAGCCCGCCATCGTTTCTCTCCGGTTTTTTGGAGTTATTAAAATACATACTTATATATGGTTTGTAAGATTTTTACTTTATTACCGGAAATAGTTTTATCGTCGTGTTAGTATTTTTTTAGTAAGATGTATTTTTACTACCCGCGACTACCCCTGATTGCCCGCGACTACCCGTAACTACCCGCGACTACCTGCGACAACTTACGACTACCTGTGACTACCGGCGACAACTTTCGACTACCGGCGACAACTTTCGACTACCGGCGACAACTTTCGACTACCCGCGACAACCTGAGACTATCCGCGGTAACCCGTGACTACCTGCAACTACCCGCGACTACCCGTGACTCCCGCGACTACCTGGGACTACCTGCAACTACTTGTGACTACCCGTTACTACCTGCGACTACCCGTGACCACTTGTTACTACCTGCGAATATCCGTGACTACCTGCAACTATCCGTGACTACCTGCGACTATCCGTGACTACCTGCGATTACCCGTGATTACCTGCGACTACCCGTGACTACCCGTAACTATCCGTGACTACCTGCGACTACCTATGACTACCTGCGAATTTTTTAGTATTAAGATACACAGTTTCTTTTAACATTTTTTCAATTTATCTTTAATAATGCTTAGAAAGCAGCCAAGTAGCTCATTTTCATCCGATTTGGATTACAAATTTTGAAATTCCACATCGATTTTTTTTTTAAATTAAGCATAGCCTATGTCCATCTGGAAGAATGTAGCTCCCTAACGATGAATTATAAGAATCGGCCCCGTAGTTTCTGAAATTAGCCGTTACATATAATCAAAGAAACTCACATTACCTCTTTATTATATTAGTTTTTTTTTCTACCTACAGTGAAGACTTCTTTTTTACTCTTGAGTAGTTGGGTTTTAGTTTTTGATAACTTTATTTTTCATTTATCCAATTTATTTTTAGCTACTCAAATATAGGTTGACTATTATCGCTCTTAGCCTACATATTATTAACCTTTAAGTGTAAAGATTGTAAAATATTAATAACACATACTTCCAAAAAATAAGCCACGAATGAAATGCTTGAGCGAGCTAACTTTACCTGTGGCGCGATATGATTTGTCACGGCCGCCATTCTGGATTTTCTTGATTGTGTCATAGCCTATGCCACTCGGGTGATCGAAAAGAATCGATAGACTCCTCACATATCAAAACCGGTGCCCTAGGTGCGATGCTACAGTGGAACACCCGAGATTTAACATACATACATCTAGTTATAAATCATAACCCTTCCTTAGCTTCGCTGTAGTCAGGTAATTGCACAAGATGGACAACGCACCGCATTCGTGCCCACTTAGTTTAATGATATTTTGCATGGGAACTATTTCTTACTAATAGGCATTACCAGCACATCTATTTTCTCTCCATTCTTATTCTTCATATTAACTATGAATAAAATATTGAAATTCACAGAGAGAATACAAGTGAAAGTTTAGTTTAATAAAATATAAGATACTTCCATGTTAACAGACGTATAAAACGCTTGTGATACAAGACGTATTTAGGAAACAACATGTACATGAATTACAGGTCGGGGACGTATGCAAACAAGACCCCGGCTAACATCTCTCTTCGTTTGAGGCTGGGGGTGCCGAGGGGGGGGGGGGGAGGGGACCTGCTTGTTCCGCGCTTGCGCACGGCCGAGCTGTCGCCCGGCGACTGTCGCGAATTCGGACACGCGAGTGTGTCTCGTCGCCACACGCCGCCAAGTTTCTCTCCCCCCTGCGGGGATGGCGGTCGAAAGTTCGCGTAAGACGACGACCTGATCTGCCCGCCACGATAACGGGGCCCGGTCAGGGGAAAATACTCCCGGGCCTGACGGGCTCGACACATTTTACCTCTTCCTCCCCCCCCCCCCGACTTTTCTTTTTTTATTCGCGAAACTAAAGTGCAGCGGCTTTCACTAGCGGAGATTGTCCTTCGCGGTCCACATTCCTCGGTGCGTCGCTCGGGCATGGCCGCCGCGCTTTTGGAAACCTTGCTATTCGCTGTTCACGATCAGATGAGCACTTTTGAAAGCCCTGCTTAAGATATACTTGTATGCACATTGTGTGTTCTTCCGCCTTATGTAAAATTAACATCGCGATGGGCCTCATCACTTTATTCATCCGTCGGTCGAGTTAAACTGTGGAATTATTAGAAAAGTAAATATTGTACAAATCAGGGCATTTTTACTCTTCGATGCATTGAAAAATACAGAAAGCGGGAGAGATAATCTAAGTTATCACAAATGGACACCTAACACTTTTTTGTTCGACGTTAATGTATGGAACTACTTTCTCCTCCATCGTTACCAACTTTACTGGACGCATACCACTCAGTGCACCCGTTAAAATATTTGCATGTAGGGGCAGTGACTTTCTAAAGTGAGTTCTAAAGGTTGAGTTTCTAAAGTGCTCGCTTTATCGTGAATAGCCTTTATGGGCTATTTACGGTAAATTGATCACTTTCGGAAGCCCTCTCACTTGAAATAATAGTCTATAAATATATTTTATTGTAGCCTTACATGTTAACTGTAGAGTTCGGTGAATTATATACATTGTTTATTACTTGCATGGCAATACTTATTTTTAAAAAGGGATGGAAAGATAAAAAAAGTAACTAGGGCCTCAAAAGTACTTACTTTACCGTGAACATCTTATACCTGGAGCTCTTTAGCACGTTTGAGGATGATAAGCGTGTGAGCAATAAGGGCTACGCTATTACGTCTATCAAGTGCGCCTTCGCCACTAAGCGCAAGGCTCTCAACTGGCGTGCAATGTTTCCTTAGTGCTGCGTGTACCTACGGGACTTTCAGCAGTGATCCTATAATTTTATTGATGGAATGTCTGTAGCAGGGTTCAATATATGATTCTCTAGTACTCTTGTATCTGACCCTAATATTTCGAGTTGAAACGTTTTAAAAAAGCCCCTTTTAACTACGATGGAGTGCTGTGTTTTTTAATGTTCATAATGTCTTGAAAGTAATCGATGGGCATAGTCTGAAGTGCGTGTTCTTTCCGTAGGCGACAGTTTCTTTTAAAAAAAAAGCCGGATTTCAAACACATGCAACCCGATTCCCTCGCCAGGTTGGTGTCACAGGATTGAATGTGTTTCTTGTACACGTTCTTAAAACAAACTATTTCACGTGTGCGCAATCTGTTTGCACACGAAACAAATAACACTTCGTAATAGGGCGCAATGTAACTTCCAACAGACCACGCTTATTACAAACACTACTTTGACATTTTTTTTAACATAGCCAAAAATTTACTTTTTCAGAATATCATAGATTAAAATATTCAAATTGAATTCCTGCGATACTAGTACTTGCTACGGATTTTCCACCAGTGAAATGATAGGGTCGCCGTTTAAAGTCACTTAAGTATAGACGCAGCACCGACGAGAACACTTCACGCCAGTTCAGAACCTTGCGCGTAGCGGCGATGGCGCACTTGATGTGTGTGGCAGTTTCGACCTTATCGCCCACGCGTTCCTCGGCCTCAAACGCGGGAAACAGCTCCCAGGTAGGCGGGCACCTTAAGATGATTCATCATTGTTGCTCGATCTGCACAGTGCAGGCTCGCAGCTTGTGCAGTGGATATGCCCAATATTTCGTGCAGGAACATTTTCTCGTGTCCAATCAACAAAAATTGTTTCAACGACTGCTTTCAAAAAGAATTATGCAACATTTATGTTGACCTTATTTCATTTGTATAGAAACAACTATTTATCTATCATTTTGAGCAATTTTTTTCCTACAAATTTCAGTTTTATGGTAGTTAAATGTGGTTCATCAGAAGCACTGTTACTGCCTACATAAAATTGTGTTTCGGTTTAATTACCATTCTTATTGCTGAAATATTTGGGTAAAGTTATTATTGCAAAGGAATTGCGCACCTTACAAGAGGGTAATGACATGTTTATAAAATGCGGGAGTAACATGACGTGAGCCAGATAAATTAGCGCGGGAGATAGGAAACCATAACTATTGTAGTTTTGCTATCCTCGACCGTGACGATTTCAGAACGGCGCCAAGCCATAAGCACTCTGCCACCGAGCACGGGTAAATATTTTCTCCAAGTGGCGAATCTTGTTAATGGTTGATAATGGAATGTAAACAACCATACAAATAAGGACCTCCAACGAGATTCCCAAGCCAGAAAAAGAAACAAAATGAACGCACAGACATTTTAATGCAAGTATTTAAATTATACTTGTTTTAAATTTTTATCGGCTGTTGATAAAATGTGTTAAAACCTACGATGTATTTTTGAAACTATATGAGAAAAAAGAAGTACTTGTAGAAGAGAATCCCGTGGAAGGCAATAGCTGTGAGGGAAGACGTATTTACATATACATATATATTAATTTTATTTATTGCCTTGAGGAAGGGGCCCCGGTGAGTGTGGACGCGTTGAACCGCGGCAACGCTCCGGTGGTGTTCTGGAGAGGCTGCAGGGGTTGCAGAGTAACTTAGCTAGATCACAGTCTTAGTCCTGCAGAGGCTGCAGGGGTTGCAGAGTAACTTAGCCAGACCACAGTCTTAGTGCTGGATACGACGGTCTCTGTACTTGTGGAAAGGTGTTTGCAGTTCGCACAGTTGTATCAGAATGCGACGCTGATTTTGGTCGACAGCGGTGCGACAGATGAGACACCTGCGTTGACAGGGCGTGTGTTAAATATTTATCTGTGCATGTGCGTATGTTCGTTTATACGTAAGTATGTGTGCATGTATGTATGCAGGTTTATCTGTATGTATGTGTATATGTATTATGTATATATTCATCTAAGTATGTATGCATTTATATATGAATGTCTACAAATATATAATATATATGTATGTATGTGTTACGTATGCAGGTATGAATGTATGTCTTAAGGGCGGGAACAATGTGCGAATGTTGTTCGCTGCGTTCACCAACACAACAATACTCCAAAGGACTAAAACGAAGATTCAGACGAAAATTTTATATGAGTTCGACATATGTTTTGTCTTACGCTCATGTTTCCAACATTGGCTCACTAACGTCAGCAAAAACTGTCAATCCTGAAGCCAAGCATTTAACCATAACAAACCAAGCATTTAAAAATTCACTTAAATCTGAGTAATTTGAATATATCTCAATCGCCTTAAAAAATACGTCAGAGAAAGTGTACTGCAGTTCCAAAGCATGCATTTTTTTGTAAACAGTTTTAAACGAAAACTTTTTAAGTAACCTTAAGGAGAATTTTTTTCCTACCTATAACTCTTCATATTTAAACGTAAAAAAATGCTTTAAAATTTATAGTAATAATGTCACCAAATATTGAGACGTAGCTCCGTGCTTAATGTGCGACTGTAAAAACCATTTTTAAATCAGCGGTGACTGGGAATGGTTTGTCTTTGATTAAGGGCTCCTTCTGCTTGCAGCAATTCAGGCGTTCGAGCCCTCGTAACGTCAGAGCTCTAAGGACGTTTCTTGCTCACTTACATCTTGACTTGCCGCCTCTACGTACCAGTTGCTGAACTGGCGTGCAGTATTGCCATCAGTGACTCAACTGAACCTGAATTCAAGTGGTGTTACTACATCATTATGGCGCGCTAATAAAGATACAAGTATGATGCATGTCAAACGACAGCTCTAAAGTTTTTGCATGGAAAATATAGCAGCTGAAACTGAGTCTGAAAAAAAAAATAAAAAAATAAATAAAACACCTTCTAGCCATTTCCACGTCCGAAAAATTTAATCGTTGGAGTTGAAATGAGAACTTGAAAGAAAAAAAAATGTCTTTGGTCAAGAAACGTTTCTTAAATTGTTTTTGTGTTTAGACGCTACTCGAAACGTGCAACCTTTCTTCTATCACGTGTGTTCTACCAAACCTCTGCAATTCACTTCATGCACCAACCAGGTGATGTATTTAACGCACGTGATGTGGTAAATAAAATAGTAACACATTTATAATATTTTAAAGTGTAACTTGATCGACTCGCGTATAATATTAAATATATCAAATTAAAATTTTATTTATTTCAGATTTTTATGCCATGGGCAGAAAGTTGATACTATGTAAGGCTTAACTTCTTGATTTTGACAGTTATAGTAACCAAATGCTTCTTTTTCAGTGCAATAACTTGTAAAACATAGGAAGCTGGCATATCGTGTGTATACTGCATTCACGGTTAGTTCCAAATTTTCTGAAGCCCTGTTTAAGTTCTACTTCCAGGAAATTCCTCTGCCCCACGAAAACAAAGCTTAATGAAGTTTGGAAAGTCACACAAAAGGGACGCCGCATTCGTGCCTAATCAGTATAGTAATATCTATACATAGTATGAAACCAAGTCGCCCGGCTACGTGTGTGTGGATTCGGCTATGGCTTCTAAACTACTCGATGGATTTGTTTGCGGTTTGTGTCATAATTTAAATAATTTCTTGAGAAAGGTGGAAATATATAATACATTAATATTTAATGTAAGGATAGTAGAGAAATGTCGACGTTTTATAATAAAGTCGAAAAAGCCGCTTTTCGGCCGATTACATGGCTTACGCTGATTAAACCATAAGAAATACGCCAAATGAATGTACTAATGAATTATAGATCTCAAAAAAGTCTACAAAAAGTCAGCAACAGCCAATGTTTATCTTTTAAGGACTACCCACAGTAACCATTTATGTATTTTAAGATTTGATTAAATCTAAGGGTTCACTTACGAAGGCTTAGTGAACAAGACAGTATTAATCATATGTTAATTACCTTAAGCATTTAGTGTAAATACTTGCTGTAAACATAAACAACGCCATATTTGTAAACCGCGCCCTAGTGAGGTCGGGGCGGGTCGCTAGTTTCTCATATAAACTATATGTTAAATATAATATATTTTGTAAATGTAATATATTTATAATTTGAATTTAATCAAAAATGAGGTACCTCTACGTAAAGACAAGTATAAAATACTGTTGATGTTTGACATATTTTGGAAACAACCAAACACGTAATATATTAGATGATTTTTTTACATGTTACATTCAAAAAGCGTGAAGAAACCACGAATATACTATAATCAATTTTATAAGTACTTACCCAGCAGCAGGCTGGCCACCAGGTCCTCAACGACTCCGTCTTGAGCGCCAGTTAGTAGCAGCACGACCGACAGCAGCCAGCATGGCAGTACGGGACGCCACATGGCGCCTGGTGAGTCTGCAACATGCCATCCAGTACCGTCACGCAGGTCTCGTACCTTGTAGGGGTTGCTTGCAATCACTGATATAAGCTATTCACAGTAAAATGAGCAGTTATGAAAGTCCTGCTTAAGATATACTTGTATACACGTTGCGTATTCATCCACATTACATAAGATTTACATTGAAATAAGCCTCATCACTTTATTCATGCGTCGGTGAAATGAAAATGTGAAATTATTATAAAAGTAAATACTTTTTCTAATCTGCTGGTTTTTACACTTCGATGATTTAAAAAAAATAAGCTAAATAAATAAATTAAGTAATTACAAATGGTTATCTAAAACTTTTTATTCGACGGTAAGATAAGGAAACAACACCGAAAATAAAAGCAATACAACATTATAATTATACTAAATATAATAACATTCGTTTCTCATTGGACCATGTTTGTAACTTTCTAGTGTTTTTAATTAAGTACACGTACCACATAAATATCTTGATGAGGCGAAATTGTGTTCTTTAACTCAGTAAATTGTGATGGTTATCTTTTGGATGCTTCATGGCTTTATTTTTATTAAAAGACAGCAATTTACTTATCTTTATGGATGTTAGTGTAATGAAAATCACCACTGTTTCAGTTTTAAGTACATATAAAAAATACCGCTGAGGAGGAGAAATATTTTGGCTCTATTATACTGCTGTAGTTATAAGAAAATATGTAACTGTACGATGTTATTTTCACCAGTGAAGTCTAACATTGGCTCAGTAGTATCAACTCATGATACTCAAGGGTGACATAAGTCCTTCTCAAAATGTGTGTTGCACAGATTAGCCGTTTAATTTTTATATTGCGTGATAAAACATAATACTGAACAGTTACGATATTGGAGGTATTAACGTAAATCAGCAGAATGATTGTAGATTTCAGATGAGAGCCAATAGTGCTGCCACAAACCTATGCGCCTTCACAAAGTCATGAATAGAGATATATTACAGAATACCATATACGAAAACACGAGTAACTCTCTTTGTAATTATCTTCATCACAAAGACACTGAAAGTGAACATCTTTAAACAAGATGTAGTTTCAGGAAATGGCCCAAAATAACTTGCAAATGTTTTAATATTGTCGAACTTTGAGAGATTTATTTTCAATCGGCATAGTCTGTAGAGTTCGTTTAGGAATCTGGAATACATTTCGTAAGGACGCTGTTATAGTTTGAATTTTACGCCATCTGTTTGCTTGCAGGTAAGGTGAAGACGACGGAAATTAGAACTGCATTGTGGGCTCCGAACTTTAGCTAACCTACTCTGCGCTCTATGTCCCTCGGAGGCTGGGCTGGAACCTTCATAGGTCTGGTGTTCTCGCTACGTGAGCGCGTAGCCGTAGCGTGTGCGACAACGGAAGACCCCTTAGGACGGGTTTACGATAACTTAACTTTTCACATAACATGTCACAAGTAACACGTTCATCGTAAGCCGGTTATACCTTGACTGCTGTGTTTCAATGAGACCTATTTCGATATTTTCGCGATACGTTCACGCAAAAAAAAAGCTTGTCAATGTCATGCTTATGCACGATACATGACTGTGTACCAGGTTATCTCACGGGTCAATCACAATAGGGTCTACGATGTGTTATCTTTGCTTTTCAAGGTTTGGTTTTGATTTTAACAATGTCATCTACTCACTGTTTTTATCAACCGCACATATAATTTTCTCCCGGAAATGATTAATACGGCTAGGCTAGCGTTATTTTATTTTTCAAGTCGTAAATATTTAGAGAGTCTCATATTGCCACAGTTTATTAATTGTGTTTCTCAAAAGCATGAATTTAATTACATAATATGCTAAATGTTCGCATATACACGAAAAATAGGTCTAAACCTCAAGAATTTTCGCTGTGAAGGTTATGGCCATCTGCTAGTGATTGTTTCCAAAGTTTGTATAAATCACGAATGTAGTATGATATGACGAGTCGGGGACAAGGGAATGGGGGAGTAGGTGCCAAGCGCCAGCCGCCATGTTACGACGTCACCCGAACGCCATATTAAATCTGGATGGCCTTTATCCCGTGTCCGTGACCTTGACCCCGTGCCCTTGACCTTGCCCCATCCATGTAACCTTGAATAACCTTGAACCCTAAGAATTCTAAAAGATTCTAAAAATTGCAAAATTGTTATTTTTTAATTTGAGGAAGGTATAACGCTTCCCCACCCTCCCCGTTCCCATTAACCAACGCCCCCGCCCCTACCCGCCCGCCCAATCAGTAATAATTCGTCAAAAATTGCAAAAATCTAAATTATAATAATCGAGGTGCATATAAAATTACTCCACCCACCCCTTTCGCTCAACCCACCATCCTACCAATCCCTTACCACTCACCAATACCATCCCAATTATAAAAGATCGAAAAAAATCTAAAAATCTAGAAACATTTAAGGAAACCCCACCACACTCCCCTCGCTTGACCCCGACACCATAACCAACTAACCCCTCCCTCCCCTTCCCCCACCTCCTCCAATCATAAAATAAAAGAAAAATCACAAAAATCGAAAAATAATACTAAAATCGAGGAAAAATTACATTGATTACTCCGACCACCATGTTGGTTGTTGTCGAGCTTGGCATTGAACCCAATGATCTTGAACCAAAAATAATAGCAAATTTCGCTTAAAAAAAAGTAATTTTGAAAATTTTTATAAAATATGTCTAAAAATTCTAATTAAATTTGAAAAAATGAAAATTTAGAATGTTTGAAGCAAGGTGACGGGCGACTAGTGCCAGGAGCCGAACGGCCATCATGTTGTGTCGTCATCCGACCACCATTTTCACACTACAACTTAACCCTCGCCACTACCACTAGATTGAGCTGGTGATTTCACGATGGCATCACATTGCCCGCACGTGATTGGTTATTGGTCGCATGATATCTCGTATTCATCAGATAATTAGTGTAGCCAAAGGTGCATCACGTCACAGTTCTTTGTCTAATGTGAGAGGTGACAGATCATACTCTCTCTTCCCTGGCGTTTTCAGCATTCAGTCTGGTAAGTTATTTTTTATGTTCATCTCTTCCATCAAATTCTGCAAGGTATTATCGAACGTGTTCTCAATAACACACGCATTTTACCATGCAAGTAAAAACTCTGCCTAAATTTTCCAATATCAGTTCGAACCAGCGAGCTCATGGATGACGTGTTCGTTTAATAGCATGCTTACGACACTTCCCTATTTCATCTTTGGTGATACGATAGTTGACTCCAGCTAGACTGCCTGTGTCGTCGTCGATGCTATACGAAAACCGTTTGGTTAAAACCCTTGAGACATGGAATGTGCGTGGGCAGCTAGGGCGATAAACAGTGTTTTATTACATGCTCTTCTCAGTCATCAACAATTCGATCGTTCCCAATCCTTAGCAATCCTCCTCCGCAATCCTCATCAATCCTTCTCAGCAATCCTCATCAATCCTCCTCAGCAATCCTCAGCAATCCTCAGCAATACTAATTAATCCTCATCACCAATCCTCAGGAATCTCAAGTAATTCTCATAATAAATCCTCAGGAATCCTAAGTAATCCTCATCATCAATCCTCAGCAATCCTAAGCAATCATCACCAATCCTCATCAACCCTCAGTAATCCTCACCACCAATCCTCAGCAACCCTCCTCAACAATACTCATCAATATTCAGTAATCCTCATCAAGTTTCACCAATTCTCAGCAATCCTCGCCAATCATCCTCAGCAATTCTCACCAATCCTCAGCAATCCTCCTCATCAATCCTTACCAATCCTCAGGAATCCTCCTAAGCAATCCTCAGTGACGTCACCAATCCTCATCCAAAAATATTCCTGATTTCCTTAAAAACATTTCTTATAATATTCCTCAAATCTAAAATAATATTCCTTATCCCTAAAAAATATTCCTTATCCCTAAAAAATATTCCTCATTCCTCAAAAACATTCATCGTTCTTTATTCCTGAAAAATATTCCTCATTCTTCATTTAATTTTTTTTTGCGCTCTTGTGTGAGAAGGAATAATATTACTCAATTAAAAAACAATTCAGATTCACGCAATTAAAGAACTACCTCGTCAAGGAAAAAAAGCAGAGGATATTTGTACATGGCATAACACATATAAATATTATGTTCTCATTCAATTTTCAATCAGAATAATTTTTTTGCTGGTTACTTCGTTTTGTATTATAATTTCTACATTTATTGCAAGCTTTATAAGTGTTTCAGTTTTAATATTGGTTTAAGTCACATGACCGTACGTCAGAATAACCTTTGTTGACAGTTACCAAAGTAACGAGATAACGTTGTCATCCTCGTTGGTTTAGCCACTCCGTGATTGGCTGACCATGGAAGCCTCGCCTTAAGCAGTTAGTGAAGGGCTTAGCCATATTGTCTTTTTCTACCGATAGGCAAGCTGCGACGTGTGTCGCAGTGCCCTGTAGATTTTTATAATTTGCTAGGGAACCTGTTTCAAGTTCCGTTGCTTGAGACAGCAGTCTGCCTGACGGCGAAGCCGGGTATTTTGTGAAGGCGAGAAGAATTTTCTGATCGCGCTTCCTACGCGATATGTGATTAGTTTAGTTCGCCATCCGCGAGTTATCCGAGTGGTACATTATGAACTGTATGCACGCGTACCTAGGCTCGGAGGCCTGAATTAGGGAAGGTGCCGGAACAGAACACGGGACCCCATGCTACTTACTGCTGCTTGATGTTATCTGTGAATCGAACGGTACGGTTTCTACCAGATGGAGCAATTTACCGCGATGGCCGAAGATTAGTTTTTATTGCAAATGTAGCCTAGTTATTATGTGTATTTTTGCTCTCAATTTCCAACTGTCGCAGATATTATTTGTGTGCTGAACTATGAGTATTTTCGTGTTTTCGATGGTAATTTGAAATACTCTTATATTTCCCAATATTTAAATAAATATTGTGTTAGTTACATTTTATTGAGAGTATCCTCACTGCTAGTAGAGTGGCTAGAGTCAGTGATTATTCCAAGTGCGATATGTTTGCTAGCTACTATCAGATATTATCCTACACTCTCCCATCGTAAGTCTTAGGAGGAGAGAGAGTGCTGGGGGAGTACTATCCCGACCGCAGTGTTCCAGATACATGGCACACATTTTAAGGAGTTGTAAGTGCTGGAATTAGAGTCTGGCCAGTAAGTATAGCTTTTCACACGACACACACACACACACACACTAAGGAAATTTGCATTCTTTTCACACCAACAGCAGTTTTTGTATATATCTGTCTATTTCACATTTATGCATTACAATCAATCTTTAAACGAGGAGATATTACATATAATCAAATTAGCGCCATTACGCGGGGCCTGTCAAACCCCGTACTGCAGAGGCTACACACTGCAATAATTTCATTGACACTTTTTTTTTTACTGTAAAATTCTGGGAAGAGACATTAGATATATTTTACAGCCATCATGAGTTTGTTTAAACTTTAACAACCACTTAAGTAGAGCACCTGAGACAGACAAACTTTAAGAATTTAATTATTTTATCCATATGCAAAATTCCAATCAAAGACAATACTAGTAATATATCTAGTGGTTTTTTTTTTACCCTCCAACATTTCTTTTATAAATCTGATATTTACCTGGTTGGTATAACCGGTGAAGATCCTTTCTTGCTATACACGGGCGTACGTAGGTATACAGAAAATATTATACGCATCTGTGAATGTAATCCTACTGATGCGTAACACTAACACAAGCTAGCACTCGGAAACTGTTTCTCTCCAACTCCACGCGATCTGACACCGGACACTAAGTAAACTAAGCCAACGGCGAAAACATAGGCCCCTTTATAAAAGCAAAGCAAGTCATGCGCTACTTATTGTTGCTAGAACTATGAAAGTATTTGACCACGATCTTCATGACAACAAAGATTTAGCACGTAAACAAGGAAGAGAGGCTGAGTATCCATTATCTTCCCGCTGACGACTGTCTGATCGGGGGGAAAAAAATGAATTCCAATCTTTTTTTTTTTTGTTCGTGCGCACGCGTGCACTTGTCAATAAATAATTTGAAGCGTAGCAGCCAACATCAACAGCATTGTTTACACAAATTTCATGTCACCAGCGGGCTCTCGTCTTAAATGCTCCATCTGGATTACTGTCTACGTTCGGTTTAACATACCCACCGGTGTACAGTATAGACCTAGCCAGTTTTGTAGCAACGAACTCAAGTTGCGCGCAACAACAAAAATTTCAAACAAATATGATGCGAATTTTTTCCAGAAAAATTCGTTTGTAGGCATGGTTTCATATAAGTATCGTAAGTCTGAGAAATCTACTTTTGTAAATACTTTTACATGGAGTGATAAGAGAGCAAAATATAAAAAAGATGATGCTATGTATTCATGCCTGGATTCTCTTGATCGCAATATTCTCGAGCATTACTTTAACGTTTCGTGGCACTAAGAATTCGCGTGTAGTCATAAATAAGTAAGAAAAACAGCGCCACTGAAATTAACCACTTTAAATAACTGCACTCCACGGATATTTGTCTTGTAAATTTACCACAAAATCGTATGCGGGTACTGAGAAAGTACGAATGGATTAAATTTTTCCTATACATCCAAGGTAGCTTTGCTACATTTGTTCAGAAAAGAGTCAAGTGAGTATTGAAATTCCCACATTAGTATAGTAGCACTTTTGTATTGGCAGCTTGAAGTATGGGGTAAGTGTTCCATAGTCTGTACAGGTAAAATCTTTCAGTACAGTTGTGGAAGTTTACTGGAATTTTTCATTACAGTGAGTAACATAGACTGTGTTATGGATACCATTAGATATTAACAAAGATGGCCGATTTCCTAAGTTCCGCAAATACGATTTAAGGCCACGATCCTTCATTTCTACAGCTTTTGCGAGAATATATTTTTCATACCCAAACGGGAGCCGATACTGTAATATCCTCTTACGATTTTGTTACAAATTGTTTATACTATGCAGTATAATTTTTTTCAACACAAAAAAAGAAAGTGTATATTTTCATCCAATTAATTAATTAACTACCATTTTGTTTATTTAATAATTAGTTAAAATTATACATGTTTTGTTTTGAAAAAAAATAGACTACATATTAAAAACAATTTGTAACAAAATTGTAAGAGGATTTTACAATATTGTAAAAAAAATAAATTCTCGCAAAAGCTGTAGAAATGAAGGATCGTGGCGTTAACGTAGAACTATGAATCAAACTGTTAAGGAGTTTGGATATTGAGTAGATATTTAAGAGAATGTGAAGTAACAGGAAATTTAATTGGTATACAACGGTATGCCAAACTATTCAGATCATTCATACGTCTCCGGTTGTGTCGGAAGAAAGGCAAACGGAGGGCAGTGATGCTCAGTGGTGGGAGTAGTTTCTGCTTTGGACAAAATTATGGTCGTGTTCGTGTTCGTAGAGGTGCGGGTGAGAGGAACTATCCATCGCGTGTTCGTACTCGCCGTACCGGACTCACATCTGCGATTATGGTATGTTCGGTTGGGGAGGTGGGGGGGGGGTTTAGGTGGGGGAGATGAGGCATGAACTACATATCCCGGTCGTGTCTCTGATAAGCATTAAGGGCAGGGCAAGAAGAGGTGCGTCGCATATCTGTGACGTTGTCAGTCCTGTCCTCGGACCATATCTCGACACACTGCAGGAAACTAAACATCCAGCACGATAACGCGCGTATTTATATCGGCAGTGCAACACAGCGTACTAAAGGCTGCTAACGATAAAGTGAGCACATTTGAAATCAACCTTAGAAAAAAGTCACTGCTCCCACCTGCATATATTTTAACGAGCGTACTCAGTGACATGCGCCCAGTAAAGTTGGTAACGACGGAAGGGAAAGTAGTTCCAAATATTAACGTCGAATAAAAAGTGTTGGGTAACAATTGGTGATTATTTAAATTATTTCTATCCCGTTCAGTTTTTTTTTATGCATCGAAGTGAAAAAATTAGCAGATTTTTTAAAAAATTTTCTTTTATAATAATTTTACAGTTTTACTTGACCGACGCATGAAGAAAGCGACGAGGCCCATGACAACGACAATTTTACATAAGGCGGAAGAACACACAACGTGTGTACAAGTAGATCTTAAGCAAGGCTTTCAAAAGTGTTCATTTTACCGTGAACAGCCTATACATGCCAGGAATGCTTCATGGGTGGCCGTTAGGGGTAGGTACACTCCTTATTAAGGCCTCTGCTGTATGTGATGCATTTAATGTTCTGGACGTCCCACGGACTTGATTTTTTGATCAGTCCCACACGCCACCTCCTTCTTCTGTACCAACTTTTGAGCAGATACATGTATTCTTACGAGGTGTTCTTCAATACATTTCCGCTAGTGTAGAAATCATAATGTCCAGAAAGTGTTATGCCTACATATTCAGACGTGTGTGCTATTTTCGTACATTAAACACTGAGAACAAGTTTGTACTTTCGTAATAAAAGCGTATTTCGATAATTCTGGAGCTTCTTGGAAAATCCTATCAGTGTGCTACTTCACAAATGTAATTTCAGTTTGTAAACACTGATCTCATGATCTAAGCGGAGGAAGGAGTGAACCTCTGAACCTCCTCCCCCCTCCCCCTCTACGAATCATCGCCATTGGATTCTCCACTGATTTTCTGGCTAATTATTGAGCTATTTCGAGGGCACTTCGGTCATAGTACGGCGTGTGCTGATTCCCCAGCTACGATGACCGAGGTACGGAAATGCCTCACCGACATTATCACCAATAACATCAAAGAGCTGAAAATAAATCATTAAAATGCTCTCTCAGTAGTGGTGTCGTGATACATTTTTTGTTAGCGCTATATTCAAGCTGGACAATATTTGAAATTAAGATTTCTTATATTCAACATACACACTGAAATGTTCATAAAACCATTGCCTCACAATGCCACATTAAGGCAGCACCGTAGATTTGTCTCGCGGCAAAAAAAAAAAAAAAGCAAATCTGTATTGTATCGCCTTTTCATATATTTGATGCAATGTACTGCATAATTTATTTGAGATAATTCAAACCTATCATAGGGATTCCTATCTTGGTAGTCAGCGTTTCAAAAATCTTATACAACATCTAAAAGAGATTTTTCTCGAACCCAAAACTCTATAAAAAGTCGCTGAAGAAATTTTTACGGCACAAAATTTATAGTCAATAGAATAATGCTCAAATAATAAACATTACGAAAATTATATTACTACTTTATTCATATATATTGTTTCTATTTCCTTTTTATTTTTTTTTATTAATGAACTATATTACTAAATTCGAATAGTTAAGTGCTTTTAATTTAGAATTTAGAATTATTGTTCATTTATTAGTGATGTTGACAATAATTAACATTGTATTTTTATAATTCCATTTTTATTTTAATGATTTTTGTTTTAACTGGTGTTCCTTTATTACCAATTCGATGGTAAAATTTTAGCTTACATTCGAATTTAAAAAAATATATATAAAGAAGTAAATTTTTTTTAGGAATTAAACAATTTTTTTGATGCGATTAAGTTGTTTACCGACAAAATTTTTTTTACTTGATTATTAAATTTTCATTTGGTATTATATTTTTGTATTTAATTTTGACATTAAATTTTTCCATTTGTATTTCTTATTTTGGTAATATGTTTAAATATGTATTAGGTTTAAGATTTTTATGCTGTGGTTGAGTGAATGTTTATAGAACTATAACTGTGGGTTCCTGGTTACTGGTATTATTCCATGGACATGAAAGGAAATAGAAAGAAAAAAATATGTTGACATTGATTATGTACATGACTGACATTGCCATGTTCGTGTATTAACTGTACGTTCGTTGTATATGCATAACCTTAAAATATTTTATTCATATGGCTTATCCGATATCTATGTACTATCACGTACGGGAAATATATCTCACTGTTGCGATAAGACTATAGACTAAAGATGAAGTAGACCACTTATTCGTCTTCTGCGCATTTACCCAACATGGACCTACCCCAATCATACACAACTGTCAAACTGTCAAAATCACATGGTCAATATTGATGACCAGGATTGTTTACCTCTTAGTTTTTAAATGACAATCGCTATTAAATGAATAAAATGCTTTTACCAATTTGAATTTAATCAAACTGCATTGCAAATTAGCCAGAAGAAGTATACATACATTTCAAACCATTTGTTTACAAATCAGTTTCCTAACCTAAAATCCAAACCATGCCGTTTTCGCTAGAAGTGTTGGCAGAAAACCAGTTCAATGTTGAGACACGGAGATTGGTTTTGCACAGCCAGCGAGATCGGTACTCCTAATATTTAGTTTATGGATAAAACAGACACTCTAGTGGCGACGTGAGCGCCCCACGCGGCAGTACTGGGCAGCAGGGAGCCCGGCGGGGAAGTGGAAGGAGGCGGTCTCGGCGGGGTGGCTCCAAGTGTAGAATGCTGACCGCGGGGCCTTATGTTTGGTTTGCCGCAAGTGTGTCACATCGCCTGCCCTTCTGCGGTTATCCTCACTAAAGTTTATTCTCGTCGCATAGATAAGCGCTAGTGTCGCATGTGTACGAATTTTTTTCATTTTTATACGTCAAAAAAATAATATTACAATAAGCTTAATCAAGTAAAAATAACAACTTAACTAAATTAAATCTTTCTCCTTATTTATTCCGCAGCTGAAATTTTAATGAAGTGCCCTTTTTGGAACTAGGCTTACTCAGCGGCGAGAAAATTTCCCTAGCCGAACTCTCCACAAGAAACTCGTCCTGTTCCTAAACTGTAGAATTAATCTTATCCGACAGTCATTCATGGGAGGAAGAGTAACTGGGGCATAGTATACCCACCGCGATTGACTAGCTCTTCCCTCAGCGGGAGAGGTATACAGACATATACGCCCCGTGGGTTGGTTTGTGGTGGCGCTAGACATCGGGGTCACTATGCCCACTTCCCATGGGTGTGAGCTTGCCAACCCCCCCCCCCCCCCCCTTTCCAACCACAAAGTTTTTAGCCGTCTGAGTTCTAGGAGTTTGGTTCCCCAATGTCCACCAACACATTTTATTGTACGGGATTGGACAGGATAAATATAAAGTTCAGAAAAATGCGAGTGATAGTGGAACGCGTTTAATGCAAATATAGGCTTTCGTGGTTTATTGACAACTTTTGAAATCAACCTTTGAAAGATGTCACTGCCCCTGCCTGCGTATATTTCAACGGACTCTCGAGCGGCCTGCACCCACTCAAGTTGGTAACGACGGTGGGTAAGTAGTTCCATGTTTTAATGTTGAATTAAAAATGTTAGATTGGGTTCTTTTGCTTTTTGTTTTGTTAGTGCATACGAACGCAACAATTTGCAAATCTGTACAATATTTACTTTGATGGTAATTTAGCATTTCGGTGTGAACAGTGATTTCGAACTTTGACTTGAACGATGCATGGAAACGTTAGTTATGCCCGCTGTGGAGGAATACATAGTGCGCATGCAAGTGTATATCGAGCAGCGCTGTCTAAAGTGCTCTCAGTTTACTGAGAACCGCCCAAGTACGTACAGAGGGTAAGGCATGCCATTTACATTTCACAAGTTATTTCTTGGACGTCGTGACAGGCAGGTGTCCACCATCACGGGGAACACATCCCTTCACACGATGGATGAAAACCTGCAACACAATGTCTACGCGGACGATCAGCCTTTTTGTTTGTGTTGACGCGTGATCCGGTGTTGCGGGACTGTTTCACCTATAGTCTACTCTCGATTTCTGCACACTTTTTGAATCAAAAACTTGAAAAATTACCCCGTGTTTAATTATTTTCAAAATATCCAATGTATCACAATCGTTTTATACCTCTGTTAACATGAAAGTAACTTATTTCTCGTTAAATTTGATTTTTATCGGTATTTTTTCTATAAATTCTAATAATTTATTTAAATTAAATATGGACAGTGAGAAAACATGTGTATTAGTTGCGCCTAGTGAGAAGTAGTTCTCATTAAAAATATCATTACAACTGAGTGCTCATGGATTCGGTGCGTTGTCCTGTGGTGTAATTTTCTAGACTTCGTTAAAATTAGCTTGCACAAGGCGGAGTAATGTTCTGGTATTAGAACTTTAACAGGTCTTTAGAAAAGTGCGAAGTAACCGTGAATGGATTATATCTCATGATCTCGCGATAATCAGGCACCTTGTGGGGACGTTGAAGGCCGAAGTGGCACCGAAGCACTCTTTGGACTGTGGAGGGATAGTCGTCATGTTTTTAATAAGCTTCGACTGCAAATGCACGACGTTGTACCGAACATGGCGTCATGATTACTAAACTGCAGATCGTCCGTAGTCCCGCTAAAGTCCATCTCTCACGCATGCGCACACGCTGCCGTATTACACGTATGCACACTGGCAATTATGCCTTGTTTTCCACAACACCTGCCCGGAATGATATTCAAGAAATATTTTGTTAAGTGTACATGACACACCTTATCCCAAGTAGCAAAATATAGTTGGCCCACATGTGCAGATCTGATTGTGAACAGGCAGCCCACATGTGGCCTCCACAGGCATTCAATTAGCGGAATGCACCCGCAGATGTATGTGGTACACTGATGAATGATGACTGTGGTATGATGTGTTTACACGTGGGCCAGTTACGGATATTTAACTGTCAGCAGATGTCTGGCAAAACCAGAGTTTCCATAAGGTAACCACAAGCGGGTCACTTCTGGATGTACTGTCGGCTGATGTCTGGCAAACCAAGAGTTGCCCATAAGTCAACCACAAGCGGGCCACTTCCGGATTTCTGCTTCTGGCCTGCCGTAAGTAAGCCACATATCGTTAGCCAATTGTTGGTAAACCACTTGTGGCCCATATAGACGCAGCTTGCCACGCATTTTCGAAACCAAAACATAATTGTGTCCAACTCAAATAAAATTGACGCATTTACCATATTCATATGTATTACCTTCAGATTAATTTCATAATTAGTAAATTTCTTTGGAGAAACCTGGAATTGAACTCACAAACCTTTCGTCTACAGTCAAGTATGCTATATATTACTCTACAATGTATTTATGTACGATCTTGTAAGTAAATCTGAATACTTACTTCACATACATAATGCATTATTAGCCTTGCTATATAGACCATGTTAGCTTCACGAGTCAACACTGGAATTTATGTGTTTTGTTTAAAAAACTAGCATTTTAGTTTCAGACTACTTTCAGGTAGAATTTAAAACGCAAAATAATAATTTTTTTTTACGCGTTATGCTTTGCAGGTTTCTGGTCTAAAAACTATTTTTAATATTACTAGCAATGCCACGTGATAATTTTACTTCATATACAAATGAAATAAAAAATTTATTATATACGCATATGCTATTTGCTACTGCTCAGCAACATACAGTCGGTATGCCATAAATGGAACATAAGCTTGTTGATCACGTTTCCTCAGTAATAAGGAACAGTTGACGTACCACAAAAGGCGGTATGTGCTCTTTGACAAACATCACCCACACATTCTCTACCTACTCTAAGATGCCTGTGGGTGTTTCACAGACATTTGCCATTTGCTTATGTGCCATATATATATATATATATATATATATATATATATATATATATATATATATATATATATATATATATATATATTGTGTGTGTGTGTGTGTGTGTGTGTGTGTGTGTGTGTGTGTGTGTGTGTGTGTGTGTGTGAAATTCCCTCAGTCATTTTGTGTTAAATGGCCCACAATTTCCCACATGATGATGCCCAGCTATCAGAACTGAACCATTCTAGCACGCGAGGGCTTTATGCGCAAACATGATCTTATAATCATACTCTTCAGCATACATCAGCCACGCGTTATTTACGTACTCCAAGATGCCTGTGGGTGTTTCACTGATGTTTTCTTGTAGACCACATATGAAATTCTGTCAATCATTTTGTGTTTAATGGCCCACATCAAAAATACTTCCCAAGCAAATACAGTCACTATCGTTCACGTGGTCTTATTGTGTACCACATAAGAAAACACTTAGTCATGTGGGCGAACATCTACCACCTGTGCCAACAGATGGCCAACTGTTATCTGCGTGTTGTTTGCTACTTGTAGTATTAAATGCACAGTAGTGTTAAATGCAGTCTGCTATCACTCGCGTTTTCCTGTCTCGTTGAAAAACTGCTATTTATTGTTCCCAAAACTACATAGGCTGTATTCGTATCCGTGCGCCATTCTATGACAAAGCCAGTCCAGCGCTTTTTCAGGCATAATAGGTACAATATTAGCTTCCCTGCCTCGCCTGTCTGAGGGAGGGGGAGGAGGCAGTAGAAGCAGCTTTTTCATGTGTATCAACCCTAATGCGCATTTTGGAGAAAAAAAAATACAGGTCTTCTAGAAACCTAGGTCGAGGACTGGTTGGATCGCCGTCCAACGTTGGTGAATATTAAATTAAAGACTAACTTTTTCAAATAGCGAAGGAGGTCCGCGAACTTAATATGTGCGACAGTTTTGGGAACTACGGAGGTTCTGGGAACAGCGGAGGTAAATTAATGGGTTATCAACTGTGTTGTAATATTAATTGCTAATTAGCTATTGTAAGATTGTTGATTAATTCCATATAGAATAGTATGATTCTGCAATAAGTACTCTAAAAATATATACAGTAATTATAAAGCAGAAGTAATTAGGTATAGTCTGTTCATGATTAGTTGAACATTTTTGAAAGCTTTGTTTAAAATTGCAATAACATTGCTAGCAGTTTCGCTAACACGCAGATGCCAGATGTAACAACAACTAGCTATGTTGCGTATGCCTTACGTGTGACGATGTAGATAGTTAGTACATTGTATGGAGACAACGTGTAAAACAGATGTGAATAACTTAATGTGTGACAGAAGTACACTCACAAACAACATAACCAAAACATTCAAAATGCAGAACAGCCAAAATTATTGCTGGGAAAATATCTACTGCTACTTGAAATGATTACTCAGCAGAGACGTGGCTAGAAAAAAATGTGGAATTTAATTAGTTTTCTTTCAATCAGATGAAATATGACAGAAATAAAGAAATCAATTTGCAAACTAGATTTGATGTGCGGCCTCAGCAACACTAGTCTCTCTCGTGATTGAGGTACTCCATTTTACTTTGGACTTGGCATTGAAAAAAATTCTAATTTCCCGGAAAATAAATTAATTGTTTTACTTTTTAGCCTCAGACTAGCTTCGTGTTTTAAGAGTGGTGCTCTGATTTCCAAGATGCCCGTGTCCAAAATAATTTGGAGTAGAGTCAACTTGACAAAAAAAATTTATTTCTTCTCTGATTAAAAAAAAATAGTTCGGGAAGTTAGCTTATTATAATTTTAAAGTCGAAGTCTCGAAGTTGTAGGCGTTCCTGGAGATCTCGTTGTCGGCAGTCGTATCCTCCTGGATGTGGCAAGACCTCTCATCGCGGGCTTCCCTTTTCAGGCTCTTGGGCCTGTAGTGCCATTACAGTCCCAGCACTTATTAGCACACGCGGTATTTTGAACTAATTCCCCTGAATATATACGCGGGCGGCGACCGAAACATGCCTACTTCTTCCTTAAACTTGCCTCGCCTCTGCGTATCCTTCGAGACGGCCTGTTTTCAGGTTCGAATTCGGGTCCTAGTAAAAAAACTCAAGTTAGAATCCCTGCGTACCAAACTCAGGCGGGCTAGCGTCCTGCCTTCGAACACCAAGATGGTTAAAAATTCCTTTCAAGCACTTAATTAAATAACGCTGTCTACAACTGATGAGAAAGCTAGAAACAGAATTACTCAACACTTCACTTAGTTACCATGGCAACGGATCAGTAACTACTCATATACTAGGGCCTTCTAAACACATTGCAAGAAATAATTGATTGGGAAGACATACAAATGTGTTTACCTTAAACTAAAAATCAAACTTTAAATGAGCAGTGACATTATACACTGACATAATGAATGTGCCAATGAAAATAATATCTGTGAAAGTCATACTATGTCTTACAAATACATAAATACGTCAATAATTAAAATTTGCATATGGCCCAATTTTACGACGTTATAAGATTTACTTTTATTCTTATTATTCAATAAAAGGTTGAGGTGTAAGGCTCGCCCACTTAGGCAGGCCGTGTTCCTTTCTCTACTGTCACCAGCTGATTACTGCTGATGAGAGTTCCTTTATTTGCTGATACTGGTGATGAGTCATTGGCGAGACGTGTTTTGGCGTCTGGGTTGGAGTCTACGGGTAGTCTCAGCAGTTGCAGACAAACAATCATGGCGTCGGTATAGGGTAATTCTAACCTAGAAACTCTGACATTGCTTTTATCTGCAGAGGATGCAAACAATGTAAGGATGGGTGAGTATTCAGTTATTTCCCCCTGAATTGAATGTCAGTGTTATTATATTTACAAATCAACCTCCCTATCGTGGAAAAACACACTCGTCAGTAATGACACGACAATAAGCTCGTCGGGAACAGTTGACGCCATTTATTTATACTGTTGGCACTGTTGACGAGTGTTCCACCACTGAGACCGCTGATTGGCTGTTAGCGTTCCTAAATGGTTTCCTTCTGATCAGTCACCTCAGCGCTGCCAGTATAAAAGGAACACAGCCTTAGACTACTGAAAACCTACAACTATTTCGTAGGTGTATTTGCGTGTGTGCGCGCGTGTGTGTGTGTGCGATTTCGGGAAGGGGAAGGTGAATAGCTAGGCTCGTCTGTACCGTGTGAGTGTCGTGGGCCCGCTAGTGATTTTGCCGGTGGGTCTGACTCTAAGAGACTGTCTTCTCCTCTCCGGGGAGATGCACTCACAACACCAGTCGGTGAATCGGCCTGTATGGGTGTGACGTGACGGCCCTCTCTTCTCAAGCAAGGGAGAGGGAGGGACCTGGGCGGAGTTCAAGACCCGGTAGTGGTTACCTTGTTCATCCGGTTGGCTCGTGGCAAAAAAAGAAAACTCGTGGGTGTTCCGCAAACCTGGTTTCCTATAAAGGGATGTCTACCCGTCAGGCTGTGCTTGAATGACAGGCTGGTCGACGCCTGGAAGTCACTTGTTTGGAACCCAAGCGGGAATTTCCACATAAAGAAATTCATTTTCCATGTTAAAGGATGTTCACGATAAAGAAAGCACTTTTGAAATCAACTTTGAAAAACATTGCCCATAACAACATATACGCCACCGTAAACACTGACACCCAGTCCTTAAGTTAAGTTGGCAATGTTTAACACAACTGTCCCTGAGGTTAGTGTTTATTGTTTTATTCAAATGTGACTATAAATTTGCATATTAGAAACACTTTTTAATCCTAACAGTTACACAGTTTTATTTGTACGGTGCATGAATAAAGTGATTAGACCTAATATACTGTTAATTTTACATATGGAAAAAGGATACAAAAAAAAAGAAAGAAATTTAGATCCTAAGCAGGGCTTCCAAAATATCTCAATTAACCGCGAGAAGCCTGTAACAACTTATACTCATATTCTGTTCAAGTTGTACCATGAACTTTTTACAACCAAACACATAAACATCACCTTAGGTCTTTCTACTAAGTGTGAAGCAAAATGAAACAAATTCAAATATCTGCCATTTTAAACATTGGGGTTTTTTTTACAACGCCTCCAAGCATGAAACTTACTTTCCTATTTCGTTGACAACAGCTCTGCAAATACGTCACATGCATATAGATGTTGGCGTGGATTATTTTCTAGACATTAATTTCAAAAATTTCAATACAATGCGAACTAGCCATAAATTCATTCAAGTTAGCCTAACTGAAGTATCATTGAAAGGCTTGTTCGGCTTTTTATTTTTGCCTATTCTACGTACTTCCACCGTATGCACATGTAGCTTACGTCAATGGCAAACAAATTAAAATAGATACTTACATTAAGGCATTGTATAATGAAACTATTTCCCCAATTCGCTGCCAAACGTACTACATAGTGAGCACGTACGGAAGAGCGGACGCTCATACGTAGGCTTATTACCGCAGTTCTATGTTATAAATTTTAATGAAAAAGAAAAAAAAATGATGGTTGTCACTTAAATACGTTTCACTTAGTTTTATACATAGAGCCAAAATAATTGTAATACTTCCATGTTTAGGGAAAAAAATTCTCAGTATCACTTGATAATTGCAAAGTTACTTTGAACGCGTGACGGCAGGATAAAACTTTCAAACGGCAGAATGTAACAGATCTTCAAAATGAGCTCTAATTAACCACTTTGGTCAGAATGCGCGAAGTTGGTCTTCTGATTTCCATGTTTAAAGAAAAATCACGTGGAGTTAGACCAAAGTTCCCAATCAGAGGCCAGTTACTAACTCGGCCTGGGTAGAACGTGTATCGGAAAGGAAACGTTCGATTTCTTCGAAACGTTCAACGGCCTTGATAGCTTCAACACGTTCCCCGAACGAAGCTACCCCCGAGGAGCATAAACAATTGTGAGCCTACGTTTACGAAAGATACTGTGTGCTGTAAGAACTAATAACTCGTGCAGAAGGCGGAGTATGAGAAGTGTTTAACTATATAATAAATGAAACTTAATTTAAGCCTTCAGGTTCTTTCATTATGATCGTGATTATCAAGTACTGACGTTTGTAAACAACACCCACACATCTGGTTTGTCAAGGGAATACTCAGTATTGGAAAAACATTGTTTAACTATAAGCAGTTGTAATTTATATGGTTTCCAACGGCTACCTGTGGCACCAGGGAGTCTAGACGCCACAAACCATCACATATGAAACACTGCCTTCAAATAATTATAAAAATTGGGTTTCAACGCTTGGGTACCTTTGGTTCCCGGATAATTCGAGTATACGTAAGTAAAATGTATAAATTAGCATTGCAGTGCACATAATTTATAATAAACGTACACTGGTTGACTGCTTGTAAAATGATTAGAAACAGGTTACTTTTATGCCAGTTTTAAACTGCAATACTCATAAAACATAAAGATTACCTATTTCAGTGGGCACAAACTAAATATAATTTTAAAATGTCCCCGGAAGGGCACGCCAAGAGAAAAATTCGCGAGACACAAACAGAAAAGGCTTATGACAATTTGAATTTAAATACAAGCTGTTCTAAAAAAATCAAAAATTTTGTCTTTTTTTTTTTTGCCTTCTTCGAAGATGAACTTAATTTTTACTGCATATCTAATTTTTTCTGGTCAAAAATATAATTATTTATATAAGAAAGCATAAGTTTATTTTTTTATGTATATTTGCCTGGGCAGTATAATACTCAGTGACAGAAGAAGCCGCATGTTTGCAGCCATGCGAACAAATATCTTACCGGTTAAGACTGAGTTTTCCTCCAAACGTCACCTACTGCATACGTGGAGCGGTGCGTTTCGGCACGGAAGAGAAAGTGCTAAACAACATACACACACAAACCGAACTGAGTGCAAATGATGACGTACACACTGTCTCGTAGAAGTATGGCAAGAGGATCCGCGAGCAGCGAGCTGCATCGTCATCCTCACTCAACATCCTGGAGAGGAACAGGAAATTGCAGCTCTTCGCGTCTGCCGTCAACATCTCCGTAGGGATCTACAGGATCTCCCAACTATGAAATGAAGGGCTTCATTTCAATGTCGAAACAGGAGTAGAAAAGTCTGTACCTGTAGCCACTACTGCCATCCTGAAGAAGGAGCTAGGATAAAGAAAATTTTCGTTCGATTGACTACACGCACACAGCCTCACAGCTTGCCCACAAGCCTAACGTCGGGCGAGATATCTCGGAACCCGTCTAAGCGGCTGTAGGTGTCGACGCTCGTTGGGCTGTCTGTCCAGTTTGGATTTGTTGTTAGAAAACCAATATTATCTGCTTTATACTTCCTTCCACACTCACGTGGTTTACAGTGACGCTGGAGAACTGAAGTATGCTTACAGTTCCCGCCTCCAGATAGGGTCAACATCATGGAGTGAGTGAAGAGATTTGGACGGCTCTTAATATAAAGGTCTTGAGAGCCGATGAGGGTGCTTTAGGTGAGTATGGAGCAGCGCCGAAATGAAATGGCGGGAGGAACGGGAGATCCCCGAGAAAACCCGCCCACCAACGGCATCGTCCGGCACGACTCCCACATGCGAGAATCCGGAGTGACCCAGCTGGGGATTGAACCCGAATCGCCTTGGTGGGAGGTGAGCAGGCTAACCGGTCAGGCACCGCGGCCCCTCAACATCATTGACGCTGGAGCTAACTGTAGCTGGCTGTCCTACTCGAGGGACACACGTGCCTAGTTGCGACTGGCCCGAAGAGTGGACGAGGTAAGTTCGGGTCGGAGCAGCGGTGGAACGTAAACTTAGAGGAAACGGGAAAACCCCAATAAAACCTACACCCTACGGCAATGTTTGCCACACTCCTTCACTCGGTCACGTTTCCTGTCCCTTCCACCTTAGCCAGGGACCGAACACACGATCTCGGGCAGTGGAAGTTCTGCGACTAGGAAAGTCAGTTCGAGGTGAACAGAGCACTTCCATAAGATCTGTTTTACTCCTCCTAATGTATCTTTCCGCCATTATGTAAAATTTACATTGTCATGATCCTAATGACTTTATAGTCCATTCGTGGTTACTTCCAACTTTTCTGAGGCCCTGCCAAAGTTCTAGTTTCAGGAAAGTCCTCCTCCTCGTGCATATAAAGTTTAACCGAGTATAGAATATGACACCAAAGGGACGACGCACCGCATTCGTGCGCACTCAATGTAATAATATTTTGCATAATAACTATTTCTTACAAGGCATTGCCAGCACTCCAATTTTCTCTCTTTTTTATTCATATTGAATTATAATTGATGGATAAAATATACGAAAAAGTTCAATTTAACCCAAAATAAGGCACGTTTGTATTAACAGTAATATAAAATGCCTTTAATACGTGGCACATTTAGGAAAAAGTCAAAATCATACATGGCGTAATTTTTCAAAGGTTTAATTTAAAATGTCGAACAAACCGCGAATAGATTATAGCAATGCACCAGTGAAGCCAATGTGTAAAATGTTTAGGAACAAACAAATGTTACTAAAGTGCCAATTCGTGCTCTAATTTGCATAAAAAACTTAGTCACCATAAAGTAAAATAATACACTGGTTATACGTCAATATTTAGAAGTGATTTTTAAAAACCGCTGCCAATAGTGAAATATATGCAGCTAGAGGAAGTGATTGTACGTCCAGTCACACTGGTGATGTTTGGAAACCTTATGGTTGAAACAACAGTGAAAAAGAAATTATATACAACGTAATATAATGCAGGGGAAACTAACAAGTGTGACAGATCGACCTCCGGGAATAGGTCCTTAATTTTCTTCAGAGAACGAGGTTCCGACATAGAATTTCGAATTGACCATAGATGTGCATACTCCTAAATTTTATTTACATTTAGGTTTGCTCAATATGTGAATCATTCACCAATTAGCCTCTCAGAATAAAGCGGAAACACACAAAAAAAAGTTACTTAAACAATATCTGTTTCAATCTGTTGGAGATTCCCTACTACCCACGTGTTCAGATATTTGCTGATATATTATCTCAATAATCAATAGTTCTGGTTGTTTTTTTTTCACTTGCAATATTAGGGAGCAAGTCTACAGTGGGCCTGCAGAATTAATCAATGTTACATTGATGTTGGAAAATTTTGTTATATATGCAAGTGCACTCTGTCGCTTTTGGCTGACGATATTTTGGGTCCGTGTAGAGGAGTGCGTGTGCTCGTGTCTTTACACGCGTGCTTGTGTTATTGAGCGATCTTGGCGGCTCTCAACATCTAGGTCTTGAGAGCCGATGAATTTGAAACGAGATGAAAATGAAATAGCGCCTGTATTGGGGGGGGGGGGGACAGGAGATCCCCGAGAAGATCCGCCGATCAGTAGCATCGGCCGACACAATTCCCACATGCGAAAGTTCGGGAGCGACCCCGCCGGGAATCGAACCCAGTTCGTCTGTGTGGGAGGCGAGTAGTCTAACCACTACACCACCGCGCCCCCACGTGCTTGTGTTTGTGTATGTAGATGTTTCTGCTTGTTAAAATGTGCTGGGCTGACGCTGTAGGTATGAATTGAGAGGCATTCCTGTCTAAATGCGAATTTGTTGTTTGAATGGTCTGAAATGTGTCTACGGATAAAACTGCGAAAGTAATTTTTATCATTATTTTAACAGTTTCTTCTTGTCAAATCATGTGTCGAATCACATATCCAAAATTTTACTAATTAATGTTATTTGAGCTGGTAATAATTAATCTGTGGTAAATGTGAATTGAATTTTAAGCTTATACGTGTAAAATGTGAATTAAATGGAAGAGTAGCTTACTGCCTAACTTCGACGCAGTATTAATGAAGACGCTATGGAATGTAATATAATGTTAAAAGTAGTGCAGTATTCTCAACCACTGTGTGGATTTTTGGATGATATTACATGTGTAGATGTGTAGTTGGAGGAGACGAGTCATGCGCAGTGTTACGAAGTAACATTTTACGTTACTCCGCACAAGAAAGGTTAGAGGATTTATGGTTGCTGATTCATGATAAGGGCTGCAGTCTGAGGTGATAAAGCACGGAGTAATGATTGACTATAAGACTGTCTGGGATAAAGACGGGTTATTATTGTGATAACAGAACATTACAATTGCAAGATCCCCTGAATAACTGGGTGGGAGGGGAGGGGGGAAGATGAGATATAATTGTTAATTAACGATCTGTTTAGAACCATACAATAATGCTGGGTCTTTCCCATGCACCTGGTGTTGTACGGTAGGCTCCTGTACATGGAGGTTATTACAGCGGTCTCTGGAAGGATTCATCATGGCCGGCGGTCACGAAGAGAAAGACGACGCCCGCCACTCAGTATCGTTCTGTATAGGCCATTAACGGCAAAAGGAGCACTTTTTAAGGCCCTTCTAGCCGGCATTAACCACAAAAACAGTTTCAGATATTAAATTTTGCGAGTGAAGAAAAGTGTACACTGCGTTTGTTTGTCACAAGGCAATGGTTACATTAAAAAGTGATGGGAACATAGAAATCAGTCAAAAGGGAAAATTCAGCAGGACCTCAAAAAGTGCTCACTTTGCCGTGAACAGCCTATATCAGCGTTGCGTGGTGCAATCCGGCCTGATTCCTGGTTAATAGTGGGGATTCCTGCTTACTGTAATTTGGCAGTGCACATCCCGCTTGCCGCAATCGCTGTACTGGTTTCTACTTAATTTGAGCAGGCGTGTTCAGGCGACAATGTAATCAACGGCACCTTCGCACCAGTGTAGCAGTACCCCCAACGCCATGAAGACGAGATGTCCTCAGCTCGCTAAGAGTCCTGGTGGTTTCGAAATTTTAGTGGACTGTTTTCCGGGAATGCGAGTGGGCCTACGGTTGCTGAAAGTAGAGGTAAACAGGGCGCCGTGCGCATGCCAGCTGCGCATAGCCATTCTCCACTTTCCAACATTCGACTCCTGTTGTGCCAATGTCACTATCAGAAACAGCGTCAACAGGATTTGAGGGTAAAGCGCTGTTTATGTAACTAGGTTATATTGAAGTTAGTCGAAGTATTTAAATTGTATAAAAGCGAGAAGATGTTGAAAATTAATATGTAAATCAACACGTTTGACACTGTTGATCACGTGACTTTTGACAGTTTTACTGGCGGTGTCGCCCATCAATGTTGGTGACGTGCCTAGAAGGCGAGAAATCGGCCTACCTCGTATTTCCCCAATGGCGCAGACACTGCCACGATCAGCGAGAGCGCAAGGACAGACAATGTTATTTTGGCCACGCTTGTTACACAATTGCACCGCGCACCAATCAATCAAGAGTAGCGAGCAGAAGTCCGCTGCATGCCAGGTGGTGCGAGGCGACGTCGTAGAGGACGCAATACGTTGTCATGCTGGATTTACAATGCCACGACGAAGTCGTCCCGACAGTCGGACACGACGTTACAGCCTGACCATTTCAACCACCATAATTAGTTCAATTTTTACAATACCCCGACAGTTTCCTTCCAGCAAGTGTTGCGTGGCTTTCGGCAAATCCTAGAATGGCCAGTAACTCGCTATGGAGTGAGAAGAAGTCACAAATTATTTTATAATATTTTGTTTTGATCACTTTGTTAACGAGGTATTTTTGGATTTTGGAACAGATATTTTTCCACAAATATTTATTTTTTCGTCAATTAATTAAATTTCTAAATAACCATGTACACGTAAAATAACATACACTTAATGTGAAATTTATCATATTGGTGAAATCCGAACGACATTTTGTTTTATAAGGTTGTGTTTTTTTTTTCTACTGCCAAGCGAGACCGACCGGTCCAATGCCCGACGAAAGTAGAAATGGAATCTACTTTTTTCCGGCTGTAGGGGCTGCAATTTTGTCGGGGTGACCTTTCTCTTGATTAGCTGATGGAAAAATTTTCATCGGAGTCGTGGCTGTTTTGTCGGACTGTCGGGTTATTATAAATCCTGCTTTCAATATAAGTTGTGGTCATTCCCTGCTTTGCTGTCGTCCGCTACAGACCTCGGAGAAGACGCAGTCCCACAGACCTGCCACCCGTCTGGTGCGTTATTACAGTCAGCTCTCAAGATTACATTTAAAAAATTGATAAAGATTACGTTCTTCAGGCTTCGCATGAAATATCAATGGTGCTGGTTTTACAGCACATTAAAGGTGCTTAAACAGTATTAAAACTCTCTCCCAGAATAGCGTATGCTACGTGTAGAACTTATTTTGCATGCTTTGTAATGGACACGGGATAATTTACGTTGTTAATCTATTCCTATCAATTTTAATTACTCAGTAATGTAGTCTGATAACACCCCCAAAAATCATTTGTTTGTAAGTTAGGAGAAATATAGAGAAACTTTCTTATATTTTTTTTTTAATGCGTAAGAATACGTATTGCTGAGTTTTCGAAAACGCGAAAGCACGCACGAAAAAAAGGCATTAAGTGTATTCATGAAGGATAAGTCGCACTGCCCCGATCGTCAATGTTGAAGATCTGCAGCAGAAGAGAATCGTACTTCAAGTTACAGCAACTAATAAACGCACATTTATATTTAATTGGTAACCCCCATTCTTAAATATGATACTATATAATACCTGCCTGAAAATGGACATAACCCATCGACGAGTCTCTTTGCGAATTTCATACCTGTGCCACATGAAGGCTGTTGCAAGTGTAACTCGGCCTGTGTGGCGTTGGTTATAGCGACTTGCGAGCCTGACGAAGAAGCCATTGCTTATTTCATTCTGAAGGTTTTACTAACGACTATCGCATTTCAACAAAACTTTTTGTAACTCTATGCTCAGAGCTTACGCCATTCTCTGGAATTAAGGATCCTATCTACACGAAGCTGTTTTGTGTAACACGCGGAACTTAGCGCCCACATCGCTCCTTTAGGATGTTAAAGGTAAAACGAGCACTTTTGAAAGCCCTACTTAAGATCTATTTGTATTCACTTTGTGTATTACTCCGCCTTATTTAAAATTAACATTGTCACGGGCCTCATCACTTTATTCACGCATCGGTCAAGTGAAACTGTGTGATTATAAGAGAAGGAAATATGTTTCAAATCTGGTCAGTTTTACACTTTGATACATAAAAAAAAAAAAAAAAAAAAAAAAAAAACAGAGAGTGAAAGAAATAATTTAAGTTATCACAAACAGTTACCTAACACTTTCTATTCGACGTCAAGTTATGGAACTATCTTCCATCTGCCACTACCAACTTCACTGGGCGCATGTCACTCAGCGCGCCCGTTGAAATAATATGCATGCAGGAGCAGTGACTATTTTTCTACGGCTGATTTCAAAATGCTCACTTTATCGTGAACAACCTTTACGCGTGCGTTTCCTTCGCGGTCGTTGCGATGAAGTGTGCAAAATATATTTGTAACAGCGAGACTTCATCACACACAATGAAAGGCCGCAGATTTAACTACAGACTTATGGTTGCACTTTTATCATACATCTGAAGGAAAGGCTCTAAAATATGCGATTTGTTTTTTTATAATCTCAAGATTTTTTTTCTCTTTGAATAGTCTTAATATGAAGAAAGCAAAACTAGACGATGTGATATTATTGGTTTTTACTTTTTCTAGCAAAAAGTCGGATTCCCAGAACATTTATTTACCGAGATTCCGTATCCTCGCAAATAACGATTCCACAGAAAATGTTTTAGTACATAGTATAGTCCTCTTTGACAAACGGACCATGTTAACGGACTTTGAACGCTAATTGATAAAAACTTCTCCGCCGCCATATTGTGACATATATATCGGCGTAGCCAGGCTCGTGAATGGGCGGAAATCTTATTGTCACTAAATCACCCTCCGCCAGTAGCGGATGGTAGTCGCTGACCTTGGATCTTCCCCGGGTGATGGTTGGACTGAAACGGGGTTGAACCATCTTCGTGAGAACAATTCAAAAGCTGCCTGGAGTACAAGGATGGCGATCCTGACAGAGTCTAAGATGCAATCAGGGGATTTCGTACCTAACACTGCGCCCACTTATGTGCCTTGGAACCCTTGGATCGGCCATCGCTTGGACAGGTAAGCCGTGTTGTGATAAAATAATAAGCAAATCTATCTTCTTTCATTTATTTTTACTACTTAGTAAACATAATGCAGCTTCAATTCCACAATAACTTAGTTATGTACAAACTTATATTACTTAATTAAATGCAACGAAAATCGTTGCAAGAAAACCATGCTTATCTTTATGGCAACACGTCATCCGATCTTTCGTATTGTCAGTTTCCTTTCCTCCTCACTCGCCCCTCTCCCAGTTCGAACGACCAATTAGCTACAAAGGGGGTGAGGTGGAGTCCGGCGATTGGCTTCGCTTCTGTTAGAACTATTTCAGAGACTGAATTTCGTTGCTTCAACAATTATTACTAACGCTGTAGAATAAATTCCAGAGTTCCATTCACTGGTACCTTGAGAGTAAGCAGCAACTAACTTGATAACCGAACGTTCAGTGAGTTACTTTCCACTTGCCGATATCACTTTCAGCTCAAGAGACTGTTGCGTTGAGACCGTTGTGCTCTTATAATACGGGTGAAACTGAATTCAGATCTTAAAGAGCATTTCAAAGAGACTAGTGGAAAATAGCATTCCTTTTAATGAAACTTTTTCAGAACATTTCATCTTGTCACACATGATATTTAGGAAATCATGGCACATACTGGTTAAGATAACATTTTCGAGGTTCCGTGCCGCGGCTTAGAGAAAGTATGGAGGAAATAGTTCCCTAGGTCACTGTCACTCGAATACGTTGGGCTTCCCGATGGTGGTTTAAAACACTTTCCAGAGAAAATCACCATTCAATTTACATGAGTAATTGGGAGTTCAAAATGTTTGTACCTAAGCCCTGTCAGAACTACTTAACAATTAGGATTCGAGAGTATAAAATGCGTGACATTACATTCAGAAAGTAATTGAATTTTTAAATGTCTATGTTAACTGAAAGGTATAGTACATAGAAAAAGGTATATACAAACATGTTTTTAAAATGTATAATTATTCTTAACAAACAACGCTGGAATAAACTACTCTGGATGATAGGGGCAGATTATAACTTCCCGATCATCGTGACTAGCAATTTTTTTTTTTTTTGCTGCGTAATATAAGTTGCTGATTCCTCCTCCTTTGTAACTACATACTTTGTTCAATTTTGTTCACTGTGAGACTACATCAGTTTATTTGTTCCTTTATATCTTTTAAATCTTAGCTTTTGTTCTGTAATATGCTATGTACGGTTTTCTCTTTTTATATCGGAAATGTTTTAATACATATTTTTTCCCTTATACTCTGAGCAAAAATCAGGACAGCTGGAACTAGTCTGTTAGTGATTTTTTTTAAATATCATTTTCCTCTTTATAGTGTTGTTTTAATTTTTTTATACATTTTTTGTTTTTGTGCTACTAATATAATTTAATGATTCTACAAAATTAATACTGAAGTTTCAAGATTCCTTATCTGGAGTCAAAGTACGCAATAATGTACACTAAAATATGACAATGTAGGTTACATGTGGCTTTGTGTACAAATAAATACGTGAACCTTAAGACAAGTTCTTTTTCTATAATTAAAATAGGTAAAGTTAATACAAATGGCCAGAGTATTTACAAACAATGATTTATGATCTTAAATGTGAGGAGCAGGGCCTACAGTGACAATAATTAAACAACATTTAATATTATTAATAACATAAAATTGTTATGTAGATGCTATTTTATACATTGTCCGAACTTTCATTATGTGTGGTACGCCACATCAAAACCTCATTGAAAAAACCTGCGTATTCTTCAGGTATGAAAATTCGAAGATTCTTCAAGTCCTCGACATTTTTTGCAATTATACAATTTGGTCCTTCATATGACTGTTCATTTGATAGCTTAACAAATGGTTTCAGCTTCAAACAGAAAGTGAGTGAGTGAAGATATTTGGGTGGCTCTTAACATCGAGGTCTTGAGAGCCGACTTCAAACAGAAAGTGTGTTGCACTAATCCATCTATAAAGTCCCTTGTTGCCACAACTCCTTCGTCTTCAGACGAATGCTCAAAATGCATAAACGATGCTGGCTGAAATCGCATCTTTGCAGTTTTTGCCAACTCTCTTTGTAGCGTGTGTGGAATGCTACAGTAATATTCACACACGTGCAAAAACAAATATACCCTTACGTTAGTGCCAAACTATTTATGTAATAAAACATGATCTATAGAAATGTACATACTGAGATGTCACATTTCGTTAGCACAAATATTTATTTTTGTGCACCCTTTTATTCTTGCCTCGGGTAGCTACTAGTGATATGCTATGAGTTTGCTAAACCTGTCTCACACTTACCATTCTCATTACACCAGCACAGCAAAATTACCACAAGTTATTAAAATTATGAAAACACTACATGGAGCAAATCTGAAGAATCCAAAATAAGCCTCTAACTATTTTAACAACTCTAACTAAGAGTAGAAACAGTAGTATGTCTTAATACGATATTTAATTAATAAACTATTAAATAAGATATAGTAACAATAACTAGGTTTAGCCAACATTCGTGTTTCTTGAATAACACATTATGATTCATTTACATTTAAGTGATATTATTCATATGCAAAAGTTTTATTGAAAACTTGTCTCAAATGAGAAAGTCCAAAACGATCATATTATTTTTAATTTCTGAAAGAAAAATATTTGATTATAACAGAACTAGCTTGGAAACGACAATGACATTTCATTGCTGAATTAATCATTCCTTCTGAAAAATTGAAATTTTATCTAGTGCTGCACTCCATTTAAATATAACCTAAAATGGACTTAGCTTTAAAAGCCAGTCGTTGTAGATGCGATACTCTGCAGTAAGAACCTCTTTACTTTTCATCTTTTCAGATATCCAGCTCTCAAGCTTAAATTGTGCTAATGTAAGTTCATAGCACCTCACAATAAAATATTCCGTCGCAGAAAATTACAATATATTGAAAATTATTATATTTAATGCTCGGATAATGTCGTTCCATCTATATATTAAAACACTAATTTTGTTACGTTTTCTTACAAATAGGAAATCAGTATTCTTTTTAAACATAAACGCATTCCTTCCATGACTCTCACAGATATGCAGTATTAACTCAAATTACAGTTGAGTTGGCTAATAAAACAAAATTACAATTGACGCTAATCATAACTCAGAGGTTACATCATCTTGATTATTCTGACATACCGTCCCCCACACCCCTTTCCCGATTTATACATTATTGGCCACCACTTGACAAAGTTCAGTATGTCACTCGTCTCAACAACATTGATTTTGAATTTGTTCGGTTGTCTGGTGCATTTAAAAGCAATCCACAATATTTTTTTACATCATAGATTCGGTCAACCTTTTTTTTTTTTACAGCTTTCTTGATGATAGAAAGCTCTTCGTCACAAGCACTGAGCGATTGATCTCGTACCGCAAAATAATGTTGTATTTTGTCAAATCTTTTTGTATCAGCAAGGGCCTGACACAGTCGGATCATAATATGGCTCTTATTTCGTCCGGCATCTCTATCGAAAAAAAAAGTCTCAGTTCTTTCACAGTATGTGGCACGTTTTCAGTTATTTATTTGAGTAAAAATGCACACACTTCATTGGTACTTTTACGTGTAATAACTTTGTGGTACCTATATATAAAGTATTGACGTATTTGTCTTCATATTATGAACCCCAAATGTGTAAACCCACGACTGCCTCATGTGAAAGATATTTTGGACGGGTATTTTAGGCAAGGGAAGATTCTGACAATAATTAAACCAAAGAACCAACAATTCGGGATTTGTTTGACATTCTTATCTCATTTCCTTCGTTAACTCAAGGTCATGCTCGCATCATATAGATAGACTATTCACGGTAAAATAAGCAATTTTGAAAGCCCTCTCATTTGAAATAATAGTGAACAAATATTGTTACATGCGAGGGCGCCTGAGGGCGTATCTGAGTTCGTGAGGGATGGAGGTCTTAATAAAAATAAAACATAAATAAAAGAAATTAAATTTTATTTCTAATTTATTCACTCTGCAATTATCTACAGCATTAATTAGCTGTCTACACTTTTACTCTTCTTATATAACAGTGAGCGCAATATTCAATGTTTATTTAAACTTTAACTAACGTCCTTCATAATTATCTCTGTTGAGTACAGTCAGTTAACTCATACGCATTATTAGCACGTTTTCGCTTTATCTGTTTCCATAATTTACAGTGTATTTTTACTCACGCATTTAGTCCAATAGTCCAGCCTCCCAGCCACGTACTGGACTTCTTGATGCAGTAGCTGATTTCCCTTCCCCACTTCTGGTCACGCCGCTCGTTCTTCTATCGCTCGGAACTCAGCCACTTATTCATTCATCAACTCAGGCTCCACTCCACTCAGACTCACGGCCCGGAGGCCTTCCGCTAATTTTATAGTCTCTGCCCCACCACCTGGTAGGTTGAATGCACCCCGAGACGTGCTGAGAGCACGAGGTCAGTAATCCAGAGCATTCTTCAGAAATCGGCCGAAAATAAAACAACCAAGAGTCCACGGAGCGCATTTGTATTTAAATACCCGCCATTGCCTACTCACGCCGCTGTTACTACTGGCTATCATATTCCAACTCTTTCCTCTTTGCTTGCTCACTCGGAAGGCGAAGAGGCTAGCGCGCAACAATCTATTATATTTTAGTCTTAAGGGTAATGGTGCACGAAAATCGTATATTTATATAACTTATTTTTTACCATTTGTTTACAGGGGATTTTTTAAATTTTTGGTTCGACAAGATGTAAATAACTATTTTGAACATCTTATTACATTTTTAGAATATCTCTGCGTTCGTTATTCTCGGAGCTCTGATTGAAGATAAGAAAAAAAAAATTCCTTCCATTTCTTCTATCAGTGCCGCGAGAATAATGAAGGCAGTGAAAATCTAACATCGTAAAAAGGTGTTGAAAATCATTGTTTACGTATTGTCGAGCCAAAATTTTCAGTAAACTCTTTGGAAAACGACTTATGTCGAAAATCGGGTAAATATACTGCTTTCATGCACCATTCCCCTTAAACCTTTACTTCCGAGGGCGGTGGGATATATACACTGTGTTTATTACTTAAATAGAAATATTTATTTTAAAAGGCGGTTTATATATATATATATATATATATATATATATAGACCGAAGGGGAAAAGTAACTAGGGCCTTAAAAGTTCTCACTTTACAGTGAGCAGCCTATAGCCGTATGTCGATCGAACGAGACCACAAACACATCAGTCATTTTATTAGACATGAAGTTATTGTGACGTAATGAATCGCTCTGCAAACGTCACATCGTCGTTTCCGTCTTAGTACCGCACGTGACGGGTCTGATTTGAAAAAGTGTATTTACGGCAAAATTCTAATTATATCAGCAGTAGTCACCAACGTTATACCCCCGGAGTCCTTTTGTTTACTCGATGCTGTATTACATACTGCGAAAGAAAAATTATTTTCAGCACAGTAACATATCAGAACATATTGCTTAACACCCTTGCCCCCTTAGGGAAATGGTCGATCTTCTGTTTCACAAGCAGTTTATTCCCTCCTTCTCTCTCCAGGCTCTTTAAGATCTTCATTTGGGAGGTTGTGGGTTAGTTCCCGAACGGTTATAGAGAAGATCCGGATTTTATCGAGTAGTTTCCCCTTCACCATTTGAGGTAAATAAATGTCAGTGAAGGTTCGTAATATTTCTGTTTAGTTCTCCATACGTTAAACTAAGTTTTTGACTAGTCTATGTGAGCGAAAGTAAAAGAATACATTAGTCTATTTTCCTTTATATTTTTAAGTTTCACCTGGAGCTTTAATCTAGAATCAAGCTTAAGAGCTGGCATCGCCAAATGAACTCGTATAAATTTCTGGTTCTCTACTTAAAAGGCTGGTAAATATTTCGGTTTAGATTGGATTGTTGTTTGCGTTGAGGGTGCTTTAAACTAGGACGTGCTTTACGTGTCCGAGCTTAAGGCGCCGATCTAGCTGTCGCTTGAATTGCGTTGCAGAAGGGTTGAATTACACTTTCTTTTAACTATTAAACGTGCGTACTGTGAGCTGATATACGGAAATAACGCACAATGCCTGCTGAGTATTTTCAAGACAAGGCATATTAGAAACACCATTTCAGAGGGTATAAAAGGGCAAAGAACGGCTCTTTAGAAGCGCTTTATTTATAAATATACGCGTTACATACACACAAAACTACTCAAGGGTCCTGCACTGATCTTTCCTGCAGACTTTCCACCAGTTCAGAGTCACCTCTGAAAGTCTCGTGGGTAGAAGAACTGCGGTGGTGTAGTTGTTAGCCTACTCGCCTCCCATCAACGCGAACAGGGTTAGATTCCCGGCGGGCTCCCTCCAGGATTTTCGCAAGTGGGAACCATGCAGGATTGCGCCGTTGGTACGGCGGGTTTTCTCTGGGATCTCCAGTTTCCCGCTGCCCTCTTATGTATTCCGGTGCTGCACAATACCTCACCGCACTTCGCCCTTATCGGCTCTCACAACCTCGATGAGAGCCGCCCAAATCTCTTCATCCACTCACTCCCACGGGCACACGCAACCTGACGATAAACTGCACGAACAAAACCGAGAGAGATGGAACAAAGGTAACTCACTGAACTCGCATTCGGGAGGACCCGCGTTCGATTCCCGGTCCGGCCATCCTGATTTCGATTTTCCATGGTTTCCCGAAAGCACTCCAGGCGAATGCTGGAATGCTTTCAAAGGCCATGGCCGATTTCTTCCCCAATCCCTCTTCCCTGTACAACTTGCATCGTCTCTAATGACCTCGCTGTCGACGAGACGTTAAGTCCAACTACCTACCTAACTACACTAGCAAAGGATCCAGGTAGGCCACTAAACACACGCATCATATCTCATCAATATTGCACACATGACACTGAACTGGTGCGCAGACTTTCCGCCGCGTCTACAATTCTTTCAGTTGTGAGCATCGGCCTGCCGTTTTGTGATGTCGCATAGGTTATTTACGGTAAAGTGATCACTTTTGAAGGCCCTATTATTTGGGATAATAGTCAATAAATATATTTTATCTTGGCCTTGGACATAAACTTCCGAGTGGGGTGGAACATACACACTGTGTTTATTACTTACATGGCAGTATTTATTTCAAAACGTGGTTGAAGAATAAGAAATGGCTGAGAGGAAAAAGTATCTAGAGTCTCAAAAGTGCTCACTTTACCGCGAACAGCCTATAGTCAGATTACTCTCCTCTCACCAGAGTGGACCAGGTTAGATTTTCTTTGATAAGGGGGAGTCTCGCATGTGCGAGATACGTACCGAGCGTTGCATATTAACAGGCGGGTTTTCTCCGTACGCTCCCGTTTTCCCCACCCTTGCATTCCATCACTGCTCCATCTTTACCTCATTTCACCCGCACCTCACCCAACAAGTCAACCCTCAACTCAAAGACGAAGTGATCGTCCCTGCTGCTCTACTTCAAGTACCGTCATGCACTGGAGTTTTCGGGCCTAAACGACAGTAAAAACGCCTCTTGTAGCTTTTTTCACTTTCAGAACAGACACATCGGAGAAGGAAGTACAAAACACGGAAAATGTCGTTCGGTACGCGAAAAATCTTGTTTAAATGCTATTTGTAACCAGGTGTCAATCAAAAATATTAAACAATTTTTGAATAACTTTCTTTTATCTAAAAAATAATAATAATGACTTTTGGTGGCTTAGGAGACGGCAACTTGAAATGTTTGAAACTCTGATTTACATCGCATGTCTGTGCAAGGAATGTTACAGAAGAAGGGGTTTCATTATTACTGTGGTCATAGGACCAATACTGTTGCTTTAGGGAGGGGAGGGGAAGGAGGAGGAGGAGTAGGAGGGCTTGGGATTGAACCATCGCCAATCTGGGGCCTCCTTTCCACAAGAGTAGAAAGTATCTCGCTAGCAGTTTCAGCCGAGGAGGAGTTTCTTCGAAATCACGGACCAACCAGGAGAACGACGCCCATATCAGACTCACCTGGTCGCGCGATAGTCCCCCTCGCTGCAGTCGTGGCCGTGGTCAGCCTCCGGCTTCAAAGTCACTGCTGGACCCGCGCATCTCCCACGAAGATCACAGAGGGCCGGGTGGGCGGATCTTGAACGAACAGCCACGCGCACCGAGGCGCAGGTGTAATCCACGTCGTCACGTCGTCCGTTAATCAGCAGCGCGCATCTTCGCGGACGGTGCTCCAAAGAAGCCAGAGGCCACCTTCCCCGTCAACTTCCCTCCCCCCTCTCTCTCTCTCTCTCTCTCTCGCGGAGCTCGAACACGCGGCCTGGCGGGCGCGCAACCGTGTCGCGGACTGGCCTGGCCGCGGTGTGCGCGCCGCGCGGCGGCCATCTTGGAAAGTAGGGAGAGCGCCGCGGGGTCCGACAACCCGTCGACGTCTCTCCTCCCACCCGGCGACCCGTCTCCCCGCGGCGACCCACTGACGGAGCACATTCCTCTCTTCCTCCCCGGGAGCAGCCGTGGGTCAGCCCCAACCCGTCGTCGTACTCCGTTATATGCTGTTCACAGTGAAGTGAGCAATTTTGAACTCACCCTTTCAGAAAAAAAACCGCCCGTAATTACAGATACACACACTTACGTTTGTGAAAAGTGCAACACCAAGAAGGATACATGTGACTGAAATGAAATTTAACACATATTAGGTACATTACAATACATCACTTTATTAAGATTACAGAACTGTATATGAACTCTGTCCTTGAGAATTCAGTATAGTGTGAACCCCCCACGGGCTGCAATCAGAGCCCCTAAACGTCGTGGCATGGAATCAGAGGACCTGGGTATGTTCCTGGGGAATCTCCCTCCACGCGGTTTGTATGCGAGTCCACAGAGCATCAGCAGTGGTTACTGGAGGTCCGTGACGAACAAGTCACCAACCAACCATATGCCAGACATGTTCTATGGGGGACATGTCAGGCGAACGTGCAGGCCATGTGGCCGGGAATTGTCCTGCTGAAATATATATGGCATGTGGAGTTGCCTGAAGATGGGGCAATGCCTCGGACTCTAAAACCTCCCTGATGTAGCGGTTGCTCTTCAGATTGCCCTCGATGCAGGCTGCTAGATTTCGGTCGCCACTGTAGCATCTAACACGTATGCGGCCATCACTGTAGGACAGGTTGAAGCGGGACTCGCCCGAAAACACTACATTCGTCCACTCAGCACGCCAAAGACGGAATCAGGTGTTTGTGGTTTCCAGACAACGGAAGTCGGCGCAATGTCATGCATGCCAGCAGTCCAGCCCGCAGCAGACGGCGTCGAACCGTCGAGATCCACATCCGCTGCAGTGCTCCAGTGTCGAACCAACCCTGTGGACGAGGCTGCACGGTCAGTTACGGCCATACGGACAAGATGGCGGTCATCCCGTGCTGTGATCACATTGCGTGGTCCAGTACCCGCTCGTCACTGCGTACGAACCTCTTATATCCAGTGGTTCCACACACGCATCGCTGTTGTAGCAGCATGCCCTGTACGAACCGAAATGTCACAGTATGACAAACCCGTTTCCCGGAGACCGATCATTCTGCCCCGTCCGAACTCACTCACGTGCAGATATGGCGCCCTTCGACGTCGACGAGGGATACTGGCACTTGCTTTCACTTCGTTTGACGGCTCTTCACTGACTGAGCTTGGCGTAACACTGACCTTTCCGGTTACACAAGAGAGGGCGCTACTGGTTCTACGTGTACGCAATATCTCTGCAACCGCAATCAGTAGTGCCCGGGTGCCCGTAGAGAAAATACCCGGGTACCCGTTAGGTCGGGTACGGTTACCCGAAACCGCCAGTACTCAGTTACCCGTTACGCATGGTGCATGTCGTACCCGATGCATCGGGAATCCGGTGAGAAGGTATTTGCGTATATATATTTCCAGCGATGCTTTCGGTTCCCGTGTTTTGTTGTTTTTCCACTTCGCCTACTTCCTCTGCTCCCTTTAGACACCTGTATTACCATTAAATTCTTACAGAATTCAAAGGGCAAAATAGGAAAACCAGAAACCAAACTAACTGTAACACAGCCTGAAAAATATAAGACGGATTAGGTGAGACGTCGTGTGAATTTATAGGCTGCGTAACGCGATGGTGCAGGAATCGGGAGTACCCCGAGATAACCCTCGCGCCATCGGCAACGCCATTAATGCTTTCCGCACTCGCAGCCACAGTCAAGCCATTATTTTAGAACACTTCCTCAGAAATGCCTTCTTTTCATTTATCATCCCGCGGCGGACAAAGCATAGTTCCGCCCCAATTAACCTCTGCGGCTTTGAAAAGAAAACTTCTACGCTGCTCCCGTAGCCCATTACTTCACTGGAACTTTTACCAACCTCTTTTTTCAGTGCCGACACGAGCAGCTGTTGTCGAAGAAGCAAACTGCCCTTGTTGTGGCGACGAACCTTCAAATACCGAACCAACAACCGTTAACGGATCCTCTTTATTTTCTCTCTCTCTCTCTCTCTCTCCCCCCCCCCTTTCTCACTCCCACTCTCTTAGGTACTACGTGCCTTAAGCAGTTGGTATTTCCATCGTGCAAATAAAACTGAATTCACGCAAACAACATTCACCGTGTATGTCGCAGTGTTGCCATAACAACCGATGTTGCTAGTTCACCCGAAAACATTCAGAGAACACATTTAAGTTTTCGTTGAACGAGGTGTGTAAACATGTATACTTTGTTAAATTACCCATACAAGTGAGTATAAACCATGACACGAACGAAAACGGCGCCTTTTTTTTTCCAAATCTATACCTAGTATAAAACAAAGTGTGTCTGTGTATTCGGCTAAGGCTTCAAAACTACACAATGGATTTTGATGCGGTTTGCATCATCATTTAGAGAATTTCTTCAGAAAGGTTTAGGCATATAAACCATTAATATTGAATGTAAAAATAGTAGAGAAATGTCAACATTTTATAATAAAGTCGGAAAGAGCTGCTTTTCGGGTGCTCATATGGCTTACGCTGACTAAACCATAAGAGATACACCAAATTAATAAACTACAGAATTGTAGATCTCAAAAAGGTCTACCAAAACTCCACAACAGCATATGTTTTCCTTTTAAGGATGGCTCACACAGTAGCCATTTTTAAACAACGCCATATTTGTAAATCGAACCCGCGCGAGGCCGGGGCGGGTCGCTAGTTTGAAATAGTGGATGGATTTGTCTCAATTTATTTCACTCTCTCTCTATGTCCATCATGAGTTACTAATTAAAGTTCCCAGTATCTAGTGTGTATTTCAAGAATGGAAGACTAAATATAAAAATATGAAATGTGTAATTTTGTAGCGCGAATAAGTGTCGTTACTGTGAGCCTACAGCAGGAATTTAATTATTTATTGGGAAAGTCTAACGGGAAAGTTATTTCCAACAAGCATTCAGTCTACAATGACATCAGTCTCAGGTACTCAAGTGTACGTGTGTGTGTGTGCTTATGTGTGTTTCGGAAACATGTGAACAAACTGTGTCAGGAGATTGCTGTCATGAAAAGGAGAAATTTGAAATATGACACCCATTGTACATCTCAAATAATAAAGGTTTTAGAAGCCCTTAAATGCGGAGTTTGAAAAGCACATTATGTGGGTTAATATGATAAGTACTTGGGATGCAGGAACAAAATTTGGTATACGAATGAATTAAACCAATATCTTGGATAAAATGGAAGTATGGTAAGTGGTACTCGCCCCTATCATGTAGAGAATAGCAGTATGCACTCGGTTTACCCCGTGGTAAAATTAATGTTTGATGTCATCGTATTGAGCAGTACGTCGTAATTAGACAAAAAGCCGCTATCGTTGCAACACTCTAGGACCGACCGATTACGTATAAAACGCACACAAAGTTTCCAGTTGTAGCAATGCTGTGGCCTGGTGGGTAGGCGACGCGCAAGTCACTTGGAGATATAGTCCATTCACGGTTACTTACAACTTATATGAAGCCCTGATAATATTCTACTTCCAGGATATTCCGCCGCTTCACGCTAACAAAGCTCAACCAAGTCTAGAAAATTACACCAAAGGAACTACGCGCGACATTCGTGCGCACTCAGTATGATAATGTTTTGCATAAGAACTAATTCTTACCTGTTATTATCAACATAACTTTTTTCTCGCTGTTTTGATTTGTATTGAATATCAATAAAAGTTTTGATTTATAAATAACGTATAATTAAATTTCGATATGACCAAAAATAATATCCTTTTATGTTAACAGAGGAATTGAAAGCTTGGGATATGACATATTTAGGAAACAACCAAACACGTCATATATGGAGTGATTTTTCAAAAGTTTGATTTAAAAATTGTAAAGAAATCACGCATATACTATAGACACATTCTGACTGTAATACAATGAGAGAAAATCGTACGAAATATTTGTTTGTATAGGGCCAACTATATAGGCCTTAACAAAATATATTGTTGAGCAAACAAAGTTTGAAAAGCAACAGAGTTACTTTGCTCGTCTAACAAAACATATGATTGAATAAACAAAATCTCTGTGTCGGGCCAAAAATATTCGAATGTCAACTAAATATTTTGTTGGATAAACGGTATTGTTTGGCCACTCATTTGACTGCCTTCGTTCGAAAATACAGCTCGAAAGTTTGTTTGTATTTTTTATGACAATTAGGATAGTAACCGTGTTTGTTAGTGAATCTATTGACGCTTAACAATCGTACAAACACATTAATAAAACAATGAAACAAGAAACTGACAAGTAAAGCTGTAAAACTTGAAATATTTGTTTGCATACTACGCCCAGTATTTGCAGTATATCTATTTAAAAGTTTTCCGGAGTCATCAGTTGTCACATTATCCGAGGTTAATAAGGCGTAGCTCTCGGACGCAGGTCGTCTAGGTCCGAAACTCGGTTGAACTTGTATAATGTTTCTATATCGGCCAAAACTATTTATGTACGTGTAGGCAAACAAATCTTTAGTTGCACCAACCAAATCTTACCGTTTGGGGCAACTAAGTGAGCAAAAACAAAATAATTTGGTTTTAGCAACAAAATATTTCATCGTACCTACACAAACAAATAATTTGGTTGTACCAAACAAATCTATTTTGATTCAACAAAACCTTTTTCTCGGCGTACGGCGTTGCACGCTGAATAATTAGCGCAAAGAACAAACAAGGAGCAAAAAAATTACAGATAATAAATGCTCCACACAAACGTTTAGTTGTGTTTGTTGGCACATTACGAAGTAAAGAGGCACAGTTTCTGTGCATCTGCCTTAAATTTGGCCGTTATGCAGTCTCTGAAGAGTTTCTGCTCTGTACAACAATTCGGCACGTTTCCGCCAACTTAAGTAGGTAGGTTGGGGTTAACTTTTTGTCAGCAGGGAGGTTAATAGAGACACTGCAAGTTGCTGAGAACAGCAGGGCGTGCAGTAAGTACCCATCCCAGCATTCGCTTGGCAATGGAAAACCGAAATCAGGATGGCCGGACCGGGAATCGAACCCGGGTCCTCCCGAATGCGAAACCCAAGGTTTAAAGGCTGTTCACGATAAAGTGAGCACTTTTGAAGTCAACGTCGGAAAATAAGTCACTGCCCCTGCCTGCATATAGTTTAACGGAAGCACCGAGTGACATGCCCCCAGCAAAGTTGGTAGCGATGGATGGAAAGTAGTTCTATGCCTTAACGTCGAATAAAAAGTTTTATGTAACTATTTGTGCTAACTTAGATTATTTCTTTTGTTTTCTGTGTTTTTAATGCATCGAAATTTAGAATTAAGTATATTTGTAAAATATTTACTTTTAAAATGGTTTTACATTTTCTCTTGACCGACGCATGAATCAAGTGACGAGGCTCATGCGAATGTTAATTTTACATGGGGTGGAAGATTACACAACGTGCACACAAGTAGATCTTCAGGGATTTCAAAAGTGCTCATGTAACCGTGAACAGTCTATACCACTTCGTCACCTCGCTCGGTAGCAGATGAAGTATGTGTACTGCAGACGTCGTGTGCATTTGGCCAGCAAGACCGCCCGGGTAGTGAGGTGACGCAGTATGTGCTTGTCTAAGAGGAACAGGAGAACTCTCACTGCGCACGGCATGTAACTGAGAGTCTTAGACCGCTCGCCGTAAAGTGAGCACTTTGAAAGCCCTGCTTATGATCTACTTGTATGCACGTTGTGTATTCCTCCACCTTATGTAAAATTAACACTGCCATGGGCCTTATCTCTTTACTCATGCGCCGATCAAGTGATACAGGGAAATGATTAGAAAAGTAAGTATTTTAAAAATCTGCCAATTTTTACACTTCGATGCATTAAAAAACTGAAAGCTATAGAAATAACTTAAGTTATCACAGATAACTACCTAACACTTTTTTACTCGACGTTAAGATATGGAACTACTTTCCACCCATTGTTTACAACTCTACTGGGCGCATGTCACCCAGTGCGTCCTTTAAAATATAGGCTGAGGCAGTGACTTTTCTAAGATTGATTTCAAAAGTGATCACTTTATCGTGAACAGCCTATATATATATATATATATATATATATATATATATATATATATGTATATATATATGTATATATATATATATATATATATATATATATATATATATATATAATATATATATATATATATATATATATATATATATATATATATATATATGTGTGTGTGTGTGTGTGTGTGTGTGTGTGCGTGTGTGCGCGTGTGTGTGTGTGGCAAGTTTTACTATAATACGAATAAAGTAAGAATCGCTAATATAACTGAATATAATGCTCGTAATACAGGGCTGAGTGTTCGAACTATTTTCATTTCTTCGCCGCCGACTTAACCGGGGTCCCGCATGCCAAAGTGCGCTATAATAACATAGGGAAGAATCTTCCTCACGGTAAAGTGAGCAATTTTGAAATCAACAGCTGGGGAAAAAAATTACTGCCCATAACTACACATACGCCACTGTACAACTGGCATGCAGGCTCCAAAGTTAAGTTGGCAGCGAATTAATTAAAAAAAAAAAAGTTCTAACACCTGGCGTTGTACTAACCCCTGTCACAAAGTCAAATTTTTCTGTCAAACTGCTTCCAATAAGTTTGGTCAAATAAAGTTAGACAGTTATGACGTCATCGAAACGTCATAAATGGCGCCACACTTGTCTGAAAAGTTGGGTGCCTTCAATTCCTACTAAACATTTGTAAATTTGACCGGCTCTAAAATGTATTTGATGTTTGATGGTATCAGCCAATCATAAACGTGCACGGCACATATGCACGTTAAGAAACATTAACATAACAAACAATTGTGGGAAACGATGTAGTTATAAAGATAATTAATTTATGTAGAAGCTGTATTGGCATGAATGCTGTTTTAAGTGAATATTGCACATAATATTACGACCTCGGATGCATTAAATTTCACTGTGCAGGAAACACCTCTGATATATAAAATTTTAATTTAGTAAAGAAGCGAAAATAAATTACAACATTCCTTACATTTCTTCCTGTAATGGACCGCATGGAAAAACATAAGTAATATCTCACTGCGACAATATTTTTTAAATAATAAATCTAATTGGATTCTTACAGTAAAAAAAAATTGACAGAGTGACAGATTTTCAAACACATTCACGATTATTTGATAAAATTTTAAAATTTGATGGCAGTATTTTGTCTTCACATTTAATTGTCAAATATAGTTTAAGGCGAAATTTTGCCAGTGCGACAGGGGCTTTAAAGCGTATGAATTCGCGCATATTATAAACACGTTTCCTTTCCTTAACATTTCCTCCGTTTCCACTTGGATAACGCACGAGCATATCGCACTTTGAATGCAAGGCTATTGTAACTCAAAAATTTGAAATTTTTTTTTGCAATTTTTGTGTCGGAAGGAGAATAATATTTAGTACCTGACAGTGGCAGACAGTCACAGCATTTTATTTTCTTTTACTGGATGTAAGGAAGATAAATGAGCGTTGCGATTCGGAAATCGCATTTAATAACAAAACATTAACACTTCATATTTTCAGACACAAGTTTTTCAAAAACACCGCATTGCTCACTGCGACATATTATTAGAGTTTTAATACTGCGAAATCCTTGCTGACACAGTCATCTATAAAAAAAAAAAACACCGATTATTTTAGTCATTTGCTGTATATAAGAAATTTTTTTTGTGTTACGATAGTTTTTCATTCAGGTTGCAATATGTAAGATGTTCTATGGCAATGTCAAGCTTGCGTACAGCGTAAGGATACAGATCGAGAGGAAAAGCAAATTTTAAACGTTCTCAATTATCCGTGAACTAAAACTCGGAGGATGTGTAGAACAGGCCTAGTGATACCCGAGTACCAAGAAGCGGGGTACCCGCTCAGATCCTATTATCCGGGTACCCGTCCTTTGCAAATGTGTAATATGAATTGTGTGATCGGAGAGCACACATACATACTAGTTACTGTGAAATGTACAGTACAATCCACCTGAACAGCTTAAAGACAATGTATTGGCTATGATGGTATATACTGAACTATTTTGCACGTGGATACATATGTAAAATAATTTTTTTATATCTGTTTCCTGTATATTTGAAAATCTGAAGATGGGAGATAAATACTTATATTTTACTTAAACATTATACGTCTAGTCATTTTTACCACGTGAAAGTAAACGTAACTTCAATGAAACGAACAAATAAACCTTAAGGCCTGTTTGTAATACAAATAAATTAATAAAGCATAATTGGCGAATAACCATTCAAACCTATGGAGGCGTCTGTTGAAAAGGTTCAGTGACGTTTCCTCAACTATCTCTTAAACAACCAAACCAAATTAGTTTTACACATTTGTTTTAACAAAAATAAAACACAAAGGAAATGAATTAGATCCCCAAATTAAGGGTTTCGGAAAGCTCGGTTAGTGTGTACAAATACAAATACATTAACGTTCTCTGGGCACAGAGAACTATGTTTAGAAGTAACTATATTGCCTGAAGTCGAAATGGTTCTCTCTAAACTAGCGGAAGTTGCTAGTCATGCGAAATATAGTTTTCTAAAAGAGCTAACACGGATTATGATTTTTCGTGCACTTTCCACCATTCATGTGGGTTTACATGCTGTCCGACCTGAGGTTCACCGAGTTAGTATTCAACCTGGGAAGTGACATTCGTCCTCTGTTTGGGAGTAGCAAATAATGCGGTCGTAATACGGCTCCCTATCACCTGATTGGTCACTAAGCTGGTCTTACATTGTATATGTGGAATATCAGTTACCATCTGGAGAACATATTGTCGGATCACAACTGCCGCGGTCTCGTCTTCAGCGCGCAAGTCCTCATATCCGGGATCAGGCAATGAAGTAACCTGCCGTGGAAACCCTAACTCGGGCGTATGTACGTCCACTTGAAACCGAGAAGACGAGGAGAAAGGGACATTGGTATAGAGGTTTTGAAGGTTGCTGTCGTGTCACTGTCCTTTACATTCAGATAGAATTGGTTGTCAAGGCCTCTAATCGCTGGATGGACATCCGAAAAAACTTCACCTACTTTCACTGAAAACAACAATAGACATCGCTGGTCGTCGCATCGAGTCCTTCTTGTAAGTGGACCCAGAAGAAAAACAACTTACAGGATGTTGCGGATGTGGGAGAGGTGAACGTGTGATGTGGTGGTGTTTTGTTTGTCGCGGGGAAACGGTACGTTTCCGCACATAAGTTCCCATGCAGAACGTAGCCGTCTTGGTCCCCACTACGAGCCCTTACTATGTCTGATGGAAATTTGACCCACAACCTGTATAATAACATTCAGCTGTTTAGAATGCAAAAATGTTATCTGTTTCACAACACGACTTGGCTGCTACCAGATAAATGCGAAACAATAATTTAAAACTAAAGATTTCACGGTTCTTTAAATAAACGGCGTATCTTCACAAAACCATGTTTACAACACGTTAACGTTTAAGGTGATCGGAATAAAGCGGTATTGACGTTAACTTCTTAAAAAAAAAATTAAATATTGAAATAAACACACATTTCATTAATATTTCGGCAAACTTACTTTACTAAATAATTATAGCAGGCTGATATGCGTTCGTTAAAAATAATTTCACTTGTACGTATATTTTATATTTAAAGTCGAGAAAACTAACATGGCGGCCGTTTGGCAATTTGAAATCTTCACAGTTGACAAAACGCATGTTACAAAAATACCTCGTCGACTTTGTAGACCAAGTTGGCCACGTGACCATTTTTTTAAACCAAAAATACCATTTGGAACACAGCCTCAAGTTGGTCGGGGTCGATAGCTGGGTTCCTCGTCTACATTGAGAAAAGAGTTTTGACGAATAAAAAAATGTTCGTTTAGCCCAACCAAATTAATTATATGAATAAGGATAATCAAATATTTTGTTGGTGAAACCAAATACATTTTTTTTATTATTTCGTTGCCTCATACGTGTGAGAATTTTTGACCGCAATTAAAGATTTTTGCGACTCAAAGTACATTACGATTTCGGTTATTATAAATATATAAATATATATATACACACACACAGTCGAATCACATGATTACGACCACGTACTAGAGGTGCCATCTGCAGCGCGTAGCCCATGACGTATGGCCCGTGACACGTGGGCTGGTGAAGCGGGTATATAATGTGACCATCCTGCTGTCATGGGTAAAGGAAGCGATTTAACCGAGTTGCAATAAGGGGTGATCGCCGATTTTTGAGCCAAGGGGGACAGCATTTCAGAAACAATGACGTTTGTGAACTGTTTGTGTGCCTCTGTGGTAAAGGTGATTCATGAGTGTACGAACGGCACCATTGGGAAACCCTTGTGGAAACTGCGGAGCTCCACACGCCATAGATGTCCGAGGTGAACGTCAACTACGACGGCGTGTGAAGGCCAACCGACAGGCTACAGTGGAACAGCTCACAGACCAAATGAACAAGGGGGCATCCAAACACGTGTCTACCGCAAAAATTCAGTAAACCCTTCTGCGAATGGGGCTCCGGAGGGTGATTGTGCCCATGCTAACACAGGTACAACGACGAAAACGACTGGAATTTTCTCTACAGTACAGCGACTGGACCGCTGCTGATAGGCGACGGGTAGCCTTGTCCGACGAGTCATGTTTTCAGCTGCATAGAACGGATGGACGTCAGCGTGTCCGGCGAAAAACGCCGGGGAACTGACATCCTGTATCCAGTGCTGGAAGAACACAAGACAATGGGGGCAGTTTTATGGTGTGGTGAACCTTCTCGTGGTATTCTCTATGTCCCACCATCCGTGTGGAGAGCAATCTTTATCAATTTGGTTATGAATACATCCTCCGCGATCACATCCACCTGTACATGATGATTGTCGTTCCTCGGGAGGATGGGATTTTCTAGCACGATAGTGCGCCTTGCCACACGGCTAGAAATATCCGCACGTAACTGGAAGAGCACGATCAAGACTTCAAGTTCTTCCCTGGGCCACAAACAGCCCTGATCTCAATCCAATTGAAACATCTATGGGACCACCTCGATCGTCGTGTTCGCCGTCTGTCTCTTCTGCCACGCACCCTTCAACAGTTGTGGGGCGCACTGCAGACAGCATGGCTCCAGATACCCGTGGAGACTTACCAACACCCGACTGTCACTACCAGCTCGTCTAGCTGATGCCAGTGCTGCGATGGGCGGCTACTCTGGATACTAGCAGGTGGTCATAATAATGTGATTCGACCATCTATATATACACATGTTAAGGAGAATATTTTCAAATTTTGCAGCTTCACTTTTTGGTTTCAATTTAAACTTGTTTCACTTGGATTGTTTATACTATTAGCAAGCATAAATTAACACACTATAACACACACTATTGTTTTCCTTACTATCGCAAAAATTATAAACAAACTCTCGATCTGTAAATTCGAAGGAAGGCAGTCAAATAAGTGACCCTATTAACCTAATGCTAACCAAAAAAAATGGCAACACTGGCCTAAGCTCATGTTGTTGGCACCACAAATTCTGTAATAACAGACATATCAAACTGTTCCACCTAACCAAATGCTTATTCACTTCAAACAAACTATTCATTTGACCCTATATTGAAAATTATTATGTTTACGTTAACCAAACCTATTAATTTAAGTACTTGTACAATAGTTGGGAGTACTAAAACACATGTAGATGATTTTGGAACAACCAAAACCGTGTTCGGTTTAAAAATTATTTTAAAACTATTTCTTTGTTTCAAGGGAATTGACAGATTTTTGGAGTAATAGCATATCAGTTGAGCGAATAAAATATTGTTCCATATAAACTTAGTAAATTTATCTGGTATGTGAAATCAAACCTCTCTCTCAGTGTAGAGCAGCAGGCTGCATTATAACTGTCCAAGAGCCAATTTCTTTTCTGAATTTTAATATGTTTTTTTTTTTTAACCTTCAATTGACGTTGCTGTGACATTTTTGACGTTGACGAAGCTCTAGTGAGACCGACTTGTTGACGAATTGCCAGTGCGACAATCGAACTGGGCATGCGCCACGTCGGAGGCACCGGGGCGCGAACTCACTACCCTCCGACTACAAGTCGGCCACCCTATTCCTGAGCTATGAGGGCAGGGCCTTGTAATGGGGCAGCGGTGGCGCAGTGGCTAGAGCCCTCGCCTCCCACCCACGATGATCCGGGCTCGATACCCGGCGGGTTCACTTTCGGACTTTCGCATGTGGGAATCGTGCTGGACGATGCCGCTTGCCAGTGGGTTTTCTCGGGGTACTCCCGCTTCCCCCGCCCCTGGATTCCAGCGCCGCTCCATCTTCAGGTCTCATTTCATGTCATGTCCGGAGATGACGGGCTGGAAAGCCCATCACTCGGAGAGTGTTGCCTCGACCTGGGTTCACTCCCCGCTCGAGTTTTGTTTATTTAGCCGATAAATTAATAAAAATACTTAAAATGCTTATATTTTCGCATATATACACATACAGAATATAAATTCCATTTTTAGAATCATTGACTTTAATTCTCATTTCCACAAATTTGAAAGAAAAAAAAAGTTATTTAAATCAAATGGTTCAATTTCAGCTGAAGTGTTTATTAGTCACGTGTGTGGCATGTTGAATTTTTTGAAGCCCGACACTTGGTTCAACTGTGGTATGGATTTAAGATAAAGATATTAAAACTTTCAAATGTTATTTAAAAGTTAAAACTGAAATACGGGTAAACCGCACAAGAAATTTATAAGGAATATTCTTCATACAACTCTAATGATACGAGCCATCTTTTTATAGCTATGGCCAAACGTATTAAACAATAGCAACAACAGCAGCGTCTATGATTTTTCACAAAAGGGGGGAAAATGGTTCATTGTTGAAGCGCGTTTAATACAAGAAAATTTAAAATGTTGTATTTGTATGAAACATTGTTCAACGTGGACGCTGATGTATGTGATACCATTTTCTTCGAGAAAAAATAAACGATTTATATATTTTTTGAATAATTTGACTTCAAATTCAAAAATTTTCTGTTTTGCCGCAGCCATGACAACAAATACTTACTCAATTTTACTAATGAAAATAGTTTAAAATGTAAACTAATACTGTGGGCTATCACATGGCACATTTGCTATCACCTAATAACAGGCCATATATGCAAAAAAAAAAGTTAAATATAAAGAAATTTGACAAATTTTCAACATTTTTCTTTACTTTTATGAACTTTTATTTATAAGTGTGCTCCGAGACACATTATTCTTAAGAGTGGGATGAGATACCGGCATTTTTTAAAATGAAATAGTTGTTTGCCCGAATACGCGTATTTCGGTAAATAAATAGTATGCAAATACGACTTTTTGTCAGAAACTATAAAAAAAACAATTATCTATGTCCCTATTTTTTTTCTTTACTTTTGTCATACTAAGTGTATTCTCGGAGGAAAAAAAATCTGAAAATGGTTAAATATCGCATGTTTTAAGCTCGTGTACGCAGTTTCTTTAAGCGTAAAGAGAAAAGTACAAAGATACGGGCGTAGTTTAATATGATGCCTTTCATCGCATGTAATAAAACTCCACTGTTACAGCTCTAGTTTGCACAGTACAGCGTCACGACGGAAACACTGCACGCCTTGCGCGTAGAAGCGATGAGGCGCTAGGGCGTCCGTGTTAGTGTCGCCCGTATCGCTCACTCGCTTCTTGACCTTTGACGCGCGGGTCCATCCCACTATTAAGATGGACATCTGACTTGGGGTATTTTGAACGTCTGAGGCCCGGAAACACCAGGGCGCTGAGAGCGGCCTACATACACTCCAAGAAATTATTCGGAAATGTACCATACCAGTGTATACGCTTAGTGAGAAAGCAAGAATGGTAATGTTTTCCCCAATACATTAATTGTAGCGTTCCTACATTTGCCCAGGAAACAGTCAAATGCATAGGGAAGTTCCCAACGTTGTATAATAGCGACGCTGGACGTCCCTATATCTGCAGCTAGATGTGTGGTATTATTACCTTACAATTTATACGTTAAAAACATCCATTACAGTCTAGGAAGTTAACTAGAAAATTTTTTATAGTGTAGGTACGTGCATCGTATGTCTAGTCGTCATTAAAAGCAAATCATTGATCTGGCATGCAGTATCTCTCGTCAACTCACCACATAAGACTTTCAGTGGTGACACTATCATTTTGTATTTTGATAATCTTCTTAAATGCCGATATCGCTCCAAAATATTGAACAGTTTCTAAACGATAGCCACACGAAGTAGATGCAAAAAGCCGACCCTGGACCAACTAACACGAAATCTGAAACTCGACGAAAATCGAGCAAATTAAAGGCAAAATCAAGTAATTTTTTTTTTCGATTTCAAGCAAATTTTGCATGTTTCTAGAAACGACGATTTTCTATTTAAAAAAACCAGCAAATTTAAGGTAAAATCAAGTAAATTTAATCTAAAATAAAATAAAATATTAAAAAAGATAATTGATAGATTAAAATCAATAGAATTTATTGATTTTTAAAGAATTCTATATCATGTATAGTTTTTCGATTTTCATTTATTTTAAATCTTTATATACTATAAAAACTTCGTTCTCATTTATTAATTTTAAAGCATTTTTATCAAAAACATTTAAATAGCGATCTGGTAATGTAATTTTATATATACCATCTAGAATAAAATTAATTTTTTTAATGAATTTAGATTCATCAATTTGAAAATCTGTGGCAGCATACCATTTATTTTTTTCTAGATCTTGTAGTTTAGCCAATTCAAATGAATTGTTTAACTTGCTGAGAAGTGATTCCAATTTGTTTTGTGTTATTAATAAATAAACTAATTTAATAAGAAAAATAAAACCAAAAATGGTTATATAATATTTAAAATAAAATAAAACTTCCTATTTTTTAAATTAATTTTCTTATGAATAAAAAATATAATTGATGACCTCTTACAGAATGGAAAATATTAACATATGTAAGCAATATAAATAGTGTGGCGAAGTATTAAACATAGAAAGTTTTTCACCACATAAACACACAAAAGATAAGCATATTAACACCTGTAAAAAAATGTTATAGAGAATGTGATGGAAAACGTAATGCCTTAAAATAAGAAAAAAGTACTATGCGAATGTGAAAAATATGTTTGTATGACAAATCTTGAAAAGCATAAGAATACTAAATTACACAATAGAGCTTAAGATATTCTAAATGAAATTCAACATGATGATTATTCAACTGAGACATGCATAGTGTGTAAAGAGAGAGAAAAAAAAGATTAATTTTATCCTGATAAGGCTACTTTAGACCAACTTACAACAAAATATAAAAATTGTTTTAGTGGCTATGGTAAAAATCACTATGCCTTAAAAAAAGAGAAAATGCTGTGCGAATGTGGAAAATATCTCTATAATACTCAACTCGAAAAGTATAAAAACAGTAAATACCACAATACAGTAGTAGGTATTCCAAATGAAATTCAACATGATAATTACCCAACAAAGAAATGTACAGTATGTAATGAGAATAAATATAAAAAATTATTTTCTTATAATAAATTTTGTAAGGACAAATATACAACTATATGTAAAAAATGTTTTAGTGAATGTCTTAAGAATTATAATCTTAACAAGAAGTTACCTAGTTAAAAACAATATTGTTATTATTAATAATTTAATCGCTTGTTCTAGTTTGTTCCACTATTTTTATTATTCTCATATTTTTAATTTTTCATTTCATAATTAAAATTTTTTTCTTTATAAATAGAAGAAAAAATGTCATCGAGCAATATAGCAAATGTGTTGAGTGAAAAGAAAGTGTAGGCTTTGAGAATTATAGCTGATGAATAAAAAATTAAATATTGGTACAATCCAAGGAAATCAAATTTGATTTGAAATCTTATACCATTAATTATAAATGAAAAATGAAAAGGAAACTTTGCAAAATTACTATATTCATATGCCAATGTTAGAGAAATATATCCAAAAGATAGAAATGAATTAAAATAAATATTTCGATTCTCTAATGATGTATTTGTAAAGCCTATAAATAAAAGTAAGCGAATAAAAGATTTGATAACAAAAACAATTTTACAAATTTGCCTTTATCAGATGCCAATATCAATGAATTATATAAGGATGATAGAAAAGAATTAAAAGAAATATTCCCCAATTCTACTAATGTATTCGTAAGGAAAAGAAATAGAAGAAGCAATAGAAATTAGTTAATAAAGTTTTTTAAAGATATTATATCAACTTATAACATTGAGAATTCCTTTAATATAGTACAGCCTAATCAATTTTTAACTTCTATAAGAAAGAGGTTTTTGAGGTAATATGTGACCATCTTAGAACATTTAGAGGGCTGAAAACTAACATTGCATTATATACCAATTGTTGCAAGCAGGAAATCAATTAAGTAGAATTATTTACATTTAAGTCATTTAACAATAGAATACAAACGGGGGAGAATTTATAAAGATTTATAAAATTATTAAACAGGGATTACATACACAATTATCTGAATTTCAAAGAAGTGGTTCAGGATGAACTTTAGATAGAGTAATTGGAATACAATTAGCTATAAGTAAGTATAATCCATTAAAAGGAGCATCATACATAGAATTACCAAAAGCAATTAAGAACAAAATAACATGTATAAATGTGAAGAAAGATGATCGAAAATGTTTTCTTTGGGCAATGAAATCAGTATTGTTTCCAGCAGACAATCATTCAGATAGAGTGACTAAATATAAGAATGTGGGGCTCAACATTGATGTAGTAATAGATAATTATGAATATCCAATTAAAATTGATGATATATCAAAAACAGGAACTCAAATTGATACATCTACAAATGTATACTCTATTGAAGGTAAGAAGTCTATCGTAAAGCCATTAAAACTTACAAAACACAAACAGGATAAAAATATAAATTAACTTTATTTCAATAATGATACAAGTCCACATTACTGTTGGATAAAAGATTCATCTCAAGTGCTTTCTGCACAAAAAATAAGTAACATTAAACTTATATGTATATATATATATATATATATGATATGGGTCTTCAATTCTTTTATTCTCAAGAAAGATTAAATAAACATACATAAGACTTCTAAAAATGAATTAGCAGGAAACATTATCCCCAGAGCGACGGAGATGTATCATGGTTTAAAAAATGTGGACATACAATGAAAGTTCCTTTTGCAATATATGCAGATTTTGAATCAATATTAAAGAAACTATCAACCACTAAACTTAATCCAAGAGAAATAAAAAAAATTAAATTAATCCAAAAATATCCAGTTTTAACAGAGGTAGATATCGATAATGGTTTTTATAGAGAATTGCTTATAGAGAGATATAATCTTACTAATGATCAAATAAATAACATTGATTTGATATTAAATGATGAATCATACAGAATGAAAGACCAGTTACACGAAGCTTCTGGTTTTTCTTAATATATTGTGTGCAAATATGGCGATTATAAAGTGCCAGTAGTATATCGCGGTCCAGATACACATAGTGTTTATACAACATATAAAAAGAGAAGAAAAATAAATTGGGAAAATATATTCACAAATTGAGCCAATGCATCCACTAACAAAAAAAGAAAATGCGGCTTAAAATAAATCTAAAAAGTGTACTAATTGTGACCGGGAATATGGAGAAAATACTAAAAAGTATGTCACCATGATCATTTAACAGGAAAATACATCGCCCCAGAATGCAATGCATGCAACCCAGCTTTAAAATTACCCAATTTTGTTCCAATTAATTTTCACAATCTAGCTGGACATGATACTCATATATTTATTATCGAGCTAGGATATGATGATAAAGATATATATTTAATTGCAAATAATGAAGAAACGTTTATTATTTTTGGTAAGAAAAACAGAAAATTTAAAAATGAAATTTATAGACACCTTTAAATTTATGGCTAGTAGTTTAGATAAATTATCATCTAATTTAACTAAAAATAAAATGAAATATACACAAAAACATTTTCCAAAAGATCAAGAAAATTTAGTTAACAGAAAGGATGTTTATCAATATGATTATATGGACAGTTGGGTTCAATTTAAAGAAACTGAACTTCCTCTGAAGAGTGAATTTTACAATAAATTAAACTAATTTAATATAACTGATGATTATAAACATGCAAAACATGTATGGGATCAATTTAATATTAAAAATCTTGGGGAATATCATGATTTATATTTATAAAGTGATGCATTATTATTAGCAGATGTATTTTAAAACTTTAGAAATACATGTATAAATGCATATGATTAAGATCTAGCGTGATATTTTACAGCACTAGGTTTATCATGGAGTGCAATATCAAAAATAACTAAACAATTTTTATATGCCTTAAAGATTATATGATTTTAATGATAGAAAAGGAATAAGAGGTGGAATATCACAATATTGCAAATGATATGTTAAAGCAAATAATAATTATTTACAATATTTAAATCCATATCAAGAGTCTAATTATTTAGCATATCTTCATGCTAATAATTTATATGGTTGGGCAATGTCTCAATATTTACCATATGGTGGTTTTGAATGGCTTAATTATCCATAATATAAATTATATATATTTTGGCAGAAAAATATATTAAATCTTAATGATTCACAACACAGATACATATTAGAAGTCGATTTAGAATATCCACAAAAATTGCATAACTTACAGCAAGATCTTCCATTTTGTCCACGAAATAAGGTAGTTCCAATAACAAATCAATCTAAATTATTAACAACTTTACAAAAAAAGAAAAGTATGTAATACATTATCGTAATTTGAAACAATGCTTAAATAATAGATTAAAACTTACTAAAATACATAGAATATTCAAGTATAATCAGTCTGATTGGTTGAAGATGTATATAGATTAAAAAACAATGATGAGAATTAAAACTACAAATGACTTTAATAAATATTTTTATAAACTGACGAATAATTCTGTGTTTGGTAAAACAATAGAAAATATTAGGAACAGGGTAGATATGAGACTGGTTTCAAGTGAAAAAGTATGTGAAAAATTAATATCAAAACCCAATTTTAAGAAAAGTACTATATTTAATGAGAACCTTGCACCCATACATATGAATAAAACCAAAGTAATATTTAATAAGCCTATTTATGTGGGTACGTCAATTTTGGATATATCAAAAGAATTAATGTATGATTTTCATTATAAAATAATGAAACCGAAATCTGGAGATGGAATTGAATTGCTTTTTCAGGATACCAATTTGTATATTCATAACATAAAAACTGACGATTGTTATAAAGATATGAAGACGATGTTAGATAAATTTGATACAAGTGATATCCAAATGATAACATTTATAACATGTCTGAAATAAATTGAAAAGTTTTAGGAAAAATCAAAGACAAATCTAAACGCAAAATATTGAGTGAATCGGTTGGTTTAAGAGCAAAAATGTATGCATGTATAAATTATAATAAAGAAAATAAACGAGCTAAGGGTGTAAAGAAGTGTGTTGTTAGCAAGAAAACATTTGACGACTATAAGAAATGTTTGTTTAATGAAGAAATTGAATACTGAACACTGAATTTAATAAGAAGTACAAAGACAAAATATCTACAGTAGACGATAATAATATAGCATTAAGTCCTGATGATAACAAAAGGTTTATACTAAAAAATTAAATACTTACAATACTATATGGTTATAAATAAAGTTGAATTTTAATTCATTTTCTAGTATTATATATATATATATATATATATATATATATATATATATATATATATATATATATATATATATATATATATATATATTATGGATTCATAAAAGTAATATTTTAAACCATTTTAGTTTCTATAACAATATCGATATCAGCACCATCAAAATCAATTGGTTTAACATTTTCATCTCTAATTTCCAAAACAATGTAATTAAATTGCTCATTATTAATTTTATTTAAAAAAAAATAGGATAAGGAGGCTCATGAACAATAGGATCGCTAAATCCAAACATAGTTTTCGGTGAAAAACTAGGTGTTACATCTACATCTAAATGATTAGACTCATCATATTTTATGAACATTCCATATGCTAATTTGCTATGAAGATTTGTCTTTTTTAATGGGTCAAAATTAGGTCATTTAGTAGCTATCATAATTTTTCTTTTTAAAAGGTCATATTTATCACAAAACCAAGAATATCAGATAGTCGGTCATCAAATTTAATATCAACCTTAAATTTACTTGATATCATGTTCTTCACATTGTCTGATGTTAATTAAATTTTATTAGTTTAAAATGGTTCAAAAGAATTTATAGCTTCTTTTAAAGATGCAATATCGTATTGGCCTCTAGGAATAGTTATAACTTCATTTTTATCAACAAAAGCACTCGATTTTTCAATTGTTGTTATAATATAGTATTTTATATTATGCAATACAAATTTCACATGAAAACTAATCAAAGTAATCTATTTATTTTGATGAATGATATCATAGCGAAGTTTCTTCTTTAGTACAGAACTGTTGTTTGTTAACTTGAATACTTTATTCTCCATTTATTACAAAAAATTGTTATTAAATGAAAGAAGTTGATTGCGGAATCTGTGTTTTAATTTCTGAAGGAGATGCTAAAAAAATAAATGGTGAATTATTGCCTGACAATAAAAGATCAATTATAGTTGGAACGAGTAACTATGGAAAAACTACTTTGATGATAAATTTTATTTATAAGACAGAATGGCTAAATTTTAATAAATTGTATGTTTGTTCAAATAGTTTAAATCAGCCCAAATATATTCAGTTACAAACAAGTTTAATGAAAAAATGGCACACATCTTTACTAAAAATGAAGAAATTATTCTTTTAGACCAATGTGAAAATGATTCTCTAGTTATATTTGACAATCTTATTTTAGACAACCAGGATGTCATTTGTGAATATTTTACTAGGGAGAGACACAACAATATTGATGTATTTTATTCAGCACAAACATATTCGAGAGTGCCCAAGCAATTATAAAGTTATAAAACAAATTGTCTGTGAATATTTAGACAATATGATATATGTTAACTGTTTTATTGTCAGGCAATAATTCACCATTTATTTTTTTAGCATCTCCTTCAGAAATTAAAACACAGATTCCGCAATCAACTTCTTTCATTTAATAACAATTTTTTGTAATAATAACTTGAAGCATATTTATAGTAATTCTGTTGGTGGGGATATGACTGGATATGACATGAGAAATTTAAAGAGATTTGTGCAAACTGCTGGAATGAATAATACAATTGTATCACTTTAGATTTGAATAGAAAAATGAACAATGGTAAGTAAAGAAACAATATTAAAGATCTCATAAACTAACTCTCTTGTGAACTGTTAACCAGTTTTCCTTGTCCTTTTCTGCAATCGCCACTTTATCTACTTGTGGTGCGACAAACACTCCGTGAGGCATAACAAGAAGTTTACAATTCATCGTGCTGTGTATCTCGCCACACGAAGCTTCATAATCATCACATTGCTTGTCTTGTCACCATGGCTCAGTGACAAGGTGTCCATATTTCAGACCTAAGGTTGCTGGCCAAGAAGATAATTTAATAGTGTGAAGGCACCTGTACTATTAAACTATCAACCAATTCGTTCAATATTTGAGCTAAAAAACTTTAATTGCTCTCGCTGATATGGCAATTTATTAGCACTGATGTAAACTAAATTGTGCTCCTCAAGCCCCAGTGATTACTCTCTATAATATACTTGTAATATAACAGACGTATAGCTGGGGTGTCTCGTATGGTGCCTACACTATATGAGAGAAAGCACAAGAAATAAAATAAACAAAAATTTAAAAAACCTTCACCTCTCCCCTAAAAAATATATAGGCTGGCGGAGTGAAGAGGTAAGGGGTTTCTCCACTGGAGTTTTGTCATTGTTAAAATAAGGCTGGAAAAAATAAACAATTGGATCCCTGGCACCATAGAAATATATGTAAACCCATTAAAAAAGTCACTGGCACAATGAAATATCTGTAAACCTTTTGTAATTTATATGAATAATATTTGCTTAATAAATTGGTTTAAAAATACTTGGTTTCCTTTGTTTGAAGAGAAGTTGTACTGATCACTAATGATGTTTTATCTTTTTATATGATATTCCAGGTGGTAAATATTTATCACCTGAAAATGTGTCATTAAATGACATACACTATGTTCAATTTCTTTAAACTTTTTGTGGTTTTCTGTAGAAGATCCAAATGGATCAACTGGAGATTATAACATTAAAAATAACTATTTTAAATTTCTTTAAAAAATTAAATTGATAGTCAGAGGCTTAGAACATTATAATTTAAGTCAATATGCTCGAAACAAAAATAAGTATAAGCAAAATGAAAGATATTGTCAACTATTTACAAAATTTAACTATTCAAGCAAAATGTTTTATTTCACAAAACATCAACATTCAGAAATAGGTTGGATGAAAAATTCATCCCACCTTTCTTATAATTAATTTACTAACGAATTGCCTAGGGTTGGGAAAAATGACATTTCATTGTTTCAAATAGTCAGGGTTTTAAAATTTTTGTAATTTTTTAAAGTAAATAAAGCTCACAATGGGTGAAATGTCCATTGAACGAACATTGAATGTGTTTTTGAGTATTAAATCATGTTGCATTCATATTATTCATTGATTGTTTCTTCTCTTTCATTGGGCAAATTAAAAAAAAATTGTTGATTTATTAGAATTACTTTTCTGAACTAATCATCCAGTTTTTGTATTTTCATTTTGTATATTATTATTTTTAGTAACCTTTTGACACTTAAACACCAAGTATTCTCCATTATATATAATCTTTGTATTTCATGAATACTCCTATTGTTGTCATCAATCCATTATCATATTCAGATATATATTTTTTAATTTAAAACATTGAATTCTCACCTATTTCAACATCAAAAAGTTTACTATAACCTATTATTTTTTTAGAAACTTTAATAACAGTTAGAGTCAGGTAATGAGAAATTATTTTATAAATAGTACAGTCCATTAAAAAAGAAAAGAAAACTAGATTATCTATGGGAAAACATTAGTTTGTTTATTCCACTTTCCACATAAATAAAGCATATGAGATTTTCCCTCCTTAAATTTTTCTAATGCTTGGTTTAAATTTTTTAATTTGACATATAACTCTTTATCAGAATCTTCTTTGCTTTTTCCAACTTTTGATTTAACAATGTATCACAATAATTCACAACTAATTGTTTTAAATTTTGCAATTTAACATATTATTCTTTATCAGAATCTTCTCTGCTTTTTCCAACTTTTGAGTTAACAAGTGTATCACAATAATTCCAAACTGTTTGGTTTAAATTTTTTTATCAGCTTTTTCTCTATCGAAATATATTTTATTGACTGAGTCTTATCCATCTATAGGATGAGTCATATTATTAATTCTATTATTTTGAATAGAAACATAATCTGTTGTATAAACAAAAGCTTTACTAGGTTGATCTTGTAAAGCAGAAGAAATTATATTGTATGTTGATTCTACATAGGTTTTTAATGCAAAATCAGAAGCAATAGTATTGTATTTTGAATCTAAAAATGTTTTTAAAACAATCAGAAACAATAGTTTTATATTTTTGAATCTACATCTTTTTTAATATCTCTTTTGTATTATTTATGCATTTTATGCTATTAGCAATGATATTACTGAATTGCAAATGTATATCTTATTTTATGCATTATCAGCCATTTGTTTATTAAAAAATACTTTTATCGACTGTATCTTTCTCATCTTTAGGATTATCTATATTAACAACTCTATGCCCTAAAAAGAAACATAAGCTTTTGTATAATCAAAACAAGTGTTTAGTTTACTTTGTAAAGCAGAAACACCCGAATTGCACTGTGAATTTACATATGATTTTAATGCATAAGCATTAGTGTCAAAAATGTTATTTGAAGATTTGATTAATGGTTTTTCAAATATATATGTAATTTAATAATAAAGAAATTATATAATTAAACTTAAAATATGTCGAAAAAAGGCATAATAAAATTAAACAAAGATAACCACATATAACTGAATCAAAATTCTGAATTATATTATCATTGCTATAAACATTTCTATTCTTGAAGTAATAGGTTAAATTAATATAAATATTCCCTCCAAATGAAACAAAATAGTAAACATAATTATTTTCTTTAAAATGACATACCCAATGAGTACCAGGATTTATTGAAATGTCAAAATTAACCACAGCACATTCATTTTTGAGCATTCTTTTTGGCAATTCATAAATCATATGAACATATCTGAAATTTTTAATATTCAGTATTTTCAGATATTGTTCAACATCAAAATTAGATATTGGTTTCATATTGCTAAATTATGTCGCTGTTTTGTTCTTCTCATTCTTATTTATTTTTTCTGGTTTGCTCAACAGAATTGTAATTGCCATAGCTCCTCCAGCTAAAACTCCAAGTGCACCTAAAGCTTGAAATAAAATAGGTAAAAAACCTCCATTTTCATGTTCTTTCTTTGAATAATATTTTAATTGTTGATATTGATAAAGTTGATTTGAAAGATTTTCCTTCTTTCAATTTTTTCTATCAATTTGATCTTTTGTTAAGAAATTTTCTAAACCCAATCTCCTAATTCAGCAATGGGTATATCGAAAGTTACATTTGTTATCTTCATTTATATACATAAAAGTATATACATTTTTTTCTCCAATTGAAGTATTTTTATGTAACATAATCACCTTAGCTTCTTTATGTAAAATTTTATCAGTTTCATGTCTAGATTATCTCTGTGGCCAATGCCAATGCCAATTTGCTTGCAGGCTTCTTCTAATCTATTTATTTCTGTGTCACCTCTTCTAGTCTTTCATTTAATTTTTAAATGGAACGCAGTAATTATAGTCTGGCAAATGCATTTCAGGTAAATTTAAATAGTTTAAAGCCAAATTTATTATAACTTTACCATAACATTCAGAATTCCAAACAGAATGAGGTATTACATTTAAAACTCTTATAAGATAAAATATTACTTTTGGAATATAATTAACAAATTCAGAAAATTTATTGTTCAACATATTCACTATGCATGCTTTTTCATTGTAATAATTGTTATTTCCAGCATTTTCTTCGCCATGAATAATTAAGAATCTGTTGTCCAATTGTCTAACATCGTCCATCCAAATATATTCTTTTGGTAAAATATTGTATTTTTTAATACCTTCGCCAGATCTAGAAGTTATTGGAGAAATAATTCTCTCAGGTGTGTTTGGTTCTGATCATGAAAGATATGTTTCTGTATACTGATCATATTTTGGTTTGATTATATTTTCGTACTTCCAACTTGTATTTGCGTTTATTAGGTTTATAGGATTATATTTTTGGAATGCAGCATTGGTTGCTATAACAATGTCAGTGTAATTTTTATGGTCATTATCGATGTATTTACCTTCAAGATCTAATGGGTCATTTTTATTTAACAAATTACATAGAACTTCTGTTAATGTATATTCTGCATCCTAAACAAATGGTTTATCAAGATCTATCGTAACTTTTGCATCTCCAATGTAAAAATCGCCACCTTCTGCACGTAAACCATATTGCGTTTTAAAAACATTTATTCTTTCTGTAATTTCCTTTGCGAGATTTATATTTGAATCAGACGCGCGCTGCATCAGCTTTTTCAATTGTACAATTCCCCTCTGATTTTCTAAATTAGGTGATTTTGAGAATAACTCTCTTTCAAATTATGTTTCTTCTGGATTTGGTGGATAATCATTTTTTTTTACTGCTACAGGAACTAACGTATTTATTACATTTTTATTTTCATCACTTACTTGTTCTACATTTTTATCAATATTTTGTAATTTGTGAATTAATGGAAGTTCTTGTTTCTTATTACTTTCATATTCAGTTTCGTGGTTCTTTTTATAATTTCAGTGTTTTGCAAAGAGTAGTTTAACTCGAGAAACGTTCTTTGATAGATTTTTCATTTATATATATATTTTTTCTTTCTTCTAAATGAGTTATAAAAGTATTGAGAGCTTTATTAGACACACTTTTCCCCCAGCAGATCAAACTAGGCAGAATTTAAATGTTTATAACGATCGATTTGCATTTGATATTCCTATTGGAGATAGTTTTTCTTTTTCTAATGATGGTTATGTTTATGTACAATATTGTATACTAAAGAGAGATAAAGAAGTAAATTCAGCAAATATATATATATATATATATATATATATTTGAATGTTTGTTCAAACTTTTTTCCTTTTCAATTTTTTAGAGTAGAAATCTCGAAACATGGGAATGATAATGAGGCTGTTGATAATCCAGAAATAACATCAAAAATGATGAATGATTTGTTAAGATCACCAGGTGAAACAAATTATTTAGAACTTACTGGTGTTTATAATAAATATCGAGTAAAATCTGTTCGTAGTAATAAAACAAATGAAATAGCCTATCCTCTGAGATATAAGTTTGGTTTTATTCATCATAACGATGACATTTACTGGAAAGGTGGTTATAAAATTACTTTTTTTTCGTAATTCGTCTGATAACAATTGTTTATTTGTTTATTAAACAAAAAACTCAGATGGTGCGGTTCAGAAAAGCTATGCCGATCCAGGTAAAATTGTAATTAAAAAATTAGAAATTATGTGGCTTATTGTTGAATACGAATCTAAGACAGCATTGCAATTAAAGGAAAAATATACAAAAATCCTAAAATACCTATTAGTTTTGATTATTGGCAATTTTTAGAAAAAGAAGTTCCTAATGGAACAACTGTTTTTAACTTTGATATAAAAGATCAGTTTAATAATTTTTTAATTTGACATGCCCGATTTTGTAATTGTTGGTTTTTAAACTAATAGATAAAACCGTGTTGAACAGTATGCACACGCTTTTATATTTGATCACTGTAATGTAAGAAATATTTATGTTAAAAACGAAACGAAATTTTTCCGAACGCAAAATGGAATCTAGATATCGAAAATTGTCTTTGTGATAAAATGTTTCTTGTTCATAATGATTTTAGAAATGCAAAAACAAAACTACATACTGTATGTAGAAATAATGAACTTTATTATAAACCAACTGTAAACACTCAAGGTGATATCAATTACTATTCGTCTTGGGGGCGAAGACCATTATATGTTATTGATTGTTTATGTGAGAAAAGCTACTGCAGATAAAGAAAAAACAAACATAAAAGTAGTGTTGATTTTAATAAGGCTATTGAAGTGGGAACAATTTGCAATGTTGTTCTAATTAGTCAAGGAATTTAACTTATGATTATTTTAAAGAAAGAATTATTGAAGATATATACATTTTTTAAATTAATAAATTGAGGAATCAACAAGATGTTTTGATAGTTTAAAACGAAGTCGAAGACGCATAGTTATATGGCTAAATCTTTTAGAACTTAAAAAAAAAAAAAAAATTAAGTCATTCAGTTAATTTTTAAAACTTTACAAATTTTTGATGTATATTTTTAGTTATTTCAGTAAATTTCTTTCTTTATAAATAAAAATGAAAATGCCTTTGTTTCCATGCAGTATGACTAACATTCTAAAGGGAGGTAGCCTTTGTGAGCCACCTTCCTATAGATTAAATGATAATGCATCTAACGAAATAAGAGAACTAGTTTACAGATTTCGTTCATATTTATAAGAATTACAATTATCACTCTTAGAAAACATTGACGATAAATATGGCCTTCGAGAAATAGGTGAAAATCTAGAGCATATAGAAGTAGTTTTAAAAAAAATAGTAGAGCTTCGAATATAAACTATAATAACATGATATTTCATTTGATTTTAGCTTACATTTACTCGATTTTAGCTTAAAGTTTGCTGTTTTCAAATCGACACAAATCCTGCACGCCCATTTACGAAAAAAAAATTCAAAATTTGCTTGTTTTTAGCTTAAAATTACGTGATTTTAGCTTAAATTTGCGTGTTTTTTTTTAAATCGAAAATTGTCTTTTCTAGAAACATGAAAACGATCAAAATTACTTGATTTTGCCTTTAATTTGCTCGATTTTTCGTCCAGTTTCAAATTTCGTGTTAGTTGGTCCAGGGTCGGCTTTTTACTTCTACTACACGACTGAAGCTGTGTGCTTCGTTTGGGAGCCTGGGTAGGCACGATTAGCTGAAGAAACTGGCGGTCGCCAGCCGACGGCATTGAAAGCGTTGCACGAAATTCTGACGTTTCTTGCTTTGGCATCGGACGACGGTGAGAAACAGTGAACAACAGCATGTTCACTTTTATAATAAATATTTGGTACGTTGCTCATGCTCTTCTTTTGTGCTAGATTCCCGTAAAGTCTGTAACATTACCTTATTCAATGCTTAAGCAGAGGCTAAGATCGCCATGTTCGCTACGTCGACTACGGCGACAATGTTGGCTGCAATGAGTGGCCACACTGAAAGCTACGTTTTGTAATAGAAGGACAAAACGAACAGTATCCAGTATGATATGGACGGCAGACACATTTGCGGTTGGCCGTCCACTGCGAAGTTTATAAAATATCGCCAACAATCAAATACTCCGCAGCATGTCCATAGTAGTGAAATCAGCGGACCTAGCTTCCACACTCTAAATTCAAATCAGTGGAAGACCACTGATTTTTTCAGTGAAAAAATTTCACTGATTGAATGAGTGACGGGAAAGTATTTCACTGATTGAACAAGTGACGGCCCAATACAGTAGTGAATTAAATATTGTTTTTAGTTAATGTAGCCAAATAATTACGTGAAGTAAATATATTTTCGAAAGTTCACTATTATTATTGCGCAATTTACCATAAAAAAAAAAAAAAAAAAAAACCCCCGAGACGGCCGGAATTGAACTCGCTCACGTTTCCTTTTCAAGCCGTTACCTTGCCATCTGCGCTACTACTCGTAATTTAAGAAGTGAGAGGAAATATATACGCGTTGTAGATGTGCCGCGAAATTGTGTACATTTAAATTATATGCTCTTACTATTTGCTTTTTGTTTAATTGGTACCGTTAGGATTGTTAAAACGAATAGTATATATGTGAGTGCACTTTCTTCATCATATTATATGCAGTTTGAACTTTCAAACAGAGCGCTGTTATGATTACGTGAAAAGAAATGAGAGACGTAAAAACGGAACGAAAGGCTTCTATTACCTTATAAAATGGCGTTTTGAAAGACGAAACACATCTGAGAAAGTATTTTGTATTGGCTTTATTAGTATATTCGTTATTATTTCATTTGATACTCTTTGTTTAACGACCATTTTCGAACGTTGTTTGACAGTTACTCTGTTTAACTGATCCATCAGTCAAAAATAAACCTCTGAGCAAACAGTGAAAAAATGGACTGCTGTATCATTGGAAAACGTCACTAAATCAATAAGTGAAGGAAATCTGGCATTTTTTCACTTACTCATAAGTTAAATTCACTGAAGTGACTGTTAAATCAGTCATATACGTTTTACTGATTGAAACAGTGAAATACTCACTGATTCAGATTTAGAGTTAATAGCTCTGTGCAGCTGTTCATGGTAAACTAAGCGCTTTCGAAAGCTCTGCTTAATGTCTACTTGCGGACCCATTGCATGTTCTTCCACAGCAAGTAAAACTTTCTCTCCGTGGGGCCGCGGTGGCCGAGCGATTAGCACGCTCGCCTCCCACCAAGGCGAACCGGGCTCAATACCCGGCCGAGCCACCGGCTTTTCGCAAGTGGGAATCGTGCCGGACGATGCCGCTGGTCGGCCGGTTTTCTCGGGGATCTCCCGCTTCCCCCCGCCATCTCATTCTGGCGCCACTCCATATTCACTTAATCACCCTCATCGGCTCTCAAGACCCCGCTGTTAAGAGCCGCCCAATATCACTTCACTTAACTTTCTTTCCGCCGTTTACCAACTTCACCAGGCGAAAACCAGTCAGTAGTATGGCCGTTAAGTTATATGCAGGTAGGAACAGTGACAATTATTCATAGGACAGCCTAGATGTGCTAGTGCACTTCTACTGACTTAGTTGAATGCAAATACTATGTTATCATGTTGCGCAAATTGTAATTAGTTCTTCGTAAAAACGCAGGTTCGAGGTTAAAAGCTAATGTAAAAAAAAAAAAAACCCACAGCATTTTTGGAAAACGTGGATTTGACTGTTGTTTTGACAGTTCATGAGCCACGCTGCGGACAGAAGACCAACATCTGTCTACGTGCTATTCACGGTAAAGTGATCACTTTTGAGGCTCTAGTTACGTTTTAATTTCAGACATTTTTTTATCAATAAACTTCCTTTTAAATAAATATTGCCGTGTGAGTAATAAAGAAGTGCGTACATTATACCGCGCTTGGAAGTTAACGTCTAAGGCTAAAATATCATATATTTATTTACTATTATTCCAAATAAGAGGGCTTTCAAAAATGCTCACTTTACCGTGAATTGCCTTTACCTCACATTTAGCCTGTGGATGACCGCCCGAAGAGTAATACAAGCTGAAAGCACTGCCTTAAAAGTACTTCTGTTTCCGTTTTGAATCCTTCCACCAAATGCAAATATTAAACTTGCCGTGTGCCCACTCACTTTATTCCTGCGTAGACTGAGCATAACTGTGAAATTTTCAGTAACATGAATACTTTGGGATTATGCCAAACATTACTCGTATGTGCATTATACAAACATAAATTGAATTAAACAGTTTTAGCTTCCGCAGAATTAAATATCACACTGTTAGCACGAAGTCAAAACATAGAACATGGACTAATTCGTTGCCAACTTTAGAACTATTATTTAAGTACCTTAAAATATGTGCCGTCACAAGCAGTGGCTTTTTCCAAAGGTTGATTTTAAAAGTGCTTGATTAATCGCGGATATATTAAAGTAACCGGAGACATGAGCGCTGTGAAGGAAGTTGTGTCACGCCCAAGGCGATTGGGTAGAATGATTGTGCAGCGGTTTCCTACTACCTTCCGCAGCACGGAGGTGAGCAACGTTACCAACCACTAATGCTAATCAAAGTGTTGGTGCCGGCAATCGAACCCGATCCCTCACAGGTGAAAGTCAAGGTCAGTGCTAATGAATAAAACTCAAATCGTATTAGAGTTTAATGCGTTAAATTATTATTTTGAAGGCAGTGGATTGAGCCTTTTGCAGCGCCATGTTACTAGAATGAAGCTGCAACTTCTGTATGCAAGAGAAGGTGCTGCGTAGTGTTCAAGTGCTCTCACTGGACCGAGTAAACAACACTTTCACTACTTTCTCGTGCAAGCGGACACGCGGTACATATAGACGATTTCTTCTCTTCTACTCTACCTTAATTCTAAGAGTTAGGTGTAATCCCGAAGGTAGGACAGGGTCTAATAGCGTCGCAGGGCGAACCCCTTACGCCTACAAGGAAGGGAAATCATGCAAGGAGACATGCGTAGCGGCAGAGAGGGATTGGGTATCCATAGCCAGCAATTGGAGCCATGACTACTTTCCTATAGCTAAGAAGAGACTTGGCAAAACTGGCATAGACACCGTAAAAACCCAGCCGACAGAAAAATATTCAAAATTGTTGCGTGCATTAATCAGAAATGCTACAGGAGAAAGAGTGTTGAAACATGCTCTTGTTAGTAGATATGAAAAAACTGGTAGAGAGGGGACGGGAACTTTATTCATCCATTGGCTTGTAGTTGAGGGGGCGCTGGCTTAACCAGAGTGACATATATACGTGGTTCACGTCAGAAAATTTATGTTCGCCCATGTGCTTGCTGCACAGTGTTGATGTCAGTGGAATCACGAGCAAGAAATTAACATTACAATATGCCAAGATTTTTCTATAGTTTATGCGCAGAAACTTCACACTTTTTTAAATCCATCATTTGAAAAATCACCCCATATATTGAATGTCTGCTTGTTTCTTAAATATGACACGTAGCAGAAGCATTTTATTATTGTGTTATTGAAAAAAAATACCTTATTTTTTAAACTGTCACTTATGTTTTATTGACAAATTGTAACACTCAATTTATAATTAATATGAATAAAACGCGGAGAAAATAAGTGCGTAGGAAATGGTTCTTTTGTAAAATATAATTAAACTGAATGCGCGCAAATGCGGGGCGTTGTCCCTTTGGTGTAATTTTCTAAGACTCGGTTAGTCTTCATTTGCATGAAGCGAAAGAGCAGCATGGAAGTAGAACTTTAGCAGGGCTTCAAAACAGTTGGAAGTAACTTTGGATGGACTATAAACATGGTTCTTCACGAACACAGTGAATCTGGACATCTGCCATAGTACACTATCTGCCAAAAAGTTATTGGGCACCTGTCCACAATGTTTGCTCGGTGGTTGTCACCCCGTTAGAATCTCCTAGGGCCACCTCTTGCGGCTATAACAGCAGCCACCCTGTCTGGCATGCTCTCTACGAGTGTTTGCAGGACATCCACGGGGATTCGTCGCCATGCCTCTTGCAACCATTCCATGAGTTGAGCAATGGATTTTGGCCGCGCCTGACGAGCCCTCACCCGGCGATCCAATTCGTCCCAAAGATGTTCTATAGGGTTGAGGTCGGTGCTCTGGGCGGGCCAGCCCAATCGGCGAACATTGTTGTCGGCGTACCAATGCATAGTAGCCCTTGAAACATGGCACCTGGCATTGTCATCCTGGAAGTAACACGGGTCCATTACGTAAAAACGCCACAATGTTGGGAGCATTTAACTATCCAGAATGTTACAATAGGCCTCTGTGTTCATGCTACCACGGACAAACACCAGCGGTCCTACGCCGAAGGCCGCGAAACATAAGTCAACGGACGTACTGAATTACCTATCTTCACGGGTGCCCAATTACTTTTTGGTAGATAGTGTATTTCGTCTGTAGATCTGAGCACAAAGATTAAGTGTGCTACGTATCGGGAAGCCAAAGATCACCTCGAATTTTTCGAGTTAGGATGTTTTTCTTGTTAATAACTTAAGTATTTCACTTATTATTCATCCTCTTCGTATTGGCCCGTTGTTAGCATTCACTCTTCTTCTCGGGTAATGTTCTCTTTCGAGTCGTACGATTAAAGGCAACCCAAGGATGTACGTGCTACTTATAGATGCAAGTTTAGATCATGTTAACATAAAAACCAAACTCCGATAAACGCTGAGTGTACTAATAACCTCAAGCAAAAGAATATTCTTTTCTATGTCTACCTTTTTCCCAAAACATTTTTTTACTTGTAATATCCTGGATAGTTTTGTAGCTTGATATAGAAATATGGGTAGTTTAACATCTGCTGCTTCCGGTAAGAAACTATTAATATTTCTTTGTATAGTCCTTTGGTATGGGAGTCAAGTATCTTTCACAACTTCACAAATGTCACAGAAGAAACCGGGTACTTGAGACGAGATTGTAAAGGAAACTTCGAAGTGCTGATCGGCGAAAGTCACACTCATCTGCTTCAGAGAAAACTCCTCCACATGAACACATGTGTATTCGGTCATAAACGAGGACGGAAAACGTGCATTCTTTCTGACTGGCGAATAATTTTCACTTCTCCCCGAACAGTTCCGGGGGCTGGAAAACTTCCGGGTAGTGAAACTTGTGCTAACCACCATTCTACCCAGCGATCTTAGATATCACTTCCATTGTGGCTTGGCCCAGGGGCTATGGTGGCTGAGCGGTTAGACTTTTAAATATACATTTCAGTAACCCTACTTAGCTGTACGGCCATCCAGGGTGTTCAATTCTACCATGACTACTACAATTTATCAAACAGTATATTAGCTATATAGATTCGCAAGATTTTTTTTATGGGAGGGTGGCTATTCGTCTGGGCGCCCGTAATTTAAGCTACAAATTCTATTTCTATTCAAAAGCATCATCCACACTGAGCGGTTGGACTGTTCGCCTCCCACCAAGGCGAACCGGGTTCAATCCCCGGCTGGGTCACCTCCGGATTTTCGCAATTGTGTATCGTGCCGGAGTATGCCACTGGTCGGTGGGTTTTATCGAGAGTCTCCCGTTTTCCACCCCCATACATTCCGGCGCTGCCCCATTCTCACCTTCGGTTCTCAATACTTCGATGTTAAGAGCCACCCAAATTTCTTCACTCACTCTTTCCATTCTCATCTCATTTCACCCTCATCGGCTCCCAGGGCCTGGTTGATAAGAGACGTCCAAATCTCTCGACTCAACACAACTCAACCATCCAGGCTGAAATAGGCGGACGGATATGCAAGTTATACTCGCATTCGTGGCCTATAGTTGCCATCATGGATGGAGTATAGTTGTTAAATTATGTATGTATTTTTTTTATCACAATTTCAAGAGACTATTAGCTGAGAGGGTGTTGTTTCCAGGGCAACGTCACGCAATACCTGGTGAAGATAGAGGGGATTGCTACCTCTTCCAACCCCTTCCACACATCCTATAAGCAAGTGTTACTGTTACAAGTACTGGCCTACAATGTGATTCTTCCAGGGAGACTCGCAATTACACATAGATCTCACTACATTTTTCCGTCACGCAAATATCACTCTGCCTAGAACAGCAAACTACAAGTGTCTGCTGTTTACCCATCGAGTGAAGCGGAATCAGGGAGAGACGTTCGCAATGATGCTGCAGCCATAGAGAGAGCAGCGAAATAGGAATTAAGGATTGTCGTAGTAGGTTGTAAGCAGCGAGTAGTTAAAGTTCTCCTTGCTTTCAGTACTAAATAATTCTCGGAGATCCTAATCCTTTTGATATATAAAGCTTAAGCCTCTCGATGAAATGCCACTGTGATCAAAGCTAAGGTGGATGGGTAGGTAGGGCTTGATATCTCGTCGACAGTATGGTCAAATGGAGACGGAGAAAGTTGCTCAGAGAAGAAAGGAAAGGCAAAGAATAGATAATAGTATGTAGCAAGGGACGACCACAGCATTTTCCTGTACGTGATTTCGGGAAAACAATGGAAAACCGTAATCAGGATGGCCAACTTGGAATTCGAACCAACTTAAAAACTGTTAACTCGTTAGGAATGCAATTCTGTTTATATCATGCTAATTATTACTCGGTTGTAAGTAAACTAATAGTTTTACATGTAATAGATTATATTTGTCACGAATTTTAACTGCACGCTTTCAATAAGACTTATTGGTAATTTTACGTTATCTTGACTGAACGTACGAAGTAACTTTCGATTTATATTATATGTAATTACGAGCAAGGATTGGTTGCTTTTGAAAGAATTCAATTAATCGCAAACGAGCTATACATTTTTCTATGCTTAATTATTACGATCTTTTATACGTGTAATAATCTGAACTTTATATTAGTGGCGGCTCCAGGAATAATTTCAAATGAGGGCACAAAGTTAAAAATTAATATAATATGAACTAACAAACCTCTAAACACTCCGGGTTTTGAATTTTAGTAGTTTCATCGTGCTCTCCAAGACTCGACACAAAACATTCTACAAAATCCATTGACTTCTATTGTAGGAATTATGTACAGTCTCTATAATGGCGTTATTTAACTGACCTGTATACTTCATCTAACTGAGTTCTTATATCTACCTTCCTTAGTATTACAATTTTCATTTAATTTTGCAAATGCACTTTGTTCCTAAAAGTTTTATCTATCTTGGCATTCAAATGTTTCAGCCATCAACACATGTAGTCGCTCACGTATTGTCAGAACCAAAAAGAATAAACCACAAACAATAAAACGCAGTATTATCATCGTATAGTGGTAACCAAATAATTTAACGGATGTATTTTTTACTCAAATTACTTGTATAATCTCTCTTTTAGGTGTGATAGGTTCGCGTTATAATAAGTTGTGGTATTGGAGGGCCAAGTTTTTTATTTAATGCCTGTCTTGACACACTGCTTCCCTAAAAAAAAATGTAATTCTGTTCACTTGGTTTTTTGAATGAATATGACATGTTACACGTAAGTTCAGTAAAGGTCTGTCTACATTTGCGCTATCCCAACCTGTGTGTTAGGACAAGGATATGCTGATTGGTGCACCTGATCCCCTGACGTCATGGTGCTGTCACGACCTCCCGTATCCCAAGTCAACCTGTGTTCCTAGTCGAAGCATTCAGAAAACTCACCTTTTGTCCCAAGTTGTGTTCTAAGATCAGTGGTGCCGACTTGTAGAGGATTGTGGGCACAATGCTACTTTTGCCCACCCAAAGTTTACCAAGGAGGGTTAGAGGGCCATTTTGCCCCTCCAAAATTCCCATGTATCTTGAAATTATTCATTTGTAATAATTTGTCGATAAATGTTGCAGAAAACAGTTTCCTTTTCTAATAATAAATTCCAATTGGAACAATTGCAATATCGGCGTTTTCTCGTTTTTTAATTGTATGCTTAATTTATGATTCCTTTTTACAATTTGTCAAATGTTATAACATATGTAAGTGTTGCTGTTTTGCATATATTTTTGTTTTTATTATTTCGTTTTTTTAATGGTGATATAATATTTAATCTTAGCTGTATGGATGGCAATACTTAATGTTTAAATATGTTGGGTAGATTATACTTTTATGTATATGAATTAATATATGTATTTTTATTTTGGTCTCACATTTTGTTACTGATTCAGGGAATTTAATGTATCTTGTATCCGTTTCGAGACCGTATACTCTATGGTAGCTTTAAGTTAGGCCATTGGTATGAGTCGTTTCCAGTGGTTTTAAATAGTAAGCATTTTGGTTGGCTGGCAGGTTGTAACCCTGCATTCCCATTGGCTGGTGAGACTAGCACAGGGTAGCCTGGTTCAGACAGTTAGGAAGAACGCTCTCTATGCTGCTGTCTTTTCTCCAGTACAGACGTAGATCAGGATGCTCGTCCGGAGTGGACGGAGCTTAGCCATTTTAATATAGTTTCGTTAGGGTATTTCGTTTTCTATAGCTGGCTATGAGTATTAATGATATACATGAAGAAGTGAGTGTTAGAAAGCCCTTCCACGTTTCAGCTGTTTTAGACGACGTTACGTTCGTGAACAGTTAGCCACGTATAAGAACTCCTACACTATATTGAAATCTGTAGCCGCCTAAAGACATCATTTTTCCTGCGTCCTACGTATTATATGGTTTTTCCCACGAGATCAACGTCACTGCACATCTGATAATATTGTTACATTGCGTTCTCCATATCCTAGTACAGCCCGCTATGAAGAAGCTGCTAGAACATCTATCCCGACGCCATGTTGGCAAGGCTTCGATAACATAGGCTCAAGACATTTGAAACCACAAATGACCCATTAAGAAGTCAAGTGCCTCACCGAGTAAAGCAAGCCAGGGATGATATAAGTTTTTATTACAGTTTTGAACTAAAACTGTGTAGTTTGGGAACTGTCTGGTTTTCATTACAAGCTTGAAACATTTTCAGTAATTTTGCACGTAACGCATAATGGTATGAAGTACAGTAGAAGCGACCACTACCTAACTGCAGCTAGTTTTTCAGTAAATGAGTTATTGCTCATTTACATTCAAGGTAGTCTACTTTAGTTTTGTTTCAGCACATATTAAGTTGGTACATAATTCAAACTGAAACTGAAACACATGGGAAAATCTAAAACATAACAGTCGTGCGTTACATCCTTGTAGGAGTAGACATGTAACCTTTCCCTTCTTTGCTAGATGAAACAATATATTTCTTATTCTACCAGTGTTCATGTTCAGTAAGAATTTCAACTGTCAGACAAATAGGTTTTTGTTTTGCCGAGAAATATCGACAAGGTGAGTGTTCTACGTCATCAGCAGCTGTTTCTGAACCAGAGTGTAATCAGAAATTCCTGTTCCGTAGTTTGAATAAACGACTGTTTCGTTATGCTAATTATCTGGTTTTGAATTGGCAACACCTCAATTTTTAACATAACTATAGTGTAAGAGGAGGTGATAGTTCTCAGTACAACTAGGTCCTGCCAGGAGGACATACACAAAATATGTTTTCTTTATCTGGTGTTGCGAGTTGAAACCACACTGTCCTAAAAGTTCTGGATTATCGTACACGTGCATGCTAGTACACACAAAGGAGGAACACGGTATGTACGCACACTATAATCTACGTCCCTACAGACCATCACCATTATTCACACACGTGATAACTCACTATTTATGGATGCTAATACTGCAGTACAGCAAAGTAACACTGCGCGTGGATTGCAGGATTACGGGCATCCTAAAGAGGGACAATTTTTAATTGTATGCTAACTGTCTACCCTCATCTCCACACTCCACACCCGTGTAACTGCATGCGTGTTGTACACACATTGTGCGTTATTGTATTACACAGTTTAGGGTATATTGTTCTTCATAATTGCAAGTGGACATTTATTTGGTCCATGCAACTTTCAGATGTCTAGTATTACCATTATGTTCAATAAGACGAACAGTAAGATATGTCACATTCATATGTACTTTCGAATTATACAGATTTCATGAACATTTATACAACCAATGCATCTAATGATTCACCCGAAACCGGATCTGAAGCTGCCTCATTTTTAAGACTAACTGTGCTTGACAATTTGGTGTGGTTAGTTAGACACTGCAAAATGTAATATACAAATTGTACTCAACAAAAGAAATTGTTTCGCTCAGAAGAGACTCGTAGATAGATTATGACCATGAAAGTAAGCATTCAATTTTTTAGAGGAAGTTTCTACGAAACCTAGCCTGAAACAAGAAAAAAAAAACCGTAGAAATACACTCACATACTTTACCCATGAAAAATACTCCCCAACGATACAATTCTCAAGATAACTCAACAGAGCAGTTTGAATGAGTGGAGCAAATGTAGATAGGATCGTAAATAATTTCATTTCATGTTATGAAAGAGCATTTAACAATTTTTTGCTGGAAGTGGAGCAGTTTCTGCTTGGGAGTGATGCAAATAAAGAAGAAATTATGCAATTCTACAAAGATGATGTGGACCCTGGCCGTTATTTTTGCTTCACACAGGGATGTTTCGCGATTTTCTGCAGAATGAATGAAAAAATGTCGATAACGTATAGTATATTATAAATCACTTCAAGCAAGGTGATCCTAAGGTTTTTGCTCTCAAAACTCTCCCAAGTATTTTTTTAAAATTGTGATGACAATTTTCGTGTCTACGGTAACAGCAGAGATGTATTTCTCTGATCTTAAAAGACTAAAGACGTACCTGCTTCCAGTGATGGGACAGCTGAGGTTAAGTTCTGTGAGCATTTTACATATTCACAAGAAGGCTGCTGTGGCAATATATCCGGATGAGGTAACATAGGACTATACAGCAAGAAATCAGACAAGAAAGTGTACATTCCTTCAGCGAACAGTATTTCCACATGAAAACTGTTCAAGTGCTACATTTGGTGGTTAAGAGAAGAAATAGGACATTCCTTCAGTAAAGTTATTTGTGTCGTATTTGGAGTAAGTTCTATCGTTTTGCTTATTTTGTCATGTTCAGATGTGAAAATATTTTATACTTCCCAAGTAGTAAACTACCAGCAGTTAACAGTTGGCCAACTGTTGGCAGTGATGGCAAACGTTCGCATTTATGACTGTCAGTATTGTTGACAATCAGCTCATATAAACAAAAGTGGTATTGCCTATTTTTTTAAATTATAGTAATAAGGGACAATGCTCTCACGATGATTGTTAGATTTGAACGGACGCCCCACAAGCAGATGATAAACGAAATGCTGTTACTTACTGCTGGGGAAATATTAGCAGCATATTTATGGGCCATTTACAGCATGCCAACTGTTGTTTACTGCTGGGTACATACGAGCAGCAAACATGCGAGCCACTGATGGTAAACCAACTGTTACTTCTGCGGATGTATTAGTAGGATTCTAATGGGCCCTGCTTGGCATGTCAACTGTTGCTTATTGCTGGGGACATATTAGCAGAATATTTACGATCCTTTTGTGGTATGCTAACTGTTCCTTATTACTGAAGAAACATTATCAGATAGCTGATGTACCATATTTATTGCATGCCAATTTAAATTCAATCGAACTGCATTAAACTTTAGCTAGAGAAAGTATGCAAACTTCTCAAAGCACTTGTTTATCAAACAGTGATCTGACCTCAAATCCTAACTACATTGTTCATGATAGTCGTTTTGGCAGGAAATCAGTCGAATGTTGGTACATGGAGACTAGTTCTGAGTAGCCAGCGTGATCACTCTGCCCCACGTCCACCCTGCGATTCATTAGCAGAAGCGGTGATTGTGTAGCTAGACTTTCGTCACTACGATTTGGGTTCCATTTAGGTCTTACGCCCTGTTGCACCAATATCTTTCCCGATCCGAGATCGAATGATCCTAGTTCCGAAACAGGATCCAGTTTGATATTGGTTCTAATTTAAAAGTGTTGCACCAACGAAAATGATTCTGGATCTCCGATTTCTCGATCGTGGTTCCAGAGTGAGCGATCGAAATTATGTATGAGAAAATTTTTGCTATTGGTTCGTAATATATGACGTCATGGAAGTAGGCGTATTTTTCACTATAGATAGAACTAGATGTGCGATGTTTTATCTGTTTTAAGTTAAGTATTGTTGTACGAATTTTACTGAATAATATTCAAGTGCGTATAATGTTTTAATTTCCCAAGAAAACAATCGTACGTAGTTCCATCTGTTGGCGTATTTTCAAACTACATTTATCGACGATGGCTGCTGATCTCGGATCGAAACTTCGAACCGCAAATTTCGGCGGTTCAAATTGAACTTCATCTCGATCTCCAGCCCAGCTCTAAACTCGCTCTAATGGTGCAACAGTTTTCTGTGTCGATCTTAGATCCGATCTCGGATCGAGTTTCAAACCACGATGGTGCAACCGGGCATTAGTGTACTTGTGGCGGTGGGTATGGGTTTCACGACCATTCCCTTTATTCTCGTCATGATCGAAAGTGCACATGAATAATTTCTACGCAAGCAATTTGTGAATAATATGTTATGTACTACAAACATCTTACTGTTAAAATGCCTTACAAGTGCATGAAATTATGCGCGTATTAAGAAGACTCGAACAAATCTTAAAACAAGTTAAATAAAGCTTAAATAAGAGCAAAACAAACAATTAAAAATTTTGAAATAAAAAGAAGTACATATTAAATACACGTTATTTCTGAGCTAAATAGATGTTAACGATGAGGTAATTAAGAGCTAAATAAGACCAAACACGAATTATGGTGTCCTAAGTAAACTATACATAATATATAAATTTAATTCTGCTTACGGTCAACTGTAAGTTACAAAGGCTTTAATAAGACTTTCATATAACAAATATTATTAAAATAAAATTCAATTAATTATAAATAGTTGCACACTTGTGAGGTATAATTCTAAGCTAAAAACAGACTTAAATAAGATGCTTAAATATTAAATAAATAAGTAGATAAGAGTTACTTAAGAGTTAAATAAGAGTCCACTAATATCTGATTAAAATTGATTAAGTACTAATTATGAGTTAACTATAAAGCAAACAAGGCTTAAACAAGAGTAAAAATAAGAGATAACTAATAACTAAACAAGAGTAAAAGTATTAAATAATAGCTAAGAATATTTCCTGTAGGTTTTACTTGTGAGGCAAGTAAGGCTTACAAAGATCTAAAATCAGTTACCTATACATATCATAAAGGTACACATGCGGTATATAAGATTGACATATGATCTAATTAAGACAACAAAATTATAGCGATATTATCTAAATGTACTCTTCGTAAAGTTTAAATATAATATAAATAAGGTTTACATAACAGGAAATAACGACAGCAAACTAACAGTTAACTAGCAGGCAGAACTATCACGTAAATAAAAGGTAACCAATGCATTAGAGCTATTAGTATTATCTATCCATTATTGTTAAAAATATAATAAATATTTTCTTTAAAATTTTGACATATTCCCAAAAGTAAATTATAGCTTAGATTTGACAGTTGGCTATATTATAAAATATAATGTCACTTAATGACTTGGGAAATTCAAAGATAAAGTTGGACAGAGTTTATCACAAAAATAATTGCATTATAAACCTTATGAAATGAGAATCGTGATGGTGACAAAGATGTTATTTATTCATCTCAAGAAGACTGTTGTATGGAACTGATTATCTCTCAGAAAGACTGCAACTGCTAAAGATAAAACTAACGTTAAAAAAATGTCTGAGTGTAGATTTTAGAAAACCTACTGAAGTTGAAAACTATAATAATGTGGGGTTTAAGAAGTCAAAGTAATCATATCTATGATAAAACCAAAAACATAGTTACTGATAGTACATTAAATTTTCAATGCTCGTTTAACCATATCCAGTCTTTCATCTTGTTTCACGCGGACTCCCGCGCTGGGCGCCACGTTATTGGCTATTCACGGTAAAATGTGCACTTTTGAAAGTTTGTTTAAGATCTGCTTGTATGCCTGTTGTGTAATATTTCGACTTATGTAAAATTAACGTTACCTTGGGCCTCATCCCTTTATTCTTGGGTCGGTCAAGTTGAACTGTGAAATTATTGGAAAAGTAAATATTTTACAAATCTACTCATTTATACTCTTCGATGCACAAAAAAAAAAACAGAACACCATAGAAATAATTAAAGTTATCACAAATGGTTACCTTGCACATTTTATTCGACGTTAAGTTATGGAATTACTTCCCAACCATCGTTACCAACTTTACTGTGTACATGTCACTCAGTGCACCCGTTAAAGTGTATGCAGGTACGATGGAGACTTTTTTCAAAGGTTGGATTTAAAAGTGCTCACTTTATCTTGAACATTCTTTATCTGTGTTAAGGGCGATTACTCTCGGCATGGTGGGGAGTGGATCCCTACGACCTGCCTTTCCCCCAGGCGGACAAAGTCGCTGCTACGTCGCTACGCCGGCGGGGATGGCGATGATTAACAGGTGACCTGACCTGAAGTCATCACTGTACCGGAGAATTCGACGAACTGAGAGCATGTGCAAGAACATTCTGGTCGCCACCTTCATCGACAAAACGCGACGTATGAAGGTTCTGGGCCAGGGTGCCTGAGCTATAAATGTAGCTGTATGCAGAAGGTCGGCAGCCTGTGAAGTACGTGTAATGGGGAAGGAAGAAGAGAGCTGGTGGCAACGAGGGTGTGAGAGACTGCAGTGGACGAGCACGTGCGTGGCAGTGACGAATGAAACTGCGCGAGTGCTGCGGATGGCAAGTTATCCGACGATTGGAAGACTATTATGTATACTCAGGGTGCTCCAGAACATTCCGGACAGGAAATTACTGGTGATACCTAGGCTCCAAAATTGAATGGATGAGTGACACAGACTTGATTGTAAATACAGGAACTGTCAGATATAAATAGACAATTTTAATAGTAATTCAAGATGTGTTCATAAACAAATTATAGACTAGTTTTAGCTATTGGATCGTATTAATTTCTGGTAGGTGATAGGCGATTATATAAATATTATTAATATCAAAATCTTAAGTATTAAATATTTTTGTGAATTATTTATAAATAATTTGGAAAATAACTATTAGTTATTTTATTTAGTTAATACCTTCATACCATAAATAACCTGGCTATGCTGAGATGCTTTGGAAAATCGTTAAAACTGGTCTCAGAAGTTGAATAGATGAATACAATCAATAATCTTATACTAAAATACATTATTCAGTAGGATATAAATTACTAAGAAACTTAAACTAATAAAAAATATTATCAGGTGGCACAATTGGGGTAGTTTGAGAAAGAATCGCTGTGTACGAAAATTAGGAGGATTTCGGTAATATGGAAGCACCTTTTTTTATTGGAGTAGCAACTGATCAAATGAGCAGTGTCAAAGAAAATGTAAAAATGTAAATCAAATGCAGAAATGATAATGTAAGTGGCCGAATTAATAGTGCTAGAAAATCTGTACATATTGTTAATGAGAATGAATATAATAAAACAAATAATGTTGTCAATATTGCTAATGAGGATGTAAATAGTCAAATTAGTAATATATGAGAACAAGTAAACTAGTTTGAAAAAAACAGTGGACAAACTGGACAAAAAAAATAGCCAAGGTAGAACTGCAGGTGAGCGATCTGAAGAAGGAATGGCAATAATTCCTATATAAGAAGCAGCTGATGAAGTCATAAGGTTGACCATCACCGAGCCGAGGAATGTTGGCATCACAGAGAAGGTACACTCTTAAGAAATTATTTGTAAATTTACCATACCAGTGTATACGTTTAGAAAGAAAGCAGGAATGGTAATATTTTCCCCTATACATTCATTTTAGCTTTCATACATTTGCTCAGGAAACAGACAAATTCTTTCGGAAGTTCCCAATTCTGTACAGTAGCGACGCTGAACATTCCTATAACTGCAGCTCGATGTGTGGTATAATTTCCATACACTGTATAGGTTAAACACTTCCATTATAGTTTAGGAAGTCTACCAGAAATTGTTTACAGTGTAGAGATCGCCGCCAAATACAGCTTTCGCAGGAGAGGCCCGGCAGATCTGCAGTGTGGGTACACCTTAGCAAAGGATAGATAGACTAAAGGTGCCACAATTGCGCCCCGCCCCTCACGATGGATATACACCTTGGTTCGAATACCGGCACCAGTTTGAGATCGTCGCCAAATACAGCTTTCGCAGGAGAGGCCCGGCAGATCTGCAGTGTGAGTACACCTTAGCAAAGGATAGATAGACTAAAGGTGTCACAATTGCTCCCCGCCCTCACGATGGATATACACCTTGGTTCGAATACCGGCACCAGTTTGAGATCGTCGCCGCTCTAATGGTTGGGCTGACGAGCAGCAGGCTTACATTATTACTTTTCACTTTATTTATTGTTAATTTTTTTACCTGTGTAGTAAAAATATCGTGTTGGAGGATTTTTCATAAATTTAATATTTTGTAAATTGTAAATAATTAAATAAATAATGTAGTTTTTAAATTTAAATTTGAATTGTTAAATGCCAATAATACTCAAAAGCATGTGGTAATTCTGTATTTTGTTTACCCTTCTATGCTTTGTGGATACCCACCGTATCCACATCCGATTATACAAAGGGAAAGAAAACTACATAAAAAGAAGGGATATAATGTGTTTTTTTTAATGTCCTGCAGATCAGTAATGGTACTAGTAATTTACTGGCGAAAACACACAACCAAATATAATAGTAGATATTTCAATTGCTTTCACCCAGTCATGTAAGTTAAATACTTCTTAAATGTTACAGCCGTATCTAAAGTTTTAAGTTAATGATTTTCGGAAAATGTTTTGGGGTAAATACCATTTTTAGAATGATAATACTTATACTTTCCAACTATATTAAAATTTACTAATTTTTTTTTTTTCATGTTTATGTAAAAGGTTTGACGAATAAGTGTGTCTCGACAATATGTATTAAACATAATTCTTCATACAGGATCACAAATAAAGCAGAATCTCGTTGTTCGGTGTCCTCTGGGTACTTCTGTGGCCAGGTAGGGGACCGCGTGGGTCAGTTGTACCTTTCTGGGGTTTCTGTACTCGGCGATGCCTGTCTCACCCATTGAGGGGTGGCTCACTATGTGAGAGGAGTACTCAGGACGCTCCAGAACATTCCGGAAAGGAAATACGGTTGAATGTGGGCTGAGCAAGGTTACACTGAATGGACAAGTGATACAGATTATATTGTAAATACTGTAACTGTCAGTTATCAAATAAGTCAATTTTGATAGTATTTCTATAGGTGTTTACAAATTAATAAAAGGGACTGATTTTTAATATTTGTGATAATTTATGTTAGATGACCGTCTATTATGTACATATTAGCTGTAAATACGGTATTAATCGATAGCCATTAATGTAAAATCCAGGGTTTTAAATATTTTATAATTTTTTATAAATGAATTAGGAAGACATTATTGGCTCTCTTATTTAATTTAAACCTTGCGTTAAAGAACCTGTATAAGCCCAGAGACTTAAAAAATTATGTCAGATATATTGTTACCGTCTATAACACAAATTTATTTCACCATTTTTATCTACTTAAAAATAAGTTATATAGTCTGAAATTTGAAATGTTGTGATTTTTAACTACAATTAACTTATTTTAGAACTTATTTTCATGCAGTTGTATGGATGCAACGAAGTAAACGTTTTATGACTCTTAACACATATTAACTTTTTTTTGGACTTCTTCAAAAACGAAGTCTCTGAACTGGTCTGAGTATGAGCAAGAATATAAATTTTGTATCTACTGAGACTAATTTTATTTTGGGCATAGCAACTGAAGTATTATAAAAGTTAGTAATTATCTTGACTGTATTAGTGGAGCAAATGTACTCTTGTTTGAAAAACTTTTTCAGAAACCAAACATAAGGGATGATTTCATCAAAAACACGAAAAGGGGTGTTTATAAAGAATATTATGAAACCATTTATGTCCATTTTTGGAGATCAAATTTCTAACAAGGGTGACTGCATCTCTAAAATATCATAGTATTTAACTATATATTATTTTTATTGATATAATATTAATGAAATTAACCTTGATGCAAATGGGGCAATCGCGGACTGTGTAGGGATTCTGGAAATCTATAGTAGAGTCTGAAGCACATTTTCTCAGATAGACCTAGTCATCCAATAATAAACGTATACTTACAGATGATGTAAAATCGCGAAAATTTCTTGAGCCAATATATCTTCTATAGCGCTTTAAGTAGTTTATTCTTTCATGATTGGATGAACAAGGTTCTGACTGTGCTAAGTTGTTTGCAGGCCAATCATGAACGTTTTGCCACATAGTATCAGAATCTCATTGGCCCAGTGGGTACTAGCTTCAAATATGCATGACAGCCAATAAGGAAAGAAAACTGTCTGACATGTTTATAGTACGCTGAATCCTAGCAAACAGTCAGTTTTTCCCACGATAAACCATCATCTATACGCATGCTCTTTCCACCAGTATATAGGCAAAACAAAAAGAAAGACTATAAAAATCAAACAATACATCTTAAAGCCAGCTAATCCATAAAACTGCAAAACAAAACGCTTGAGAAGATATTTAAACACGATGGCAAGAACACTAACTGTGTATAAATGTGTTGGGTGAATGTTAACCTTACATTCAAAGGTCTGCATAGTACTAAAACGCAAGATACTTGTTACCTGAAAAATAAAATTAGTAGCAGCTAAAAATTGGAATTTACCATGTTTTATACACGATTTACTTTGCACAACAATCAACCTTATGGAAAACACTGTCCAAAAATTAACACATTTTTAATGTACAATATAATTTTTTTTATAAAGAAAATGGTAAGAACTTAATAATAATACAAGATTGCTTAAATATATTTCTACGCGTTTTCTGGCGTCTCTTAGTCGTAAGGCAAACAACGAGCTTGTTTAAAGTTTAAAAAATACATTTAAATTTTCCTTAAATAATATGCTGTTTTGCAATGTAGTCCATATTAAATATCGGTAACAACAGAGCATATAATTTATGACTGAAATTTGAAACTTAATATTCAAACAAGAAGTTTTTATTACGTGTTGTACAACATTTTTTAAAACAGTACTAACAATTTACTCTACATGATTTTAAACAAATAAATACAAGTAAAACTACACATTTTTCGAAAACGGTACTAACTGTTTGCTCTACATGATTTTAAGTAGATAAATAAATAAATAAATAAATAAATAAATAAATAAGTAAATACAAGTACAACTACAAATTAATGTACACGACAGGTGATAACTTAGCCGGAAACAAATTTTTAACAGGGATTAAACACGTCACTAAGTTCATTTGATACCATACAAACTTATTAACGTATATTACGTTGGGAAATACGTTCTTAATACTAAACACTACTGAACATGACATCAACCACACTTGCATAGATTCTCACAAGTTTTATTATCTCTTTTCCTTTTACTGTTTCAGAAACTAACATAAAATTTACTTTAATATACTTTTTGTTAGTTTTGGTAATTATTAAATAGGGTTTACAAGGTTTTAATTGTATGACAAGCAAGTTAAATAATAAAACAATTAGTAATTAACACATCCTAAAAAAAATAAAACAGTGGCTTCATATATTGTCAGATCTTTAGTAACAAAATTTCAGTGAATATTCTTTCAACCACTTCCACACAATGAAAAGTAACTTCTTCTATCTTTGTTAGAGCATCTTACAACAGACAATACTTAACAGTACATGTTAAACACAATATATAATGCACACACATATGTAAAAACTCCATATACTGTAGATGTTAATGTCATAAATAAATAAATTTATCAAAACTGGCTTTTATAAAATTAGTATGTACAAGAAAATAGAGATCATAGAATTTATCACATTCATAGTACTGATATGTCATCATTGATTTAACCTCATTTGAAAGGTGAGCTCACTGTCAACATTAATGTAGATGTTATACACAAGTGGTTTGATTTCATAAATAACATCTCAATATTCTATACTGCTTAACTGGAATAAAGTATATTTGCAAATTTATTTCGGGTGTAATATTTAACATTATAAACTTAAAAACACACAGAAAAATTTACCATCTGCAAATTAGAAACGAATTTTCACATAGATGTTGTGTTCCATGATACACTCAGAAAAGTTTTAGGTATTTTGAAATTAATGTTCAAATTAGTGAACACAGTATTAATAACAATACACACTAATATTTTTGTAACTAATCCCAGATTCCTTCCTATTTAATATTGTATTTGCAAAAGAAAAATTTATTTGGGAAATGTAATTCTGACCTGCAATTAATAGCGAAAAATTTTCATTTATATGAAACAAATCGGTTGAGACAAGCTACATAAAGGAATTCAAATGAACGTAACAGAAATAAACAAACGAAATGAAAAAATAATAATTGAAAATTTAAGGTGATTCAACAAACATTTTTCTGAGTAAAAAGTGAAAATAAGTACGTTTAAAAAAAGTCCACATTAAAATTGGTCAATAGTACATTACTCTATAAGTACAACAAATCACTAAAATTCTTGTTATGCAAATACACATTTACAAAATCAAGCTTTAAATTTAGGCATGTGGGAATGTTTTCACTGAGTGTAAAATTGCACGACGTTGTTTTCCTGAGTAAACACAGAAATCTAGAAGTATGATGAATTTTATAATCACATGTTATCACATCTGCAGCTAAGTATGAAGTGAGCATGATGCTACTCATTAAATGTAATTCATAAAAATATAACGTTACACTTTTTAGACAGTAAATTGCTGTACTTTGTCTTCTATTTGTGCGCATAAGTAACGGTACTGTGTACTGTGTGTATTGTTGACACTCACATTTCATTATCAAATATCACAGAAATGTTGCTCGGGTAAAGTAGTTCAGCAGGAACAAACTGCAGTCTTAACCTGTTGGCAGTGTAACGATAAAACAGACAATGTGTTCAGCGACTTATTAGTGCTTCATGTTCTAATGTGGCACTGGGTCAAAGGTCATACAACTTTGTTGCAACATTTTCCCACTCAATAAAATAGAAATATAACTATGGCGGACCCTTAGTTTTTATAATACATAATTTATAATAACTCTGTTTGGGCAATGAACCATTCTAAGTTCAGAAATACTCGTGCTGTTGATTGTTACGTCAACACACACGGGATCATATTGTAGTCTTAAAAAATACATACCAATTATTTTTCCCGAATCCTGACACGCCTAGGATATGGACAAAAGCTTGACCATTAAAAAAATTATCATGGGGATTGCTTGCATGCTTAACGTTGGAATGGACAATATAATACAAAATCAACGCATTAATGAAATTTAGTTAATTTACTATCTGAACTCTTCAATATCGCAGTGAAAGGTAGGCTATACTTTAACAAATCTTCAAAGGGAGCATCGCCCAGTTGCGGTGTTGAAGAGTATTTTCAGCTTGATAATGTTTTTTTTTAAAGCATATATTAAAATTTTTTGTAGTTCAGATGGGAAATGACGCTCACGTAAGGATGGAATGTACATTCTAAACAAGCTAACGGGAGTTCTTGAGTATCACTCCATACAACGAAGTAGCACGGAATGTACGGCGGTGTGGGAGCTATGAAGTAAAAACGGCTGTAGAAGAGTCATTGGTCTGCCAGAATTACCACAGGAGCCGAGGACGACGATGATTGATGGATCGCGTTGACAGGTACCAGAGTTCCGGCTGCCAAATCATTCGCATTTTCTCTCGACAGAAATCTCGCAACAGTATCCTCGATCCAGGCATGTAGCCTCGCACATATCTAATCGCACAATGAGATCAACTGCAGCTGGCTTTTATTAACAAACGAGACAAACGTATTTGGAGACTCTGGCGCTCTGTTAGGTTACTATGAGAATTTCTGGTGCGCGTGTAGGTACATAACCTTCCATCCCTCATAAGACCTCCGAGTCTTTGCAGGGCTGTATTTGGGATGTTTTAGTAGAACGATATCGCCTGTCCCCGAGCTATCACAGCAGACAGTGACAAACGAATTATAAATACTCGTTCATGATTCATGAAAGATGACGTTTAGAAGGCCCGGCTAAATTCATTATTTCCGCTTACTGCGTACCTTCCACGAATGTCAATTAACACTACTTCACGCCTAATGACTTGTTCAAACATGTCGGTCAGGCGATACTGTTTAATTAATAGAAATATAACTATTAGAAAATTTCTTCGTCTAGTACGTATTAAACAAAACGACTCATTTCAAATACGAACACCTTAAACACTTCAAATTTAATAAGCTATCAAGACATAATTAGCTAACATTACAGAGCATTTCACGTTAAAGAAAATAAACTTATGGAAAAGATTTTATAATTTTGACATATAAAGTGTGCGATACGCCATAAACCAGTTTACAGAAACATTTTTGTAATAGTGTTTCAAGAGTCTATCGCTGGTGACAAGTATAAAATAATTTGGCACTTATTTTGTAATACATTTAACTGAGACAAGCAGCTCTTTTTTTCCTGTATTCCGAAGTGAATAGCTAAGAAAATATACGTACAGGATGAATTTATCCGCATTGGTAAATTGTAGCAATTATGTCGAAATAAATGTCACTTTGAAAGAATTTTAACTATTAGTTCCCTTCACACTTGTGACATATTGTGACATGCCGTATGTATATATATATATATATATATATATATATATATATATATATATATATATATATGTTGTATGTGGCCAAAAACTAGTATTCTGTGCTGAATTAAAAATTCAAAGCAAAATCCATTTTTGATCAATACAGACAAGGAATCGGCTAACACGCTATTCATTGTTAACTTATTACAGGAAATTACGCAGTTATACATTTTCGGAAAAACATATTATCATACGAATACCTAAACATATCGACAAACAATCACAAAAAAACAAGTCTTTTGGATTTGAACCACACGCAAATTAAACCAATTAATTTGTAGATATTTAAATAGTTCTGGAATATTAAGTATACAATTAAAGAATGCCCATAGTTAAAAGTGCTGCGGTAAAATAATCTTATAAAACCGCAGTGAATTTCACTGACAGTCTTGATATCACACACTTTGTAAATATTAAAATAATGTGATTTTGGGCACAATTTTTTTTCTGTTTGAAACAATTTGTTTAATAGTTTATGATGTCTCGGGACATAAAATGCATTGATCTTTTCAATCAACTTTCTCATTTTTACTGCCACAAAATTTGTTATTAAAATAATTGTTTCAACAGAAACGTCTTAAAAAGACAATGGTGGCGTGGCGTGTGATATTACTTCTTAGTCAATATTCAGTACCTATTCATCTGGGGAAGAAAAATTATATCTTTATGGCGCAGACTGTTTTTTCAACCGGATATAGCTTAGGGAAAGAAATTTTTAAAGGGCGGGTGGAGGCTCCAGTCCCCCCTCGAAATTATTGTGTTATAGCAATTGTTTGCTCTTAGGCTGTCATTGAAATAGTGAGCATTTAGCTACAAATGAATGCCTGTGTCATTATAAATAACAAATATTAACCCCCTCCCCCCAAATTTCTTTTATTAGGTTGTCTACGAATATTTCTCGCTATCCTCCCCAAAAGAATCCTGAATACGTCCCTAGTTTACATGATTACAGATTTTTATTTTTTTTTGCAAACAAAAGTGTTCTTTAGTAGCCAAAAATTTTATACGCATGTTCGTCAGAAAAATATAGTATCATCGATTCTATTCAACAACACCAACGGTAATAGGTTTTCTCAGGGCCATGTTAAATATGTCGATAAACATAATTAAGTTTGTCAAGCGTCACCAAGACACCGACATCAAACATTATTCGGCAAACTAATGTTTACTGCCTGTTCTTCATAATATTAGAGTTTCCTTAGCGATATGGTGTTCTTGAGCAATTGCTACTAAAGGTTTCACCAAAATGTTCATGAACCAAAGGTACTTGAAGTTTAGTTCTACAACTTACGTTACACTAAGAGTTTTTCAACAACTGACGGTACGCAGTCGTTCTTCAGTAAATTAAGGCATGTCAAGTGTTATTTATTTTTTTCCATAGCAATTTGCGTATACTGAGAGTTTTTCCAGTAATCTAAGGTCTGTTTGATTTCCTTCAGCAGCACGAAGAAATCAAGGTGGCACTCAGGAGCCAGAGTGTAGCAGCAATGTCCCCCCGGCTCCTGCACCATAGGTGTCGGAGATCTCACATAGGGGAGACCCAGGCTACGAGTGGTGCGCTATCTGCGAGGCGATCCAGCGCGAGGTGTCCGACACCTTGTGGTAGATTCCCGGCTGGTGGTCGACGGCGCAGCCGAAGCCGGCGCTGGTGATACCAGCCAGCGTCCAACGGCCCTCCTCGTGCACGATCAGCGGTCCCCCGGAGTCGCCCTGAAACACCATTCAACTTGGCAGGCTGTGGCTGTCTCACAGCTGACTCTGCATTTTGGAGAACCGCTTCTACCTGTAACTCCTCACATTGTTTACATGATATATTTTAATGGCAGCGACCGGTGTTGTGTTTGAAAATCTTTATTCAGTTAAACATTATCCAGACAATAGGTGTTCCATATTAAATATTATCTCCAATATTTGCAATAAACAAGTGTTTCATGTCAAACTTCAAATATGTGTACCGCCCTTTAGACCGTTCGTATATACGTTTTCGACTTTTTTTTTTTTTTTTTTTTGTGATCACTGTGCAGTCAAACTTTGTCGGTCAACTTTAGATACAACCTGTATACCAACCAGACGGTGTGACATTTGTGTTGGTTGTATTTTTTTTTTTTTACGAAGCTACGTGTCCAGTTGAGCGTTGGTGCGCGGGGGGCAGGACAGGAAGGTTGGCGGACGGGAACTCACCAGGCAGGCGTCCATGTGCCCATCGCTGTGTCCGGCGCAGAACATCTCCGGGAAGAGCTCGAGGTTGATGTTCTTGCGCTCGTGCCACAGCAGGCACTCCTCGTCGCTCAGGATCGGCACCGTCGCCTTCTGCAGGATGTTCGTCCCGGTCTTGCCTGCGCAAGCCACACACACACGCGCACTTCAACCACACTCCATGTGGTCTGCGGCCTTAGCTCTAGAGCGCAGCGTTCGTCTGGCTCGAGGAAATCTACACTTGACGAGTCGTGTCACTGCACCGGATTTTAACTACGTGGTTTTTGGTACAGGCAACGGCCGTAGAAGACAGGTAGAAGACACTAGCTTTAAAAGTTGACGCCCTTAGGCCGGGTGCAGACGAGCGGACAGCGACCGCGCGGCCGCAAAAGCGTTCCACGAGGGCTTGGCTTATATGTACCAATGCACACGTAGCTGCTGCGCCTCTGCGGTGCCGCAGCGGCGCCGCCGGGGTCTATGTCCGCACATGTGCATACGGCCTATTGACCCGTTCAGTTGATCAACCAAGCCGCAGAGCTCTGCTACCGAAGTAGTGCCGTTTACGTGCCTAGCATAGGGAGGGTAATTGCAATTTTTCTTAGAATGGGGAAATGACGTTTATACATCTATGGCGTATCCTTATACCAGCAACGATAACAAAACTAGTTTGCTTGCAGCGCTCTGTGGCTACTGTATGAACTAAATCAGTCAATGAGGAGGTCAATTCGCTAACATTGATAGACGAGTGTCTAGACCTGTCTTCTACGGCTTGTTATAGGCCATTTACGGTAAAATCTGCACTTATGAAAGCGCTCCTTAAAATGTACTTGTATGCACGTTGTGCATTCTTCCGCTTTATGCAAGATTGACATTGTCGTGGGCCTCATCACTTTATTATTGCGTCGGTCAAGAGAAACTCTGTAATTATTTAGAAATTTAATAACTAACAAATCTACTCATTTTTACTCTTCGATGCAATAAAAAATAAAAAGAAAGCGAAATAAATAATTTAAGTTAACAGAAATGGTTACCTAACAGTTTTCATTCGACGTTAAGATACGGAACTAATTCTCATCCATCATTACTAGAGACATGCAAAAACTTCATAGTACTATATAATATTCGAGCAGGCGCAATTTCTCCATTGGTTGCTACATAAATGTTGAGCCACGCCCTTTCTGAGTGAACTGCACGTGATTGGGACACACAATAATAAAGTGTTTATTTTTTGGCGCAGAGTTACCCGGGCGTGTAAAATAAAGAATGGCCCAATGTCACACGTATTGCGAAGGAAAAGTGTTTTAAGTTTAACATTTTCTCAAATAATAACGCAAATTTTTCAGGTCTCTAATCGTTACCAACTTTACTGGGCGCGTATCACTCACAGCTTCAGTTCAAATATATGCAGGTAGGGGCAGTAACATTTCCTAAGGTTGATTTCAAAAGTGGTCACTTTATCGTGAACAGCCTTTAGTCGTGAAAAGACAAAATTCAGCTAGCTCAGAAAATTTCTGCTTATGCTTGGCGACAAACTGCGAATGGCACCTTCAGCATCTACTTGCATATGTTATGTTAAAAGGGCGGAAACAATACTGTAGCTGTCTCTCTTATTCAAAGATTTCAGCGACGGCAGTAGACATACAGCGAAAAAATTCAAAATAATACTGTAAAACAGCTTTCGTGTGTGTGTGTGTGTGTGTGTGTGTGTGTGTGTGTGTATATATATATATATATATATATAGCGAGAGAGAGAAAGAGAGAGAGAGAGAGAGTGAGAGAGGAGGGGGGGGGGACATTAATTTGTAGAAAAAATTACACAATATGCCTGAAAACAGTTATTTCACAGTGAAATAATCAATTAATCCAAAATATAAAATTCGCATTTAGCAGTGATAGGGCAGAGACATGCGAAATTGGTGTTATTATTTGAGGACAGTTTAAAATCAAAACACGTTTACCTTTGCAATATGTTGGTCATTAACCATGCGTTATTTGTCACGCCCCTTGTAAATTTACGCCAATGAATACGCACTTCTCAATCGTGTATACAGTTCACTGAGAAAGGGCGTGACCTCACATCTGGGCAGTAGACCATTGGAGAAACGACCCCAGCTCGAATATACACAGTACAGTGATTTCTCGCTTGATGCCAAAAAATAACGCGAATTTGGCAAGTCCCTAGTGAGAGCCTGTTAAAAAGAATGTCATACATGGAGCATTATGCAAGTTAAGGCGCAAGATGCTACAGTGGCAAAGCTCTAACAGCTGTATAACAGCGCGTGTTGATAGTGGTAACGTTACACAGCGCTTGTCAACTTTGAACTATTTCTACGCGATGCAGAAATTCGAGATGAAGCAGACCTTGTGATTGCCACAACACAGTGGCCAGGCCCTGGCTTGTGCTGTCGGCGGGCGCTGCATCGCGGTCAGTGTACAAACGCGAAGCACGTTCATTCCTCTAAAGGATGTTCATGATAAAGTGAACACTTTTAAAAATAACCCTTGGAAAAATTTACTGCCCTTACCTGCGTGTATTTTACTAGGTGCACTGAGAGACATATGCCCAGTAAAGTTGGTAGCGATGGAGAGAAAGTAATTCTTTGTTTTAACATCGAATAAAAAGTGTTAGGTAACCATTTGTAATAACTTAAATCATTTCTTTTTCCTTCTGGTTGTTATAATGCACTGAAGTGTAAAAATTAGCAGATTTGTAAAATATTTACTTTCCTAATTATTTTTCAGTGTTACTTTACCGTCGTATGAATAAAGTGATGAGGCCCACGACAGTGTTAATTTTACGTAAGGCGGAGACATACACAACGTGCATACAAGTAGCTAGTAAGCAGAGCCTTCAAAAGTGCTCATTTTACCGTGAAGAGCCTTTAACATACTACGATTCGTTACCACATGAGCACTACTTAAACGAGCTACATCCTCATATGTTTTCGAACCACATGTGCGTTACTGATTCACAGCATCATATGCTTTCTAATGCACTGATACACACACGCGCCCGTGAATCTATGTTACAAACGTTGGTCACGTGATTCCTCATGAAAATTGAGACAAAATTCATGATACGTGACTGGTAAGGAGGACATGCGCCACTAAAGCAAAATATGTGAGGTTAAAGAAGATATTTGTGGATGATGTTTAGTTGATAAAATATCTTAAACCTCAGATAATTCGATTCGTAAAATCATACCCCTTCATAAATCAAATTATGGTAGCCAGATAAGCGGCCAAAAAAAAATTCTAATAACTAACTATTACTAAGTTTTGATACTTGAAGTATACATGTGCCTATTAACAATTAAGGTCACTTTATTAAAACACCTGAGGTGAGCCGTACTTAACGGGTTGACATATTTTCAAAGGCTGAAGAGGCACGCCTGCACAGATAGGCAACTCCTTTTCAGAAAAAGGGAGTGAGGGAAGAGATTTGGACGGCTCTTAACATCAAGGTCGTGAGAGCCGATGAGGGTGAAGTGAAGCGAGGTGAGTACGGAGCAGCGCCGGAATGCAAGGGGTGGGGAAAACGGGAGATACCCTAGAAAACCCGCCGACAAGCGGCATCGTCCGGTACGATTCCCACATGCGAAAATCCGGGTCGGCCCCTCGAGGAATCGAACCAGGCTCGCTTTGGTGGACGGCGAGTAGTCTAACTAGTACACCACCGTGGCCTCTTATTTCAAATCAATAACTCACTCGGTTAAGAAGATTTCCTTTTTTGTAACCACAAGTACTTACAGGTTGTTCACAGTTCAGCGAGTACTTGCGTAATGAACCTGAGGACAATGTATCTTCAACGGGTACAATTGCTGACATGTGGCCAGTAAAGTTGGTAACGATGGAGGGAAAGTAGTTATATGTCTTAACATTGAATTAAATGTTCTAGGTAAACAATTAAACTATTAAATTTATTTATTGAGCTTTCTTTTTTTTAATGCACATAGGCCTATGTGTAAGAATACGCAGATTTATTAAGTATTTACTTTTATAATAATTTTACTAGTTCACTCGACTGACGCATAAATTATGTGATCAGGCACACGACAGTCTTAATTTTACGTATGGTCGATAAAAATACGACGTGCGTACAAGTAAATCTTAAGTAGGGCTTTCGAAAGTGCTCCGTTTACCGTGAACAGCCTAACGAAGTCATACTAACATTTGGATCATTGTGTTTTCCTACTCGCTTTGATCTGGAGCTCGCAACAAAACTGCATGTTATACAACAGCAAGGGCAGAAAATTAAATGCAGGTGCGAGGACTGCAATGTGCAAGACTCGGTTCATGATGAAACACGCGAATGTAATGAACGTGTGCGTATAGGCTTCTCACGGTAAAGTGAGCTCTTTTTAAGGCCCTTCTCAGAGTCATTTGCCTCTAATAAATACATTTTATTGCAGCCTCAGACGTTTTATTTTGAAAATGGTGAAAAGGATGTAGTACACTGTTTTTATTAGTCACGTGACATTGTATGTAAGTAGTATATTTATGCCGATTTTGGCGCATGATTCATGAGTAGGAGCCAGGAGCCGTCCGCCATCTTGGATGACGTCACCTCCTGCTCTGTCATTCCGGTCGGTCCGTGGTCATTTTACAGACAAAATCACTTGTTTTACCCAAAAAATCACTTCAGAAATAAATTATTTTTCCCAAAAATCACTTTTCTTCCTCTCAAAAGATTTCTTTTTCCTCCCAACCCTCCAACATTTCCAAAAATTTGTGAAAAAAATGCTTGCTCCTCAATGTGGCTGACTTGATCCCTCATTGTGGCTGAGGCATCCCAAATATCAACCACAATGAGAAATTTGAGGAACCGATAAAATACAATAAAATTAGAAATTATTTTTTATTTTAATTTAAATTAATTTATATTAGTGAAACATTAACAGGTATAAGTAATGAGTGTTATATATCACCGGACTGTATTTTCAAGGCGCATACGATCGTGATGTCATATCGATTTTGTAACCCAATATCAGGTCAACCATTTTATTTAAGAGGTATGCCCCTAACCCACTCCTACCCTCCATTTCAAAACTCAATACCGTCACTCCATCTTACCAACTCCCATCACCCGCATCTCAACCACTATACAATCTCGCCACCTCACCTTGCCCCCTTCTCTATAATCCTTGAAACCCACTGTTTTTTATGAATGTATGTAACAATATTTTTAAAATAGTAAATATCATGAATTTAAACAGAAAAAAGCTTTCCAATATATGTGGCCATGAGCCATAAATGCACTGACAGAAAATAAATATAAAAATTATATATCAGAATGTTTAATCGACTAATGTGATTGTAAGAGGGAAGTTTAGTTTCTTGGCTAACATACCACATTTAAGCATCGCTGTTTATTGCCACGGCTCTCATTCGAAAGGTTGTAGTTTCAAATCCCCATTCATCCAGGATTTTTTTTTTTTTTAATGTTACTAACTGTCATGAGAAAGTGCGAAATCTTACATTATTAAAATTTTACAAATAGATTTTGCATTGAAAATTCATCTTCGATAAACGTTATAGTTTTTTTTTAAATATTAGTGTATTTTTCAACCAATAAATAAAATAATTTAAATTGTTTATTCAATTGATTCCTAAAGCCTGGCCGTTTTAGGACTGATATGACACGGTCGCCCAGATGCCCGACACGCGAGAGTGGAGTGGGGAAAGGTGCTGAGGGAAGAGAGTAGAGCGAAGGGGGCGATCAATGTTTTTCGAGACGGTTTTTTTTTGTGGGGGGGGGGGGGGGTTCATGGTCTTGGGGTGTGAGATATGAGGGGTGGTATGAGTGTCTTTGAGTGGGGGGGGGGGTGAATGTATTAATACTTTCAATATAATTTTATATGATGTTTGGGGCAGTAACTTAAATCGCTTTCATTGTTAAATACTTTTATTTAAAAAAAGTGGGTTTGAAGAATGGTGGGGGAGGGGATAAGGTGGGGTGGCGAGATTGTATAGTGGTTCAGGTGCCGGTGAGGTGTGTTGGTGAGGTAGGGTGAGGGTATTGGGTTTTGTAAAGGAGTGCACTGTGTGGGTTAGGGGCATACCTCTTAAATTCAATATGGTTGACCTGAAATTGGATTACGTAATCGATATGAAATCACGATCGTATGCACCTTGAAAATACGAGCCCGGTGATATATAAAACTCAATGCTTACGCCTTTGAATTTTTTAATTATAAAAATATATTTAAATTAAAATAAAAATAATTTTTTAATTAATTCTATTACGTCGGCTCCTCAGATTCCTCATTGTGGCTGATGTTTGGCATACGCGAGCCACAATGAGATATCAGTTAGCCACATTGAGAAGCAAGAATTATTTTAATTTTTTTCGCAAATTTTTGGAAATTGTGGTGGCTTGGGGGGGGGGGGACGAAACATGTATTTTGGGTAAAATAATTCATTTATGTAGTGATTTTTGGGGTAAATCAAATGATTTTGTCGGTAACATGGCCGCCGACAGACCGTAATGACAGAGCAGGAGGTGACGTCATCCAAGATGGCGGACGGCTCCTGGCTCCTACTCATGACTCATGCGCCAAAACCGGCATAACTATACTACTTACATACACTGTCATGTGACTAATAAACACAGTGAACACATTTCACCATTTTCAAAACAAAATGTCTGAGGCAACAATAACATATATTTACTAGAGGCAAATGACCGTTAGGAGGGACTTAAAAAGTGCTCACTTTACCGTGAACAGCCTATATAAAAATGAATGTAGGTGTTCTTTACCACACTGCCCATGACGTTTGCGCACGTGTCATGCTGGAAACTTCCTCGGTGTGTAGAAGTGCACGAGATGGTGATGTTTATTTTCGTGTCTTGTGCTTATGATATTTGAAGCAATAAATTTGCACGAGATAAGAAGAATAATACGTAATTTATTGCATTTAATTTGCGATTATAATTGTAAGGAATCCTTGCGTTTCAAAGATACGTGTAAACTTTTATTGACACGTTCTAAATGCATGGCGTCTCTTGCGTAAATAAAATTAAACGTGAACCTAGTCTACAGGTGGATTTACGCGTTCTCAGTTCACGCTGAATAGGCATAGCAGATACCACCAACAGCCAATCAGGGAGCTTTTCGTCGCTACAGCGTTATTCACATTGTCTGCGGAGGAAAATGTTGAGACGATCTCAATTATTTTCCCCTGTGAAGACATCGCCGGTGTTATCCGCAATGCAGTGCGTGATGTCCAAATGCAACTACAGAACGAAAACTCGCTTCTTGGCGGGGCCGCGGTGGATTAGTGGTTAGACTACTCACTTCTCACCCAGGCGAACCTGGTTCGATTCCCGGCGGGGGTCGCCCCCTGGATTTTCGCGTGAGGGAATCGTGCCGGACGATGTCGCTGGTCGGTGAGTTTTCTCGGGGATATCCCACTTCCCCCGCCCTTGCATTCCGGCGCTGCTCCAAGCTCACTTCTCTTAACCCTCATCGGCTCTCAAGACATCGATGTTAAGAGCCGCCCAAATCTCTCCGTTCGCTTCTCGGCAGCTGATGGGCGAACCAAACAAAACTTGGCTTTATGGGAATAGGCTGTTAACTCTAAAATGAGCACTTTTGAAAACCCTGCTTAAGAGCTACGTGTATGCACGTTGCGTATTGTTCCGCCTAATGTAAAATTTGCATTGCCATCGTACTCATCACTTTATTAATGCTTCGGGAAACTGTAGAATTTTTATAAAAGTGAACATTTTTACAAATCTGCTTATTTTTACACTTCGATGCATTAAGAATACAAAAAGCGAAAGGAATAATTTAAGTTGTCACATATAGTTACCTAACACCTTCAATTCGACGTTAAGACATGGAACTAATTTCCCTCCATCGTTACCAACTTTAATGGACGCATGTCACTCAGTGTGCAAGTGAAAATATATGCAGGTAGGAGCGGTGACATTTTTCTAACGTTGATTTCGAAAGTGCTCAATCTATCGTGAACAGCCTTTACGGGTATGACGCAGGAATTCTGCTGACGTGTGACTCGGTGAAGGTGTGGATGCACCTGCGGAGTCACCAAGGAAGGGGGGGGGGGGGGGTTATGGGGGTAGGGAAGTACCGTAGGTGGTGTCAGTCTTGCCCCAGCCGGCGACGACGCCAGTGCTGCCCTTGAAGGCGGCCCCAGGTCTCGGCAGGCAGACGGGCAGGATGTTCTCCCGGAAGGGCGCCGGTCGGGACAGCCGCAGCAGCGCCAGGTCGAACCTGCAACACCATCGCGGACATCAGTCTCGCCGTCACAAAGCGATCGAGATAAAGAGAAAAAAGCTGAATTAAAAATATAAGTCGGAAGAAAATATTGCGCACTCCAAATTGCAACAGAAAATTAAAAACGAATGCCGTGAAACTGCTACGTTGGCAACAACTCTACGACTTGGGTTGCCTCTCATGTAGTTTCCACATATAATTATATTAAGTTTTTATCTTAATGTAACATAAAACAAATTAAATTATTACTATAGAAGCACATTATGATTTTATGAGAATTACGGGACCCCTGACAGGTAATTTATACAACATAACCTCACTTATGAATATAACTTTAATTAAAATACGGCAGCTAAAAATAAGAATCACTATTTTCAAACAAAAAACTATAAAATATGTAAACTGACACGTTTTACATAATGTCGGCCAAATGAAACTGTGAAATTAGTAAGAAAGTAAATACTTTACAAATCTGCTAATTTTCACACTTCGATACATTAAAAAACAGAAAGAGAAATAATTAATTTAAGTTATCACAAATGGTTGCTTAACACTTTTAATTAAACGTTAAGATATAGAACTACTCCGTCCATCATTATCAACTTTACCGAGCGAATGCCACTCAGTGCGCCCATTAAAATATATGCATGCAAGGGTAGTGTAATTTTTCTAAGGTTCATTTCTAAAGTGCTCACTTTATCATGAACAGCCTGTAGAAAACTTGTTTACCATGTTTGTCTTGAAAGCTAGGTGCTGGCTCATTAAGAGATGGGAACCTCTCAGACGGATGATTGAGGCGTAAGGCCAATATACCCAAATTGCGATCATCAAGGCGAATCTTTCCGATTATTTCAAGAGATGAAGCTTGGTTTAGAACTTTTTTTTTCCGCACAGCGAACACCGCAAATGTCAGTTGTGAAAGTATTCACTTTTCCTAACATAGAGATGCGTGTAAGATGCCACATTTGAAATTAACAAACTACCTGCAACATGTAAGGAGTAATCCTTATCCTCACGTGGTAAGCAACAAAACAACCTTAAAATAAAACGAGACCCATTTCCCTACTCCACCCTTGGTTCCTTTCGGTCCGGTCCTGCTTTCGTATTGGTCGAGGGCCTTCACACACACGACACACAATAAAATACTGTTATTTCATACACGTCCACATATCAAGACGATTTGCCATTCACGACACGTGAACGACGAGTATAAAACGAAAGATTAATAATACGCTAAGATTGTTTTTGACATGTAATTCTTAAATATTTAGAAAGCTTTACATTTCCACGGGTATCATTATTTACCCCAGAAGTGTAAACATGCTTGCATGGAAGGCAGAATGTTTATCATAAAGCCCGCGATTTTTAGTAGGCCTACAAGAAGAAACACAATTTACTTTTCTCACCAGATGAAAGTTTATTACTTACGATTTATTTCCATACGCACTAAAAACATGCCTATCTCACACCCCAGATACATTTTGTTGTGGAGGTTATGGCGATAACTTAGTTGTCTTAGCCACATCAATGTTAAGACAAAAATACGCCTGTGTAACTCGAATTTCCACAGTTTACAATATGAAAAGAAACAATACCTATTATTGACATAATTATTCAGTATACAAATGTTACGTGCTTACGTGACGCATCACAAATACACTAGCCAGAAAAACCACATTTCACGTAAGGTGAAAGTGGCAGAAGCGTGCGTGAAGAGATTTGGGCGGGTCTTAAGAGCGAGGCCTTGAGAGCCGATTAGGATGACTGAATTGAGTATGGAGCAGCGCCGGAATGAAAGGGCGGGGGGGGGGAAGGGAGATCCCTGAGTAAACCCCGCCGACCAGCTCCATCGCCCGCTACGATTCCCACATGCGAAAATGCGGGAGTGACCCGGCCGGGGATTGAAACCGGTTCGCATTTGTGGGAAGCGCGCGGACTAACCACTATGTGAAGTCATTGTAGTCCTGGCCTTAATAGTTTCATCGTAGACCGAGGTTATAGCGCGCGAACCGGGGGGGGGGGGGGGTCGAGACCCGGTGCGATGGCGGCCCGCGGCTGCACGACGAATCGTGTCCCTCGTGACGGCGCTCGTCGCTTAACAGGGCAGCGAGCTCTGGCGGGCATGCGAGGGCATGCATGCTTCTCGTACGGCGCGTGCTATCCCTGGCACCATACGCCGAATACGAGGTAGGCTTAACTCGCTGGCTGCGCACAAACAAGCTCCGTGTTCCTACAGTGAACTGCTTTCCTGCCAATACGACTAGCAAAAAAAACCGACGTGGGTTGGATTTAGTAATCAAGTAGTTATATACCCCCTATGTGGTATATAATCTTATAAGCGCAAATAAGGCTCATCAGGATGTGGAATCAAAGGGCTATTAAATAATTTCCAATCAACAAGACGTCTGGAGGATCTTTACTGAGGCTAAGTGGCAATATAATACAAATGTGATGTGGCAAGAAAGGGTTTGGGCCGATGAAGGGTTATAGACAACATACAGAAAGACCTCTCGGTCATTACAGGTACTTTTATATTCTAACGCAGTGCTATAAACCAGGAGGCCTTGCCGCGCTTCGGCCTCCCAAAGATGGGGAAGAGGAATCACGTCATTTCACTGCAAGGAGACCACAGATTAATGCGACCGTTGGCCAGATCCAACGCCCAAGCCTGGCACGTCCGTACATCCTCGCCCTCTCTACCACAGAGATTCTGAGATACTCGTCCTCAGAGATCAAGCGTGTGGTCTGGCCGGGGTTCTACCCATACCCCTAGTGCCTCTCCAGAGCACAACCGGAGCAGGTTGCCGCTCACCGCCCGGTCTTTCAACAAGATTGGAAATCTCTCCAGACCTTCTCCAGCATACGGAGTCAACCACTGCCAGCATGAATCCAACCTCACTGTTCGGTCACCAATGGGGCCAACCGATAGTCCCGTGCTACCACTCAATTTCCATGGCACGGTTCCAGACAACAGTAAAGAGAGATAAGGTTTGAGGGTTCGGACTAGCTCTCTCACCCTAGCTAGACGAAACAATCGCCGCATGGTGACCGCTGGCCTTGGAGGACCGCCGCCGACTGACACTCGGGCCCTCAGCTGTCATGTCCACCACACTTCTCCTTCCACCTTCACCGAAATCCTCCATTCCCATTGGTTCTCCCTAGTAGCCTGGGCGGGAGTAACTGACGTAATTGCTGATGGAATTGCCTCAACCCCACTGTGTTAGCCAGACCCAATTATTCTGCTAACTTGTATAGATCCCTGTACTTTCCGCCGTTGCGACGCTGACTCCGTTGTCTGCGATTATTGTTTAAATAATAACTATTGGCCGCATTCCAGCCTTGCGCCGCCTAGCTTGTTGTTTCGTAATCGTTACAAAGCGCTTTGAGATATTTGTATAGTCCCTCTTAACAATTTACAATGCAGTTAGATTAAATTAAAATGAGTGAAAGTAATTTATTCAAAAAAAAGTGCTTGCACTTTGAAAATTAAGATATAATTCAAACACGTTCAACACTGCTAATCATGTAACTTGACAGTTGTTTTCCTTTGGGGTAGGTCAGTGTTGGGTACATGCGCAGAAGACGAATAAGCGGTCTACCTCATATTTGGTCTATGTTCCCCACGCCGGCGAGTAGCGCTATCCTTCTCGGTCAGCGATGCTACATGGACTTATATAAATATAGTCAATCCATGGTTGCCTCCTGCAATTATTTTCTGAAGCATTTCTCAGGTTCCTCTTTTATGTTATTCCTCCGCTTCGTGCAAACAAAGCTTAACCAAGACAAGAATTTTTTCACCAAAGGGATGACGCGCCGTATTCGTGCGCACTCAGTTAAATAGTATTTTACATGAGAACTATTTATTACCACACATTACCAACACACTTTTTTCCATCTGTCTTTATTCAAATTAGTTATGAATTAAATATTACGATTTATTTATAGAATGTTAAGTTGCGCCGCCTGCGCCGTCTTCGTTACTCTTGAGAGCGCCCTCTATACTTGCGGCCGGTGGCGTACTCCTCGATCGTGCTCGGAATATTCTCCTTCGTTCTCCTTGCTTTCCCTTCTTTTCTTTCCCTCTTCCCTGAAGCCCTTTTGCAAGAACGCGACGCGATACAGCTAACGGGGAAAAAAATTGAAGTTGCCTACCATCTTCCGGGTGATATTTGACAACACACAATTAAACACATTATTGGCAGAATTCTAAGAAGCTGTATGGTTCCACGAAACATATCTTGAAGGGCTAGGTTGCTAGCTATCTCCATCAAGTCCTCATATTTTTGCGACTAATTGCAGTATTCCAGACCAGAAATATCGTTCAAATACCGCCTGTTCTCTACATCTTGAATCAGCAGTTCTTCAAAACTGATAAAGTAAAAACATCCCGCCAGTTTTTAAAACAATGTTTACAAATGCAAGAAGCGCAGCGAAAAATGTAACATACTTTAATATCCGGCTTATCGTTTCTTTTCCCTTGTTTACAAACGTAACAGTAGTTACGTTGCCTGTCCCCCCCCCCCCCCGGAACAGGCAACGTCCATCACGTTTCCCCACGTGCAAAAATTCGGGAAACCCCTGCCGGGAATCGAACCTGGTTAGCCTTGCTGGGAGGCGGGTAGTATGTACTTACTACATAACCACTGCTACACTCAAATGTGTTTATTTTGTTTTAGTCGCGCTAGAGTGACAGCCCGTATATATATATATATATATATATATATATATATATAGGCTATTTACATAAATTTCACAGAAATACTTGCCAGACTTTCGAATGCAGTGATTAGGCGGGTGACTATGCTGAATGTCTGCACATGATAGAACAATACCCACTGGTTTGGCCTGTTTACAGTAACGTGAGCACTTTTGAAAGCCCTGCTTATTATCTATTTTCACGCACGTTATGTATTATTCCGCCTTATGTAAAATTTACACTGCCATGGGACTTATCATTGTATTCATGCACCAGTCAAGTGGAACCGCGCAATTATTAGACAAGTAGATATTTTATAAATTGCTCATTTTTACACTTCGATGCTTTAAGAATAAATACAAAGAGAAATAAATAATTTAAGTTATCACAAATGGTTACCTACCACTTTTTGTTTGACTTCAAAATATGGAACTACTTTACCTCCATCGTTATTAACTTTACTGGGCGTATATCACTCAGTGCGCCCGTTAACATATATGCAGGTAAGAACAGTGACTTATTTGTAAGGTTGATTTGAAAAGTGCTCAATTTTACGTGAACAGGCTGTAACCTCAGAGAGATTTATCGCCGAGTTCCACTTCGCTCAACCCGCTACCCGCCCTCACCACTTCGAGGAAGCAGCTCGGATCACGCCGAGAGCAATCGCCAGGTCACGCCACGAGAGTTTTTAACTACGGTCCAGGCACCTGGAAGCTGCGCGGTCGTCTTTTAACAATCCGCTTGCGGTTCGCGGATACCGCTGCCCCGGTTTCCTTTGTTGCGGAGTCTCCCCCCCCCATCCCCCCAAATCACCAGGCTCGTTGCCAAGGTGGGGTTAAAATACTCAAGTCTCACCTCCCACGTAGGTGCACTGAAATTTCTTACTCAACGGCCGAGTGAGTTAACTCATCCGAAGGCTGCTCACGGCATAATAAAATCACTTTTGAAATTAACGATTGACCAAAAAATTCACAGCCTGTATATGCTGTTCACGGTAAAGTGAGCACTTTTGAGCGCCCTGCTTAAGATCTACTTGTATACGGATTGTGCATTCTTCCATCATATGTAAAATTAACATGACCATGGGCCTCATCACTTTATTCATGCGTCAGTAATGTGAATCTGTGGAATCATTATAAAAATAAATATTTAACAAGGGTGCCAATTCTTACAATCGTACGCATAAAAGAACGAAAAGCAAAAGAGATTGTACCAGTATTAACAAATGTTAACCTAATATCTTTAATTGAACGTTAAGAAATAGAACTCTTTCCCAAGTGTCGTTAGCAACTTCACTGGATGCATGCTAGTCGGTTATCCATTGAAATACGTGCAGGTAGGGTCAGTGACATTTTTAAAACGTTGTTTTCAAAAGTTCAATTTACCATGAACAGCCTATCGAGATTGTTTACGGTAAAGTAAGCACTTTTGAGGCCCTAGTTACTTTTTCCTTTCAGCCTTGATTTATCCTTCAAGCAAATTTTTTACATAAATATTGTGATGTAAGTAATAAACACATTGTGTGTATTCCACCGCACTCGAAAGTTAACGTATAAGACTATTCACGGTAAAGTGAGCACTTTTGGAAAGCCTCTCATTTGGAATAATAGTAATATATATATAGTTTTATCCTTAGACGTAAACTTCCGAGTGCGGTGGAATACACACACTGCGTTTATTACTTGCATGGCAATATTTATTTTTAAAGGTGGTAAAAGGATAAGAAATGGCAGAAAGGAAAAGTAGCTAGGGCCTCAAAAAGTGCTCACTATGTATGTAACCGCACATGCAGGCATGTATGCACCCCAGTTAAGTCGGCAGAGAATTATGTAAACAAAAAGTATTTCTAAGACTTGGCGTGCTATTGAGTGTAATTTCTTTATTTTGACTACTGGAATCAGTGTTCTATATTTAAAAAAAAAAAAAAAAAAGGGGGGCACATATTTGCGTATTAACACATTTCCTTTCTAGAAATTCCACAGTTTTGCTTGTATGGCGCATGAATAAAGTGTAACGGTCCATGGCGATGTTAAATATTGCCTACAGCGGAAGGATACAAAATAAAAGGAAAGTAGATCCCAATCACGGTTTTGAAAATTGCTGTAATTTTTTTTTTGCCCACTTTCAGGCGCAGACTCACGGGAGGTGGAACCAGGGGGTCAGAGGGGTCAAATGACCCCCTAATAATCTGCTGTGAGGGTCAGGTTCTCAAAAGGAATACTACATTAAGCACAGAATAATTAAGTAGAAAACACTGACTGTGTACCACAACGTGATTTGCACTACACCAGTTTGTTTTTCATCTACTTAACGTAGATAATAATCATAAGCTCTAAAGCTCATAAACTATAAACCATATGCCACTCTAAAGCTGAAAGTTTACAGAAACACGTTTAATAAATTACATTGATGTTGGCAAATAGCTTGTTTCCGAAGACCACCAAAGAGACTCAATATACACGCAGTATAGTAGCATTTCTGAGGCCGACACGTGAGTTTTCACTCTGCCGGATCACCTTACATTCCCCACTCACTGCAACTCAATACTCTTCCTTTCGACCTGCAAAGGCTACATAGACTGTAAACATACACTCCGCAGCAGTTGGCAACCTGTAACTGGCAGCACTGCACTGCGAGCCTGTGCCATCCGTCAGATTCGACTGTATGTTTATTTTTATGATTTCTTCCTTATTCGCGGCAGGTGGTAACCCGACCTGTAACAAGCTGACACTCGCTCGTGTCGTGCGTTGAACTGACAGTCAATACTGTGCGTTCGCGCCATCTGCCTGTCTCTTTTAATGTTTGTTTTGTTGTATATTTTATTCCGGCTCCGAACTCTTATGCGTGCTTATATAATTAATACAGACGTAGTCATAGACCAATAGACCATATAAATGAAAAGACAACAGCAACAAGTAACCGATTTCTTTCAAAGAGAAATCTAAATATATTAAAATTTCGACGATAGTGCTAGTGATGTAAATATTATTGATAGCGAGTGTAAATATTTCTGCAGCGAAGATAAGGGCGCAGTACTTATAACTGATTGTAAACCAGACCCAGCCAGCAGTAGCAGTAACAATAGTAAAAGTGAGGCTGTGACTATTCGTGATCGTGAATCTACATCTTTGTGTGCTGAAGATAAGGGTGCTGTTCTTCTAAGTGATTCTAAATCACACATATCCACCGCAGACATAATTGGAACTTCAAGTTCGCCTACTGTAAGTGGCAACTGTACAACTCTATCCCAGCCTTTAAGTATACACTAACCAAAAAAATATAAGTGGAGTAGCTCGTTCTTTTAAAGCAGAGTGGTAAAAGAAATGACCCTGGCTTCATTGGGGTGATACATTAGGAACTGTAAAATGTTTTGTTTGTTTGCGAGCTAAAGAGCTTACTTAAAAGTTATCACTAGGTCAAAAGTTGACCAAACCTTCATTGTTTCTGATTTTTCCAATTGGAAAAAAGCTTTCGAGAAATTTTCATATCATGAAAATAGTGAATATCACAAAGGTTCCGAAGAAACTCTGTTAGCTTTCAATAAAAAAATACAGTTTCAGCTAGGTTATCTGCCCAAGTTAGCAAGGAAATGGAAACATTTCAGAAATCTCGCTTTACAATTGTTTCAAGTATCAAGTTCTTAGCTACTCGTGGTCTTGCTTTAAGAGGCAAACAAGAAAAGGAGGGTAATTTGTATGAGCTACTTGAATAAAGAGGAAATGAAATATCTGACATTAAAGATTGGTTGTTCAAGCGGCATAACTGGCTTTCCCATGATATTCATAATGAAATATTGCAATTATTATCTTTAACAGTAGTGCGCAATTTGAATCAAGACATTAAAAAGAGTAAGTACTTTGCTCTTATTGTAGATGACACGACCGATAATTCGACAGAAGAACAAGTTTCCATTTCCTTGCGACACGATGATTTTGAAGTATTTGAAGATTTCATTGGAATGTATGCGACATCCTCAACTACGGGAGACACTTTAGTAGCTATTATTGAAGATGTTTTGTTGAGGCTAGACCTACCTATAGAAGACTGTCGAAGTCAATGCTATGACGGTGCTAAAAACATGAGTGGTCACATGGCCAAGCTGTAATTAGTTACAAAGAGAATAGAGCTATTTACATACATTGCTTCAGTCATTCTTTAAACTTAGCTCTCATACATGCTTCTAGCACCGTACCGTAAATTTCGAATGTTTTGGAAAATTCCCGTACTCTTGCGAAATTTTTTATTGAATCTGCCAATATAACTGCTATTTTCCTCAATTACAAAGCAGTTGATGATCCAGCTTCGGCAAAATATACTACACTGAAACCTCCGTGCTCCACAAGATGGACTGTGCGATCCAAGTCTCTAAACGTAGTGAATTCTGAATATAAAACAAATTCTAAGTGTACTTGACAGCTTGAAATTCAAAGAGTCTGTTGCAAATGGATTGTCTGCTTTCTTTGAGAAAACCAGCAGTTTATTTTACCTCGAAGTGTCAGTAATAGTTTTTGGTATTACCGAGGAACTTGCTAGAAATCTGCAGACCTCAAATATCAGCATCACATCCGCCTTGAGGCAAACTGAAATAGTTATGGGGCGTCTTACTGACCTTAGAACAGAGGAAAAGTTCAGAGTTGTGGGAGAATGTTAAGAAACGACGGGAAGATCTAGATTTACAGTCAGTTAGCCTCCCTCGTGTCCGAAAATCTCCAAAGCGCTTAGAACACAACATAAATGCATCACCACCAGTACAATATCCATGCCCCGAGCAGTTCTTGAGACAGAAGTACTTTGCCGTTATCGACATCATTAAAGGCGAAATTGAATCACGTTTTCAACATCCAGGAGTAGCTATTTTTAAGGCAATTGAAAATGTTCTTGTAAAGTAATCGAATGGGGAGGTGGAAAACAATAGAGATCAAGTGCTACAAATTTGCGAGCACTGTAAAGGGGGTTTGAATGTCGAGAGGTTTATTGGCTATGTTGACAGAACTTACTGCTGGTAGGAAAATAAATAGTGTTCATGATGTGTTAGATTCCATAAGAAGAGAACAGCCACAAACCCGAAGATTACTTTCAGAAGTGTGTACTTGTTTAAAGCTGCTGCTTGTTTTACCAGCAACATCGGCAGCAGCTGACAGATCTTTCTCCGCCCTAAGAAGCCTGAAAACATGGCTTCGTTCAAAAATGACTCAAAAACGTCTTAATCACATCGCTGTATTGGCTGTACATCGGGAGCTAGCAAAAGACGTTTCCAACTTGGATATTGCCAACAAATTCATTTCATCAAAAGAATCAAGAAAATTAGTTTTTGGCCATATCCATATGTAAACTGTGTTTAATACACAAAAAATATTTTTTTATTAATATGTAAAGGAACCCTTGAGCATTATTTTCAATTTATATAATCTGATTTCCGATATTTGTTTATAATCGTTAATCATCAGGTTCAGTTAACATGTTTAAAAAATGATTTGTACATCCGTACATGTATTATGCTAGTTCTGAGTAAGTGTTGATATTAAAGACGTTAGTAGATATTTCTTCCTGTGATACTGCGATACTTCCTAGCGCTTATTTCGATTTATATATTGCACAATGCATACGCAAAAAAAAATTCCCCAGTCTTGATTTTTGACCTTGGTCCCCTAATAATGAATCCCTTCCGCCGCATCTGCGCGCAGTCAATACTGTAGACCAGCATTTCTTAAACTATGGTCCATGGACCCATGTGTGTACTGAATTTTACTTACAAATGTCGTAGTTGTGCTGTATCTGTGTAATTTCTTTGTTATTAATGAAGCTGGTTTTTGTTAAGTTTGTCGTATTCTAAACTTGAGATTGTAACAATAATTTTTGCAGTGAAAAATAAATAGGTTGTAGACAATGAAAATGCGTTTTCTAAACTTGTGTAAATAAACGGTTGGGTGTATGCAAAATGTCGATTATATCAAAGGGGTGCTCGAAATCACAAAGTTTAAGATCTCTTTATCTAGATTGTTTGCAATTAATTGAGCACCAAAATAAAGTGCAGTAAATAAAATTATACCAACTAGGCTACATGAAATATTATAGTCATTCGAGGTTACTTCCATCATTTCTGAAGCTCTGCTAAATTTATGCTTTCAGCTTATTGCTCCACCTCAAGCAAACAAAGCTTAATTAAGTCTAAAAAAATAATCGAAGGGCAGCGCACCGCATTCTTGCGCAGTCAATTTAATAATATTTTACATAAGAATTATTTCTTAGTAGGCATTACTAACTCACCTATATTCCACCTGTTTTTGTTCATATTAAATATAAGTAAAATAAGTATTATGATGTTTAGGAAAAATATTTCTAGACGTTCAATTAAACCATAAATAAAACTGTTTTATGTTAACCGAAATATTAAACGATTATAATACGTGGCATATTTACGAAATAACCAAGCACTTACATCGGGTGATTTTACAAAGGTTTGATTAAAAAAGTGCGAAGAAACCGCTAATATACTATAAAGACTCATTAAACGAAAAATTATTACTGTGTGCGCATTCCATTGCAGACCTATTCCTATAGGCTATTCACGGTAAAATGATCACTTTTGAAAGCTCTGCTTAAGATCTGCTTGTATGCACGTTATGTGTTCTTCCTCCTTATGTAGAATTATCATTGCCTTAGTCCTCATCGCTTTCTTCATGTGTCGGTCAAGTGAAACTGTGAAATTTTTAGAAAAGTACGTATTAAAAAAAAATCTACTAATTTTTACCCTTCGACGCATTTACAAAAATAAAGCGATGGAAATAATTTAAGTTATAACAGATGGTTACCTAACACTTTTTATTCGACGTTAATATATGGAACTTCTTTACCCTCCATTGTTACCACCTTGACTGGGCGCGTGTCACTCAGTGCGCCCGTTAAAATATATGCAGATAGGAGCAGTCCTGTTAACTAAGGTTGATTTTAAAAGTTCACACTTTATCGTGAACAGCCTTTACCTAACTGTCGTGACACGCATAAATAGGATAAATGGTTATATTAATAAGGTTTGTGGTTTTTTGGGTGATGTTAACTAATGAACTAGAGTCAGCTCTCAGAGAAGACTATGCGAGATACATTAGTAAAAACTAAATTGGTGCCCGCAGGTATTGTCACTGAAGGCATAGGCGGGGCATGGAGGATACGCCTTTCGGGTTGGTTCGACGGGGACTTAACTTCAGCAATCTCGAGTCACTCGAGCTGCTAGCAGGCTAACCGAGGTTGTAGAACAGACTTAAATAGGATCGGGTGAAGAACAGAATACATGCATTCGAAAGGCCTGTACTATTTATTTTTATTGTCTTATTTTGGAGTGCCGACGAACACTCACCGAAACACGGAATAACTGGATCAGTCATTTACGGGCCGGTGTGGAGTTTGTACCACAAGGGAAATAAACTTTATCAAACCAGCAGGGACGCACTTACTCTAAGTTCGTGCGAGCACATAATAAAAGAATTTACGGATCTGTATTAATTTAGTGTACCGACTGAACAATCTGTAATAACTTTTCCTGAGCTAGCCGCCGCTTATATAACAAGGGATTTTGGTGAATGCCGCAAGAATAGAGGGCAGGGGGTTCACACTAAACGCGTTATTTTGTAGATGTATGTCGGGTTGATGATGATGGCCATTGCCGTAATACCACGTCTGAATAAAATGAAAAACGTGGCTATTATCAATAAACGAGAAAACGGCAAAAGTATAATTATACCTGCTGTTAATATAGGCATGCTTCAAAGCATCTGCAAAGATGATATCATTCGAGTTACCAATAATAATGAGCTGTGCGTCACATATGTTGACGCTAAAGGGAAGATATTGACGGTGCCGTATTTTAAAACGTACGCGGAAATGTGTTGCATGCTGTGCGATAATTCCATATCTAAACAATATAAATGTACGGTCAGAGGATGAAAAATATTTGGCGACACTGTTCAAAAATGTTGGAGCAGTCCTATGATACAAGAGTCACGACAGGACAAAGAGCAAGACACGACAGCCCTCGCGCGATGAATATAAGCAAAGGTTATCCCGACAGAATATCAGCCCCGACAGTATGTCAAAAATAGATTATATTTCTACTTTTCGTCGTGTCGGGCTCGTTGGTGTGCGCAGAGTATTCAAATACACCGTTACAACACAGAATTTCGTGCGTGTTTTTCTGCTGTGGTAAAAAATTAACATATAGTTGCTTGGCTACAAAATCTCTTTTCGTTTTGTTTTTAAATATTTTGTTTTCGTATTCATTCATAATTTGTAAAAATTAAAGAATCATTCTGTTTATCGTGAGTTTTATGCCGCAAATGTTGGATGTTGTACGATTAACTTACTTATTTTGATATTCCAACAGCCAAGTGCAAAATATGTGGGACAAATACTGTTGGGGTATAATGAACACTGAATAAAGTCTCTTATGAAATTGCATGCGATGTATGAATGACTCTTGCATTATCGGGGTAAACGATCATCGAATTACTCAAACAATTATGGAAGTGGAATTGTCATACTTCGATATAGTCGCAGATAAATAAAATAACTTACACACAAAATAATAAAATAGGAACATAAACGAACCAGATTTAGCTGTCATATATAAATACAAAAAACGCACATAATTACAAGAAGGAATCTAGTCAAATACCACAAGGAAAACGACACAACATCCTGATACAGTTGAAAGCATGAATCTAGTCACTTGTCACAAGAAAGAGAACACAACACAACCAGGGTGAGTATCAAACAATTTTCTTCGCATATCATCCTAGATGTTGTCTGGTACTCATCATAGGTTTTATGTGTCTTTTTTCTTGTGAAATTTTACTAGATTCCGTCTTAGAATTACAAGCAAGTTACATATTTGTCGACGACAAGTGGAAAGAAAACTCAAAAATCTTGTTGGTCAGTTTACCCCTTTTGGACCGATTATGCACAGTACACCTTCAGAATCACTAATTGGCATTCGAAAAAAGTTTTTGAGCCCTCCATGACACCGATATTCTGGACTTACATTGTCAAAGTCATCGTGTACTAAGCCAGCCATTATAACACTACCACTGTTGAATTTATGCAATTTAAACACGAGCGCTTCCAAAACCAAGGTGGTTCTAGAAACGTCATTATTCCTTGTTACCAAAGAAATACCAAACCCATATAGCAAATAAACATCCAAAGAATATAAAGCGGATGTCACTTTATGACTTTTATGATATCCCAGTACATCCAGGAATAGCAAAGTTACATTCAGAAGACTGCCTAAAGATATCCACATGTCCGTCCAATTTCCAAAATGTGATATAGATATTTTGAATTTCCTATAGACATTTTTAGATTTAGTCACTTACCATAAGTAATAACCACTGGTGGATTTATAATATCTAATGGGTATCCAGTAAGCGGTACGAACTGATATTTACTACTGGATATCCAAAGCATGTCCATAAGAGATTCACTTTAGAACTTAGAAGACTTTTAGATATTGTGGATATAATTAGGATATCCTGTGGATATACAGTGCTGTGTGGGATGTCGCCTCGGTCAAAAGGACATATTAGTAGACTTGTCGTGGGACATTTTCAGTGTCGCGTGACCAAGTCGCCCTATGTGTAGACGCGTCTTTACATTGAATGTTTCCCATGACTAGACAAGACACATGCAAAAATCGCGTTATTGGTTGGCATAACGCTGACCATCGCAGTACTGTATATACCGGAGCCGGCTTTGTTTTTCCATTTGCTGCCGCACAGAAGTGAAGCTACTCCCTTTCTGGCTGAACTGCGCGTGATTGGCGCACACAATTGTGAAGTGTTCATTTATTGGCACAGAGTTACCCAGGGCATGTTTGATAAAGCATGGTTCAATGAAATACGTATTGCAAAGGTACACGTGTTTAACCCATTCAGACCTAGTGTACACATTTGTGTACATTACGCACGTGTAGGTTTTGACTGTACTGTACACTACAAAACTCAATGATCAATGGTCTTACTTATTGGTAAATGGTTCGCAAACAGTTTTACTGGTCTAGGTCATAATTGGTTCATATAACTGTAGCCGAACATACAGCCTACAGCTGACAACGAAAACAAATGTTGTGTCGACTTAAGTACACCACGAATCATAAAATTGTTTGCTTGCAACACCTGAAAACGTATGCTAAAGTGGGTCTGAAAGGGTTAAAGTTTAACGTGTCTCCAAATCACAACGCGAATTCTGCAGGTCTGTACCCATGACGATAACAAAGTGTTGTGATGGCGTATGGCCATAATAATAGTTAGGATAACAACGAAATGTCGTCGTGCTGCGACGTTGTGTTGGGTTGCAGTGCGGTACTCGTCATGTACTACCCAGGCAGCAGGGACCCACCTGTCGGGCTGGGTGACGCGGAACTGGAAGCTGGGGTGAATGATCTTCTGGACCACCTTGTGCACCTCCTCGGGCAATGGCTCGACGTAGTGACCAGTGTTCTGCGTGTCGTACTCGCCCAGGTACACAGTCACGTCCTTCAGCCGAGCCCTGGACAACATACAGCACACATTTCTAAAGTCCCTTCCCATGGCCATAGTAAACACAAATTCATATTTTATCGTGACCACAGACATTACCTCTACAAAGCAATAAAATGTACGCACATGTGTTTAATAGTCACACAGAAATTTTTATATCAACATTTGGAGAAAAGATACAAATAATCTGAAAGGAAATTTTAGGCACGGCCTTAAAAAAAAAAAGCTAAGTTTATCGTTAACAGCTAGCTCCTTTTCCACCATGAACTAAAGATGAGGTAGGTCACTTATTCGTCTTCTGCGAGTGTACCTAACATTGACATACCCCAAAGGAACACAACTGTCAAAGTTACATGGTCAACACTGATGAACGCGTTTGTTTATATCTGAATTTTTAAAAGACAAGAACTTTTATACGAATAAAATATCTTCATCAATATAAATTTAATCAAACTACATTGCAATTATGTTAGATGAAATACAAATGCAATTGGTGTTCTAACCTCAAATCCAATCCATGCCGTGTTTACAAGTCGTATTGGCAGGAAAGCAAATTCAGTGTTGGGACACGGGGATTGGCTGTACGCAGCCAGCAAGATTGGACTTCCTCATATTTAGTCTAAGTTAGTTTTCCACACTGTCAGCTTTCCTCGGCGAACACGACTTAGTGATCATGATTCATTTTTCACGCTCATCGGAGGTGCCGCTAACCGGGCATAGCGGAGCTTAAGATTTTCTAATATAGTCAATTCACGGATACTTACAACTATTCTGAAGCCTTACTAGGGTTCTACTTTCAGGCTCTTCCTCCGCCTGATGCAAACAAACCTAACTTTGTATGGAAAAAAAACGTCGCCGTAATAGCGCACCGCATCTGTATGCGCAAGAACTATTTATTATAGGCTATTCGCGGTAAAATCAGCATTTTGGCAAGCACTGCTTAAGATCTACTTCTATGTACGTTGTGTATAATTCTGCTTTGTGTAAGATTAACATTGTCGAGGGCCTCATCAGTTTATTCATGCGTCGGTTAAGTGAAACTGTGAAATTATTTCAAAAGTAAATATCTAACAAATCTGCTCATCTTTACACTTCGATGCTTTAAAAAATAAACAGAAATTTAAATAAATAATTTAAGTTGTCAGATATGGTTAACTAAAACTATTTATACGACAATAAGATATGGAGCTACTTTCCATCCATCGTTACCAACTTTACTGGGCAAATGTCACTCAGTGAGCCCATTAAAATATATGCAGGCAGGAGCAGTGACGTTTTTCAAAGGTTCATTTCAAAAGTGCTCATTTTATTGTAAACAGATTTTGCCAGGCATTACTAACACACTTATTAGCTCTCTTGTTTTATTCTTATTAATTATAAACTAAATGTTAAAAGTGAAATAATTGGAATTGGATTGAATTGGGAAGAGGTTATTAACGTCTCCCGGCGTTATGCCTGAATACTTATGTGGGAATGGTTTACAAACTAACTCATTTCCTAACTTAAACTAACACCCATATCTTCACAGGGGTTCCAACCCAATACATCCCGCACTGCTATAAGTAAACGTTATATTTTAAACAATATGGTACTTTCGTGTTGACGGAAGTACAAAACGCTTGTGATGGATTACATAATCAGGTAACAACCAAACACGTCCTACATGGGGTGACTTTTCACAGGTTCGATTGAAAAATGGCGAATATACTGCGAATAGACTATATACATAATTGACAACTACACTTCGTGTTACGGCAACTTCCGCCCGGTTTACCGAGTACACGGCGTAAATTCCCTCCCAATAAGCGGAAAAAACAAAAAAGAATCGCGCCTCTGGGCACCGCGGTGGTGTGGCGAGCAGATTATTCGTATCCAACTTCGGTGAAGCGGATGCTACTCCTTGAAAGGTAACGGGTGGATACTTCAACTAACATAGGGTTGGTGGCGCGAAGTTATGTTACAAGGTCTTATCACATATCACTTTGCAGTTTATTGCAGGACTGCATGTAATGCTAAGAGGAATTGTTAAGGGACATTACTTTTCTGTATATGCTATTCACGGTAAAGTGAGCACTTCTGAAAGCTCTCTCATTTGGAATAATAGTCAAGACATATTTTATTGAACCCTTAGACCTTAACTTCCTAGTGCGATGGAATATACACACAGTGTTTATTACTTACATGGTAATATTAATTTTAAAAAAGGTGGTTAAAGGACAAAACAATGGCTTGGAAGAAAAAATAACCAGAGCTTCAAAAGTGTTCGCTTTATCGTGAACAGCCTATATGTATATGTACTTAATTATCCTCACACACCACTGCAGTTTCAGAGTAAGGGTGGGTGCACTATTCTGAGAGTCACTGTCCGTCATTGGTCAGGGAGAACAAAATTCCAAAGGCCGTTTCACAATGAAGTAAACATGAAAGTCATTATGTTAACTTCGTGTTAACTATGCGTCTGAATTTTTTTATAAAATCACAGCTGTGTTCACGTTGGAGTTTCTATCAAACACTGTGTAACTGGGATCTGGAAAAGGCCATTGTGCACTCATGAGCAGTTGAATTAAAGACACCTGCCGTGGTGGCGAAATGGCTCTGTGGTTGCCCCGTCGAATGGGATAGTGCATAGCCATTCACGACTGGGATGTCTTCAGCCTTTATACTGACCATCTTGAGTAACAGTCGAGCACATGGGGAATAAAAAAAAATGTCAGCGGATTTGATCGTGGGCAGATCGTTGGGGCCAGTCGTATGAGGCACTCCATCTCCGAAGTCGTGCAGGCTCTGGTATTCCCACGGGCCACCGAGCCAAGTGTCCCTACAACGTCTCGATGACACCGTTTTCCGTCGGCTAGCTCGGTTGGTGACACCGGATAGACAGGCCACAGTGCAGAAGATCGCTAGCCAAATCAATGTTGGACCACGACCTGTGAGCAGTATTACCATACAGAACCATTTCCTCGCTATGGAGTACAACAGCTGCCACCCAACTAAGTCACTTCCGCTCACCGCATGTTGCAAGGCTTAACGACTAACGTGGACATGGGAACATCGTCATTGGACCCTCGTAGCATGGAAGAAGTTCGCACGGACGGGTGCGTCGAGGTACACGCTGATACACGCCGATGGCAGGATAAACGAGTGCACCAGCAAGCACAGGAAGCGATGGATACCTCGTGCCAACAGGGTTCAAGCCAGTGGTGGTAGTATTCTCGTATGGCACCGGTTTTCATGGGTTGAAATTGGTCCCATGGTACACGTACCATCGTCCCTTACTAGCGAACGACACAGGAACCTTCTGGCAGATCATGCACGCCATTTTCTGCGCGAACAGCGCCCTGTAGGTAACTTGTACCTACAATAGGACAACGCACCGGCCGATTGTTCTCGAATTGTGACCGAATGATTGTATGAAACCTCCACAGTTTTAAGGCTGCTTGCCTGGGCCCCGAAGGGCACTCGAACTCTATCCTATCGCACACGTCTGGGATGCTGTCGAGAGGGATGCGAGTGCCGTGGGACCTGCTCCGACCGATCGGAAGACTGTGCATCGGTCATGGATCGCTTCCGGTACTTCGTGCAGTCCAAGACACGCCGTATCACCGCCATCATCAAGACGGAAAGGGGTGCTATACGACATTAGGTAAGCATTTATAATTCAACTAACTGCTCATGAGTGTAAACATTTTTTTATTTGCATAAATAAACATGTGGTAAATGTACACATGAGGGATTGTAATATTTAACACATTTGCATCCATCAGACAGGAATAATGTTATCTTTAACACAAATCGACGTCTATTTGCGCACATAGGCTGTCTTTAATTCGGGAGTTTTTCAAATCGTTAATTGGTTTATCATTCAAATACACAGAAACGAAATTAAAACTTCAACTTCGTGGCATAACACAATATAAAGTCCTGGCGAAGTTGGTAGGAATAAAAAAAATACAGGAAACGAAAGAGAAAATTGTTCTTTGAAACCCATCAGCTGACACAGTGTAACTATTACGGTATTTTGAAGTTGGTTCCATTTCCCTGGTGGATACATTAACTTGATTTGATGTGAATATACTGTTACGCTACCTTTAAATGAATATATAAATATATATTAATTTAAATATTAACTTCAGTGTGAATAGGCCTAAATAGGCAGAATTTAAGAAAGTTGCATTCCCATGAAGATAGATGACTGTAGCATCGTACAATAATGTCTTTCTCCAGACATTCTGAATGAAAGAACAGAATTATGCCAGGTGATTTATTTGGCATTGCATAACAGAAAATGCTGAGGAATCGGTGTTGTTTTTCCAGCTGTCCCGGCATTGATGAGATTTTACGTCTTATACCAAATCATGAAAACGTGTTGGACGTAAGACTAAAAGTTCTTAGTTCCAGAAAATATTTATTTATCTATTTGTAAATTACATACAGTATTATTAAGATAGAAACTCAGGTTGATATTTTGCCTGATTAATTTAATCCGAAAGCTATGAATTTGTTCAACGCATATCCCAAAATAACAATGAGCCAAGCAATTAAAAAAAATTAGCTGTCGTTTGTGTACGTTATTAAACCTTTAACCATCCGTGACAGGTCGAAAAGTCTCGTGTGTGGCATACGTTGATACATTAGATGCTTGTCGTAGCTCCTAGTTCCGTCCCCGTTAGATAGGTAGCGCTAATGAAATACTTTCATCCCAACTGTGTAATCACGGCGAATAGTGTTCGATTCCCTCGCCTGAAGTGTGTTTTCTTTTCGTATATGGGTTTAATAGGAGCATGTTAAGTGATTTCATTAAAAAAATTGCTGATTACAAATAATTCGTGAGACAAGTATCAAGCGCCCTTATGTCACTAAAATGTTGTGAAGATATGTCTTGTCATAACGTGATTTGTCTCTAGATTCATTTCAAGTTTTGCGGTATAGGCAAAGCTCTGATCGTAGGTGAATTTACTCTCACACTTCACAGAAATAGCTGCCCAGCATTCTTATGATTCCAGAAAACTTTTTAGCAAAGTCAAACTACTTTATGTGGTTAACTTTAGAGTTTAAAGCAACAAATAATTGTGGCATGAGCTATTTCCCATTGTTCTGGTATTTTAATACGATCGCTGTTTATACAATGTTTTAAATTTGAAAATTTCTTCAAAACCTAGGAAAAAAATTTGCACTTCAACTCTTTTAAGAATTAGGCCATAACCGTAAAAACTTGAGTGGAGATTGAGCAGTGTTGGAATGGTCGGGTGGGTGAGGGACATAACAACAACAACAAAACTGTATTGCCCCAGTCCCGGCTGTGTGGCCATTACTGGGGTAGCGATATTATGCTGTAAGCATTATTATATTTTGTTACGGGGTTGTTGATGTTTCACCAACTCCCCTAGTGATCTAGTATTTGTTCAATGGATTTTATGCCCACTATCCACCACCAAACAGGGTTATTATATTTTCCCCTCCCAGCCTACAAAGGCTTTCGGGGGTCACGCCCTGCACGCGAGTTAGGGCAGAAAGGCCATGTCAATTTTCATGATGTTATATTATATTATGTTAATGATTCACTCGTCTTTCGACAATCAGGGCATCACCGGTTGCGATGGGGGGGGGGGGGGGATGGGGCACGGGAGATCCCCGAGAAATCTCCAGGCCTGATCCCTTCTGGGAATTGTGCCCGGATCGCCCCTGGACGGAGAGCTAGTGAGCTAGCCCCTGGACAAGCGCGTCGCCCGTCCAACTGCTGCAAAGAACGCCGCTGGATGCTTGTGACGTCACAAAAACATTAGGGGTAGCGGTTTGGTCTAGTAGTTAGACTACTCGCCTCCCACCTAGGCAAACTGGAGTTCGATACCGGCGCCGTCGCTCCTGGATTTACGCATGTGGGAATCTTGCCGGACAATGCCGCTGGTCGGCGGGTTTTCTCAGGGATCTCCCGTTTCCCCCGCTCTTTCATTCCGGCGCTCCACAATCGTAGGCGCTCAACACCTCTATGTTGAGAGCCGTCCAAATCTTTTCTCTCACTCACTCACCAAAACATCAATGGCGCTTCTTTTAAATAAATTCCAATGGATTATCTTGTGTGTAGTTGGTTATCGGCCAAGTTATTTAACATATTTTAAAAATAATTTTGACGTGAATACGTCTTTAGATTTGCAACCATATGATCAAAGAATATGTTACTTTGAGTGAGGACTGAGAAGCATCATGCGACGAGGAGAGCAAAAGGGGGGGGGGGGGGGCACAATTTTGAGGAGTTCGTTTCGCCACGTCTCATAACTTCTGCGTAGTATAATTTTTGACTAGAAGTTACGACGCTTTTTTAAGTTTCAATCGACAGCTCTTGTCAAGTTAAATCGATTGCGTGTATAAAAACATTTCTGTGGCGTGGTTATGGTGAAATTGTATGAGTTTACTGTAAAAAATTAATAAAACTTAACACAATTTCGGCCTATACTCGTCAAAAAGCCAAGTCGAAATACAGAAATTGTATACGGTTGGAAAGAGCATCTCAAAATCAATCCAATGCCGATAAAACCCCACATGATTTATTGAAGCGGTGCCGGGAACGTAAAAAAAAAAAAACATCAAGGCGTCCGAGAGCGTCAACGTAGACGTATTCACGCAAAACAATCTGCCGTGTCCCCAACACAGAGACACTCCATTTCTTAAAATAAAAATTTCTTCCCAGGACTGTATTAATATATAACAACAGCGATATTGGTATCATATTACTGAGTACAAATTACTTTAATTCGCCAAAAATTATATTTTTTAGAAAATAATTTTATTGTTAAATATAATTAATTTAACAGATTATCTGTAGCAGTGATATCAGACACAACGCATTTCTCTACTACATAGATCACGTTGAAAATATCGTTAATGATGTTAATATCGATTAGTACCACAACATCAATACAGAAATATTTTTCAAACTGCACGCAAGTCAATATATTATTTTATTTGTTTCGATAACTAAGTTATAGATAAATCGAATCATATAACAGTCATGATACACTGACTTTGATATCTAAGATAAGGTTGGCAGCGAACCCAGAAATATTAAAGTGTCTTCTTACGTGCAAGTGAACAGCTCAGTGTTTGAATTGTTGCGTAAAATTAAATGGCACTCTTTACATCCCGAAACGATGTACGCGTAAAATAGATTTGGTTCTACAATTTACACGTCACTATTTGGTTGGTGCACAAATGCTCGACGTTGTGTAATGAGAGAGTTAATTTCACGTGTGGTGGAATGATACATAATTGCCTGGAAAGAGACACCAAGCAGAACACACGAAAATATCAAATTAACAGCTAACCCCTTATGTAGCTTCAATTCTCAATTTCTTTTGAGTTTGACATGTTCAAGTAGTAATGATAATGCAAAAAAGGATAATTTGTGACATCACCAAAAATAAATAAAATTGGCAACAAAACAATGGAAATCAGTTTATGACGCTAATAAATGACTACCAAAGCTGTCCATACATTTATATTGTCGTAAGTGTAGTACATAGAGTATAGTTTAAAAAAAATTCAATTTCACAGGCATGCTATTTCATTTCGCTGAAAATATTTCTGGTAAGTATCTGGAAATTAATACTGACATTTGTATTTAGTGCAAAAATGTCCATCTGGCTGATATTCGCCCCACTGCTGGGGTGATTCAGCTTCGAAAATAAAGGTGCAGGGGTATCCAACAGCTGCACGCGTGCATTTTTTGACACGTGGGTGTAGTTTCAGTCGATGACACGTATCCACTTTATTATGTTTTAGTAAAAATAATTTTAAAAGTTAGTTACTGACTGTCATTGAGATATTGAACAAAATATAAATGATAAATTGCTGTACCGTTCCAAACTAATAAAATGTATTATTTTATAACATTTTCAGTTATTATTAATTTCTATAATAAATATATATCTCTATATATTATATATATAAACATATTGTGTGTGTGTGTGTATTTGGTATTTGGTGGCACACCTAAAACATTTTATATGTGGCACATCTTAAAAAAAAATAAAGGTGCGCTACCACTGAATTAAACAAATTAAATGGCTTTCTGGGTCTGCCAAACAAAAAGTGTCTTTATGACAGCGTGAGAGATTTCTAAAACATGTTCGAAGTTACGACCAACTTTCTTTTCTGGGCGACTTTTAAGGTCGTATTTCGTTAAACTACCGTGTTCTAACTTCATTGAAAAATATATCTGAGGCAGGAAATCTGATAGCGTGACAGTGTAAGTTGTGGGTCAGCTGTCGCGGCCGTCTACACTGGTGCCGCTCATTTCCATAGACAATGCGTAAGAAAGAGGCTGCCTAATGGCCTCGGACGTGGCCACGCAGAACAGTGAAGCCTGCTGCTACAGGCTGTTAATCACTATCATTAAAATATTTATTTCGGTGCCCGCCCATACGTCTGAATAAATTAGTATATTAAGTACACCGATAAATGAAGTTTAAATAATTCATTGAGTTGCAATTATCACCTACCCCCCGGACACAGAAAACATAAACGTTTCCCTCATAATTGTGACACGGGCAAAGATTAACATAATAAATAATCATATGAAATATTTATTAATATAAGACCACCGAAGTTAATAATTTAACCCTTGAATGTGATATATGTATAATTTTTCCGGATGTGTCTGAAGAGCCGATAAATTGAATTTGAAAGTGTGGCAAGAACTGTAAGAGCAGTGAGTTGTGTTACATTGTCGACTCATCGGTGATTTAAATACCTGTCCATGGAGCATATTGTTTAAACTCGTTCTGAAGACTGCTCAGCTCCCCTCGATGTTACCACAGCATGTAAATTGATTATATTAGCATAATTATGCGGGCGCGCCACACGAAACACGGAGGTGGGTTGTACGTGTTCAAATAACCCAGGAAAATCCAGGAAGTACACCGACACCTTTCTAAACGTAGTGAAGTATGTCAGTATGACAATTATTTTTTGGTGAAGCAATCCGTGCCCACCAGCTAAAAAACTCGGCAGTAAAAAGAGCCGAGCATGCAGGAGGAAAAAAAAAAAAATTAATTAAAACTGGAGGTGGGCTTCTCACGGCTAACAAGACCAGGATACGAAGTGGTATCAAAAACTTTCCAGACCAGCTCTGTTTACAAGAAGAACTAGCAACAGTTTTCTCAGCGGGAAAGCCCATCATCTACAGGATCGAGAAAGGCGAGGCAGGTATACTGCTTGGCCCACGTGCATGTTCGTTTTTTTTTTTTTTCTTTGTTAGAAATGTATTGGCATTGTGCTTTAAGTATTCGTCTCTAGGGCCGAGGCCATCAATAACGTTTTCTACTGCCTGGTTTGAAGGGGCCTCTCTAGCTGCCATATGTTTTGCAATAAAGTTTTCTACTGCCTGGTTTGAAGGGGCCTCCCTAGCTGCCATATGTTTTGCAATAAAGTTTTCTACTGCCTGGTTTGAAGGGGCCTCCCTAGCTGCCATATGTTTTGCAATAAAGTTTTCTACTGCCTGGTTTGAAGGGGCCTCCCTAGCTGCCATATGTTTTGCAATAAAGTTTTCTACTGCCTGGTTTGAAGGGGCCTCCCTAGCTGCCATATGTTTTGCAATAAAGTTTTCTACTGCCTGGTTTGAAGGGGCCTCCCTAGCTGCCATATGTTTCGCAATAAAGTTTTCTACTGCCTGGTTTGAAGGGGCCTCCCTAGCTGCCATATGTTTTGCAATAAAGTTTTCTACTGCCTGGTTTGAAGGGGCCTCCCTAGCTGCCATATGTTTCGCAATAAAGTTTTCTACTGCCTGGTTTGAAGGGGCCTCCCTAGCTGCCATATGTTTCGCATCGGTAAAATGAGCACTTTTGAAAGGCCTGGTTCAGATCTGCTTGTATGCACGTTGTGTGTTCTTCCTCCTTATGTACGATTAATACTAACATGGGCCTCATCACTTTACTTACTGTCGGTCAAATGAAACTGCGAAATTATTAAGAAAGTAAATACTTTACAAATCTGTTCATTTTTACACTTCGGTGCATTAAAAATAACCCCCGAAAGCGAAAGAAATAATTTGAGTTATCACAAATGGTTACCTGACACTTTTTATTCGACGTTAAGATATGCAACTATTGTCCATATATCGTTACAAACTTTTCTGGACGAATGTCATTCACTGCGCCCATAAAAATATATGCATGCAGGAGCAGTTATTTTTTCTAAGGTTCATTTCTAAAGTGCTCTCATTGTCGTGAACAGCCTTTAGTTGTACCTATTCTAGTTGTTAAACCAAAATTATTGAATATCTCAATTGAAATATTTTTCATGACAGAAATAAAAATCAATATTTTGTTTCCAATTTATAAACTTTATTTTCGAGACGTAAATGTGGTAGTTGTAGAGCGTCAAGTTCAGAAAAAATCGCTGTGGTAATTCTCCGTTTAGAATAATTCTTCTTCTATAAAACGTGTGTTTAAAATAGCGACGGTTATGTACTTTTTCTGGACATATCTCTGTGTTAAAACCCTACACTGTAACTACAGTTTTCTAGTAAACTTCCTTTACTGTAATGGAAGTCTTTAACCTATACAGTGTAGGGCAATCGTACTACGTGTCAAGCTGAAGATATGGGGACGTCTAGTATCGCAAGTATACAAAGTTGGGAACTTCCCTGCGCATTTGACTCTTTCCCGAGCAACTGTAGTAATGTTACCATGCATGTATGGGAAAATATTTTACCATTCGCGCTTTCTCAGTGTACGTATACACTGGAATGGTAAATTCAAACATGATTTCTTAGCGTGCATATAAATGGCATAGAATTCTGAAGAATCAGAACACCCACCGAAGCTTGTCTATGATATTTCCACATCGTCGTCTCGATGCTTCCTTCCTTGAGGTGTTAAAAATATTTACTAGCAAGACCCATCAAGGCGCCTGAAGAAACAAATTCTGCGAAAGCTTGCGGATTTGTGGCGTGCGAGAAACTGGTTGCTCCACGACAACAATGCACCCTTTCACGGAGCTCTCCAACTCACTCGTGAGTATCTCGCCTGAAATTACAAGGCCAGGGGTGAAGCCTGTAGGATTTGGGGGAGGGGGGGGGCAGACATCGGGACATATCCCTCGAAATAAAAAAAATAATATTAGAAATAATAATACAACTTTTATTATTATTTTTTTAAATATAAGAAATTTGTAATCTCCCTGGGATATGAAGGCTGTTTATAGCATTTTCTGGTTCCATACCCGTGTATCAGCCCATTGATTGTAAATAATTTTTGGCTAAACATAAGTAAACTGATATCTTTAATTTTTTCCACATGTGGGAAATTTACAATCCTCCTTAAACACAAAGTAGATTTATAACATTTTGTAGTTCATACTCTGTATGTTAGCCCGTTGGTTTTATATAATTTTTGAACAAATAATTTTTTGGTAATTATAGCTTTCATTTTTTTTTCTCAAAAATACAAATTTTAAATATCTTTCTCACTCATCACCCCCTCCCTTTTTTTGACAGACACAGCCGAAGTAAATTCCTGGCTACACCTATGAGCATGGCCGTACTTCCGCACCCATCATACTCGCAAGATATTCGGCATCTGCGAGCTTCCCGTCCTCTTCCCCGATTGGAAGATCCGGCTCGAAGGTCGCCGCTTTGACACCACTGCGGGGATCCAGCGCGAATCGCTGTGAAGGTTTTCGATATCATTAGAGAAGAATACTTCCAGGACACATTGCAGAAGTAGCAGGAACGCCGTGACGCCGTGCGATGGGAATTATTTCGAGAGCGGTAGTGTGTGAAAGGAGGTAAATTAAGCACTTCCTTGCAAACAGAACTAGTCTCGAAACTTTCTGGTGCTATACGCTGTTCACCGTCAAATGAGCACTTTTTTATCGCCCTGCTTAGAATCTACTTCTACGCAAGTCTTCCGTCTTATGTAAAATGAACACTGCCATGGGCCTTATCAATTTATTCGTGCGCCGGTCAAGTAAAACTGTGAAATTATAAGAAAAGTAAATAATTTACAAATCTGCTCAGTTTTACACTTCGATGCATTAAAAAAAACCATAAATCGAAGGAAATAATTTACGTAATCACAACTGGTTACCTTACACTTTTTATTCGACGCTATTGTGTGGAACTACTTTCCATCCAAGGTTACCAACTTTACTGGGCGCATGTCACTCAGTGCGCCAATTAATATATATGCAGATGGGAGCAGTGACTTTTTTCTAAGGTTGATTTCAAAAGTGCTCACGTTATCGTGAACAGCCTTTACCTTACAAGACGACGCGCCCCGCGAGCATGTGCCCATTATGTAGTATGGTAGTTAAGTTCGTGACTTAAATGAGCACGTTTAAGACGAAAAAGTTTGACAGAAATTGCACGTACATCAACGCAAATGCTGGCTGAAGTTTATTTGCAGTAATTCCGGCAGGGAATAAGAAACTATTGTCCCTTGTTTCAATATCTGTAATTAGAATAAGGAGGATTTGTTAGGCGTTTAAGGATCACCAAAATATGCATTATTTTTATACTTGTACGGGACATAGTTTATAGTCTATTCACGGTTTCTTCACACTTTTTGAATCAAACATTTGAAAAATATCCCCACGTATATCGTGTTAAGTTATTTCGTAAATACGCCACCAATCACAAGTACTTCATACTTCGCGTTCTTAAAAGTAATTTTTTTCTATTAAATTAATACGTAATTCATATTTAATTTATAAATTATAATTATTCGATTATAAATAATATGAATAAAAACAGTAACAAAACATGTGTGCTGGTAGCACCTAGAAAAAAATAGTTACCATGCACAATATTATTACAACTGAGTGCGCACGAATTCAGTTCGTTGTCCTTTGGTGTACTTTCGTAGATTTAGGCTGTTTCCGGATTCTCAAGAAATGCATACTTGTGCGTACCTGTCCCTGGAAGTGACATTACCGAAGCACTGTCCGAATTCCCAGTATAGTACACACAGGGTCTATACCCGGCAAGTATTTGAAATTGTACACTTGCTGGGCATACTTGCGTGCCTACGACAGTCGCCATATTGTATTCAAAAGGTTTGAAAATTAACCTGTACGTTTCATGGTTGTAAAGCTCGCAAGTTTTAAAAGTTAATAAGTTTTTACCAAACGTCGTTCTGTTGTTTGTGTAAATAATTGTCAGTTTAATAAATGTGATTCCAACTATGAATAAAATTCTGAGCGTTGTATAGATGTCTGCAGCATATTTCCCAGGTATATGGTTACAAATAATATTACATATGCAATCCGCAATTCCAAGTTATTACAAACCCCATTGAATTGTATTTCTCTTACATTTGTTATTAATGTGTATATTTCAAACACATGGTAAGGTACGTATTGAGGGATGAGGAAAGATAGCCAGTTTCTGTGTAATGCCCCTTTACATGCGATAAATGAATGCAACAAATCCCATAACAACTGTCCTAATTTGTTTACAATCTTCCACTGACGTGACAAAGCAATATACCAAGGCTATTGGTGTGGTTTGAATTCTTGTGAAATCGAGATAAGCTGAACAGGAAAACATAATCTCAGGATACCGACGTGCAAGAATTTCTTTATTCCTGTAATTTGTTTTTCTGCCGTACAATTTCTACCCGAAGTGTACAACGACCAAAAACAGACATTATAATGTCATATTTGTGTGTATTAGTGTTTTCGTTAAAAAAAAAAACACACACATGTTGTCTTGCTGCTCCGCCAAGTAACCAGTGTACAATAATATTTCTGCGCCGCCTTTCATTTCCCTCCCGTAAAAAATGCGCGCCCACTAATGTTCCTATTAATTCCTCATTCCCAGTTAAGGCCATGTTTCAGCGCTGAAACTCGTAAGATGTCAAGGTACGAAACCATTGCACAAAAATAAATAACAAATATTTATATGGTTATGTATCTTCTAATGCATAACCATAGGAGTTGTACCGTGTGTGTGTGTTGTGTATATATATATACATACATACATAACACCATACACTGCATTTTTCGGTTGTAACATAGTTTCTGATATTTCCGCCAAAATGTGCGACCAGTCTAACATGAAGAGGCGATGACATGTCCGAATAGTTTGATAAAGTTCAAGACAAGTACACATCACTGCTACTACGCAAATGTACGTACTTACACGTATATACTAGCGATCCGGAAACAACCTTAGTGAAGCTTAGTTTGCTCGAGGCGGAGGAATACCATAGAAGTATAACTCTAGCAAGGCTTCAAAAAGGTGTAAAGTAACCGTGAATGGTTTATAACTTGTAGACATTACTTTTAAGAACTCTTTACTCGCATTAGAAATTTAGAGTGCATAGTTTTTTGCAATATAGCATGTCAAAATCACAATGTTAGTGTTTTTGTGGCGTTCATTATAAAATAAACGAAATTATTTACAGAACATTTAACAAGGGCGAATGAAAGGCTGTTTCTGAATTCATTTCAAGGATGCTTAGCAAAACTTATTTCACAATATAATCATAAAAAAATCACAAACTGCTACAATTAAAAAATATGTAATTTCCTTATTGTAAACGTTTTTTTTTTAAATCGCGAAAATATTTCACGGTGTAATTTTAAAGATTACTCGAACTAACTCATGGTATCTCATTTCTATGTGAAAGATCTCATTTCGGTAAGTGAGTAACTTTTTACTATCCGTAAGGCCTGGGTCCCAAGAACGTAGACAGCGAGATCCTGAGGGTCGCCGAGGGTGAAAATTAAGTGAAGATGGAGCGACGGAGGAACGCAAGGGCGGGGGAAGCTGGAGGACCCCGATAAAACCCGCCGGCCAGCGGCGTTTCCCAAATACGAAAAGTCTGGACGGCCCGCCGGGAGTAGTATGGCTACCACGCCACCGCGGGCCCCGCCCTCTTTAAGAATGTAACATGGGCGTTGCTGGCGACTGATTTCAGTTTTCTTTTGTTTCTATACACGGCGGAGAGAGCCGTGGCGTCACTTTTCAACGCATCGATACTTCTCACTAGGCTGATGGTAATGTTAATTAATATTTACACTAGACGTAAGGGTACAAAACAGGCTGAAAAAGAACTTCTCAAACGTATTTGGCAGTAAATCAGCTGATGAAATCGTGTTTACCAAAACTCTAAATGCCTCTAGTGAACAAATGAGAAGCCTTAGGAGCCCATGGTGGTTAGACTACTTCAATTGAATTACGCGTCGGATTGTACGTACTTCCATGTACTTCCTCCGCCTATTCGATTCCGTTTGATTACTATCAGCCAAACTCTTCTAAATGCCTCTAGTGAACAAATGAGAAGCCTTAGGAGCGCATGGTGGTTAGACTACTTCAATTGAATTGGTAAGCTTACGCGTCGGATTGTACGTACTTCCATGTACTTCCTCCGCCTATTCGATTCCGTTTGATTACTATCAGCCAAACTCTTCTAAATATTCACGCTCTTAAAAGTTAACGAGAAAAATCCAAACTTTAAGTTTTCAAGCAACGACACTTTTTACCACGGTGGTCTAGTAAACATTCACACATATGTTAAGTATCTGAATTTATACGATGTATTTAAAAGAGAATTTATCTATTTGCAGTAGCAAAGAAAATAAGTAACGTTCATGACTAACATGCTATTTCAGTCGCCATTTTGTAATGGGAGACATTTCATCTAAAACGTAGTAATATTCGAGAAATATCAACCATACACCTATATCAGAGACTAATTTCCAACATTGTGGCTTGACGAAATTTTTAAGGGCCACGCCATAGTTTTCGAACAGTTACATTTAATTACAGCAAACGTTTTGCACAAGTGATATGCTTCTAAATCATAAAACTGGAGTAATAAACTACCTCATACACAGTTTTGGGAGGCAGCGCCAACCGAAAATATAAAACTGGTTAACTGTAGTTCAAGAATTACTAAATCACCTTCAATTTTGATAACCTAGAAGTGCAATTGAACGAACATAGTAGATTATGGTTTTTAATTACAATGCACATACCCGATTTCTCGAGAGAGCAATTATTTACATTTATTTTTTTTAATTTACATGCCATGAAAACTCTCACAGACCAAATATCTGTTTACAGACTACTCATCCCATGTTTTTTTACGTTGTAACGCTTTCTTCATTCAGACTTTCTGGCAATACACATTCCCTCCTTTTCTTCGAGGGAAAATTTTAGGTGTGCTGTCTTGCGCTAAGTAACTGTTTACCCAGTGCCACCAGATTCGATACACAATTATTTCCAAATAAATTCAATGACAATTTAAAAAATAACAACTTAATTTGCGTTGCCATGTCTATCGAACTACAACAAAATGTGGGTAGGTATGTCTGAGGAGGCCAAATTTTTTTCTTCGTTATTCATACAAAGGCGATATTTCAAAAGGTAAATAAGATATATTTCACATATCAGTCAAACCTTTACCACTAAGTTTAGTATACAAGTATACATAGAGCTGTTAAGACCGTCAAAAATTCTTTGATAAAATCGTGGCCTTATGACATTACCATTGTAGTGAGCTACATTTGTAGAACCGTTTAACCGACTTCAAAAGAATATTGTGTGCAATATGTAACTACGGATTACACAATAATGACCACGAAATATCTTATTTTTCAAATTATAGACAACGTCAATATATTCAGTGACACGAATACAAGAAACTATTCAACGGATTGCCAGTAAATTTTGTCTTAATTTCAACAGTGCAGCAAAATTATAATTACCATGTTGTTAAAATTTATACAATACTTATTTCTAATTTCTTAAGTGGCAGCCTTCAAAACTTTTTGGTTATGATATGACGTATCTGTGGAATTATTTTATTAAATTTATAATGTGCATATGACAATAACACATTTCGTATTCATGCAGTACAAAGTCAAACAACTAATTAAAACACGACATTTTTGAGGCGGTATTTATTTATGATATTTTGTGCGATGATCGCCCAAAAGAAAGCATTGTAATAGTTTGCTATCAACGGTGTAAGAGTTTATAAAAAAAAAATTGATACAGTAGTGTAACTGTAGTTCGTGTGTTATCAGAAATATATGAAAAGTTATTTTTGAAAATAATTGTATTATAAAATTGTTAACGCATTATCATGTCTCTAGAGCAAGCACACCGGTTTTTTCGCGTGAAGTGCCAAGTTAGGACGCTAAACATGCATCTTTTCAATGAAGGTTATGCCTAAAGCTTATGTAAAAATCCAAAGTTTGAAAGAAAAGTTACTGTGGGGTTAAAGCCTCTTCACATTACGAATAGAAACTTTTAAACAGTAGAAAAACCTCTCATGTTTATCTACGGTGTTTATTTTAATTCTATTTGATTTTTTTTTTACGTAATTTCAGAAGTGGAGTTTGTATAATTACCTCTGACAGACACCAACAAGCGACTGGTAGGGCAGTTCACCAATAAATAACAATCTTTAGTGGAAAAAAACGAGGCACGCCCACATACTGCGATATAGGCACCCATATCGAAAGTTTGAAAGATTTCTGGGGCAGTCTGTATTTCTGGTGGGATAAATAATTGATTTTTTTTTTCCTTCCATTTCTCAGCATGTCAGTAAACCTTAATTACCGTTACTTGAACTCCGGTTCACTGAGAAATACGTTTTCTTGAAAGAAACAATGTTTGTTTGGCGTAACCAAAATACTTGTTTTTACTAAGTGCGATTAAATATTTTGTTGCCGAAATCAAATCATTTTGTTAGTGATATTTGGTTGCTACAAATTTGTAGTATTCGGTTCGTTCAACTAACAATTTGCATGGCTCCACGTTATCATAAATAAGTAAGAGCCCGACAGAGTTTCGAACACCGTATTTCTGCACTCGGATGCTATGGCTTAGCATCCTCGGTTAACGTGACTAATGACGGAATTTCAATGTTTATAAATACACAATATTGTTATATACGACACAAACTTAAATATCGTTTTCAAGTTTTACAGCTCTACTTTTTTTTATATTTCCTGTTGAAATTGTTTTGTTGGGGTTGTATATTGCATTATTACACATGAATAAACGCACAAACACTTTTACTATACTAATTGTAACGAAGATTGCAAACAAACTCTCGAACCGTATTTTCGGACGAAGACAGTCAAATGACCCGATTGTCCTACAGCCAACCAGATTAATACTAGTTCTGGGCCAAGCTGATTTTGTTGCCAAAACATATTCTGTAATAACAGGCTTACATTCCAGATTGTTCCGGATAATCTAATACTTTATTCGCTTTAAACGAAATATTTATTTGACCCTACCATAATCTGAATAATGTTTACGGTACTTTTAAAATAGTTGTGTGTACTGAAGACGTTGGAGTAACCAAACAATTGTTCGGCTCAACAAACTATTTTAAATAATTTATTTGGTTCGAAGGCACGAATACAGATGTTTGGAGTGACAGCAGATATTTTAAGTGAACAAAATATTGTTCATTGTATTCAAATACGCCTTAATTGTCAAGCAAATTTATTCAGTGCCTGCAACTAGATCTTTCTCTCATTGTAGACACGTTGTAGAGGCGTGGCAAAAAATTAAAATTCTGCTTTGCTGTTCGACCGGACAGAGCCATTCACAAATCAAAGTTAAAGAGTTGCGTATAAAACACTAGGTCGCTCCGAAATATCAGTGATACAAATCCACCATTTAGATACACCCGTGATCATAAAGCGGACGGAGTGTAGGTGTCCTTGATGCGAGCCCCACCCCCTCTCTTCTAGACTTTCACCTTCACATTAAAAGAGCATGGAAACCACATCATCTGTTTCCCGTTGCATTTTCAATATCGCATGAACAAGTTTTGAACTTCTTTCCTGTCGGTGTCTATAAAACCCCTTCCCCTCCCTCCCCGTCCTAGATATAGCCTCAGCTATAGGTAGGGAGTTCAATGACCTGTAGGCTATAATCCACAATCTTGTGTATACTCGAGCCTCACTTGTTTGTTCATTGGCTACTGCCCAAGGGAGTAGTCTGTGTTACTCCACACTTGGTAGTATGAGATTCGCTACTTGTTTCCTTACAAGTCTGCTATTGGCTCAGAGTTATCCAGGGCGTGTATAATTAACTACGATCCAATTGCAAACTCGACTTCAGTGAACACGCGTTGGACGTCGACCTTGCCCTGAAATGAACTCGCGAAATTTTCCTATCCCTAGTTATAGATATACTCTAGGGAGGCAGTCATGGCCCAAATCGGCAGTCATGGCCCAAATCGGCGGCCATGGCTGCCCAATCTCTCTCTGCCGTGATGCACGGCCCCTTGCATGCAATTTCCTCTCCTGTAGGCGTAAGGGGCTTAGTTCCGAGATGCATTTAGCACCTGTCCCTACCTAAGACGTGCACTTATAGGCTGTTAACGGTAAACTGAGCACTTTTGAAAGCCCTGCTTAAGATCTAATTGTATGCACCTTGTGTATTCTGCCGTCTTATGTGAAATTGAAATTGTCATGGGCCTCGTCACTTTATTCATGCGTAGGGGAAGTGGAACTATGGGATTATTATAAAAGTCAATATTTAAAAAATCAGGTTATTTTTTCACTTCGATGCATTAAATAAACGGAAAGCGAAATAAATATTTTACGTTATCACAAATGATTAGCTAACACTTATTATTCGACGTTAAGATATGGTACTACTTTCCATTCACCGTTACCAACTTGACTGAGCCGCATTTCACTCAGTGCGCGCGTTAAAATATATGCAGATAGAGGCAGTGACATTTTTCTAAGGTTGATGTCAAAAGTGCTCACTTTATCGTTAACAGCCTATAATACTTGGAAATAGGGTAGGTTAGGAATAATCGGCATCCTTGATGCTTCCGGAGTAAACAACAATCCGACTGTCTTACTATAGGCTGTTCACGATAGAGTGAACACTTTTTAAGGCCGTGTTAAAAAGTTTATTTCAGCTTATTTATATCCTTTCACCAATTGTTAGTATAAAATTTGCGTGTGATTAATAAACGCAGTGTATAAATTTTATAGCTCTCTAGATTTAACGCCTGAAGCCACAATACTATATAATGTTATTGTTATTATGTCTGCTGGAAGGGCCTTAAAAAGAGCTCACTTTACCGTGAATAGCTGATACCTAGAACCACCTGTTTTTCTCAAAAATATGTCAGGACGAACTGTGTTCTAAAGCACTTTAGTTCAGATCCACTTCCGTGATTGCATCATTTGAATAGTTACGCGTCGCATCTGTCTGCCCGCGAATCACGGAAAATCTGTATCGGAGAAACTTATTTCTGATTGGCTCACTCATGTAACAGACTGTTTACACACAAATACAAGCGGGCAGTAGTCGAATGAAGACTGCAAGTGTGCACTTAGGATATTGGAGTCTAGCTTCCGCGTAAATCTTTTCGCAAAAAAAAAAAAAAAATCAGGTGATTACTGATACGTGGTTTAGTTTGACGCTGAGCTTACAAGAAAACTGTTTTGTCTTCTTGCTCGATCCACGGTCGGAGGAAAAATCGGACAGCTCGTGAAAATGAAATTTCTCGCCGAAATGCAATAATCTCTTATGGAGTCCTTGAAACTGTTAGAGGATGTGGAGGGCGGTAATACTTTACCGTATGTACTGTAAACGTTTTTCTATTAAGGCCGTGTCCCAATTCGCCGAGAGAGTACTCTCTCGCTCACTCTTGACGTCACAGAGTCCTCTCTGCTGTCCCAACTCCGTGGAGAGAGCGCGGGAGGGAGAGTGAACGACGATGTACACTTGGTGCTCACTCTCGCACTCTCTCTGGCAGCCATGCTGTTTTCAAGTCTAACCTCAAATATCCAGATATATAATTTGTTGTTTCTAAAGCAGTGTTATAAATATTTTATCGACTTAATCATTGCGATTGTGAAATGTGTAATAACACTAATATTCCGTTTGATATGGAACATAAAAAATTATGATGTTATTATGTTCACATTTTTTTAAGGTTAATTGTGTGCATATATCGCCATACGGCGATATGCATATAACAAATATGTTTTAATCATGCAAAAATGTAACAAATTAAAATAAGTTACTATTTAATAAAATACTGTACATTTAATCGAGGAAAGTGAGAAATATTTTATTTTTTCACTATTTATTACCTTTTGTCAGAGAAATAATGCCGAAGGATTACAGAGGGCACAAATCTCAAATTCGCTCAAATGAGCCAGATTGTGCACAGAGTGAGAGTGGCGAGTGAGAGTTAGAACACTTTCGAGTTTAGACACGGCTTAAACTTCCGATATTGTAATTAAATTTCTAACTTCTACCTAGTATAGAAATAATAATCGAGCATCCTCCATATTCTTTAGATCGGGCACCAGGTGTCTGCTGCCTGTTCACCAAAGTGAAGTAATTATTGAGAGAAACACATTTTTAGTCTGGTCAAGAAGTAAAAATAAAAAATAACAGCAGACGTGTTGAAGCGAGTGACAGCTGATGAAATACAGCACTTCTTTTAAAAGCTGGAGATTAGTGAGCAGCGGTTTGTAGACTGGCGAGTACAGCGCGTTGTAATATCTTGTTATTAAGTTTTGTTATGTAATAACCACGCCTCGGTACTAATTATGTGTTTTATGGTAATAATGCCTGCGAAGTTCGGTCTTCATAGTATGTTCAACTTGGCATTCCAAATTAATTAGTTAAGTGCGTGAGGGACATAAACTAACGCCACTGGGGATAATTGTATTTACAATCTGGCGAATACCCAATAGAGGGGAAGCGGAAAAGGGCAAAGCTACGTAATTGATTTTGACAAACTTTAGGAGTTCGAAACCTCAGTATAGCAATGTTACAAAAGTTGTACAACTTAAATATTGACAATTATACATTTGCGTAGGATAATGTAGTATGCAAATAAGGAGCAGTAAGGAATTTTGTTAATGCAGCATCTGTTACTCCTGAAAAACGTCATATTTTGAGTTGTAACACTAATATAAAGAGGCATCGATATATTTTGTCAGAATGACTTGTTTCGGCCGAGCTTTTTCCGACGACGTAAATTTATTTGTTATTGCGGAGCACGATATCGTAAGTGCATCAGTAAGACTAATAAGTTGCTCACAAAAGTTAGCAAAACTCGTCTAGGTTTGTTCTTTTTTAGTTTTTCTATGGTGGCTTCCGAAAACATGATGAATTTTAGCTACGTATTTGGAGTTAGTGAGTGAAGATATTTGGGCGGCTCTTAACAGTGAGGTCTTGAGAGCCGATGAGGGTTATTGAAGTGAATATGGAGCGGAGCCGGAATGAACGGGCGGGGAAAAACCGCTGACCAACGGCGTCGTCCGGCACGATTCCCACTTGCGAAGGTCCGGTGACCCGGCCGGGGGTTGAACCCGGTTTACCTTGGTGGGAGGCGAGCGTGCTAATTTCTCAGCCACCGCGGCCTCCGTATTTGGAATTAATATATGTAACACAACCTCTTAAATATGTTCAATTGCCGAATTTTTTTTTCTGTATTTTAAAAATATATTATGGTTTTGTAATACAATACAAATAAAAATACTATAAAAATGTTGATATTAGTTTAAAAAAATATATTTCACATAATATTTCTAGTAAAATGAAAAGCTTTTTTAAAAATTATCCTTTGTGCCAAACAAAAAAAAATTAAATACGAGCACACTGTTCGGTCTTAGGGTTCAACGTGTGGCTATTTTGTTGTAAATATTAAAATAAAATTATGGTTGAACCACTTATAAAGAATTGATGAATTTCTTTACCTTATTCTTACGACATCAAAAATTCATTTCGACTGTAGCCAACCATACTAAGTATGAAAATTTTGAAATCTGTGTGACAAAACAAATCTATTGTAAATTCCCCTAACCTCGGTATTAAATTTTGTAAATTTATTTTCCGATTTTTCTACTATTAATTGATGCAATACCACAGAGTAAAAAAAATGCCTTAAGTGTATAGAAATACATGGGTAGCGCTTGACCTCTCTTAAGCGAATTCACGGCGGGAGAGGGGAAGGGAGAGAAAGGCGTATGAGCAGACGGTGACCTGTGTATGCAGTGCGCGGCGGTGGCGACGAACCAGCGGGACACGAGCACGCCGCCGCACTGGTAGCCGGCGATGCGGACGTGCGCCTGCCACGGGAGCTCGCCGAAGAAGGCCTCGTTGCCGCCGATGATCCTCTTCTGGAAGCCAAGCTGTGGTACTCCACACTCTGCAACACGCAACCACGCATTGAAGTCACTCGCCTGGGGCGGGAGAAACCACACTGCAAGCATTGAAGTCACTCGCCTGGGGCGGGAGAAACCACACTGCAAGCATTGAAGTCACTCGCCTGGGGCGGGAGAAACCACACATGCAAGCATTGTCACTCGCCTGGGGCGGGAGAAACTACACATGCAAGCATTGAAGTCACTCGCCTGGGGCGGGAGAAACCACACTGCAAGCATTGAAGTCACTCGCCTGGGGTGGGAGAAACCACACTGCAAGCATTGAAGTCACTCGCCTGGGGCGGGAGAAACCACACATGCAAGCATTGTCACTCGCCTGGGGCGGGAGAAAATACACATGCAAGCATTGAAGTCACTCGCCTGGGGCGGGAGAAACTACACATGCAAGCATTGAAGTCTCTCCCCTGGGGCGGGAGAAACTACACATGCAAGCATTGAAGTCACTCGCCTGGGGCGGGAGAAACCACACATGCAAGCACTTTCCCACATTATCGCATGAACTAGTCCTCCTTATAGGCCATTCATGGTTTACGTCCAACTTTTCTAGAGCCGTGCAGCATTTAACCTTCAAGGTATTCATCCGCCTTACACAAAAAAAAACGCCAAACAAATTCTAGAAAATTATACCAAAATGAAGAACGCGCCACACATTTGCGCACTCGAAGAAAAATATGTTTTATGATAACTATTTATTATTAGGCTTTGCAAATACATCTATTTTCACATGTTTTTATTCATTTTATTATAAGTTGAATGTTATAATTGTTTGTTAACATATAATTAAATGTTCAATTTAACCAAAAACAAAATAATCTCATGTTTAAAGAAGTATAAAACGCTTGTGACATGTTATACACTACATGCTTATGTAACAACCAAACACATCATACATGAAGTGATTTTTCCAAGGTTTTATTCAAAAATTGTGAAGCTACTGCGAATAGATTATAGTTTTCAATTTGCCTAACTAGCGTCTCATATTCCGTAACGCCTCCCATGGCAAATGTTTTCGTATTTTTATGTTAAAATAATTTAGCAGCAGAAAGAAAATAAATATTGAAATTCGTCGAAAACTGCTGATATTTTCATACTTATAACGTTGGCATATTTTGGAATTTTATTCAGAGTTCAAGAAACTGGCCCAATAACTTGCAAAACATTTATATCTATGAATGATTCATCTAAACATATATTACAAACAAAATGTTATAATATTATTGATATTAGGTCAAGTAATGTAGGTAGCAATGAATAGGCAATTTGGAAAATTTCCATTTTAAAATTAACTTACCTTATTTTAACTGTATGTTACAAAATAAAATACAGAAGTACCTGAAGAATAAAACTATGCACCAATTATTGTTTGATAAAAAATACTTAACTTAAATATAAATTCATGAACATGAAACACATTTTATACTTTGGGCAGCATACTGCTCATTATATTTAGTGATTAAAATCCATTATTTAAACGTTAATTTTGTAGAAGAATATCCATTAGCTATATGATATGATATTCGGGAATAAGAACACCAAACACTATTCTATATTCAACAAGATACACACCTTCTTCATGGTAGCTGCTATTTGCTAAATCTCAATTGTTGCCTTTGGTGAAGGTACCCATTACGACTGATATGATCTCTACGAGTGTAGGTCACGGAGTGATTCTTATTGACTACATAAAATGAGTATAATTAAAATTACTATAGCAATTATGAATAAGAACCAATATTATTACAAACATGTCAAATATAAAAAAAGAGTCCAAAATAAACAATCAGTATCACAACTTTCAATAAAAATAGTGTAAGGTTTAGTAAGTGATGGAAAAGTTACTGGATGGCATGTGTATGTAGCTTTCTGTGGTAATGGTACTACTTGAGCTACTAGATACAGTAACGTACATTTAATTTATGACACCTTGAAAAATACGAACGTTTACAAATTTAAAAATAGGTCCTATTATTTGCGTATTATGTTTCTAAATATACGTATAATAATTTAATTTTATCAACTTCTTTAATGTGATACTTTTACCACTCGGAGTGCTTAGAGATTAATCGATGAAAGACTGAAAGAGAAGCACATATTTCAGGAGGTTTTGACTGTAAAAATAGTTACGGACATGTGGTTGTTTATGAATCTTTCATAAACTATACCATTTTATAATATATGACGACATTTGCAAAATAAATGAGAATGCACAACATAAACCACTCATGTGGGTTTTCAGTCCCGTGTAGGCCTATTATTGAATGAATATACGTCGGTAAAATCAAGGCAGAAAACTCTACTTATTTCCAAACGAGCTAAAAATGTACTAGAGCTGAAAGTGGTTTTGAAATGCTCGCTATTGTCAACTCGATGTGGCTTGTTGCTGAACCTTTTATAGGCCTTGTTCCGGATCTCCTTGTGATATAGTTGTTATGGACCCCACTGTCATATAGTATTCACATGACTCTTTGTTATTAAACAGCCGATCTCTTTATCTAAGGTCGGTAAGTCTTCATCTTATCAATGCATTACGGATAAGCAATATATTGTATATGCGTGTCTTTCTTATATTTAAGAATAAATAAGTTTGGCAACCATCGAAATATTCAACTTCTCCCCCTGAAATATACTCAAACAACTTCTACCAATAGAAAATAATTAAAAAAAAAAAAAAAAAAAAAAAAAGGATTTAGCATTTTAGGTGAGATTGCATTCACTAAATTGTAAGAGCACTCATTTACCTGCTGTCGTTGATCAGTTTAGCCGGTACTATTAGCTTGGGACACAACTATAAAAGAAGCATCATTACGGAAAATACATATGTTATGCTCCACACGCACAAGCACAGGAACGCAGCCAGGTCGGGGCTCAGCTGGCGAGAGAACTCGAACACATACGACGGTTACCGAACTCTCATCACAGTCCTATCGCCTAGACGCAAGTGTTGCCGTTGGCTGCCGGGTTTTCGCGCGGTATCTCCGTTTCCTCCACAACTCCATCAGCCGCGTCTCCACCCTTACTTCGGGAAGATCAGCTGACTTATATAAGCGTCAGTCATCTCTCCAGAGAGAGAAAAAAAACAAGGGGGGTAGAAGGGGGCACATCTCATTAGAGATGCGACACTGCCGTAAAAAAGTTACATTCGTCAAAGCACATCACCACGATGAAAAGCTATGTATTCAGGCATTGGCTACCCTGACGACAGACTTAATGAATCTAGGGAACCTATCTTCGTCGAGATAAATGTCTAGGTTACTTTGCTTTTAAGTATTTTTCTTTCTGTTCATCCAGTTGGAAACTGGTATACATTAGGGGTTCACTTACAATACTTTATACAATTAGACACCAAAGACTGGTAACTCCTCATTTCCTCAGACTCATTTGTATTCTCGTCGTGCTTCTGACGAACAGATTCGAAAACCAACAATCTTGGTGAACATAATCGCAGCAAGGCACGATTATCAAGTGAAACATGGCAACAAATGTGCAAATATCGTGTGAAGTCACAAAATTGCTGTCGAATTTGCGACATTTTAAAGTGAAATTATTTTCCTAACCATTTCACAGCAAGAAACTGAGCGAAGGTATTATGGCTGTTCCTAAATTTATAATATTTAAAACTGAATAAATGTCAATTGAATTTTTGGTGATCGCAACACAACTGAGTCCAGAGAAAATAGTAGCTTGAAAGGACATTTGAGGTTGAAGTAAAACAACTGCCTATGGAGCACTGCCACCACCTATACAACGTGAAGAAGTCATAAAAAATGTAGTACAGAAATCATGAAAACTGTAAAAAGAGTGCGATTTATAGTGTATATGAAAGAAGAATGTATATATTTTGCAACATTACAAAATATTTTACTAAAATAAAATTTTAAATGTAAACAAAATAATCTATTGATAGTCCTCATTATTAATAAAAATTTAAGCGTATTTCCATTTTGGATGCTTCAGAAAGCAGTATTTACAATGAAATCTTCTTCAAGAAAGATCGTCATAATATTTAGTATGATTGCATCCAAGAAAATTGTAGTAATAATGTAGGGAAACATTTGTGTAATTAATTTTATGTCCATCCATTTTTTGCTAATATTGATGGCTGAAACTGACATAAATAAAGTTAATTATAAAATATATATGATACATTATTACTACAACTTTCTTACATGCAATCATAGTAAATATATGACGGTCTTTCTTGAAGAAGATTTTACTGTAAATTCTGCTTTCTGAAGCATCCAGAATGGATATGCTTTTGTTAAAAAATGCGGACTATATCAACAGATTATTTTTTTACATTTAAAAATGTATTTTTGTAAAATATTTAATAATGTTGCAAAATATATACATTCTTCTTTCATATACTGTACAGCATAAATATCACTCTTCTGGCAATTTTAAAGGTGTCGGTATTACTCCACGTTGTATAGTTGGGGGCAGTGCTCCATAAGCAGTTTATTTACTTCAACCTTAAGAGTGTCGTTCCTCTGGAAGGGAAGTTGGCTCACCGACTCTGGCGGGGGTGGCTCCGGGTATCTCGTTGTTGCGGTGGTCGATGTCGTCGCGGCGCAAGGCGGCGGCGGCGGCAGCGGCGGCGGCGCCCCGGAGTGGCACGGGAGCGGCGGCGACGACGCGCGCCGGCACGCAGCACGTGAACAGCAGGTCGGCGACGACGTCGAGGGGGCTCCCCGCCTGGCCGCAGCCCTGATGCAACTGGCCGCCCACCAGCCAGCACGTCAGGCTGAACGTGCAGCTGTGCAGCGCGTTGTTGTGCACGCACTGCGCCGGGTAGCCCAGCAGCGACGCCAGCAGCCGGCCCCCTGCAAGCAATGCCCACCGCGCTTCGTTAGTAGAGAAACATGGTGTGTTCTGGCCCACCGCGTTCACGAGCAACAACATTTGCACTCTAAGAAATCATTCGAAAATTTACCATACCAGTGTATGTGCTTAGTGAGAAATCAGGAATGGTAATGTTTCCCTCTGTACATTCTTTGTAGCGTTCCTATATTTGCTGAGGAAACAGTAAAATGCATAGGGAATTTCCCAACTTTGTAGAGTAGTGCTGCTAAACATTCCTATATCTGCAGCTTGATGTGTGATATTATTACCATACAGTGTATATGTTAAAAACTTCCATTACAGTTTAGAAAGATTACCAGGAAAAATTTACAGCGTATCTTACAGAGATTAGCGACAGATCGAATTACGCGATTATTGGCTGTCCGCGCTTAACCAAGCACTTTTGAAATACCTGCTTAGGGTATATTATACTTCTTATTCCGTATCATTCCGCGATGTTTAAAATTAACATTTCCAAAGACCTGTTCACTTTATTCATGTGTTACGAAAGTTAATTCGATAATGATATACAAATTCGTGCTCTAATGTGTATAAAATAGAACATCGACTTTCATGAGAATACATTTAAACATTAAATTCGCAATACAACATCGAAACTTAGATCTAGTTTCATTAATTCGCAGCCAACTTAACTGGGGATCAGCACATCAGTGTGTAGTTTAGCATGTATATAATATTGTACAGTGATTTTTTGAAATGTTAATCTCGAAAGGGCTTTCTTTGCCATAACCAGCGTTTAGTCAGGAGTAAGTATTCTAAAACTGTGGCCAGTAAGCTGTCCCCTGGCCTGTGGATATTTGGGAACTAATTACTTCACCCATGTGAGGCGCACAAAATTTGACATGATGTTTAAGTAAAAATAGATAGTGTTTAAGTCAAGCTCGTGTGTTTCCGGAACACACTTAAACACACATTAATTTTCATCTAATAAGCTACAGTGAAGGTCTTAATTGATAACAGCATTCATTTTTAAATCACTACGCTGAGATGCACAAATAATTTAGTTTCATTTACATTCTGAATATTGATACCTCTTTCCTGTTAGATAGTGGCATAAACGACATGTTATTACGTCTTTGTTAAGAGTACAGTCAAATATATAAACACGACTGTATAGCAGGAATATAATACTAATAATAAGTTGTAGCACTATCTAGAGAGAAATAAGCACGCATTCTTTCATCCCAGGGCGCCAGTAAGGCAATTTGGCCGCATGGCAAGGTATAGTAAGCATGATTTTCCCTAAGCTGGGTTCAGTTACTGTGCTGCTATCTTCAAGTCCAGATCGCGATGAAGATGTTGAATACTGCCCAGAGTAGACCTGCCGCCCGTCAATCATGTTCCCTAAGCCTCGGTGAAAAAAGGGTTTACAACACACTCAGTTCTCAAAGAAGCTAGTATGAAAATATAATGGTTATGGCTATTCAATAACCAACATTTGCCCCTGCATATTTTGAGAATGTTTTGTGGTTTCGTGTCATTATACTGTTGGTAACTTGATTGAAATAGCATCTGATTTGAAAAAAAAAAAGCATCATCAATGTCTTTCAGTACGAATTGAGGCTATTAACTTATAATCTGAATACGTACAAATGAAAAAAAAAAAAAAATTCTCACAAAATTTGCTTTCAGCTGAAGAGTTTTTTGAAGTCACAAGAGTGGCGTATTGCAATTTATTTTAACTAATAAAATAAGAAGTTTAATAACGGCAATAATTGTTTTGTAAACGAACGTATTAATTTTACCTAATTTTTGAAATACATGCGAAAATATTTATAGATATAAAATTCTTATAACTCGTTTCATTCGTTTTCAATTAATTTTCCTCCATTGTCTTCATTCTGTTTTTAAGACTGTTGCTTCATAGCACAGCAAAAAAAGACTGCATTGGCGTTGAAACGCAGAAAATAATGTTAGCCTCTAAAGCACTCTTTATGTGGCCGGTAACCTGGTCGGAGGTCTGACCTATAAAAGCGCGGGAGAGATAATGTTGACACAGCTACCCGCATCACATGCCTCACAGCCAGTGGCGTTTATTCCATAGACGCGAGGTAAAATATGCTTACCCTACACATACTGTAAATTTTTGACCTTTATAGTTTTTGCCGTAGCTTTAAACACACTTAATAATGAGTTTCCCGTTTCCGATTCGAGAAACAGAGTTTCCGTAACTCCCGTGCTGTACACGCATAGTGCTGCTATCTAGTACTTAATTCCACAAATGGGAACGACCACCAATAAATCGAACTCGCAAGCAACAACACGCCACATGCTCGACCGAACGCGGTCGGCAGGGTAAGCAGTCGTTATTTTTGAGTCCTCCAGTCCTGCATTTATCCTTGTTTGGTAAAACGGGAGTTTTTCTATAATTTTTAATATGCTCTCTAAATAATATTCAGTTTAACTACTATTACATTCATTTAATTTCCGTTTTATAACTAATGTTAGATATTATAAAACGGTAAATACATGAGGAGGGTAAGCAAATTTCGAAGTTGCGTTTGTTAGTATAGGCAGTTCACGGTAAAGTGAGCACTTTTTAAGGCTATACCATTAGGCTTTAACCGCTAATAAATATATCCTATTGCAACTTCAGGCATTAAATTTTGAGGGTGGTGAAATGCATACACCGTGTTTATTCGTCAAAAAGCAATGTTTATATTAAAAAGCAGCCGGAAGATGGAAATAGGATGAAAGGAAAAATTTAGAAGTGCCTTAAAAAGTGCTCACTTTGCCGTGAACAGCCTATAACAATGGCATACACTGTAAAAACACTCACTACACGCCACTCCTCACAACCTATGCACGCAAGGCGTCGAACTGTCGTGCAATCTTTTCGTCGATAACTCGCATCTGTGGAACATTTATCGTTATACTGTGTGGTGTAGCAATAGAAATTTAGACATGCTGCATGACGCTACATAAATTTAAAGATTCTGTATCAGAATTTTGATATGGCAATGTTGTCTACAGACACCTATTCTAAATATTTCACTCTCTGGAAAGTTAGTCCCAGCTGAAGTTTGTCTGCAATATAAGCTACATTTCACTGCTGTTTGCAAACATCTGAAAGAATATACTAAATTATAGGCTGTTCACGGTAAAATGAGCACTTTTTAAGGCCCTTCCGAAAGGCATTAACCCCTAATAAATACATTTTATTGCAGTCTCAAATCTTTAACTTTTGAGAGTGATGAAATGTATACACTATGTCTATAAGTAATATTGCAATGATTACATTAAAAAATAGCGGAAAGGTAGAAATTAATTGAAAGGAAAAATTTTGCAGGGCCTTAAAAAGTGCTCACTTTACAGTGAACAGCCTATAACAACAACACCGTTACTTAATCTTTAGCTACAATGAAAATCAGCTGCTATAACAATTTATCCATTATAAGGTGGCAGCATAGATAAACAGTACTTCTCACTAGTCAGTTCACAGTATGACTGTGACAGAAAATAATTCTGACGGTAGTTCGTATTATTTTTAAGATGAAACGAAGTAATACAAATTATTAGTTGCGCCTTAAAATACTTAACAATATCAATATAATCGATGCTTATGCAAAACTATATTTCTCTAGCAGGAAAATATGTATTTATATTTTTTATATCGTTCAGAGGTAAAAGTGTATCAAGTAATCAATGTTGTAAACATGGCGACCACGGCGGATCTTGCTAAATTGTCACCACAAGTAGAAAAAAAAACAGAGGAAACCTTGAAAAGGAGACAAAAATTAATGATGACTAATATTATTTAATGCCAAGATTAAAGAATTCTCAGTATTACGAATATGCAAGTAAAGCATTTATTTTATGACGTAAAAGCGAAGAGAGGTGTGGTTCTGGCAGCTGATTGCTGAAGACAGGTATGTTTTTGGCCGGCAACACCAATCAGTACCTTCCAAAGGTGCGTATACGCGGATGTAGTATGGTCTGATCCACTACCACCCACCAAAGACTTAAACTCATGTATAGGCTGTTCACGGTAAAATGAGCACTTTCGAAAGCCCTGCTTAGTATATACTTGTATGTACGTTGTGTATTCTTCCACCTTGTGTAAAATTAATATTGCCAGAGTTCTCATCACTTTATCCATGCGTCGGTCAATTAACTGTGAAATTATTAAGAAAGTAAATTCTTTACAAATCTGCTCATTTTTACACTTCGATACGTTAAAAACACAAAGCGAAGGAAATAATTGTAAGTTATCACAAATGGTTACCTAACACTTTTTGTTCGACGTAAAGGTATGGAACTACTTTCCATCCATTTTTACCAACTTGACTGGGCGAATGTCACTCAGTGCGCCCATTAAAATATAGACTTATGCATGCAGGGGCAGTGTTTTTTTTTCTTCTAAGGTTCATTACTAAAGTGCTTACTTTATCGTGAAAAGCATTTATATAGATTATCGTCTTCTGCGCATGTCCCCGCCATTCGCTCAAGAACTACCGTAACAACTGTGGAATCCACTTGTTCAAACAATGACGTCCCGTTTGTTTACGTACGGGTTCTCAAACAAATTCTAGTTTGAATATACAAAGAAATAACATTTACCTTAACTCCAATGCATTGTATTTGCTTCACAATTCAGTCAAAACTATAGTAGTAGCTTATCACAGTATTTATTTAACTAAACAGGGCGATAAATTTAGTTGACGTCGCGTGGTTTTGAGAGTTGCACAGGAAAAAAAAAAACTGTTCGATGTGACGGAGATTAATTACTGCAGAATGCTCATTTTAAATAAATCCAATAGGCTGTCCATAGTAAAGTGAGCTCTTTTGAAATTAACCTTTAAAAACAATCGCTGCCCATGACAATGAAATGCTACCGTACACACTGACAAGGAGTCTCGCAGTTAAGTTGGCAGAGAATTACCAAAAATACTTCCAAGTCATTGCGAATGTAATTTTTCTAATTTGTGGAAAATCACAATTGAATACGAACTGGCAAATCAGTAAATACATTAATTAAGGTTCATAACAATTTTGCGTTTCCACTTGTCTGGCAAATGAATAAAATTCAGTAGGACCATGGCAATATAAATATTAGATACGGCGGAATGATACAATGTAAGGAGAAAAGTATATACCACGGCTGATGCCTGGTTGAGGATTTGGTATAGGGAAATGCGTGTTAATGAAAGTCATTTTTACAGTCAATTTTGAAGATAGTAACTTGAAACCAAAACCTATGTTTGAGAAATGATATTCTCAAACTCTGTATGGAGACAAGTATAACAATTTGTTGTTCAGTAATTTTTTGTTTAATTATTAAGTTGTCTGATCTTGCCAGGAAACATTCTGTACGTTAATGTTACCAAAGGCTTCGATATCAAAGAACCGCGTATTTTTCTGCTCAAAAATGTCCTTGGAAATATATATATAGTTAAGTTAAGGCTGTTGGTATAGACAAATATGTACATGTTAAGGAAATTAGTTTTCTTTTTGCATTCATGTGTGTGAGTGATATATATATATATCTTGCCAGGAAACAGTTTATACATTAATGTTACCAAAGGCTTCGATAGCAAAGAACCACGTATTTTTTTCTGCTCAAAAAGTCCTTTGTTATAACAGTAATGCAAAAAAAAAAACTAATTTAATTAACATGTACATATTTCTCTGTACCAACAGCCTTAACTTACAAAAGCGCAGAAATAATTGCGAACTTCAAGGGCAGTTGAAGTTCAAATGGCTGACACAGAGGTCCCCAAGCCGCTTGGTGCGAAGCGTGGTTACTGCTCGCCTCGCGCATTCAGGTCACCCCGCAAGCGGTTCGTACGGCCGGCCGGCTAAGTGTTGTCATACCCGAACCGCAAAGCGAAGCGTCCCAGACATCCGCCTGTCATCATATCCCCGTTCTACCGAGACCACATGTGGATCACCAGGTCATCTTCCCCCCCTCCCCACCGACGGTGTCGTAAACAAAATGGCCCCGGCCACATCAATCATTTAGCCCGGGATCTCGGCAGGAGGGCGATGTCGGGCGTGCTCGAGGGACACGATTCGAGTGGGCGCCAGAAGGACCTGCGTGGAGGAATTATTTATTGCATCGTGGGTTGGTGGAGAGTTCCCCCTCTTGACCTATCTTTCTCTTGCAGTGTTTCAAACAACCTCTCAATAAAGATTATCCTTTCCCATCCTCTGTTCTAGTAAAAATCTTTCTACTTGAAAAATGAAATGCAATCTTGCAATTCTTTCCTATCGAGAGATTTTTACGGCGCCTTTGTCAGTCTCCCCCCCCCCCCTCATTTTTGTAGTTCAGGTTAAGTTAGCATGTTTACCACATTGCCTCAATCACGACCACGTTTGCACAATCCCAGTAAAACTGCACGCATGTGTCCTTGTAGTTAGAAACTTTCCTCCGTGTCTAGGCGAATGGGGCTTAGCCTTTAGACGCACTTAGGTCCTATCCCTACCCAGCACTTCCAACTCTCCTCAAAGCTTTAAGGTAGGTTAGAAAAAAATTCTGGAAGGTCCACCAGTAGTCCAGCTGGTTCCGAAGCTTAACTTAAGTGTTAGAATTGTGATGTGTAACAGAAGACCTCAGTGTGCGTTGTTTAAGGGTGTTACATACCAAAAACTTAATTATTTTTTGCACCCAACATTGCTTAACTTGTACGCATTGTGGGGATCGCGATGGTTGAGTGGCTATTCTACTCGTCTCCCAACAAGGCAAACCGGGTTCAATCTCCGATCGGGTCACTCCCGGATATTCGCATGTGAGAATCGTGAAGGCGATGCCACTGGTCGGCGGGTTTTTTTTCGGGGATCTCCTGTTTCCCCAGCTCTTTCATTCAGGCGCTGCTCCATTTTCACCTCAATCACCCTCATCGGCTCTCAAGAACTCGCTGTTACGAGCCGCCCAAATCTCTTCACTCACTCGTATGCACTGTGTGTGATGCCATTTTTCTCGAATAAACATATTTTCCCACCTTATATATATATTTTTATAATTTTGCATCAAATACAGCTTTTTTTGCTGCAGGCATGATTACAAATAATACTAAGTAAATTGAACAAATGAAAGAAAGTTACATTGAAAACTAATTCCGTGGGCTACAGTATGACACTTATGTAATCATTAAATAACAAGCCATGCATATAAAAATTATTAAATATAAACAATTTTGCATATTTTTTACATTTTAAAGAATTTCGCTAGATTTGCAATTTGTGATAACATATGCCTCGGGGTAGCCTACGGCATTAATTTACGTTATAATTTTCTTTAATTTGTAGAGCTTAGTTTGCATTTATTATTGAGGTTGTAGCAGAAGAGAACATTTTGGGATTTGGCATCAAATTGCTCAAAACATACAAATTGTATATTTTTTATTCAACGGATGTGGCATTACACACACTCCGTTTTAGTTGATCAATGTTTGGTTACAATTATAAAATACATGATTGTTTGGGATCGAACACCCTTAACGGGTTGGTTCACAATAGAAATCATGTCATGTGCGTGGTTGGATTTTACTTGAGTGTTGAAGAAAATCATTATATTTAAATCTTAAGTGAAAGTGGTACGGTGGCAACCAACCAGCACAGAGCGGTCAGAGTTGTTTGTGGTAAACTGTTAATTACAGTAGTGTAAGAATCGGAAATATTAAAAAAAGGTGCGCATATGTGCATGATTATGATTATACTTTTGAATTGATTTCCTATTAGTTAGCTTTAATACTAGAAGATTCCTTCTTTGAATAATGATGTGCTCATGTATGGTGGTGTTATACAAGGTTAGGTTAGCAATAGTTATCACCTAAAAGTAAACAGGACAGGTTTGTCGGAAGTTTTCATTGGCTGAACTTAAAGAGTTATCGAGTGGAAAAGAATTGTGGTTCTTAAATCCAGAAGACGCAGTTCCGTGTACGAAAACTACGGTTTTGAATAAATCTTAAATAATAATTTTTCAATTGTGCACCCAGCTTTAAGTCTGAATGTACTTGAGTCTTCCCAAGATACTTTTTTTTTATCGTGACACAATATAAGCCATAATTTAATTAAAGTACTAAATCATTTGAACAGAAAGATTCATCTTTTGTTTAGGTTAAACATAAGAAATTTGACCTTAAAATATTGATTCGTACAAATTTTATACAGCTTTTTCAACACAAAGTTGAGCTTCAGCTAAAGTGTTCATCGAAGTGTCTCATGTGTGGTGTGTGGCAATTTATTTGAAATCCTATATTTCGTTAATCATCTGCGGTAGGGGCTGTTTTAAATTAAAATTCCATCTGAAAGGTTAAAATTGAAATTCGGGCGAACGGCTTAGCAAATTTTCAAGAAATATACGTCATAACACTCTAATAACAAAAAATTAAAAAAAAATTAAATTAAACTGTATCTTAACATATTGATTTTGCTCAATAATGAGGGCTGTACCAAAAAAAAAATAGATTAGATTTTGCAGTCATTGTCAAGATGGTTGTCTCAGCTTCCGGGCTGGAGCAGCGTCTTGTTGGTTTTTCTAACCAACGTTTCGCCCTACCTTACAGTAACTATCTTCAGGCCCCTTCAAACTAGGCTTGAAGCCACAAACTGTACAAGGCATTTATATGGCAATACGCAGAGTGCCTTGCCTTAAAGTTCGTATAGCTCGTTTTATTAATTTTTCAAGTCATTTTTCTTCATCGTCATGCATTATAGGCTATTATTTCACGTCACAGCGAAAAAATATGTGCTATGCTAAATATTTAGACTCTTGTACGACCTTGATATATGCACATTTCGCCTAGCGGGCTTGCCACAATTGAACACCTACATCTGCCCGACCGTGGTGCCAGCCTGAATGACGAGCCGAGCGTGCCACAATTAAGTGGAGATATTTCGGCTGCTATTAACGTCGAGGTCTTGAGAGCCGGTGAGGATGAAGTGAGCTGAGTATGGAACAGTACCGGAATGATAGCGCGGGGGGGGGGGGGATCTCCGGGGAAAACCCGTCGACAAGCGGCATCGTCCCGCAAGATTCCAACATGCGAAAATTCGGGAGCGACTCCGACGGGAAGCTACAGTTGACGTTGTCTGGTTTTAGTAGTTTGTATGATGCTCAATGGAGGGCAGGTAAAAGGCTCGCCATTCGTTTGCGCACACGCTTGTCGTTAAAGGCTGTTCACGGTAAAATAAGCACTTTTGAAAGCCCTGCTTAAGAACTACTTGTATGTACGTTGTGTGTTCTTCCGCCTTATGTAAAATTAACATTACCATGGGCCTTATCATTTTATTCATACGTCGGTCAAGTGAAACTGTGAAATTATTAGAAAAGTAAATATCTTTAAAATCTGTTAATTTTTCCACATTGAGGTGTTAATAAAACAAGAAGCGTAAGAAATAATTTTTATTCGACGTTAAGATATGGAACTACTTTCCATCCATCGTTACCAACTTTACCAGGCAAATGTCACCCAGTGCGCCCGTTAAAATATATGCAGGCAGAGGCAGTGACATTTTTATAATGTTGATTTCAAAAGTGCTTACCTTATCGTGAACAGCCTACAATTAATTTTAGCAATGATTGTTAGGTTATTAAATTCCGTTCCGTTGCTGTTAAAATCATGCAGTGCATAGTCGTTGTCAAGGAATTATATGTATATATATACATATAGAAGCAAGATGTAATTTCACGGTCTAGGTAGTTAATTTTGTTGAGCATTGTTAGGGCCACCCTGTTTTTCGCGAAAAGATTTCAGACCTACTTGTACTCCAAAACACTAAAGCTCAGATCCACTTTTGTGGTTGAATGATTTTAACTGTCACACAATGCACGTGTCGGCCCGCGAATCACGGGCACTCAGTGTCGGAGTTACGTAATTCCCATTGGCCCAGTCAGCTAAGGAACTGTCTCCCGACAAAGACTCGTGACAATAACCGAAGGAAAACTGCACGTATGCCATAGGACATTGGAGTATAGTCTTCACGTAGATCTTTACGCGAAAAAAAGGGTGGCCCTAAGTATTGCCAATGGATGACAGAAACTATCCTACATGCACGAATGGTTTCGCCCGTTAGCTCATCGGCGTACGCTGTTAGTGAAGTCAGATATGCAGATGTTGTAGTCAGGTGCGTCCGAGCTCCGAAGATAAAAGTCGTCCAAGTCCGATCAGACAGCTGTGCGTCAGCCATTCTCACCGTCAGCACCTGACGCTGCAGATCACGTGGACCAGTAAGATGCTAAATCTGCATCTGCACCCATCAACCCAGGCAACTGGGGCAGATGCATCTGCAAATTTGTGGCAGAGCCTTAAGAGTAAGTGGTCCGGGCGTATTTTCTGTGCATTCGTCGTTTGTGCGTTCACGCATACATGTCTTAGGAAATAAATATCCTAGGAATAAGACTTTTTGCCAGAAAAGAAAAAAATATTTCAGTTTAGTTTTTATTATATAATTGTATTCCAAAATACAAAAAAAAATCTTGAAAGTGGTTGGAAATAGCATTTTTAGAGCGTGCCCACTCAGTTTTCTAAAGAGGTATACACTGTAAAAAAAAATCGGATAATTACGGGACACGTGTAAGGTAACATTCGCAAACTTGTGGGGTAAAGATAGTTTTCCTTACGGGTAAGGTAAAATGACCGCACTCTGCAGTAAAATTCACGTACATAGCGGAAGAAAATCCCATAAATGGATGGGAAAATTACCTTACACCGAGTGCATCTCTTCAGCACTGTCTCAACAGCTAATGGGGGAACCGATGAAATAAACAATATTTAAACAGGCTAATATTCACTACTGATGATACGCTGTCGTCGTGGTGTAATGGATAGCGCATCGGCTTATCATGATAGAGGACCAAGGTTTGTGCCCACCCACCAGCAGATGCCGAGGATATTTTTGTTTTGATGTTTCGGTTACTATTGTTTAGAGGATATAGGTAATAAAAAATTAACACTACAAATCCGGAATGTTTTAAAATATGATTTTATCATACAATATAGTTAATCTTCCCTTACTTCTAAGGGAAGATTAACCCCACCCACTTTTGTCAGGTATTTTTTCCGTACGATTGGAATGTAATGTAATGGGCTTTTTAACGTCGCCCGGTTTTATGCTGGAAGGCTTGGCAGGGGGCTTCTTACAGGCTAGCTTATAACCTAACTCAAATTAACACCCATGCCTTGCCCGGGATTCGAGCTCAGAGACTCTCGTATCCCAGCTGGGCGGCGCACCAACCGACTGCGCCACGGGAGGTCGGCCGTTCGGTTAGAGGATAGTACTTTACGTGTTAGGTAAATTTACTCTACGTTTAAGAGGTAATTTGACCTAATTCGTAGAGGTAATTATCTTCCCTTGCATATAAGGGAATTTTACCAAATTTTTTTTTAGAGAGTACGAGAAAAGTAAAACGGTAGAGTCGTAGTTTAATCTATGGGTTTTCTTGCGTGTAATAGTGTCTCACTATTACATAACTAATATGCGCAGAGTTATGACGGGTACTAGCGTGAACCTGTCTTCAAACAAACACACTCGCTGACACGCCGTAGGCAGACACCGCAGTATTCGGGACAGTTTGCAAACACTCGTGGCGAAAGAATACCAATACGGCGCTAGCCGCAAGAACACATCAACACGGGACTACGGGAACAAAACAAGCTTTCAGCAGTTTCGCCACGGAAGGTAAACCACGAGAAGTTTATAATACAGAATCGTTAATTAAAGCATATCGCACCCGGTAATGTTGTCTGCCTGCAGCCAGCCACCGAGCCGAGAAGAAGTTGCCCTGGAGGCAGCGCCATCGTGCACGACCGCCGTGTCCGTATGACGACCAGCCTACGGCGACGACTCAGCAGAAGGTGAGAGTGCAGATATGCACATTTATACTAAATAAATATGTTGCACTAATCTAATGTAATATCCCTCCGCGCGTTACATTAAATTTAATTGTGCAATTTTGTTGCAATTCAAACATAACGCTAAATAGAACCGTTTTATACTTCGTATCTTGTGCGTTGTAATTAACTAACTCCCATTATAAAATATGAAATGTGTGGTTTGCAAATATAAATATAACAAACCATAAAATCAGGAACGCAGGTTTATTGCCTTGAGCGTAGGCGCAACGGGGCGCTGGTCGTGCGTGTTATTGTCGCCTCTTATAGCTGTGCCTCGAACGCGAAAAAATAAATCTCGGGCTCATATACTTTTAAGAGCGAATAGGAAAGAAAAAAAGAAGTCAAAAAATGGCGGCAGCTATAACCCTGAAGTAGAGTCTATTCTCGATTACTTCCAAATTTTCCGAAGTTCTGCTAAAGTTATTCTTATGTAATACTCACTACGTATGCTTCCGCTGCAAGTAAACAACACGTACGCAAGTATAGAGAAAAATACCAAGGGAGAGGTGGGAAATACACCGTATTTGTACGCTGGACAGATTGTCAAAAATAAATCATTTATATACATGATAAAATGTGTTTTCAACTTAACATTCCTGGAAACTTAATACGACAGGAAGAAAAGTTAGCTTTGCAAATAACTTGAGAAACCTTAATTTAAGGGGCCCACCTATCTGGCGTAGCAGTGTGTTTGAAATACATGTTTTTCCGCGAAATCGCTTGCGTCTAATGTACTGATCTACAGAAATAACACACACTTCATACGAAGGCTATTAAGAGTTTTCAAGATGTCGTGCACATTAGAAGCACCATTCCAGAGTACTCCAAAATGACCAAAAATGACTTTTCCAAAGCGCTGTATCTCAAGATATAAGTGTCACAGTCATACGAAATTAGTCCAGGGCCATGAGCTGAACTTTCCTACAGAATTTCAACCAATAATAATAGGGTCGCCACTGAAAGTCCGATAGGTAAACGCATCACTACAACATTGCACAGAGCGAGATGGCGCAATGGTTACCTTTTGGACTCGCATTCAGTAGGATGTGGGTTCGAATCCGCGTCCGTACATCCAGATTTCGGGTTTCCATGGTTTCCCGAAATCACTCCAGGAGAATGTCGGGATGGCTCCTTACTAAAGGCCGTGGCCGATTCTTTCTTCCCCGTTCCTGCTTGTCTGAGCAACTTGCTCCGTCTCTAATGACGACCTAGCTTTCGACGAGACGTTGAGCCCTACCTACCTACCGACAACACTACACGTACTTAGAGGCGATGGCGCACTTGATGCGTGTGGCAGTCTCGCCTTCATCGCTCCCGCGCTTCTCGCTCTCAAACGCAGGAAAAATATCCAGGTAGGTGGGAACCTTAGTAAAAATTCACGTAGGAATTATTTATTAGTATACTTCCACCATACCTTTACTCTCTCTTTCGCGCGCTCTCTCTCTCTCTCTCATCACATTGACTCAAAAATGAGTATTTTAACTAATTGATAAAATACCCGTGAAAATTCTATTTAGCCAAAAATTAATGTTAATGTTGACAGAATATTGATTGTTATATATGATTTATTTAGAAAACGATTAAACATATCCCACATAAAAGATTTTTCAAAATTCCTATAATATTCGGGGACTGAACCCCCTTCCACACTTCATAAATATATTAAATCTGCACCGTACGATACTCTAACTTTAATATTTTGGACCAATTTTTTCGCTTTCTTACCGAACGACGTGTAAAGTTAGGTATAGCTCAACGTCTTGTCACGAGAAATGAAATACGTGGCCTGGAGAATGAAGAACGACCCCGTATTTGTCTGGAGCGATTACGGGAAAACCGTGGAAAATAGAAGTTGCCCGACCGGATGTGGAACTTGGGGCACTCCCGAATGCGAGTGCAATTTTATTTTTCCGATGCACCACCTCGCTCGGTTATCAGCGATAAATGTGGTAAGCAAAGCAAGTTTGGAACTTTGGATGCGCGTTACTTGTATTCAAACTTAAGTGTACACAAATAACACGTTAACTTTGTATTTTGTTACAATTTACTGCATTTTAATATCATGCAGAGATACTCGAGTACTGAACACCTTAAGATTGTCACCAAATTTGTTCATCGGTTAACACGTTTCTGGAAGTCAAAACAGAAAAATCAAGAAAGTGCGATCTTAAATGGCAGTTTCTAGCTGCTTCAGGAGCAAATATTTCGACGGGCAGACGCATTACTTTAGTGCTACAATGCATGCCGAACTAAAACGTGCAAATTTACGGCGTAAGAAATAGCTCGACAGTAATGTATCAGATTAGAAAAAAGTTTGCTCTCATAGTTGCAGTAAATTAATATCTAGGGTTGACGTTTCATAGTTTCCTTAAATTCGCTTCCGAAAACCTGTGAATATTTACTTGCATGTTTAGTGTTTATTTGTTTGGCCACGCCCTCTTAAATAACTGTGTGGCGGTATTTATCCACGACATGGTTTAAAAAAAAAATGATGCATTGGTGATGGGGCATCCTCTGCCAGACTTTCTACACGGGAACTCGCACACGAAAATCAACGATGGATTTGCTTGTGCCTTCCGTCAAACCAGAATCTCCGAGATGTTTACTTCAAGGAACGAGACGAATCAGCGTGTATAATTTTCGAAACCACATCAGTAATCAGCGTCCAGTAGCAGTGGGGGCACTCTCCTAATAGCCTCGCAAGTGAACTCCTCCCCCCCCCCCAACCATCTTACTTATCCACCGTACTGCGGAGAAACTGGTGACTGTGGGTGCCCGTGAACTTTCCTTCCCAGAACTGCGCTCCTGTCCCTCGATCACCCACTTTTTCCCCGACAGGCATACTCCATTAACACCGCGCTGCAGTTTCATTCGTCGTCGCCACCACCGGAAGCCATCAACTACATCAAATTAAAGTCAAATGGGAGGTTATTTATTGTCCCAGCTACCGTGTAATCTGGACTTCGAAAACAGAAGGGAGATACGTGCTCCAGTTGCAAATAGCCATAAATACTAGGGTAACGTCAGTCCTTCCTAGAAGTTACTTCGTGTCGTAGGCTAATAGTAAATGATAATGACAGGATATATACCTAACTTAAAAATACCGGTAGCGCCTGACAGATTTCGTCCTGTATAGGTACTATTTTATAACACAGAGAACTAACATCTATTATACGACAGCAAACTATATTCTCTCATCCAGAAGGTCGAATCTGAATTTCCGTTAGTAAATTCAGTCCATCAGTAAAGAAAGTAACTTGATTTACGCATTAGTAGCTTAAAATATTCTGCGCAGATTTTTTCAGTACCCATAACAAAGATACACTTCCTGACCGCGTACTGTACTGTTACTAGAATAAAACATATTAACTAATAGAACAATTTTCCACTCTTTATCTCCTACGTGGGGATAGAAGCAACCACGACCAGTTTTCTTACTTTGCGGGAAGAAGCCTGACGTTGGCAGAGCTTGCGAGTCCTATGTTACAGCAGCGCTGCTATACATAGTTCTTCCCCTTTTATTACAAGATTTTATTTAACTTCACTTGTTTGTATGTACGGTAGGTGTCTGTGCTGTATCTGTCCGGCGCCCACCGAGTCACTAGTAATCGCGATGTATTTGTGTCGATTACTGGTGGCGTGTAGAGTTTCAGTGCCAGGCAAGTCCTCATTTACACATGGTTGTGTGGGTAAAAGACCATCCAAACATTGAAACACAAGAAGGAATTCAAATCATCGACCGCGCGTGTGTATGTGAACAACCATTTGAATATTCCGATCTACGTGAGCTCGTGTTGGAATGTCAAATACATCAACATACACACACGTGTAAGATGCGTAATGAATACCCAGCATGCCTGTTCAACTTCCCGCGAAAACAGTGCACTGAAACTCGCCTGATCGCAAGCGATACCGATGATGGACGAGTCTGTGAATATATAGTCTATTTATATAATAAATAAAAAAATAGGTAAGACTAAAAAGAGAAAAATAAATTCACTGCAAAAAACCTTTTAAAAACCAAGCGTTTATTTATAAATGAACTAAAAAGATAAAAATAATTGTAGGAGTAGTTACAGAATTTGTAGAACATGTAAGACGTGGTTGAACAGCCGTAATATACTTTACTACAAATTAATATTTTTGTATCAATTTATATTTGGCATATAAAAGCTTGCCGCAATATAGATAATATACCTCATTTGCGTAAGCGTAGTAAGCACATATCTTGCGTAAAGCTGTTAACTATTCGCGCCAAGCGTTTGTATACGGAATATAAATTGATACAGAAATTGTAATTTGTAGTAAAGTTTATTACGGCTGTTCGACCACGCCTTACATGTTTTACAACTTCTATAACTACTCGTATAATTAATTTTATCTTTTTTGTTCATTTATAAATAACAGGTGGGTTTTAAAAGGTTTGATGTAGTTAGTTTATTTTTCACTTTCTAGTTTCCTGTAACACTGAGTATTTTCTGTGTTGCAGAGAGATTGGCGTCTGTCTGGTGGGTAGCTCAGTTCTGTCCCCCGCCACGAGAGCCGCACAGCGCGACCCTGGTTACGTTTCAAGGCGGCGTTCCAAAACGTTACTCGGCGAGTAAATTTTCCGCTCTGATTGCCCCAAAACACTTTGAGTAAATGTTTTACTTGCTCGCGGCAGCGTCCCAAAACTGCAGAGTAATCACTCTGAGCATGTTGCCAGAGTAAAACTTTGACACGCGCCGTTTCAACGAGTAACGAAGGGTAAACTAAAAATGGCGGAAATTTTAGTAGAATTAAACACATTGAAAGGAAATGTGGAAATTATGTTTACAGACTCACGCGGAAAAATTACAAATGACCAATGATAAAGTTCGTATTTTTATTTAAAAGTTAATTTTTATAATCGTTATACATTTAGACGTACCGTGAATTGGGGTGCCTGGCTCATTTTTTGCTTATTTTGTCATAAATACTGCGTAAATAGGCCAACAATACTTCTATTGGATAGAAGAGATTCCAAATAACAGTTTAATGCGATATTTCAACACTATAAACATTTCATAAACGTCAAAACTTATATCCAAAGAAGTGGACAACAGTCTCATCTCAACATGGGGTGACTTTGTCTCGAGTTACGATATAGCTTAAATAATCGTTTGGAAATACCAGTGTGACAGTGTAACAACAGCGTTACTTTGTAAAAATCAATCTACATATCAAATAAATACAAACCTTTGAAACCCATAACTTTTTCTTCAAGCTAGCAAATCTACCTAGTGGAATCCACATTCGCGAGCTTGTTTCTGTATACCATACAGCAGGTATCGCCACTGGAATGTTTTTTATGTGGTTGACCAAATCACCTCATTGTAGACAAAGCTGCCCCGATTGACGGTAATTTTTATGATTAAATCATCGCAAGTACAGCTGTTTATGTGTATATACCTAACTAATATTTTGGAAAAGAAATAATTTGGGAAAGGGCCAAATATCTTTGGAATTTAAGTTGTTTGCCTAATCCGTTCATATTTGTAAACACAGAGTGCTATTTATATCATGCTCGTTCCAAAAACCACGTTTACTTTTGCTTTCCTCAGCTGTTACTCTGTCATTTACTCTACTCTTGGAGTAATGTTTTAGAACGCCGCCGCCCAGCCGCGCGCTTATTTCGTATAACCCCCGCACCAAACCCACACAACAGTATCTTCGCTAACAGCTTACCCTACTTTCTCCGACCATAATCCCGTAAAAGCAGAATGCAAATATTCTCCGTGAGGTAGCGCAGTGGTAGCTCACTGGACTCGCATTCGCGAGGACCCAAGATCAATTCCCGGTCCGGCTATCCTGATTTCGGCTTTCCATGGTTTTCTTTAATCACTCCAGGCGAATACTGAAATGGGTCCCAATCAAAAGGCTATGTTCCTTCCCCAATCCCTCTTTCCTGTGCAACTTGCACCGGCTCTAATGACCTCGCTGTCGACGAGACGCTAAGCCCAACTATAGGCAGTTCGCGGAAAAATGAGCAGTTTTGAAAGCCCTGCTTAAGATATATTTATATGCATGTTGTGTAGTCTTTCGCCTTATATAAAATTAACATTGTTATGGGCTTCATCATTTTATTCGTACGATTTTTAAATTATTAGAAAAGTAAATGTTTTACAAATCGGTTCACTTTTATATTCCGATGCATTAAAAAAAACAGAAATCGAAATAAATAATTTAAGTAATCACAAATGGTTACCTAACACTTTTTATTCGGCTTTAAAATATGGAACTACTTTTCCTCCATCGTTACCAACTTTACCGGGTGCAAGTCACTCAGTGCGCTTATTAAAATAAATGCAGGCAGGAGCAGTGACTTTTTTTCTAAGGTTGATTTCAAAAGTGCTCACTTTATCGTGAACAACCTTTACCTACCTTCTTATCTTCTCCGCGACTTCCACGCAGATTTTCCCAGTGCCATGACTTCTTTGCGCTGGTTTGCTGTGCCCTTAAATCTAGACCCTTACTCTTTCGGAGCGTGTCCATGGCTACAATTACGGTCATAGCGCCAGACAACCCTGCTATAGCCGCGTAGCACGCTCTCCTTTAAAAGTAATAAACCCGATCTAAGGCGTATAGGGCTTGTCCTGAGACGCACCCCATTCTCCAACCGTCTTAGCTACTAACATGCATGCAGGAGGGCTCACAGAACTGTAGCTCATGCTGGCGTAGCGGGATTTGGGGACTGGACGGATATATAAGATGTTCGGAAACTACCTGTCGAAACAGGAAACTCTACTCACAAAATGTTCGGAAAGGCCATTTAGAATGTTTAAATTGAAGTTGAATTTCGGCAAACGATCCCGGGTGTCCGCAGCCGTATGTACCTGTGTGCTGTACAAGTTGCATGACACGAAGGCGAACTGATCCACGACAGTGACGCGACATGCGGCCAGTGCCTGTACAAAGGCCACCATGAAAATGCAAGCTCTCTCTCCCCCCCCCCCCCCAATTGCGGTGACGCCTGTGTGTGGGACATTGGCAACCCATCCGACCGACAGGCGGTACCGAGTGCCGCGTTGTTGTGATTAAATTATGGTTATAATCATAAACTAAAGTGCAGTCTTCCCGTTGTATCACTGGAACTATAGGCCATTCACGATAAAGTGAGCCATTTTGAAGCCCTATTAAATTTTTTTTCTTTCAACCAGTTCATATCCTTCCGCCATTTGTTATTGTAAGCCCTGCCATGCGAGTAATAAACACAGTGTATACATTCACCGTACCCAAAACCAAAAGTCCGAGGCCACAGTGAAATGTATTTATTTTTTATTATGTCTGAAACAGCTTGCGAAGTGGTCACTTTACCGCGAACGGCCTATACGAGACTTTAAGCGGTGGCCCCATAATTTTACAACTCCAAATTCTGTAGCAAAGTTCAGTACACGTTCCTATGCTAGCTTTTAGCGTTCCCGACCATTCTGTGATAAGGCATTGTGAAAAGGTAGTTATTTTTTATCTTTGTGGAAAGCTCGGAAATAATGTTTGTAATGTACGTGGTGCCTTATGAAAGTGATATTCGTATATCGTCTCAGATGTGGTTCATTTTCGTAGAACAGTACATCCGATGCACGGGGCGTAAGTTTTATCGAGAAAAAAAAATAAGAAAAAAAGTGTATTTCAATCACTCCGCGACGGAGTTTAAGTACCCGGTATATATTCCTCTTTCTTAAGAGTATATAGCTCCGAAGTGTTTTTTTTTTTTTTTTTTTTTTTTTTTTTTTCGATTTCAGGGCACAAGCGATACGGACGACAATAGCACCTGCTACCAGCATCCCGTCACTCCTACGCGCAAGGCGCTGAACCTGCGTGCAGTGCTTTCGTTCGCTGTTACGCTTTCCTGTGCAAATGAGAAAAGTGGCAGCGGGATTTTATTACACGCGATGAAAGCCCATAGATTAAGCCACGTTTATGCCGTTTTATTTTTCTCCTGCCTGATAATGAAAGCGCGCAGGAGGGCTTTAATAAAAACGGTTTTTTTAAAACAATTTTCACGACTTTTTTCTTTTAAAATAAACTTAAGAAATAATTATCTAAGGCCGTACAGATATGTCGTTATAATATTATTTTTTTCTGGCTGAAAGTCATATTCCCAGGAACCTTATTTGCTAAGATAGTCGTAAACGCGCAAAAAAACGAGCGTACAGAAAATACGTATGTATGTACATGCTGCTAAGGCTGTGTCCGAAATGACAAATTCGTTATTTTGTAATTTGTCATTTCGCAAGTTTCAATTTGGACGTTGTCGACAGTCGCTCGTTTAGCACTCCCGACAACACATTTTCACATTAACAGTGAAACGTATTTTCATCTAAATTTAATGCTTCAAACGGACGTGGTATTTCTACAATCACCACTGGAATGCTGCGAATACGAAAAAAATAGGAAGATAATAAATCATGCAGCAATGACTTTTAAAAAAGTTTGTTTTGAAATATATAAACAAACTACAACACTTATTTGCTTTAAAACAGGTATAGAGTCATTTATGAACAGTTCTTTGTTAAAAAAAAAAAAATTATTTACGCATTTGCCCATGTGTTTGAAGGTAAAAGACCAACATGGCGCTGATTTCGTCATTTTGTATTTTTACTAAAACCCAATTACCAAATACGTCACAATTTTTGTATACAAAATCGGGCCACGTGATAGTTTTGTCAACAAAATCTGTCCATTTCGGACACGGCCTAACTCTTAGGCGTCTTCGTGAGACAACGGAGGCGTGATGATCACGTGACGAGGAGGACGAGCTGGCGGTTGGGTTGTTCACGCTCAACTTCCGGCATGATTCAGTCCACGGAGGCGCCAGTAGGTTCAGAGCGCACTGTAATCATGGCGGACACGCAACACGAGACCCTACGGCAGAGGTTTCTTTTTTTGTGGCTATTCTGATGGTGGAAGAAGGGGGGGGGGGGAGGATTTCTTGCGCGTGCCGGCATCGCCGTAGGCATCTCCCGGCTCCAGTGTTTCCGACCAGACGAAAAGAACAAGATCCGCGGGCTGGTACCGGCGCCTTCAGCCGGGTTCACAATTGAAAACTTAACGGTAACCAGGCCCGAGCACAGGATCTGAAAAATGGGAGGCTTCGTTTCTGGTGTAGTTCATTCATGGTTACTTACAACTTTTTTGAAGTCCTGCTTGAGTTCTGCTTTCATTAAAACAAAACTTAACTAAATATATAAAATCGTAACACAGAGACAACGTACCGCATTCGTGCGGACTCAGTTTCGAAATATTTTACGTGATTAAGGCTGTTCACAATAAAGTGAGCACTTTTCAAATCAACGTTAGAAAAAAAGTCACTGCTCCTACCTGAATTATTTTAAGGGGAGCATTGACTGATATGCGCTCAGTAAAGTTGGTAACGATGGAGGGAACGTAGTTCCATACCTTACCGTCGAAAAAAAAGTTCCAGGTGACCATTTGTGTTAAATTAAATTATTTCTTTTGCGGCCTGTTTATATTTTTATTGCATCAAAATGTAAAAATTGAGCATATTGGTAAAATATTTACTTTTCTAATAATTTTGCAGTTTAACTTTACCGACGCATGAATAAAGTGATGAGGCCCGTGGTAATGTTAATATTACAGAAGGCGGAAGAATACAAAAATTGCATACAGTTCAATTAGAAATTAGCGGGGCTTTCAAAAGTGCTCAGTTTACAATAAACAGCCTATACTGGGTATTACCAACTCACCTATTTTCTCCCTGTTTTATGCATATTAATTATAAAGGTGATCATTTTAAGTATAAAAATAAGTAAAAGTGTCAATAAAACAAAAGCAAGGATTTTTTTAATGTTAACACAAGTATAAACCGCTTCTGATACACGGCATATTTAGGAAGCAACATAACAAGTCACACATAGGGTGATTTTTCAAACGATAAACTCAAGAAGTGTGAAGTTATCGGTGATAGACTATGCGGACAAAGCATTATCAACTTTGCTTTCAGTTTTACAATCATCAAAGTTTTCTGGTACCTACAGCCCAGTTATAAAAATATTCAAGGTACAGCCAAATAACATTTTTTTAAAGCCTGATACATACGGTCATCTTTTGTGAACAAGAAAATGATCACCAAAATGTAAACAAGAAGGTAAACACCCTCTTGTATTCAAGTCCCATGTACATACTGTACGTACATACGTAGTAGTACTTGAATGTTGCACCACGCCAGTCTCTTTTTCCACCACAACACAAAAAGATTTTACGAACCAAACAAATCACCAATACAAAATTACAATCAATTTTCTACTATCAAATTACCGCATCAGCATAAATTAATGTACGGGAACTACATAAACGTTAAAAAAAAAAAAAAAAAAAAAAAAACGGGGTTTGGCTGTGTTGGGGACACGGCCGTTTGTTTTGCGTGAATACGCCTACGTTGACGCATTCGGATACGTTCCCGGCACCGCTTCACTCGTTCATATGGAGGTTTACGAGTATCACTGGATTGCTTTTGAGATGCTCTTTCCAACCGTATACGATTTCTGTATTTCGACTTGGCTTTTTGACGAGTATAGGCCGACATTGTGTTAAATTTTCTTAATTTTTTTACATTAAACTCATGCAATTTCGCTTTGACCACGATACGCAAATGATTTTATACGCACACAATCGATTTATCTTGACTAGAGCTGTCGATTGAAACTTAAACAAGCTCCGTAGCTTCTCCTAGTCAAAAGTTATACTACGCGGAAGTTGTGAGACGCGGCGAAACGAACTTAAAATGAACCCCCCCCCCCCCCCCTTTTTATCACGTAGTGCGCTGCTTCACAGTCCTCACTCAACGTAACATATTCTTTGATCGTTTGGTAATCAAGTGGTGTAATTGAATTTTTGATGTAGACGATAAATTCGGAGCTGCGATGCCAAACTGTATCCCCCGATTTTGTAATCGTCGGATTTTCTGGATTGCCACCCCCTATGGTTGCAAATTTAAAGACGTATTCACTTCAATACAGATATAGACAAACCACTTGTACAAGAAGGTGAACGAGAGGTAGAATCGTCTTTAAATGATTCTAGCTAGCATGCAAGCCCTTGCATGCAAGTCACTTGCAAACAAGTTAGCCAGTCACACGATGCAAGTTGATTTGAACAAGAAAGTGAACCGTGTATAACAGGCATAAGAAGACAATCAAAACTGGTATTTTCACAGTTTATTTAAAATTTGCTAACTGATCTTTGGTTTAACCCGCTAAGCCTCTCCCATGCGCTCAGCTATATCAGCAGGCATAGAATATAGGCCGTGTGCACAATAACTAACCGATATGATTTGGAACCTATCAGTTCACAACTGCGCATAACAGTTCGTGTACATCTGTGTAGCCCTGACATAGTGCACGAAGGGAATTGCCATGTTTAATTTCTTATGCAGATACATGGAGCATCAGCCAAATCAGAACAAAGTATAGCTTTTTCGGTAAAATTATTATTTAGCTCGTATAAATGGAATAACATAGTTACGTTGCTGGATGGGGACTAGGATCTATCGTAAGAAAAGTCATAAGACATTAATTTAGAGGGAATGACAAGTGTCAGTGTACTAAAGGCTTTTGATAATAAAGTGAGCACTTTTGAAATCAACTGCATACATTCTAACGGGCGCACTGAGTAACATGTTCACAGTAAAGTTGATAACGATGGATGGAAAGTAGTTCCATATCTCAACATCGAGTAAAAAAGAGTTAGGTAGCCATATGTGATAACTTAAATTATTTCTTTCGCTTTCTGTTTTTTTTTTTTTTTTGTGTATGGAAATGAGCATGTTTGTAAAATATTTGCTTCTCTTATAATTTCACAGTTTCACTGGACCGACGCATGGATTGATTCAGTGATGAGACACTTGCCAGTGTTAATTTTAAATAAGGCGGAAGAATACGCAACGTGTATGCAAGTAGATCTTAAGCAGGGCTTTCAAAAGTGCTCATTTTTCCGTGATCAGTCTATAGTAAATATTTTCAAAGGTTATCTACATCTTTACGACGACAAAATGAATTATTTTAAACACAGGTAAACTTGCCAACTCTTTTAATACCCTTTCAATTTTCAATAAACTAAAATATATGTTTACTATAATTCATTTTATGTTTTTAAACACTGACAAAACATTGAAACATTGTTTACGAATACTGCCACATGACGTTAGACTCGTCCTAAAATTTCGTTTGGCTAAAAATAATACATAATCGTTCAATTGGGAATCAAATTCGCGCAAGATTTCTGGTCGTAAGCAATGTTCTTACTGTAAAGTCCTACACTGTTCAAAACTTCGTTACCTTCACAGAAACTACGGAAATATAAGGAAACGCAATTAGTGATGACTTTTCCCTAACGACATTTTGCCAAAAATATGAGAACTGCATTTCTTCCGACGACGGTTTGACTGGCGGCATTTTGCCTAAACGGCATTTTGCCCAATGACTTTTGTCTAACGGTGTTTTGCCTAACGTTAGGCAAAACGACGTGTCCCCAAATTTTATTCACCACTGTAACCAGAAAATTATCGTTTCGGCGCCAGTTAGGATATCCCACGCCATTTAGATCCTAACCCTTCAAACGTAAAGATGCAGCATCGGGCGCCTGTAACACTAAGCAACACTGAAAACACTCGGACATTGTTTAAAAAAAATAAAGCATTTCCGTGTGTTTCATTCATTGAAATAACATTTAGCACCTTGAACTTTTGCAAAGGAAGCTATAGGCGAGTGGTTAAGTCAAAGGCTACGTGGGTTTTTAATTCGTATTCAAATACCGCTCGAAAATAAGAAAAAATGTATATATATACACATACACGCAATATAATTACCTAAATACAGGATGTATTTCAATTCTACCGAATAACTTTTGCTGCAGGTAAATCACGAAAAAAAAAATTAGTTGAAAACAGATATACGCTCTATGGTATAAAACTAATTCTAAGGGAGGTATACATTTTTGAAACTGTAAGTGAAGAAAAAGTTTATTACAGTACTAATGTAATGTACCTCTATCTGGAATCTTCCCTTTAATAGCCGCAACGGCATATTATTGGTTGTTGTGCGTGTCCCATCTGCCAGGTATTGGTAGGTATAATTTTGAAAGTAAAACACGAATTACTCGAAAACGGCGAAGCTTAGTTTATTTACACGCGGCGATATTTTCTATACTTGTAACATGGAGATTAATAAGCGATTTTTTAAATCCCAAATATGCTATCGCGACGTGGAGGATAGTTCGAAATAGGGGTGGAAACCGTGATTTTTTTACTTGAAATAATTTAAGACAGGTGTTGTGGTGTTTGAAGATGATGTTCGGTAACCATTATCAAGACGATCGATAGTCTATCTTAAATGCATCTCCAATAGTTGTAATGAACAAGTGTTTGAGGTCCAACTTCAAAGCTATGTGAGATGTGAACTACCCTTACTATTCACTTTAGACCATAGGTCAATTATATACGTGTGTGTGTGTGTGTGTGTGTGTATATATATATATATACATATACATATACATATACATATATATATATATATATATATATATATATATATATATATATATATATATATATATATATATATATATATATATATATATATATAGCCTGTTCACGACCGTAAGAGACTTTTGAAAACCAATCTTTGAAATAGCACCCTAGGCGTAACATGTCAACCTGTTCTTTTATCAATAATTTTCATTCCACAAATATATAACACTGTGATTGGGTTTAAAGTACTGTATTCTTGAATAAATGAAATTGTAACATAGTATTTTCTAGAACTTGTAATATTTATTTCGTATTAAATACGAATTAAAAACAGCGAGAGCAGCGATGTGTTGGCAACGGCTAGTAAGAAGTAGTTCGTAGTTAAAATATTAATTTAACCTAGTTTTTTGTATGCTATTTGTAAATTAAATATCTCCTATTGAATATTTTAAATATTTCGGTAGCCTCGATGGCAACATATTTCATTGTTACAGTTTAAAATAACAGCTCAAAATATCGTGCGTGGGCCCTAGTGACACGGTGTTTGTTTTATCGACCGAGGAAGCAACTGTCGGCTGGGCGGAGCTTTGTCACTATCTCTCTCTTTGTCTCTCTCTCTCTCTCTCTCTCTTGGAAAGTTTCGCATCGCTAGCAGTAGCAGAAAAATTTAACACGTTTAAAATTTTAGCATATATATTTTTTTTAAATTTGTGCTTTACAACTGCAAAGACGTTTACTGAATTGAATACTTATTAAAATATACTCAGATGTGATGGCGGGAGGGTTGCAAATCTAAGGTTGGCAGACGTGGCGAGTGGCTACATGACGTGGCGTTTTGTTGCTGTGTGCGCCACGAAGCTTGTTCCGAAAAATACTCGAATCACCGCAAGTGTGTAGACGTTGTGTTTTTTAAACTTACCTAGGCAAGTTACGATGTCGTGATAAATCTGTGTTTCCACGGCAGGAATAAATATAATGTCAAGTGTGTCGTTGACTGTTACGTATGAAAGGGAGTGGCTGCTTCGCGGTCGTTGACGCTGGCCCGGAGTGTGTGTGATTGAGAAAATTTATACGTTTTAACCGTTAACTGTGTATATATGAAGAAGTTAATGATGTCTGTTTATTTGAAACACAATTGTATAACGTGCTTACTTTTCCATGATCTGAATATTTGCCATAATCCCAAAAAAATTACTACGCCAAGCCAGAAATTGTTTGTCGCTGCTACGTACAAAAAATTAGCGACACGAGTTGCGTGTTTGAATTTACTCTCTTTTTCATTGGACTGGTTTCCTCTTTGTTTTGGTAGTTATTGCAACTAAGGCTATCCTTTTAACGAAGTAATCCGAAACATATCAATAACAAGAGGTTAAATACTACTGTTCTTTCCGCCACAGTTGTAACAGAATTATTTGAACAGATGTAAATAGTAAACAACGCATTTGATATAAAAGTAGGTCACATGGCAGTATTTATTTTTAGGTGTAGCGGAAGGATGCGCAATCAGTAACCAAAAGTATAAATTTAGCAGGGCTTCAGAAAAAGCCAAAGTTATCGTGAATTATCGTACATTCCACACAGCGGAATGTACACATTGCTTTTGAGAGATGCCACGTAGCAATGTTTGTTTAAATTTGGCGGAAGGATACGACACGTGCTTGCACGTATCTCTTCCAGTCGTGAATAGACTACGCACACAGTAACAAGCTTGCATAACAACCATTTATAAGTATTTCCGTAATTAGTGAAACTAACTAGCAAATTTACGGAGGAGTTCCGAGAGTGAACGGAAAGTTCTGTGAAATTCACGGAAAGTCCGTTACTGGAAAAGCAATTTGTCCGTAACTATACGGAGTAGTGGTTGGAGAATTTTTCACTACCACTTTTACATGAAAATTACGCTTTTTTTTAAAAAAACAATGTGCGCTCTGTGTCTATGACCATGTTTTATTTTTATTGTGAACCCGCCATTACACTCGCATTCCCAGGCCATGAATCATCGCGGACCGGCTAGCCTCGGGAAACAGTTACTGGACAATGAAGTCACGCCCCGGCGCCAGGTCCAGGCGAGCAGCGAGCGAGAGACAGAGAGAAAATTAAAAAAGAAACAGTGGACGAGGAAGGCGAAGAAGGCGGTCACGCGCGACCTTCATCATGCCCAGGGCCAAGTTCGCCCCCCTCTTCCACCGCGCTCACGCGGAGGAGCCGGCATCAAGGCCGCCAGCAAGAGAGACTACGCTACTAGGTTCTCTAGTGGGCCCCGCGGGCGTGACGTCACCGCCCTTCACCGCCGCCAATCCCCGGCCCGGCGCGATGCGGCGCGGCGCCCGCCTCCAGGGCTGCCACCTCGCCCGCTCCCCCGGGTTTTCTACAAGTGGCACAATTCCCAGCAGCTGCCCGCAGATGCGCACGCAATTACCCAGCGTCCCCCACCCCCTATCCGCCACCACCCGAAGTATATCAACGTTCGGAGCAATCGCACCCGTAGTTGAACTCGGTATAGGGTCTTCAAATTTAGAAAACAATCACTGCGAACACTGCCACACAGGCTCCCAGTTAACTTGGCAAATGATTATAAATAAAACTGGGTTACGATTTTTCAAAGTCTCCAGGAAAAGCCAGGTTGTTTAACGGATGGGGGTTCTTAATTAAATAAAAGAGCTAACAAGAGTTTTCTAATTTATTTACTAGCAGTCCCCAACATGAATAATCAAGACTTAATATCCTGACTTTAATGACTATCACTTGCTAATTACAACAAATATTTGCACAATCGTCCATCACGTATAGGCTTTTCACTGTAAATTGAACAATTTTGAAAGATCTGTTTAAGATCTACTTATCTACTTGTATGCACGTTGCGTATTCTTCCGCCTTATGTAAAATTAACATTAACTTTATTCATGCGTTGGTCAAGTGAAACTATGAAATTATTTTACAAATTTGTTCATTTTTATACTTTAACGCATTAAAAAAATATAAAGTGAAAGAAATAATACAAGTTATCACTAATGTTTACCTAACACTTTTTATTCGACGTTAAGATGTGGAACTACCCTCCATCCATCGTTACCAACTTTACAGGGGGCGCATGTCGCCCAGTGCACCCGTAAAATATATGCACGTAAGAGCAGTGAGTTTTTCTGAGGTCAAAAATGCTCACTTTAACGTGAACAGCCTTTAACAGAATTTAATATACCTAGACTATTGAAATCCAAACGAGGAACTAATGAGCAGAGTCGGGAGAGTTTATTGTCGCTGCACGAAGCGGTGTAGTTGTTCAGTTTAGTAGTGACAGCGGCCGAGAGCGGTCGGGCGAGAGCTGCTCCGCGCGTGCATATTAACTGTCGAGAAAACGTAAGTCACGCAGTGCCGTATTTAACAGCGCCGTAGTACAGAGCGATGCTATAAGTTTGGTGTGTATAACGCAATCAGTGTCACGTGGTTTCCCTCCCTCCAGCGGCAGGCGTTCAGGACCATGGATGTAAGAAGTAGGAAAGTAGGCGTCTTTGATTTTTGGGACACTCCCCCTCCGACTACCACAAAAAAAAAAAAAGCGATTTTGTACTGGCTGTAGCTGTGTTACTGCCGTGAATTGAAATGTGTTTGGAAGAATTTTCACAGTGCCATCGTGTTCTGAATATGGCTGTACAAATCATTTTTTTTAAAAGAAATTTGGATATGATCGCATTTCATAGTTAAGTGTACGATAAATGTGTGTTTCTCTATCGCCTTTTTTTTTTGCAGCTCGCAGTAACCATTGAACTAGATGCTCGGTGGCACTAACTTGGTATTTGGCCGAAGTTTACATATATTTCATAATTTTTTATTAGTAGTTACCTTTTTGTGTATTTGTTTTGCAAAATTGCAAACCTGTGTAATAATACCACGTTTACTTATGCAAGTGTCCCGGAGTAGCTGATGTTTAGGCCCGGCTGTGTAAACACAGCTTAAAAATATTCGGACATAAGAATAATGATTGATATTAATGATTGAGACTGTGAAAGTCTCATCGTTTTGAGACATATCTTGAAACAGGATACATCTTATGTAAAGGAGATTTATTTTAATGCTGCAAATACGACTATATCTGGTGGATACAGAGGACGAGTGCACAAGCTTCGTCCGAGTGTAGATTGAAAAATTAATTATGTAATTTTAAGAATAATTTATAATAAAGTAACAAGTATTTTGTAAGTAATCTATATGCTTACAATACCTCACTGCGGAAGTGTATAGCCCATTGATGTTTATATTTTGATTGTTCACAAACTGCATATTTTTTTGAATAATGTGTATAGCCAATCTTTTGAAAGTACAGTGAAAAACACCAACACCACTGGAAACCATCATGTTGTATATATGATACCTAGGCCTAATAACACTGACAACGAATGTTTATTAAAAGTCATTGTCTTGTTTAGTAAGCATAAACCTGACAATGGAGTTGCTCAATTAAATTTTGAATGTAACTAAAATTAGACTATATTGTGTTTCTACGGTTATGGTACATGATATTGCAACCAACATCTATATATGTTTATTTTATAAAATGAGTTACTGGGTAAAATATAGTAGAAGACCCTGTTTGTGCAATCAGTATTAAGACTCTGCCATTTAGCACTTTGCTAAACATGTTATGTGTTCCAGTGACTAAAAAAATGCATGTAGTAAACGAACAAATATAAGTTAATAGTAAGATATGGTACTCTTAATGCATACATAGAATATCTTATTCATTGCACGGTACCTTGTTGAATAACGCAATCAATTTCCCATCTTACGATCAAATGAAATTTGATTAGTCTTCAGAAACGGATTCATCTTGAAAAATACAGTCGTTTTAGAACGTTCGGTTTTGGCAGTAACATGTCAAATACGTATATTCAACATTCTTAAGGTTAATTTTTTAAAAAAGGTTCCTGGAAACAGCATAGTTGTTTCGTATTGTTTCGTTATTGAGTATGTTGTGGATGATGATAAATACATATGCACGGTAAAGTACTTAACACTTATGGTGCCTGACACGTAAACTAAAACAAGCTTTAAAAGTCATCGGAATTAAAAATGTGCAACTAAATAATAAACATACATAATATTACTAACGAAATTTCCGAAGCTGCCTTTCAAATTTTAACTGATAAGCTTATAAACCTGCAACGAATCCAAAACAAATGTCTTAGTCAATGTATTTGTTTATACTGTGAGCCAAACCGGGATTCATTTAATATGCAGAAACCTCTAACGTGGATTTAGTTCAACATAATACGCAGTCTCACATTACAGCTCTGCAAGCTAATATTTTTAGATACTAATTATTACTATCTGCCTTAAATAATTATTATTGATTCCTTCGAAAAACGTATCCAAGTTTATTGACTCGAAACTTGCCAGTTAGTGTACTATTTTAGGTAAGTCATGGACGAAATATAATCGTTTCTAGCACATGTAAGCATTAAAGCAGTAGTGTTTTGGAAGCCAGAGGGGGCGTGATCACTCACGCAATCAGCATCAGCAATATGCGTTGGAAAACTTGTAAATACAAACTCCCCTACTTCTTACCACCAAGCTCGGGACAGCCCTCCCCTACACTGGGTGAGGTAGGGGAACCTCCCCTCCCCCATAGCTGCGCGAAGATTATTTTCTCATATAAAACCTTACTATATAATCAACCAGTTGAAATCGCTCTCTCTAAACAGTTCAACACCTATTGAATTACTACTAAGAATGATGTGTTTGATATATGATAAATCCCAGCATTTACGGTCGAAGTCTGTATCACTCGACCATTTAGCCCCATCTTGTTTCAGTCCAGACGTCACCTGTCTGTCCGAAAGTTCGGGAACGTCCGGGTCCTCCCGTACATAAAAGCTCCCCACCTGTCGGATAACTCGGCCTCTGCGACACTCGCGCACTCTCGTTCGTAACCGCCGCACACACACACACACACACACGTTCGCTGCAGTCTCTCACGCCCTCGGTAACATGTCATTGTAATGTGGTATCATCCCCCACTACTTTATTATTTGATATCGATACTAACCAATATTGCTGGTGTGTATCAAATTTTCTTAGCGAGGATATAAACTTCCCACCTGTTTTCCAACAGATAATGCCCCGTACCTATGCGAGGAAAACGGATCGCGATTCCTGGTCGGAAAGAAACCTATATCTTGTTTCTGAAAATGCGAAAAACGAAAAATGACAAAATGGAATGCGTCTCAGTTGTATCGCGTCCCCTACAGTACCCTGAAAAGACTAATTGATGATAGGAAAGTTACTGAAGGTGTACCCGGACCTTAAGGTATATTTATATTTTTGCACACATACAAGCTAACCTTCATCAGAACATTGTTCTAGGTTGCCTTGGAAAAGAACATGCAAAAGCCTTAGAGAGGCATGTGCAACGTCTAGAACAAGCAGGTTTTCCACCAACACCAAAAATTGTTCGTCAAATAACTTTTCTATTCGCTGCGAACCATGGCTTGAATCATAGGTTTAACAATTTTACAAAATTAGCTGGCTATGACTGGCTGCAGTTGTTTCTGAAACGTCCCCTGAGCTGACAGGACGATACCAATCGCACGTAGGCTTAGGGTGTGCTGTGAAGAGGTTGACAATTATTTTGAATCGCTATGTTTGCCAGGAAAACGGTTTTCTTAGCAATCCTAGAAAAATTCATAACATGCACGAGGAACGAATGTGGTCTTCAAATGAACAATGATCCAGGTCGAGTAATAGCTTCCAAGGGCAGCAAAGATGTTCACAATGTTACTTCCGCGGGAAAAGGTGAGACGATCAGCGTAGTTGAGTTCAGAGATTTTGGCGGCTCTTAACAACGAGGTCTTGAGAGCTGATAAGGGTGAAATGAGGTGAGAATGGAGCAGCACTGGGATCGAAGGGCGAGGGAAACGGGAGATCCCCGAGAAAAAACCCGCTGACCAGAGGCATCGTCCGGAACGATTCCCACTTGCTCAAATCCGGAGGTGACCCGGCTGGGGATTGAACCCGGTTCGACATGGTGGGAGGAGAGCAGTCTAACCGCTCAGCAACCGCAGCCCCACGATCGGTGTAATTTCCTGCTGTAATGTTGACGGTAACTTCCTGCCCCTGTACCTTATTTTTAAAGGAAAACGAAAAAATCCCGAATTTTAAGATGTTATACTCCCTTGCTCGCACGTCAAAATGAATTAGATGTATTCTGGGTCTATTTCCTAGGTTGGTTGAACATGCAGTTTGTTCCGCGTAAGAAACCAGGACAGTGTTTCCTAATTATAGACGTTTCACAGTTATCACTCTTGTCACGTTAATGTACTGGACTTCGCTGCAGATAATGACGTCATATTACACTTCTTCCAAGCCACACAACCCAGTAGTTGCAACCCTTATATGGGTTGTTTTTAAACATCTGAAGACGTTTCAGTCAGCGACGAGCTGTGAACACTGGATACGCAGAGTAACCTTGAGAAAACTGACACGACTCCAGTTTGGAACATTGTTAAATAGCTACAGCTTGGAACGCCGCGGCGACAGTGTTAAACGTTAGCGCAGGATTTCCTGCTTGTGCCATCTATTCTTACAGCCCACGAAAAATTCCAGCTCACGCACTCATTGTGTGAGACGACGCTACTGGGAAACACGCGAGTGCAACAAAGAGCGTTACTAGTGTCCATACCAGTGAAACACCTGCCACTCTTGCAGAAATTGGCCAGGCTCATACTGCACCGGCAAGTGCTTCGTGTTCATATGCTCTTGGTAACGAGACAACTGATCCGGCGAATGTTGCATTTCGCAAGGCACCTGACATGTCAACGCACTCGCTACGCGGCTATGATCTTGAGAGTTCCTTCAAAGATATAAGGCCTGTCCCAGTTCTTAGAATGCCTAAGCGAACCGGTCGGAAGAAGCAGACAACAACCAGAAAGACTAGAGGAAATGCGAAAATCAAAACATGACAAGGGCATTCAAATTAAAGGCAAAAAGAAAGGAAACAAAAGCAATGGGAACACGATCAAGCGGGTTCCCCAAAAGAAAAGAAAGAGGAAAGTGGGCTCATCGACCTCGTGTAGTGATGCATCGTGCCCAGACAGTGACAGTGACGATGAACTGGATGACATGAATGGTATTGATGATTTTTTGTACTGTATCCAAGGGATACTTCTGTGATAAGAGAGGCCCCAAGTGTGACCGGATTCAGTGTGTTACATGTAGGAAATGGATTCATGAATACTGTAGTGCAGACCAGTTACACTGTGGTAAGTGTTAATCGAGCCATGATGTTCTTGAACTGGTTTTTATAACGCAAGCAATTTTTTTTTGTGATTGTGTATGTAATCTTAGCTCTACGTGTTAATACAGGAAGTTCTTGTGATCCAATTACTGTATATTCCATACTAATACTTTTTTACAGGCGGTGGCATTTCTCTCCGTATTGAGTGGCATCTCAACCGCACTACTTGGGGAACATGCCAGACATGGATAACATTTAATTTCATTAATTTTTATTTCTACATTTTTTTTTAAAGTAACCTATCATTCATTGCTGACAAATGTCCAACGTTTATAATACATTATCCTGCTAATTTTTCTGTAGACGTGTTAAATTGGCACACTGTTTACATATTTATATTCTTAACAATGTCATAGATATAAATTGACTGGCGCATGAGTCAAGTGAGAGGGTGATTGCAATGCTGATTTAATATATGACGGAAAGAAACAAAATGGGCAGATCTTAGCCAGGCCTTTCAAAAGTGCTAATTCAACCATAAACACCTTACATTTGTGTGCTAGCTGGCTGACAGTAAAGTAAAGTAAATCTAGTATCACAAACATCCATCGCATCCGTCAGTCAGTCGTCCGTCACTTGGAAACCACACACAACAATCCACCGTCCGTCAGTCAGTCGTCCGTCACTTGGAAGCCATACACAACAATCCGCCGTCAGTCAGTCGTCCGTCACTTGGAAACCATACACAACAATCCGCCGTCCGTCAGTCCTTCTGTACGGGACAATTCCAGTTTGACAACTTAATATCGTGATCTTCCTTTAGTTAGAGATACATTATTGTTTGGAAATACATTTTCAAAAGAGAAACATTTTGGGGAGATAATTATTTACGTGATAAGGATTTAAACTGAATTATTGTTTACATTTTAAATCCCTGAACTTAACACCAATGATAATACACACAGAACCACCGCCTTGCATTTTATTTCAAAGTGCGTATTCCCGTCTACGGAATGTTGTTAAAAGGCGGTGGCCCATCCGTCGGTCCATCGAATGTTAAAGTTTGATAAATATTTTACGGACTGAAGGATACAAGAAAATGGGGTGTGGCTGTGTCGGGGACATGGCCGTTTGTTTTGCGTGAATACGTCTACGTTGACACGCTCGGATGCCTTGATGTTCTTTTTACGTTCTCGGCACCGCTTCACTCGATCATACGACTGAAACCCAAACGATCTTCGAAGCTTCTCCTAGTCAAAAGTTATACTACGCGGAATTTATGAGACGCAGCGAAACGAACTCAAAATTGCGGCACCACAGTCCTCACTCAACGTAACATATTCTTTGATCCTTTGGCAATCGAGTGGTGTAATTTAATTTTGAATGCAGACGATAGATTTGGAGCTGCGATGCAGAACTTTATACCCCAATTTTGTTATCTTCGGATTTTCTGAATTGCCTCCCACTATGGTTGCAAATTTAAAGACGTATTCACGACAAAAAGAAGCTGCCCTGCAATTGGTTGAAGATGACGTGACCGTCAGACGGACAGGCTACTGACGGATGAAACGGATGGTCGTGAGCCCAAATTTAGTGGTTGCGGCGAGGATTAAAAAAAAAAATTTATTTCATTAACCCTACTTAGCAGTACAGCCATCCAGGGTGTTCAATTCAGTCATGACTACTACAATTTAACAAACAGTATATTAGTTATATAGATTCACAATTTTTTGTGGAATGGCGGCTGTTCGTCTGGGCCCCCCGTAATTTAAGCTACAAATTCTATTTCTATTCAAAAGCATCATTTACACTTCCTAGGAAGGTGGTGAGCTATTCTGCCCCTACCGAGACAGCTCCCCGACGGGTATCCTTTCGGCCGCCCCCCGTTTCACGGCCCCCGCCGGAACAGACCAGGGACCGGGATTCCCACGAAACCACCAGCGCGACCAGACGCCGTCGGGCCCGCATACAGCTAACTAGCCTTTCGGCCGGTCCGTCTTAGCACCCAACGGTCGAATGGCCCCGCCCACGAACCCGAAGGCCCCCAGCACCCTCCCTATCCGTACTATTATATTTTGTTCTTCTTATTTTCCCCTCACCCTCCGTTCTCCTCCAACTTAAACATCGTCCAGGACATCGAAGTACCCCTTCTGGACACCCAGGCCTTCGTTTCCCGCCGGACGATGGAATAGAGCTCCGCTCCTACGGGCGCCGCCCCCTCCCCCTTTTTTTTTGCCCAGACACATACACAGACATCAGCCAACATATTATCACAAATCACATCTTTCCCTCATATAGATTTTCTTCTCCACAGTTCCTTCCGTTCTTCTTTCATCCGTTTCAGATCGTGTCTTTCTTCTTCTCTTTCTTGCTGCTTCTCCTCCTCTCATTCTCTCTTCTGTTGTTCTTCAACTTTCCTTCTCTGTTCGCCCCCCTCCCCCCATGTTCTTCTTTTCCTTTTACTTGGTCTTTTATTTTTCTCCATATTTCCTTCAATTCTTCTTGCATTCATTTCAGATCTCGTGTTCTTGTTTATAACTTTGTCGTGTTTGGAGCTTTTCAATTTTTCTTCCCCACTGTTATTCTACAAAACTTCAATATTTACTGAAAATGTTGTTTATTATCTAAAAGAGAGAGTTATTTATAATTGCGGCGAGGACTGACTGACCTTGTGAGCGGTGCTGGAGCGGAGTGCAGCTGGCGCAGTGCGTGCTCAACGTCACCACCATGGCGAGGTGCAGGCAGGCCACGCCCCCACTCATCTCGCGCGGCGCCTGTACGCCACCTGCACCACACACACACACACACACATGATGAGGACCCTATTTCATAAAACGTGACAGGTGTGACATATACGACGATTATGTCAAATCCGACAAATCTGTCAATATATCATGACAATGTTATGTTACATAAATAGGGACAGGTGTTTTTCGCGAAAATATTAATGGTCATGCTAGACTTCGATGCCCTACGCCCACAACCACAATTTCCTTTCGTTATTGGCCAGGTGTCTTCGTGAGAATACATGTTCTTATTTGAGTGGGCCAATCGTTATAACAGAGCTCCGATACTGACCGTCCATGGTTCGCAAACAGACACTTGAGGCACGTGTCATTTAAAATCGCCCAACGACGAAGGTGCATATGAACGAAAGCATTTTGGAGTACAACTGGTCCTGAAATCTTTTCGCGAAAAACACCTGTCTCTATATATAAATAATAAAACTTCTCCCTAATTGACAAGCAAAAAAGTGTATATTGTAGGCCTTAAAATAACAGGTTCATAAACGCGACAATTATATGTCAAACAGTAAGTTTCATCTATTACGCGCTAGATAGCTCTCAAGTGCTCTTACGATAATCGATGGCAACAGTCGATTCCTACCACAAATAATTAAGCGGTAAATAGTAATTCCACCCACATTACTTTGTTCACTCTAGCAGCATAATGTCGGGTAATGTGGATAAGATTACTATATTAAACCTGATCCGAGAGGAAAAGGATGTCCTGTCTTTAGAGACCTGAAAAATTCGCGGATTCTTTTCGAGACAAGTTGGAATTCATAAACGTGTACGTCCATGCTACTTTTGCATTTGGACGACGCGTTGTTCGAGACCTCCTGGAGATAAATGAGCCAGTAACAGACTTGTAATAAATCGTAGGCTCAATCACCGCCTTGTACTGCCACAACCAGCGACCAATGAACAGCTGATATCTGCACGAGTGTATAAAAGTAAAACCTACAGGTCAATGAACTTGCGAATTTTTCAGGTCTATAGCTAGGGTTGCCAGATGCCCCGTATTTCCCGAGTTCTCCCATACTTTGGACTTGTTTTTGCGAAATCTCCCGTCTCCCTTATTTGTATGATAATCTCCCGTAATTATTTATATATATATTTAATTCTGTTGGGAAATTTTAATCCGAGGTTTTGTAGGAATAATAACAGTTTCTCTGTCATATATGGACAATGTCTATTGGACATTAATCGATAATGAGAAGTGTGTTTCCGGTTTAAATTGAATTTCATTTGGTTGTTTGCTTCAATAACGTGCTTCCGTGATTAGAAAATTTTGCTTTTAGTTTAGTACGTGAGATTGTAGGTGCACGTGATGTTATAGTTTCTGTTAATTGTTCACAATGGAAAGGAGTTAAAAGAAGAAAAAGGCACGATACATATGCGTGTATTTAACGAAATGGGAAGAATCGTGCATCTGTTGCGACCAGTGACAACAAATAAACACAAGGTGTATTGCTCTCTTTGTAAAAGAGAGTTTTCCATTGTATGTACATGGAGAAAAGTTGTGTGATAATTCCAGTTTCGAATGCATATACTGATAAAGTGTTTTCTTTAACGAACTGTAAATGGTCAGAGTCAAGAAACAAGACTTCTGTTGAGCTCAAGAAAGTTGAGTTGCAAGTTGTGGTTAATTTGAAGTATTCTTGCAAAGAATTTTTTAATTTTGTACAGAGCCATCCCGAGTTTGAAAATTCAAGCAGATCAAGCTTAAAGTATGAATTATTATAGATGTAACTACTGTCATGAAACACTTTTTGAAGTCTCTCTTGTTTTCAGGCAATCTCCCTTATTTCTACAACTGAAATTTGCCAGTCTCCCTTATTTTTAGTTTCAAAATCTGGCAACCCTATCTCTAACTATTTGGCAAGCAATGTTAATTCAGACAATAATCAAACACTATTGCACTGCCATGTTATATAAACATTACAAATGACTGGTTACATAGGAAAGCATGCCTGTCACTTCTACAGTGACAATTGCACAAATTTGTAGATGTTACCGAGTGATTATACTTAACTATTTCATAAAACAGTTTTTAGTGTAAAATTTGACACGTTTATCGGATTTTTACCCATTAGCTCAAATTTTTTGTGAAACAACTATTTGTCAAATTGCAATACAGTTCTACAAATTTGTCGTAACAAATTTGTAAACTGTCAGCTGTTATGTAACACACATTTGTCGGAGTGTAAACCTGTCTAACAATTTTCTGTCACCTGTCGAATTGTAATTTTTATGAAATAGGCCTCTAGAGTGGAGGAGGTTTGGACGGCTCTTAAGCCCATTCAGACCCAGTGTTCACCATTGTGTACATCACGCACGTGTTAAGACAGTGAGCACTTTTGAAATCAACTTTAGAAGAAAAGTCACTGCCCCTGCCTACATATATTTTAACGGGCACAGTGAGTGGCATACACCCATTACGCTGGTAACGATGGTCGGAAAAGAGTTCCATATCTTAACACAAAATAAAAAGTATCAGGTAACCATTTGTGATAAGTTATATGATTTACTTAGCTTTCTGTTTTTATCAATGCATCGAGGCGTATGAATGACCGGATTTGTAAAGTTTTAATTTGTCTAATATTTTCACAGTTTCAATTGACCAATGCATGAATAAAGTGATGAGGGCCATGACAATACTAATTTTTCATAAGGCGGAAGAATACACAACATGCAGACAAGTAGATCTTAAGCAGAGCTTTCAAAAGTGGTCATATCACTGTGAGCAGTCTATAGGTAATTTTTAGCTTGTACTCCACAGTGCAAAATAAAATGACCAATGAAGGATCTTACTCGTGGGTTAGTGATTCGCAAACCGTATTATTATTCTAAGTTCGAATAGGTTCATATAACTGTAGCCGAACTTATAGCCTACAACTCATTGGCTGTGACAAAGAAACAAGTGTTGGTGTCGACTTAAGTACAGCACGGATCATAAAATTTCTTGTTTGGAACATCTGAAACTGTAAATTGGAGAAGGTCTGAAAGGGATAAGTGTGCCTGCTGGTCATCGAAAAATTTTACTGTCGTACGATATGCTATACGTCTGGTATACATAATTTATATAGTCTATTTGCGGTTTCTTCATACTTTTTAATCACTCCCAAGCATGACGTGTTTGGTTGTGTTTTAATACGTCATATATCACAAGCATTTCATACTTCCGTTAACATACAAATGCCTGATTCTTTGTTGGGGCCACGGTGGCTGAGCGGTTAGACTTCTCGCCTACCACCAAGGCGAACCGGGTTCAGTATCCGGCCGGCTCACTCCGGATTTTCGCAAGCGGGAATCGTGCCGGACGATGCCGCTGGTCGGCGGGTCTTCTCGGGGATCTCACCCCCCCCTTTTTTTTTAATTCCAGTGCTGCTCCATTCTCACCTCTTTTCACCTTAAACGGCTCTCAACCTCTCGATGTTAAGAGCGGCCCAAATATCTTCCCTTACTCACATATTTTTATTGAATTGAACTTCTAATCATAAATTATCTATACATTATAATATATAGTTTAAAATTAAGACGAATAAAAACAGGGAGAAGATAGAAGTGTTGGCAAAGCCTAGAAATAAATAGTTCTTATGTAAATTATTATTACACTGTGTGCGCACGAATGCGGTGCGATGTACCTCTGGTGTAATTTTCTAGACTGGGTTAAGCTTGTTTTGCATCAAGAAGAGGAATATCCTGGAAGTAGAACTTCAGCAGGGCTTAGGAAAAGTTGAAAGTAACCGTGAGTGGACGATAAGTAGGGACATGCATAAATCGCGTTATTTTTTGACATCAAGCTAAAATTCATAGTACTATATATACTCAAGCCGAATGTCATTTATCCATTGGCTGCTACATAAATGTTAAGTCACGCCTTTTCTGAGTGAACTGCACGTGATTGGGGCACACAATTGTGAACTGTTCATTTATTGGCACAGAGTTACCCGGGGCGTGCCAAATAAATAATGGTCAAACCACACACGTATGAAAAAGAAGCCTGTTTATGTTTAACATATTCTCAAATAACAACGCGAATTTTGCAGGTCTCTAACTAAAAGTATTATTTCCTCGCATAAAAAAATTCAACACCGAAAATTTTGTCACATCTAATCATAATTTTAGTGTTTTTGGAACATACAAATAAAACAATAACTCACAGAAATGAAATGATTCACATGGATATAAGATACCATGAGTTACTTTAATTGATCTTTCAAATCATGCCATAAATTGTTTTCACAATTTTTAAAAATTGCTTATAAAAAGAAAATCTTTGCTTAGTTTTTGTTTGTAACAGTCTATGAAGTTTTGTGAAGTAAATTTTGCCTAACAATTCTCTAAAATGAATTTAAACATCATCTTTCAGTCACCCTTGTTTAATTATCTCTTTTTTATTGGTTACTTCATTTGTACATCCCACAAAACACTAGCTGAACGGTATTTAGTATAATCATAATATTTCGGTAAAAATCGTCCTTAACCACGAGGCGTTGAGAGCCGAGGGTGAAGCGATGTATGGAGCAGCTCCGGAATGCATGGTCGGGGCAATTGCCAGATCCCCGCGAAAACCCGCCGACCAGATGGCGGGCATCCGGCACGATTCCTACGTACAAAAATCTGGACGTGACCCCGCCGGGAATAGAACCAGGTTCGCCTAAGTGGGAGGTGAGAGCACTAGCCGCTGCGCCACGGTCCCAACTAAAACGAAAAATAAAAAGAAAGTATTGTGAGCCTCACTTTATTGATCACGTCTTTGCGGAGTTGTAAACCGCACGGGAGAACATTAGGATATTTTAACATTTTCTAATGGGTGCTCGTAGCACAGCTGGACAACGTCGCGTCGTGGCTACACCTGAGGGCTGTTGTATGATTCTCGTCTTCCCCGAGTGTCTACAACACTGGCTAACCAAAGTGCCTGCAGAACTTCCACAATCGTGTCTTCAAACAGTCAAGTGGACGTATTCCAAGATAGAGGATCAGTAAGATTCTCATGGCGATACTTCCTTGCAGGGCAGTGGAATTTGTTTACTTCACGTTTGCACACGCTAACCATAATTAGTTACGATTATAGAATTATTTTATTTATCGTGTTTTAATTATTAGTTAAAACGTAAACAATTTATCTTTATTTTAATACCTATGACTAGAGACCTGCAAAAATCGCGTTATTATTTGAGGACATGTTGAACATAAAACACTTTTCCTTCGCAATACGTGTGTCATTGGGCCATTCTATATTTGAGACGTCCCGGGTAACTCTGAGCCAATAAATTAACACTTCAAAATTGTGTGCGCCAATCACGTGCAGTTCACTCAGAAAGGGCGTGACTTAACAGCTATGCAGCAACCAATTGAGATACGACGCCAGCTCGAGTATGTATAGTAGTATGAATTTTAGCTTGATGACAAAAAAATAACGCGAATTTTGCAGGTCCCTACCTATGACATGTCCTGGCTTTTATTGTACATGAGGGGAGTGGGTCCCGTGGCGATAGATTACCCATGGAAACCACAGACATATGATTTATTTTATCTAATTTATTTAGGGGGTGTAGGTGTAAAATAATAATTTGTCTGGCATTTGAACCCCTTCCCCTCTTTCCCTCGCTTTTCCAGGCTCCTTTTATGGAAAGGTATTAAATACTGCAACTATCCTTAAACAAATTTTGAAGATATTTGAGCCACTACTTCATTTTTCTTTTCCTATTACATATATTCTCAACTGTTTGGTTTATTTATTTGCAAAATAAACAAAACCTTAAAACCGTGTTTTAAATATGTAGTTATTACGAAACATGACATTTTTATTAATTCCCTGGAAATGTTATTACACGCGATGTTTACAAACTGAACAATGCTATGTACAGAAGTATAATAATAAATTTATTTTAATTTCCTACAGATAATTTTTTTAGTAGCTCCGTTGATTTTATGTCTGCAGGCTAACCAAGGGCCGGCTTAAACTACAAGCTACCCTAAACTCACATCTAAAAACGCATGTATGTTAATTACGCTAGGGATACGAACCCAGAAGTCATTTTGCGAAGTGAACACGCTGGCGACCTCGGACACGTAGGTTACCTTCAACTCCTATGACACTTCGAGGATGGTAAACATTAATTGGCATTCCAGAGACAAAGAAGATGGCAGAAACACTATACGTATTTGCTGTTGCCGTGTTTCCAGGCTTATAGTCCTAGACTCGTATGAAACAGAGACGCTCGTCAGTTAGTCTTCTTCCTGAAGACGACTTTTTACCAAAGAAACCACCTTTACAAATGTAACAGTATTTCAGGATTTAAAAAAAGTAACTTGTTCATTTCGACATTCTATACAAAATTATTTCAAATTTATGAAGTATTCTGGTGGCCAAGGTTGCTGAGTGGTTAGCCTACTCGCCTCCCACAATGGCGAACCGGGCTCAATCCCCGGCTGGGTCACTCCCAGATTTTCGTTTGCAAGAATCGTGCCGGACGATTACGCTGGTGGGGGGGTTTTTCTCGGGGATCTCCCGTTTCCCCCGCCCTTTCATTCTGGCTCTGCTCCACACTCACCTCAATCACCCTCATCGGCTCTCAAGACCTCGCTGTTAGTAGCCGCCCAACTCTCTTCACTCTTCGCCCACGAAGTATTCTGTTATTGCTGTTACAGTCCTGTAGTAAAGAGGTTCGTGAAAGCGTGGAGCACCTAATTAAAAAAATAATCATGTCGATTTCTTAATGTATTCGTAAACCCAATGAAAAAATGTACACAACTATTTCTTTCGCAAGTATTACCTACCTAAGTTCAAAAGTAACGAATAGTTTCCATACACACAATTGCTCATTATTTTACTACAATAAATAATTGAAGTTTGATATTATTTGCAATTGCAAATTTTATACAGTCTAACGCTCTCTGCGGATTTTTTTCGCACGAGCTTCTCTGCGTATCGTGATAGTCTCCCGCCTGCGCTTTGTCGGCTAGGAGGGCCACAGACATACTCCTCTCCACTCGGTACAGAGGTTCCCCGATCACTCCCCACAGACGCCTCGAACACACATGTCGCCGTCTACCGCTGCGGATTATACCGTCTTCTGCTGCTCTAGGTTAGTTGGACACGTATGACCCACAATCTCTAATAACAATCGTCTTTCGACGGAGCAAAGAGGCTGTGTTTACACCTACCTTTAACCCTTTACAGATTATCTATCACTTCCTCGAGGTGCTGGGAACGGGCCTTGTATCTGGTCGGATCGGATTGCCAACTGCATGCTGCCAAATGTTCCCTGTTGGCTGAGTTTTCTGGTGTCGAGTAGGTTACCTGCCATTACAACAACTCTGGTAGCAAGTGATGCCATTTTGTTGGCATGTGTAGCTGGGATTTGAGATTGTTTCACCTCTGTATTTTTTAATACATAGTAGTAGTAGTAATAGTAGAAGAAGTGGTAGTAGTGGTGGTGGTAGTGGTGGTGGTGTTGTTGATAAATTCTGACTGATAGACTCAGTTGAAATGATGTGTGTGGGTGTGTGTATATATTATATTATATTATATATACTATAAATATATATATACACACAGAACGTGATCTAAAACATACCAACAAATTTTGATAAGTTATTCCTGAGGTGGAAATAGAAATATCAACCAATGGTCCAAGTCGAAGAGACAGAGCGGTAGACGCTTCCAGAGTTTGAGAAAATATTATCATTTATTGCCATATTAAGGAAACTGCTTGCGGGAAAGAAACGAAGTAATAGTTACTAATTATCTGAACCGTAATCATTAATATAGGGATTGTTGTGTACAAGTAATCTACCGCCATCATGTTTGGGGGGGGGGGGTGGTTGCCACCCTAATTTGCGAGAAAAAAAAACGAAGTTTGTTACAGGAATAATTCCCTATTCTTGACTAGAGAATATGAAATGGCGGAAAAATTAGCAACATAAATGTCTTGCCAAAATTGTCTATCGCCCTTTTCGGGTAAAATTTGCACGTTTGTTTCCACAGATAAATGTTACTGCCCTCCAGGTGGGCCACCAGCAAAAACTGTCTGCGCTACACCCTCTATCGCCGTGAGAAAATTACGTACTGGTGGTTTGTGCCGGAACTGAATAGTAACTTTTGTCTAATGGGGCTTCTAAGAGGCGCGGAAAATTGGTGTCCGCCATGGTTTTCCCCATTTCTCAATATCGGTATTGCAGTCGTCCTCCCTAATAGAGGAGAGGACTATAGATTTAAACCTACACTTCACTGCAACGTTGCGTGCACTCTACTACAAGTCGACGTGGCGAAGTATGCGAACTCTGAAATGCCAGACATGTGGTTCCGCGTACGTCAATGTTAAAGGTAATGCACGAGCTGCTGCACGATTGTGCCAGAGAGGCTTCCAGCGCGGCGGCAACCTCTTCGCGAGACCTTCATAACTGTCACTCGTAGACTGCGTGAAACAGGCACGTCGAAGTTACGAGGTGGGTGTGATCACCCGAGGAATGTCCGTTCACCAAATGTGGAAGAAGTACTAGTGCCCGGGTTGCACCATTGTAGTTCGAAACTCGATCCGAGGTCGGATCTAAGATCGACACAGAAAACTGTCGCACCATTCGAGTTCGAGAGCTGGACTGGAGATCGAGATCAAGTTCATTTCGATCCGCCGAAATTGGTGGTTCGAAATCTTCGATCCGAGATCAGCAGCCATCGTCGACAAATGTAGTTTGAAAACACGCCAACCGATATAACTACGTTCGATTGTTTTCTTGGGAAATTAAAACAACATTATACGCACTTGAATATTATTCAGTGAAATTCGTACAACAATAATTCACTTAAAACAGATACAACGTCGCACATCTAGTTCTATTTATAGTGAAAAATACACCTACTTCCATGACGTCATAAATTACGAACCAATAGCAAAATTTTTCTCACACTTAATCTCGATCTCTCACTTCAGAACCAAGGTCAACGAATCGAAGATCCAGATTAATGAAATTTCGTTGGTGCGACACTTTTAGGCCTACACTGGAACCAAGATCAAACTGGATCCCGATTTGGAACTAGGATCATTCGATCTCGGATCGGGGAAGACGTTGGTTCAACCGGGCATAAATGTTGTGGACGAAAACACGTCAACAAACAACCGCGCCATCGCGCACGGAATAAGTGTGTGCCTGCATGGCGTGTCACGCACGAACAACTGCTGCGTGCTTACTACGTGCGAAAGGTTCAGGCATTGGGACCAGCAGGTTTCGCTCCTCGGCGTGATTTCCCGCAGTGGTTTCTACAAAAGTGCACAGTAGTTCATTATTTCACTTTGTTGTTTTGTTTACTGATGGAGCGACATCCGCGAGAGACGGTTATTTTAACAGCAGGGACGGTCACATGTCGGACGACACCAGTCCTCATGCAACCGCCATCACAGCCGACCAGCGCAGATTTTCTGTGTACATCTGGGCGGGCATTGTGGGTGATCATCTCATTGGGCCGTACTTTACACCGCAACGAATGACTGAGCATACGTGTAGGCTGTTCGTGGTCAAATGAGCACTTTAGAAAGCCCTGCTTAAGACCTACTTGTATACACGTTGTGTGTTCATCCGCCTTATGCAAAATTAACATTGCCACGAGCCTCATCACTTCATTCGTGCGTCGGTCAAGTGAAACTGTGAAATTATTAGAAAAAGTAAATAGTGTACTAACATGCTCATTCTTAAACTTCGATGGGTCAAAAAATACAGAAAGCGACATATATAATTTAATTTATCTCGAATGGTTTCCTAACGCTTTTCCTTCAACGTTAATATATGGAACTACTTTCCCCTCCATCGTTTCAAACTTTACTGGGCATGTGTCACCCATTGCACACGTTAAAATGTATGCAATTAGGCACAGTGACTTTTTTTCTAAGTTGATTTCAAAAATGCTCATTTTATCGTGAACAGCCTTTACTATCAATTTCTGCAATTTACATTTCCTCGAGGATGTACCGCTCATGGTCCGGCAACGTATGTGGCTTCAACACGACGGTGCCTCTCTACGTCCCACAATAGCTGTGGGTGATCACCTCAACATGTAATTTCCAGCACGGTGGATTGGAAAAGGTGGGCCTGTTGCGTGGCCAGCACACTCTCCTGACCTTAATCCACTAGACTTTTTCCTGCGGGGGGTTCATCGAGGCTCTGGTGTTTGACACACCCAATGAGTTGGAGGAGGATCTGTTAGCCAGGGTTATGGGTGGCCTGTGACGTGGTTCAAGATACTGCGGGTGATGTTGGCGGCCAACATTTTGAACACTTGTAAAGTTGCTTATGACGGAAAACATCAAACAATTATTGCAATAACGTCAATATCTTTTCTAATTTCTTAACACCTTACAGTGAGAAAAACCCTCTGAACTTATATTTCTGCAATCCACTAATGTACGACCACGCGCACACACAATTGCGGGGAACTCATTCTTCTACGGCGCGGTGGGCAGAGAGTATTAATGGTTGCCCACCTGGCAGGAAGTAACACGTATCTGTGAAATCAAACGTGCGGCAATTACTCGAAAAATGTGAGAGTTAAAAAATGTTTACAAAATATATTTGTGTTGCTAATTTTGCCGGCATTTCATAATCTCTAGACAAAAAAATTGGGAATCTTTCCTGTAACATGATCTTTTTTTGCAGAAATAAGGGCGGCAACATGGTGGAGGTAGGTCGCATGTACATATAGGTTGTTCACGGTAATATAAGAACTTTTGAAAACCCTGCTTAAAATCTACTTGTTACAACAATATGTATTCTTGGGTCATATGTGAAATTATCATTCCTGTGAGCCTCGTCACTTTAGTCGTGCATCGGACAGGTGAAACTGTTAAATTATTAGCAAAGTAAATAATCTACAAATATAGTCATTTTTTCACTTCGATGCATTAAAAAAAAACAGAAAGAGAAAGAAATAATTTAAGTTCTTACAAATGATTACCTAACACATTTTATTCGACGTTAAGACTTGGAACTACATACTTTTCTTCCATCGTTACCAACTTTACTGTGCGCATGTCACTCAGCGAACCAGTTATAATATTATATGCAGGCAGGAGGAAGTAACTTTTTTCTAAGGTTTATTTCAAAAGTGCTAACTTTAACGTGAACAGCCTTTAAGTGGCATTCACTTTATTAATGATTACGTTTTAATTAATTAGTAATCATTACTTTGTTTCTGTTCCGCAAGCATTTTCCTGAATATGACTATTGCTGATTTTTTTTTTTTTTTTTTTTCTGGAAGCACGTACTGCACTTTGATTTCGATCTGGACCATAGGTTGCCTGTCTCAGACTTTCTATTTCTACCTCGCACACAAAGGGTTTTTACACTACATGTCGAAGTGCAAACCACGACATTTATTATGAGATAGTATAAACAAGAAATATTAGTAGCAAAATGTTCGGAAAATGTATCTAGTATTTTAAAATTGTTAGTGAAGTTAGCAAAACAGCGCCGGGAGTCCGCAACTGCACGTACGCTCGTGTACAACTAGTTGCATACCACGAAGGCGAACGGAACTGGCACGCCATACGGAGAGCGCCTGCACATAGTACACCATAAACTCGAGGTACATGGGCGCCGCGTGTGTCTAACTACGTGAACAATCGGAGATTATCAGTTAAGTAGTAAGGGCTTCCAGAAGTAGTTGCATTTTGTTTCCAACAACACCCAAACAGCACTACTGGCGATGTAGAGTTTACACTTACTTTTGTAGTGGCCTATCGCATCGAGGGACTTTGAAAATAAGACGAATGCTTCGGAGGGTGATTTCTCCGACGAATGGAGGGCTTCTGTGTTTGGGAGCGCTCGGGGCGCTCCAGAACATTCTGGACAGGAAAGAGTTGTGATATTCGGACTGAAACAAAGTGGGGCTGAATGTACCAGTGATACAGACTTGATTGTAAATAATGGAACTGTCGGATAACAAATATATAAAATAGTATTTCAATAGGTGTTAGTAAACAGTTTATGGAGATTGAATTTAACTATTTGACTTGTAAATAGCAAGTGGTTGCCGTTAATGTCAAGATATTAAGTTTCAAATATTTGTTTTGTAAATTGTTTATAAATAAATTAGCAAATTATTGTTAGCTCTTTTATTTTATTGAGACCTTCGCCCTTTAAAGAACTTGGCACTACCCAGAGACTTTTTAGAATTGTAACAATTTCGAAGCAGATCAAGCCCTACAATTCAGAGCAGATGGTATAGGCTATTCATGGTAAAGTGAGCACTTTTTAAGGCCTTCCCAACAGGCATTATCCACTATTATTGCATTCTCAGGCGTTAACTTTTGAAAGTGGTAAAATCTATACGCTGTATTTATTAGTCACATGGCAACGTTCATGCAGAAAGTGGCCGAAATTTAGGAATTGGCTGAAAATAAAATTTTAGCAGGGCCTTAAAACGTGCTCACTATATCAACCAACAGCCAATCCGTGCGCTTCGCAAGTTTCTGCGTTATCCGCGCTGCCTTCGCCGATCAACGTGGACCGGTGTCAAACATCTTCCTCGCAGAAAACGTTGGTGTTATCCGCAATCCGGTAAGTAGTGCTCACGACGACAGAAACGCATACTTACTTTTCCGCTGTTGACTAGCGAAACCAAGCGAAGCTTGGAATTTTTCTCTGGCGCATATGACTGAGAAATTATGCTGTAGTCTGTTCGCAGTCACTTCACACTTTCTGAGTTAAACCACTGATAAATGACTCCATGAGTTACGTGTTTGGTTGTTTTCCTAAATATGACATGTATCACAAGCTCTTGTTCACATAAAAGTGTCTTTATTTTTGTTTAAATTGAAATTTTACTTAAATTTCATTTATAAATTATAGTATTTTATTTGTAATCAATAAGAATAAAAACAGGTAGAAAGTAGGTGAATTTGTAATGACTAATAAGAAATAGATATCATGCTAAGTATTATTGCACTGAGTGCGTACACATGCGGGTGCGTTTTATCTTCTGTGTAATTTTCTAGTCTAATTAAGCTTTGTTTGGATGGGACAGAGGAATAACAAGAAAGTTCAATATTTGTAGGTATTTATAATGAGTTTGTTAAAAGAGCATTTTAAAAGTATTTATTTCCGATACCTGGAAAAAAGATATTGATTTCGATAAAATATCGTTGAAACATATCGACGCTTTATATCGATACATCGATGATACAATATCGTCATTTCGAAATATCAATATTTTTGCAACTTCTTTAATACGCACCAACATCCGTATCATTGTATGTAGAACGTTGCTACACACGGGTCTCGCGTGCAACTGAGAATCGAGGGGAATCCCCGAAGGTCAAGGATCTATAGTCGATTCATTGTAAAGTGAGCTCTTTTTAAGGCCCTAGTGAATTTTTCCTTTTGGCCAATTTCTATGTTTCTGTCACTTCTTAGCACAAACATTGCCATGTGACTAACAAACACAGTGTATACGTTTCACCACTCCCAGAAATTAACGTATGAAGCTGTAATAAATCATATTTATTAGTGGTTAATGCCTGTTGGAAGGGCCTTAAAAAGTGCTCACTTTACCGTGAACAGCCTATACGCAAATGCCGGTGGTGGGTGAGCCTCTCGAGTAACTGCCTCTCCACGAGCTCGCCGACGGGACGGAAAATAATAAAGAAAAAACTCCTGCGAAGAGGAATGTGTGTTGCGGGCGGCAAGGTCTTCGCCGGCCCGGCGCGGCGATGGCACACTGAGATGTGCTCTCGCATCTGCGTGTCCTCCCCCCCCCCCCTTTACCATTCAACCTGACTGCTAGGCTGGCCACCGCCCCACTTTGCCGCCACCGCCCTCTGCCTTCCTCTTCCCCGGGGTTCGCCCCCACGGACGCAGCGCCGGGCCCGAGTCATATCTCATGTGGGGCCCCCCCCCCCCCCCCTCGTGTGCCGCTTTGTTCCACACACGGCCTCCTAGACGGAGCGCGATCGCCGCAGATATGCACATGAGCCGTTGGCCCGGATTCCGCACGCGGGAGAACTCTCCGCCCGCTTCTCCGCTGAACAACCCCCCTCCTCACCTCCTCATCAAGAACACAACACACACACACACATCATCTAATCTTATGCTGGAATCACAATAGCGCGACAGACGCGACTCGACGGGCGCGATGCGACAAGAAAAATCGTGTTCCTGTGAACATTAGTTTTATCGCCTCGCGACAAAAAAAAATTACAAAAATATTATACGTAAAGGCTATTCACGATAAAGTGAGCACTCTAGAAATGAACCTTAGAAAAAAGTCACTACCCCTGCATGCATATATTTTAACGGGCGCACTGAGTGACATTCGCCCAGTAAAGATGGTCACTAGACCAACGCATCAATAAAGTGATGAGGCCCATGACAGTGTTGATTTTACATACGGCGGAAGAATACACAACGTGCATACAAGTAGATCTTAAGCAGGGCTTTAAAAAGTGCTCATTTTACCATGAACAGCCTATGAATCGTTTCTGGCCACTCGCTGATAGTCTCTTGTACGACAGTCACTAATGTTTACATTCGTTTAAAAGGTGTTGTTGGACAACACTTTATTTTTGTGCTTACTGGCTTATTTACAGGAAAAGACACGGTATTACTAGTACTTATGAAATTAACGTTGCTTCAGAAAACTGTAATTTTGAACGTGAACTACACACCATAAATACTTATGCCCGAAAATGCAACAGTAGTGGGGATGTTATTTACGTCTTAGTGAAATTAATCAACGCAACAGTGGTGTTACCAATTCACCAGTACCACCATCATCCGAACACCAAATTCTTACATGGTTTTCCAGTTTGTCGCTCCCGCGACGCGACGAAATTATAAATATTTTCTATCCTGTAAACCTGTCGCGTCCGCGATTTTTGTCACGTTGACGTCGCAGATGTCTGAGTGCTGATTGGCTGAATATTTATTTTATTCGTGTCGTGTCTCTCGCGCTATTGTGATTCGAGCATTACCATTAATGTATGTCTATTGCGCTATGCCAACTTATGTCTTAGAGTGGGATGGGCCCCCGCGTTTTTTCTGAAACAGTTGTTTGCGAGAATACGCGTATCTCGGTAAGTAATTGTTCTGCAAATATTACTTTTTGTCAGAAAATATATATATATATGCTTTTTTTTTTTTTTTTTTTTTTTTCCCCATATCAAGTGTATTCTTAGAGAAAAAGATCGTGGAAATGTTCAAATATCACACTTTCAAAGCTTGCCCGTGCAGTTTCCTTAAGCGGCACGAGAAAAGTACTAAGATACGGACGTAGTTTGATCTGTGGGCTTTCATGGCGTGTAATAAAACCCCATTGTTACAGATTTGCACAGTACAGCGTTACGGCGGAAACACTGCACGCCTTGCGCGTAGGAGCGATGAGGCACTAGGCGTGCGTGTTAACGTCGCCCGTATCGCTCCTTCGCTTCTTGAACTTGGACGCGCGACCGACTCCAGCACACTCTTAAGGCTCCCGTCTATCTGAAGCATTTTTCCGCGTTCGAGGCCGAGAAGCGCGGGAGCAATAAGGATGAGACTGCCACGCTCATGAAGTGCGCCATCGCCGCTAAGAGCAAGGCTCTCAACTGGCGTGCATTATTCTCGTCGTGCTGCGTGATTTTTGTGTGAAGCTAACGCGCATATTTAGAGATACAGTGATCTGAAAATGCCGTTTCTCGCCGTTTTGGAGTGCTTTCAAATGGAGTTTCTAAGGTTTCGTGACGTCTTGAAAGTACTCATCAGCTCTCGTCTGAAGCGTGTGTAACTTTCGTGGATCAGCACGCTGGACGCACGTTTAATATTTTCTGTTTGAAACGTGTGGTTCAAACACTCTACAACACAGTTCTAGGCCTGCCTACGATGGCGTTACCCCCCAATCTGTGTCTTAAGACAAGGATACGCTGATTGGTGCACGTGACCCCCTGACGTCATGGCGCTTTCCCAACCTCCCGTGTCCCGAGTCAAGGCATTCTGAAACAACAGAACATTTTGTCCCAAGACGTGTCATTACATGATGTATACGTTGTAAATGTAAACATCGTACATGCAAGGTGGGATTTCTCGAGACGAGCGTGATGAAATTATCATTTGTGCATTCTGCGTCCGGACTGAACTATTTAATACGAATTATGAACACAAAGTTCAAAGAAAATTCTTGAATGTCAGTTGCCGAGCTTATTTTAAAGAAAACAGTTACGGCGTTCATCATACAGATTGTTACAAAATTGACTTTGGTGTAATAAGGGGTTTAAATGTTAAAATTATTTTCTTAATATATATTGCTTCGCATTTTACTGTGTATATAGGCACGAGACTCATAATAAATATTTATGCTAGAATTTATATTTCAAGTGTGAAATATTCCAAGTCTTGTTAGCTATAGGCTGTTCACGGTAAAATGAGCACTTTTGAAAGCCCTACTTAAGACCTACTTGTATGCACGTTGTGAATTCTTCCATCATTTGTAAATTCAACATTGTCATGGGCCTCATCACTTTATTCATACGTCAGTCAAGTGAAGCTGTGAAATTATTAGGAAAGTAAACATTTTATAAATCTGCTAATTTTTACACACGTAAAAAAAAAAACAGAAAGCGTAAGAAATAATTGAAGTAATCACATATGGTTTCCTAAAATGTTTTATTCGACGTTAACATATGGAACTACTTTCCATACATCTTTACCAACTTTACCGCACGCATGCCACTCGGTGTGGCCGTTAAAATACAGTACATGCAGGTAAGAGCAGTGACATTTTTCTACGGTTGATTTCAAAAGTGCCCAGTTTATCGTGACCAGCCTTCATCGTGAAGCCACCGTTGGACGGACATCACGCTGTACATAGCTGTGAGCGAGCTGCTAGCCGCCTGCATGTTCAGCAGGAAAAACAAAGTACAACTTATGCACAACTGCCAACTCGTGAACTGTGAGTGCCGTACCAACCCATGCCTTCTGCCATCGTCGCTGCTGCAGCTGAAACGACGCGTCTTACATATGCAAGACATCTTCTCCTAAAAAACAATTCGCCCCCCCCCCCTTTTTGTGGTGGCTACAGATTGCGTTTCTCGTGGATGCCCCGCGACCTGATGCACTGAAATATCTGAACTTATCAGCGCGCTCTAGTGGGCGATACTGAATATAAATGGATAGTAGATTTAGCATGGTGCCGAAGGGGGTTGGAAGGATGTAGAGGTTTGCCGACTTATAGCGAACGTGAGTAATTTAACGATTAAATAACCAATAAAAAATTGTTGAGGATGCTGCTGGAGGAATCTCCGGAAATGTACACATATAAATAACCTAACTCTTTAAAATAATTTTTTTAGTTTTTAAAATATTTTTTTAAATTTTGTAAATTTTTTGGAGAGTTTTAATATTTCTTGGGGGATTTTTTCGACTTTTTGGGTTCAAGGTCATACAAGGTCACGCGCATGGGGTCAAAATTCAAGGTCGAGGTCATCCATATTCAATATGACGGTTGGGTGACATCAAAACATGGCGGCCGGCGCCTGGTTCCTATCCCAATCCCCTTGCGGCCGACTTCTCTATTTGATTCTACATTTATTAACAAATTTTATAAATCTCAAAGTCACAAAGAGCCGCGGTGGTGTAGTGGTTAGATTACTCGCATCCTACCTAGACGAACCTGGATCGATTACCGGTGGGGTAGCTCCCGGATTTTCGCAAGCGGTAGTCGTGCCGGACGATGCCGTTGGTAGGCGGGTTTTCTCAGAGATCTCCCGTTTCCTCGCCCCTTCATTCCTGCGCTGCTCCATACTCGCCTCGTTTCACTCTCATCGGCTCTCAAGGCCTCGATATCAAGAGCCGCCTGCCTACATCTCTTCACTAACTCTTGATCACGTCTGGCCGTTAAGCAAACATTACGACGGGCTCTCCCATGGCTGCGATATGCATTTCCGCGTAGCTTAATTTTTCACAAATTAGATACGTAACTGTAGGATATTATTACATGCGATAAACCACAGATGCCAATTTGTAGTTTTCTGCTTTGCCTTAAGGAAACTGCGCAATAAAGACCTAAAAATTCTGATTTTATTCATTTTCACAATTTTATTTCTTTGGATATGTTTAATAGGATAAAATTATATAAAAAGAACAATCACTCCCTAGAATATGCTAAACATATTTTAGTGTAAATACCAACTGATATACTTAACAGTAGGCCTAGAGCTGGGATCGATTATAAAAAGTAGATATGTGTCTTGCCGTCTCATAAAAAACGGTAATATTTAAATTACTGATAAAAGAAGTACATACTTACTTTGATAGAATTTATAAGTAATAATTGGCTTATACTAACTTGACTACACAGACATATATAACTAACAACTCTACACTACCACAGGGTCAATTTACGCATACATCATTAGACATATGTCAATGTCGATTTACACGCTTAGCGAAGGGGTACACTATGACCTGAAATAAAACATCTTGATAGTGCTTCCAAAAGTCTTCAGTTTATCGTGAAATAACTATATCGCTTAAACTAACCAGCATATTAGGCAATCGTACACCGTACTGACTCTGTGTACCTAAATCCTAGCCCACAGTGGCAGTTGCCAGGTATGGGAATTCTGTAAGTCAAGGATCGACGTCAAATTGTTTATATCGCATAGTACCTGTGGAGAAAAGGCCGGAAATATAATTAGCCCAACCTCCATGTCTCAAGGTTATGATCACGGAGTCGGTGACCAAGTAGTTCAGAACCCATTATAATTTTGGAGGTCCTACTATCTTTAAGGTCTCTGTGCACAAGCGTGTGACGTAGAAAACAAACAGTAACTATTTTCCTCTCTCTTTCTCGCTATCTCTCTGTGCCTGTCTTCCAGTCAGTAAATCACGTCGGGCGGAAAAAAATTTTTCCCGGTAGGACTAAACGTTTTCGGTAATACTGTTTCCTGTCGTAGCCTCACATAGTAGCGACTTAAGAACGCTAATCCAGAGCAGTGAAACTTCAGATAACCCATAACACAGCAGTTGACCGAATGACGTAGCCTCGATCCGATACCTCCGCACGTTCTCAGAGCAGCCATCACCTCGTACTAAAGCTCTCAGCGAAAAAGAAACAAGAAGAAAAAAACCCTCCGTATTCCGGCCGAGATAACTATTCTTCTTTCTTTTTGTTTGTCCGTAACAGTACCGCATTTTGTGTTGTTGTTGCTCATTACTGTCGGCCTTCAAATGGAGATGGGATTCCCTCCGGACTTCTGGAACAGAGAGAGGGGGAGAGATTAGATAGAGATGCTGGGGAAAAGGAAAGAGATGTAATTAGGATAATATCATATGACTGTAAGCGGAATTGCTCTTTTGACACTGAAGTCATCCTACCAGGTAGGACAAAGTTCAGTATGCTAGAATTGTCCAGTACCTACCTCCAGTTATTCTGTGCGTTTGAAGCACATAAGCAACAGAGCGACAAGGCGACAATTGCTAGTACATCAAATAAACCTATCACTACGAGCAAAGTACTGATGGCGTGCAGAGTTTATCATCGTGCTACGTGCCTACTATGGGACTTATAAAGCCAAGATCATATCTTTCTGACGGTAAACTTTTGTTGTAAAGTTCAGTGCATTTCATTATACAAGCTTTGCAGATATTCATGTATTACTGATTAAGGCAGAAGAAAAATTGCGACAATGCCGTTTTGAGCAATATTGGAGGTGCGCTAATTTTTGTAATATACGACTCTTGCCAAAGGCGTACATGACTGACTGAATTAATATTGCAGAGTTTTGTTGAATTCCGTGGGAAACCCAGATTGCAACAAAAACAGCCACGGGCTCAAAAAATTCATAGGCATGCTTGAATGAACTAATTTTCTTCTGTGCTTGAATTAAATGTATACTCTAGTGTTTTTCCTGTGATCGGACCACACACTGAGAAGAAGGTTTTGTTGAATCAAGATTTGTTTGGTGTAACAAAATTATTTGTTGGTACAGGGGAAATGAAATATTTTGTTGCTGAAACCAAACTATTTTGTTGTTCTCGTTTGGTTGCCCCAAACTGTAAGATTTGGTTGGTGTAACTGAAGATTTGTTTGGCTACACGTGCAGTTTAGGCCGATATAAAACAATTTTTACAAGTGCGGCCGAGTTTAGAAATTAGATCACCTGCGTCCGAGCGCCACGCCTTAGTAATATCAGCTAATGTAACAACTGATTATGCTGAAAAGCGTTAAATAGATATAATGCAAATATTGAGCAACTTGTGCAAACATATATTAAAGTTCTAAAGCTTTACTTGTCAGTTTCTTGTTGCATTGGATTATTAATGTGTATATACGTTTGTTAAACATCAGTAGATGCACTAACAAACACGGTTAGTATCCTAATTGTCACAGAAAATACAAACAAACTCTCGAGCTGTATTTTCGAACGAAGGCATTCAAATGGGTGGTCAAACAAATAAACACAGTTGATTCAACAAAATATTTAGTTGACAGTCTAATTTTTTTTGTCTTAACACAGAGACTTTGCATATTCAAACATATATTTTTGTTAGACGAACCAAAGTAATTTTGTTAGGGCAACTGAATATATATTTGGCCCTATACAAACAAATATGTTGTTCGATTTTCTCACAGTGCAGTGTTTTAGACACGCCCTGTTCATCTCTTCTGCCAGCAATAAACAGGAGTTGAGCTGTTTGGGTGTCTTTTAACATCGGGGCATCAAGAGCCGACGCAGATGAAGAGAAGTGAGAATGGAGCAGCGCCGGAATACAAGGGCGGAGAAAACGGGAGATCCCCGAGTAAACCCGCCTACCAGCGGCATCGTCCAGCACGAATCCCACGTGCACAAATCCGGGAGCAACCCCTCCTGGAATCGAAACCGTTTCTTCCAGGTGAGAGGCGGGCACGCTAGCCATCGCAGCCCCAATAAATAGTAAAGAAATAACGTGACGGCATCATATGTGACCAATTAGAATAGAAAAAATGGGGTGGGCTTTGTCGTCTACACGGCCGTAGGTGTTTTTACGTGACAACATCCAAGGGTGGTGAGAGGAAAAGAATTATAGACTGTGTGGGTTTGTTTAAATCAGTTTATTTGTTATTAGAACCCATTTATTCATGTGATGTTGAATGCCAGGATGACGCAATCGCCACGTCCGCATTTCACTGCTGCGTAGAAATTAAAAAAAAATGTCTTAATGTAAATCCAGAATGGATTGAGGTAGCCAAGTCGTCCTTCCACTATTAGATTTGCCTTGTTTCATGTTGTTAATATCATTAGTGTAATTTTCGCCCAACTCGTAATTTTTAACTATTTTGGTTTCTAATATACAAAGAAAATTATTATTGGTTAGAAAGTCACTATGTGTGTTTATTATTTATGGTTCTTGGTTATGTTATTAGCATATTAAACTGATCGGAATCAGAGGTTCGCAGCGCTGCTCCCACGGCAGTCTGATGACGTCAGAACGATAAGTTTGTGTGTGAAGCATGAGGTAAAAAGTACCGACCTATATTATCGTACATTTACATTTAACGTACTGCTCATTCTCAACGAGTAATTGCCACGGACCAGAAAGCAACATATCGTGACGCCCGCTTTCTGAACATAAAGGACTGAGTTGTAGGAAGCTGTCACGTCAAAATAAATCTTCGCAGCACTGGAGAAGTCAATGAATATACAATAATGACCCTAGTGTGCGAGAAACTGAGAAGTGTAGGATGCTGCCTAATAACTTTGCGAGATTTATGTATGTCTAATTATGATGCAAGCCAAATAACTCCAGCGCATCTGTACCCAGATGTTTTACGACTGCCATATACGCTTGAAATTTAAATTTCCCTGGAATGTAAGACAATGTCGGGGGGTGGGAGGGGAGGGAGCATATATAAATTGCAGACACCGCATGATGCAACGTAATTAATTCTTTTCTAGTAATATAAAACTCGTTTCAAATGTTCGGGAATACATTATTTCAATTCATTTCCAAAATAACTAGGAACTCGTAGGCAAGCCAGGTATTAACAACCATGGATTTTCCACTTTAAATCCTCTACTATAGCCTATTCACGATTATTTACAACTTTTCCGTAGCCTTGTCGAAGTTCCACTTTCAGGATATTCCTTCGCCTCATGCAAACAAAGGTTAAACCGAGTCTAGGAAATTACACCAAAGGGACAGCGCACCATATTCGTGCGCACTCAGCGTAATAATATTTTGCATAAGAACTATTACTTTCTGGGCATTACTAGCATACCTATTTTCTCCCTTTTTTATTTCATATTAACTTCAAACGAAATATTATTTTTATAGATAAAATATAACATGAAGTTCAATTTAATAATAAAATAATGTATTTTTATGTTAACACGAGTGTAAAACGCTTGCGGTACACGTCATATTTAGGAAATAACTAAGGAAGTCATACTTGGGGAGATTTTTCCCGAAGTTTGATTTTTTTTTTAAAGTGTGAAGTGGCCGTGAATAGACCATATAACTTACCTGCTTTAAGTTTCATATTACTCTTCTCAAATCAACCACTAAAAAACCATTTCCTCCTGGTAACTGCACATATTTGATTTAAAAAAAAAACTACAATTATGTGCATAAAATAATCGTAAGAGGTGTTAAAAAACCTACATTTATAACGCTTTTCTAGAAATGTGAATTTTAATTGGTGGGCACTTAAACTGGTGTAATTTGGTAAACATTTCAGAAACACTGTTGGGCGTTTGAACTGCGCTGCTGAGAGTTTAAAATAAAAAATTTATTTACAAAACTATTAAGGTTCGATCTCATCCGCATCAATTTGTGTTCCATGCACTTTTTTTCCTTAAAACGAAATAACTAAAAAATTTTTTACTATAGCACTTTTACATTTTTACAAGTGCCTTCAAATGTAGTTGCCAAATTTTACCCTTGCTTCGTATTGTTAATTGTGAAGCAACAAGAATAGTCTGATATAAAAAAAATGCACTAATTACGTCATCACTACTTGGCATAATTTCAGAGGCTACATTTGTTCTTCAGCGTTATATATATATATATATATATATATATATATATATATATATATATATATATATATATCACCACACTATCTGTTACCTGCAGCTTCACCCGCAGGCAAAAATCAAACCTTCATTATAATGACCAAATGCTCTATCTAAATTATTAGTGGCATATTTTATTTATTCCCTAAGAAACTGTTCGTTTTTCCGGGACGAAAAGTATCCTATGTGCTAATTCAGAATATCACCTATCCCTGTACCAAATTTCATCCAAATCCGTCGATCAGTTACGACGTGATTGAGTAACAAACATACAAAAGTTCGAATTTATAATATTATTAGATAACTGTAGTTTTTGTTTGAAAATAAGAGTTCCTAAACCACTGAAATAAGCAAAAAAAAATAGTTATTCTACATTGCGTGTGAGGCTGAGCGTTAAACGCACGTCCAATGAGATGACCTACGAAAAGATCACACACTTCGGACGATATCTGTCATACTTTCAAGACATTACGCGCATTAGAAACACTATTTCGGAGCACTTCCATTAAAAAAAAAGTGTCTTTTCAAAGCACAGCATTTTAAAATATTTGGGTAGATACATATAAAAGTAGACGAGGGACCTGCAGTGTATCTAGCTATAGTCTGTTCGTGGTAAAATGAGCATGTTTGAAAGCCCTGCTTAAGATCTACTTGTATGCATGTTGTGTTTTCTTCCGCCTTCTGTAAAACTAACACTGCCATGGGCCTCGTCGCTTTATTCATGCGTCGATCAAGTAAAACTCTAAATTATTAGGAAAATAATTATTATACAAATCCGCTCATTTTTATACTTCGATGAACTAAAAAAAAAAAAAAAAAAAAAAAACAGAAAGCGAAAGAAATCATTTAAGTTATGACAAACTTTTGCATATTATTTTTTAATTTGACGTTAAGATATGGAACTTTTTTCCATCCATCGTTAGCAACTTCATTGGGTAAATGTCACTCACTACGCCCATTAAAATATATGCATTCAGGGGCAGTGACATTTTTATGAGGTTCATTTCAAAAGTGCTTAAATGATCGTAAACAGCTTTTTACAGACTTTTCATCAATAGAATGATAGAATCACCGCTTGAAGTTCCTTCGATAAACACAGCCCGACGAGAACACTGCATGCCAGTGATCCTTGGCTTAGAGGCGATGGAGCACCTAATGGGCGCAACAGTGCAATCCTTATCGCTCCCGCGCTTTTCGGCCTCAAACGCATAGGCATATGGTGTCCCTTACAATTTCGAACAATACAACAGAGTCACTTGAACCATCTTGGGACACTCGTCATTATAAGATATTATCGCTAAACTGACCATTTTTAAGGCCCTCCTAATATGAATTAGCCACAATAAATATAGTTTATTGCAGCCTCACATGACTTTTGAGAGTGATGACTTTGTTTAATAGTCACATGGCAATGTTTTTATAAAAATAATCTCGGCAAGATAGAACTTGGCTGAAAGGAAAAAAAATATATGCAGGGCCTTAAAAAGTGCTCATTATAATGTGAGTAGCCTCTAGATACACGACTCAAGATCAATTACGAAAACGTCCAGGAAAACCGCGAACAAATAGCTGAATCTTCCATAGAACCATCCATACAAGCTGGTATGAAGGCTTGCATGAAATATTTTAAGAAAATTGCCATCGTGGCACAAGGGCTTTAGTAGGGACCGTGCACCAACTACAGCTACACAAAATACACAACGTTGTTGCCAGTCAGCAAGTACGTATTAAAGTCCTAAATTTTTTTTCTAGGTTTTCTATGGCATCCTGGGGAGATCGAAAGTTATTCTGAGATGTTTACATAATACACAAAATTGAAATGTTCATTACTCCGTTAATTTCAATAGTATAAATTAATTTTGCACTCATTTTCACATTTATTGTATAGGTATTTCACGTAATACTGAAAAAAATATACAATAATACGCTGTAATTATAAGTAGAATATTATTTTGGTCACTTGAAACCACCCAATACGAACACTACCCAGAAGCAACGAAGCAATTAGATAATGTCTCTGTGTCTGCACATGTATGCATAATGTTTATAATAGCTTGCCTTACGTACCAGAAAACCCAGACGACCTTACACATATCTTACATGCTGTTACATGCAGACATGGTTTGCATTAATATTAGTTTGCTTAGATACACATCGTGTCGCGTCAGTCACTAAACTATATGTTTTCATTCAATTTCAGCGATATTGCAGAGGCATTGTAAACCCAGCATTATCCATTTCTCAATAAAGTTCCTCCCCCTCCCCCTCACCCCAATTGTTTTACGTGCCATGCGAATACCAACGCACAGTGCGTACGGCTGTTTGTTGGAACCCAAATCTCCAGATACAACATTACAGAACATCATGTGTTTGGGCGCAATTCCCCAGACGTGAAGACAGTAAAGGCACCGTACGTAAAATGTCTAGCTGGTGGGAATGTGAACCGAGTTGACTTTCTCTCAGAAAACTCACACGTGATGAGACGGTAGAGTAGGTCAGTGAGGCCTTCGTGAGAAGTCTCCAAGTCAGATTGCGGAACGGCACGAGTAACTATCCACAAGGTGTTTCGTAAACAACTACTCTTGCACGTGTGCAAAGTGCAACTCAGTGCTGCATGTCACTGCACTTGCCACAACGCAAACCACAAAGCGAGCAGTTTTCTTGTTCAGATGTTGGGTGGGATTGATAGAAATCCCAACTATAGGCCTACTTCATATATTATAAGGTGAAAAGTAACATAAACATTGCCAGCATTACAGGGGCCTGGGGCAAAGATATTTTTGGGACAACTATTTAACTCAATACTACGTACTTAGAATATTACTTAGGTAAGTTTTGTATTCTACATTACCGGTAGAATACATTTTGCTTAGAAAGAGGTTTACTGTTTGCTCTCAAGCTAATGAAGGCGTATGCTTAATAAAAAAAATAGTTCCCTAATCTCGTGAAAATATTGTAAAGAACTATATCCTATACAATAAGATCTTTCCTCGATTACATGAATAGCGCTAGCAGCTCATAGCATGTTGCAGGTCTAGGATATGTGCGGTCTTTCACAGCAACCAATAACAACAAATAATCCTGTCAACTTGAAAATAAATGTCACCTATCCTTCTAGTTGAACGAATTCCCTCACCGTTTTTTCAAACAGATTTTTTCCATGAGGGGTTTTCATAAGGCTGATGTTTTCTGCTGGCGTTGTATCAAGGCCTATTTTTGGCAACGATGTACGTTAATATTTGCTGGCAATATGGTAATGACAATGAGTTTATGAGTTGCTGAAACATATTTTTTCCTCCCATTCTTCGAATTTAACACTGATGACTTTTTTCCTTGCGAATAATAATGTATCTGGCTGAAGTAGGACAGGCATGATGAAATTTTCCCATGTCATGTTTATTGCTCATAGATACTGCTAAAATGTATGATTATGGTTATGAAGATAAAAGGTGAACAGCCGTGTTGAAGTTTCCTCACGTGCACACTGGCGGACGGGAATGGACTCGAGCTTGCAATGTGTTGAAAATTGCACCTGGCAAAAACCGTAAATATTATTAACGGAAGGCTGAACATGGCGATTAAATATATTGCTATAAAGAAGGCGCTGATTAAAATCAGCAGGAGTTGTGCAGGTTTCTGGAATTTTTATATTTGTTAAAATCATGAAATTGACAGGGGATTAATACAAATACGTGAAGAAATATAACACATCGCTCGTAATGTAGTAATCTGACGATGCAACTTGGAAAAATATTTATGTTCTGATTGGGGAGTGTTTTCTTAGGTCATGTGGTGGGCAAGCTTTTCAAGTCATTTGTCGTGTGAAATCGATGTTAAATAGATAGGATGATAGGATTTTACAGGTGTTTTTCCGCCACCTGTGAAAATAAATTCTGTGCTCTCTGGCGGTTTCCAGTGCTCAATTGTTAAATAAGCAAAACGCATTTTCTCATTTTTTTCGTATGACTGGGTCTCACATACGAATTCCAGAGACGATTAATTATTTCTCGGTAGTGTACTGTAAAAATGCGTATTTCCTTCACAAATGACTGGAACAAAAGAACACGAGATGTGTTGACAATTACGTTTTTTTTATACAGCCCATGCGATTTTTTTTCTCGGTGTAATTTTATTTTAAAACATTTTCATTGGATTTGCTACATGAAAAAATATATATAATCAATTTTAGTTTGGTGATCTGTCCATCCCGCCAATCTAGACTTGGATATATTTCTTTCTCGTTCTTGTTCGCCTATTTGACTAACGTAAAATAGCAGCGTGACATTTCATTGTTAGGTGGGTGGCGTGCAAGCTAAAATTATAATAAAAAGTACAGTTCTACAGCCTTTTGAGACGGAGCGAGTTGACGGGGTAAACGGGAGAGTAAGGACTCGGCCAAGAAACCATCCCGACATTCACCTGGTGCGATCTTTAAAAAAAGACATTAAGCCGAACGAGTCGAGAACCGAGCCCATGTCCTCCTGAACATGGGTCTCCCCTGGTGCTGATTTGTGCGTGCAGATATCATCTGTGTTTATTATAATATGAATTAAAGTCGGCTTGTATGATAAATAAGACATGCTGCTAGAGCAAGAACACCACCACCCCCCCCCCTTTTTTTCCCGCAGCCTCCTCTGAGGTCTCCAGTGCGCTAGGGCAAAGTCCAATTCAACTTCTGCACCTGGTGCAGCGCGGCTCGATGTGTGCACGATCTCAGATTACGACTGCATGTGTCTCTCGTTTACTTCTGTAATGGGACTCGTATCCACGTCTTTTAAGTACGTTTTTATCTTAATAGTTTCTAATGCATCTATCAGTTTCGCCGGTAATTGGGATATTTCGGGCTCTTTGTGTGTGCGTGTGTTTAAAGTATGATCAAGTGGAGAGTACAATTTTTTAAATTTATTTCTTAGTTTCACAGCATCACAAGGGTGCTTCCATGTACACCGTGATAAAAAAGTAAAAATTGTGGTTTTCTCTCTTTTCTTCACTGTACGAGAGGGCAATCTGCTTGAAGGTGTACGAGTCCAACGTGCAAAAACCTTGGATGATGCAAAACAATTTTTTTAAACTGATTTTGTTGTATAAAATACGCCAAGTTCCCATGCACACTGAGTTTCAGAAATTTTTTATGAAACCATCGAAAACTTCACCGAGGTCCATACACATCGGGCACCTGTGATTTGAGTTGGTTTCCTCGCCAGGTAGTGCTTGCGATTAAATTTCTTGAAGGGTAGTATCTTCCACAGGTACAGCTTGCTAGTAGATAACTTCCACGGGTGCGTCTTCCACGGGTGTGTCTTCCATGGGCGCGTCTTCCACGGGACATATTCCACAAGGGACATCTTCTACGGGGACATCTCCACAGGGATGTCTTCCACAGGGACGTCTTCCATGGGCGTGTCTTCCATGGGCGCGTCTTCCACGGGATATTTTCCACAAGAGGCGTCTTCTGCGGGGACGTTTCCACAGGGATGTCTTCCAGAGGGGCATCTTCCACGTGGATATCTCCCAAGGGGACGTCTACCACGGGGACATCTTCCACGGGCGCAGACATCGTAAGGGCTGCTCGGCGGGCCTTGCACCAGTCTCTACGATGTGGCGTGCCGGGAACTGAGGTTGTGCAACCCTCGAAACACTCCTTGCACGGGAGGCATTCCCGTATGTCTTCGTCCTGCTGTTAGGTAGGACGGCAAATACTTGAATATAGTCGAAGTTTCGTGATGTGCATAGACCAGGAGAAATTCTTTCGGCAGGTTGGTCAACTCATCCCGTTTGTCCAAGGCACTAAGTGAGTGCACTCTTCCAAATGCTAAAGTAGCCGAAAAGATTTTATGGCCCCTAGGACAACATGCGTACATTTTTAAGAGCGAGAAAAGGACTGTTTTCCCGAGGGGGAGGGGAGAGGTGCACCTTATAAAAAGTTAGGGAGGGGGGCTAGTCTGCGCTTGCGACTAAAGTAGGTTGCTGATTGGGCGACCCGAAGGTTTCCTAAAACATGCGAGTAATTAGCCAATGAAAGAGGTTGTCACATGATGTAGTTAACCAGTGAGAAGTATTGGAGGGGTTGGAGAGAATCGAGTAATTGGTGGATCGAACAAATATTAGTTTTAGCCAATGAGAATAATTGGCGAAGTAATTAAATATATTGGAAATGGGTTAAGCGGACGCGACTAATTGGTCGAACGAAGTGAGTAATTAGCCAGTGAGATAGATTATATCACATGATGTGGTTAGCCAATGAGAAACATGGGTAGATATCGAGCGATTGCATCTGATTGGTGGGGTAATTAACCAATGAGAATCATGGGTGGGGTGGAGCGAACGCGACTAATTGGTCGAACGAATATAATTGGTGGTGGTTGTGGTGGGGCGAGCGAAGGTTTCCGAAAACACACGAGCAATTATCCAATGAGGAATATTGGATGCCTGCTGACTAATTGGTTGAACGAAGTGAGTAATTGGTGGCAGGGGTGGGGCAGTTGGGCAATTAAATGTATCTGAAGAGGGGAGAGGTGGGGTCAGTCGTCTGCCGGGTGTGGTGTGGGCGGGGGGAGGAGACCTAAATATATGTAAGCTATTTTAAATAAAAATTTTAATAAAAATTTTTAAAACAATTTTTAATAATTATTAAATACATTGTTATAACTTCTTAATAATTTTTGGGATTTTTGGGATTTCAAGGTCAAAGGTGACTGTGGTCAAAATTCAAGGTCACCTGGATCCAAAATGGCGGACAAGATGGCCGCCGGAGGACTGGAATGACAGAGCATGATGTCGACTCCGGCTCCGGTCTCAGGTCCCGATGTACCAAATCTGCTATAATCATTCTACTTACCATATTTCAAAAAGAACATAAACGAGTAAAGCCTTTACAAAACCGACACAAACAGGGTAATTGTTAATATATTGAACATCGGAGTAAAGAAATTTCCATTTCAAATACGGCATGTAACTAAATGACATATCGATTTTGTAATTGTGACTCTTAAGTTGATTACCCATGATGACGCATGTGTTGGTGACTGTTTACACAACCAGAACCTTGCAAATGAGCGAGTAATACATGCTGCCTCCTTAGGGTGGATGGGGTATACCTTACGACCGTATTCTTTCCCGATGAAGCAACCTTTCTTATATTCGGGAAATTCAAAACGGACAACTTGCACAAGTTCTCACAGTGTCCGGGCACACGTCAGAGGCAACAAGAAGACGAATGAGTGGGGTGGGTTGATGAAAGATTAACCAGACACTCCTTTTTATGATTGTCAGCAGGATAGAGTGCTCCCGCACTAGAGTTTGCACGTTGACAAGTTTATGGACAGAACCTTCTCACAGAGATTAACAGGACGCGATGGCTGCTGAGAACTCCTGAGATAAACCCCTGCGGTTTCTTCTTGTCGGGTTTCATGAAAGGCAAAGCTCATTCTTCACTTGTGCGTATCATCTTGTCGATCTGCGAAGGAGAATCGTGGATGTCATCAACTTCACCACGCCAGACATGCTACGCAACATGTGGGCTGAGATAGTATCACTTAGATCTTCTCAGGACCATGAAAAGATCTATTATTACAGTGCACGTATAGCTTATTTATGTTTAGTTTCTTGATATAATTCACTTCACTTTATGGTTATATCTAAAATAGTTTCTTCACAACTGTAATACATAATAAGGGATGGTTTCATGTACACATTGTGTGGACACACGGAGGACACGATTTTAAGTTATTTTTTTATGTATAAAGTCTTACATCTGAAACTTGCTTCAGAAAAGTTTATTATATATATATATATATATATATACACACACACACACACACACACACACACACACACACACACACACACCTTTTGCTGAAGAGTGTAAAATTTAATACGACCACTATACATGATTGTTCATGGCAAGAAAAGCTGAATGCTTCTTAGGATTTTAGCAAACTGTAAATATGTCAGAAAATTTTCGTTATAATTTTCTGTCATGGATGTATGAAGCTATTGTTCCATTTCACTGGGTCTGTGAGAATTATAATATTCTACACTGAACGTCTGTTACTGTCCTGCAGAGAACATGCAGAGTTAAAAGCGCTTCGTCCAGTTATGGACGGATCGAAACACTACAATATGACCGAGGAAGTTGACGCAGTGGTAGCGCACCGGACCCGCATTCAGGAGATCACGGGTTTGATTCCCGGCCCGACTTTCCTGATTTCGATTTTCCGTTCTATTTCTTCCCCGGTCCTGCTGCTCTATGAAACTTGATCCGTTGCTAACGAGCCCAACCTACCTACTACAGTGTATTTGCACACTGTAAAGAAATTCGTAACTTTTACTGAGAAATTGTCTGTAATTTTACAAATGTTTTTAACAGTACAAAGACATATCTTGTAAAACTTCAAGGGCCGTGTTTGTAATATACATTAAGAAGTGTTTGCAACATACTGACCCGTATCCACGAGCTTTAGGAAAATGGCGGACACTCAACAACGTTCAACCGTGTATAGCTGTTTGTGCAAAAACTATAAAGGTGATGTAAAGTGTAGTTACGTGTAAAAAGAAATGTATTGCAAGTTTGAGTAACTCAAAACACAACAACTCAAATGTTCATAACAAAACGACTATTTCAATCAAATGTGACCGTATTATTCATTAACTGATTCCTAACTACACATGCCTCGTTGTTAAGAGCCGTCCAAGTCTCCCTACTCAACAACCGAACTCTTCAAATGAAACAAATATATTTTTCTTATTGAAATGTCATATTATTTTGTAGGCACTTGCAGATATATTTATAATAAAAATGATTACGTTCGTACATTAAATTGATCGTGTGGTTAAGGGTGTGTGCTTTTAGTCCAAGGGGCATGAGTTCTAGTCACTATGCTGGCAAAGTTTTACTTTCTTTTCTTTCGTTAATTCTATTTTGAATTTTGTTTTATTTACTCTCTATTATTAGTTCATCACATTTGTGTTATACAAAAAAAATGTATGTAAACGTTTTAATAATAGAAGTTGTAATGCAAGGCTATCATTTTTAATATTACAAATATATGTTTTGCAGATTTTACAAGAAGACTGTTAGTAGTTTTGCAAAGGATTTTCTTGGAAACTGGGTTTCCGAGGATTTTTCTTGTAAAAGTACAAAAATGTTTTTAGGTAAAATGGCAATAAGGCCTTTGGCCACGAAAAAAATTTGCTTATTTGTATGACACACTGTTCAGCTTGTGGAAGTTATTAGTGATACTCTTTTCTCTTAACATTGGCAACTAATTAACGTGATTGTGTTTTTTTTGGGATGATGAAACATGTAACCTACAAAATTAAGGAAAGTTTATGTGCCCTTATGGCTTATACTTGCAAACGGGTACCCGAAGGTGATTTCACTTGCTGTCTAGCTGAAAATAGTATGTATTGTTTGAAAGTAACTTAATTTGAAAAGAGAAGGCTTTAGTTGTGAAAGATATTGAATACTCAAGATCCTTTAATATATAGATTAATTATTAAAATATTTATTTTACTCGTATAAAATGCTCAAGTATATATGCTTATGTTGTATGCCAGACGATATTATACATATATACATATATATATATTTCAAATGTATATATATATATACAACACACTTCTGTGTGCTTACCTATTCTGTGGCAATATTCAGTATTGAAATCGTGGCTGGACTGCTCGTCTCCCGCCAGGGCGAACCGGGTTCGATTATATATATATATATATATATATATATATATATATATATATATATATATATATATAGAGAGAGAGAGAGAGAGAGAGAGAGAGAGATTTTGTCATTGTACAGTTTTTAAAATGAAATTTCTCATCTTAAAATATAAGTACACTGGTGTGGTTAATATGTATTTAACCGTTGTTATATGTAGATAACAAAAGAAAACGACAACCAACAAACCATTTTATTGATAAAACAATATATTTCTACAAATCAGTTTTTTGTAAAGACTGGAACACGTCTTTAACTTAAGATCTGCAAACACTACTACAACAGGAATCTGTATCCACCCTTCCACATGTATCATCCTTGTGTCGTGATGAGAGTACCTATCGATGCTGGAATCAACTACACGAGAGTGTTACATAACACAAGCACCGAGGGTCAATGGCAGTTTTTTTTTTTTTTGCGAGTAGCTGGTTAGCACCCTGTGCGAGGCTAGGAAGATTACTGAAAACACTGAAATCACTGGGGATCGAGAGGATGTGTAATCCCAGTGAAATGAGTCACTGGCGTATAATCCAATACATTTTTCATCAAACATATTTACAAATGTCGAGGCGATCGTAGTATTATATTTAAAATATTCCTACGAGAATTCTGTGAAATGAAAATAGAAAAACATCCACAAAATAGAATTAATATTTTATTGAAATTATATTACTGAGCGATTCTGCAGAAATAAAACTAATTTCTATTTACAAATTACCTTTCAAATAATTCGTGTAACTAGATTTAAGAGTAGCATTCACTCTTAAATTCCTTTCATTCTTCCTTGAATAAAATGTTACGCGCAGACTATCGCAAAAGGCGCGAGCTCTGTGTTAGGGGGGGGGGGGCTGACCACCTTAATCCTCCCCTCCACCCAGGCAGACCCGGCTCACTACTCTGTCACCCAGCGGACGGCGGAATGATTGACCGCTGACCCGACTAGCGTCAAACCCCCTCCTCGCCCCTGCAGGAGGAGTCGACGGCGTGGGAGGATGAGCAAGAATATTCTGGTAATCACGTCCCTCGGCGCAGAGTAGCATTTGGAGAATTTCCTGGAGGGTCGGCAGTATTTGTGGTGGCCATCTGGCTGAAGTGAGACAATCTAGTGAAGTCTAGTGCGGTGAGGGATATGAGCGGAGGATACGGACGACCGGCGGCAGACGAGCGATTGTGTGGCGTGGAATTACGAGATGGCGCGGTAGCCGACGAGTAAAGGGCTACTGTACAGGAGGGCGCTCGGAGCACGCCAAAACCATTCCGGACAGGTGGAATGTGGGCTGAATTAAGGAGGGAGTCTATGAATGTGTGATACTGACTTTATCGGAAACATTGGAACTGTCAAACAATGGCATGTGTAATTTGTAAAATAATTCAATAGGGTTTTGAACCACTCTGTATTAGGGCTAATTGAATTAATTTCTTTGAGGCGATTGTGAATTGTATTAGTTAAATTCGTTAGTTGTAAAATTACAAGTTATATGCATTAATTGTGAGCTATCAAGTCGAGAGTATATTTTTGTAGTGGTGGTTCTAAAAAGTAATTAGGGAGTAATTAATTGTTTTACTTATTTGAGTACACCATCCCTTAAGGGGACTGGTGTATTCAAGCAGCGTACTTACCAGATGTTCCATATTAGTCGTTTTCCGAAGGATTTGTCGAAACTTTTGGCTCGACAAGACACAAATAATAATTTTCAACGCCTCTTTACGTTGTTAGATATTCACCGCCGTAATTATTCTCGAAGCACTGATGGAAGAAAAGAAAGAATTTATGTTTTCTGATCTTCAATCAATGCACTGAGAATAACGAACACAGCGAATTTGTAACAATGTATGACGATACTAAAATTTGTAATTTACGCCTTGTCAAGCCAAACGTTTCGACAAATCCACTGTAAAACAAGTTACGACAAAATTATATAAATATGCTGTTCGCGTGCACCATTAAACGACCTGGCTAAGCGCACTGACTTTGCGAAATTGTAACAATAATTTACTGGAAAGTGTCCCGAAACTATCGATTTAACGACAAGTGATAATATTTAACAGGTTACTGCTGACGAACACTGATGAAGTGTCAATGATTTCAGTAAAGCCGGTTTCACACGACGCAAGAAATGTTTCGCGTAAGATTTCGTACAAAAATTTGCGTACGAGAATGCCAACTAAATTTCGTTCGAAACGAGTTCACACGCAGCTAAATAAAATAATTACTGCCTTGCATCAAAACTAGTTGATAGTACTGGTAATTACTAAACAGCCATGATATTACAATACAAACTGTGAATATTTTTACTTCAGGAAGGCATTTGCTTCAAGCTATCCTGCCAAAAAAAGTTTGTTATTATTTTATTCTCAGCGCACTCTCTGAAACTCCAATACAGTTTATTATTTTATTTGTTTAAAGTTATTTTCGATCAATGTTTTTTTTCTCCCTGTATTCCTCTTCGCACACCTCAGATTATGATTTACTTTTACCTCTATGACTGATGTACAACAGGTCACATGACCAGCATCAAGTACCAATAGGTAGAGCCCTGAGTATTTCGCGGGTTAAGTTGGCAGCAAGCTAGGCTGGATAGCCCTCTATAAACTCGAGACATTATTGTTTCCTTATTGGCTGCTGTGATCAAGTGAGGCATCTGTACAGGACTGTTAAACAAACAACTCACACTACTGCTTCCTGCTTATTACTTAGCTCACAGTTAAAAGGGGCGTGTCTAAAGAACTGTCGTCCAATCACAACAGTAGGAGAAAAGAACAAGTGAATGGATTCTACCTCGCCTCCGAGTGAATTCGCGAAAAAAATCGTGGCTCTACCAATAGGTAGGGATAGGAAAAATTCGCGAATTCATTTCGGGACAAAATAGACGTCAAACACATATACAGTGAAGTCACATTTGCAATTGGATCACCTTTTATTAGACACACCCTGAATGCCTCTGGGCCAATATCAGGCTTGCAAGGAAACACCTTGCTAATCCCATAACTGCCAGGTGTGGGGCAACAGCCAATGAACACTCAGCTGAGGCCCCATTATGCAGAGGACTGAGGAGTCTAGCCTACAGGTCATCGAACTCGCGAAATTTTCCTGTCCCTACCAATAGGGTCACAACTTGCATCGTCTTGGGAATAAAAAATTACCTGTTCTGTCCTCTCAGTTTGTGCAAGATGTGTCGTGCACACGATCTTGTGCAATAAATTCTCGTGCAAGGTCAGCATCTCGCGCAAGTCCGGAACTCATCTTGCGTCGTGCGAAACCTGCTTAACGGGAAGGCGGACACTAAGTAGTACAAACATGAAATTAAAAGAAAGAAAAAAAAAACGTTTCTCATGGGCATCGTCCTTGTCGCGGCTTCCCAGCGTCTCTGACCAACACGTAAACGCAACAGTGTTCTCGTGGCACGTTTTGCACGCTCCGCGGCCACAGGGGAATTGGCGAGGCGGTTATAACGGTCGCAGGGCACGTGACACATCGCACGGTAATGCGCACGCGCGGGCGCTAACACCGACGACACTTCCTACGTGCGCCTTAACCGACGCGACGAAGCGAAGCACACGTATAATCACGATGTGAGTGGGAGCGGAGCCAGTGAGTAGGGCCACTCGTGAAGGCGAGACTCCGATGTCCTGTGCCATGAGCGCACTTTTCCTTCGGTCTTTGTCGGGAGACAGTCCCTTACTTGACTGGGCCAATCGAAATTACCTAAATCCGACACTGGGTGTCCGGCCGTGTTTCGCGGACGGAAAACTACAATGTGAGACAGTTAAAATCATCCAAATCACGAAAGTGGACCTGAGCTCTAGTGTTTTCGAGTACAAATAGTCTTGAAATCTTTTCGCGAAAAACAGGGCGTTCACGGTAAAATGAGTACTTTTGGAAGCCCTTCTTAAGATATACTTGTATGCACGTTTTGTATTCTTCCGCTTTATGTAAAATTTACTCTGGCAAGTGCCTCATCGCTTTGTCCATGCGTTGGTCCAGTGATACTGTGGAATTATAAGAAAAGTAAATATTTCACAAACATGCTCATTTTTACACTTCAATACATAAAAAAAAAAAAAAAAAAAAAAAAAAAAACCAGAAAGCGAAAGAAATGATTTCAGTTATCACAAATGGTCTCCTAACATTTATTTATTAGACGTTGAGATATGGAACTACTTTCCATATATTGTTACCACCTTTACTTTACGCATGCCACTCAGTGCGCACGTTAAAATATGTGCAAGCTGAAGAAGTGACATTTTTTTTAAGGTTGATTTCAGAAGTGCTCACTTTATCGTGAACGCCTTTAGTATTATGTAGATGCAATATGCAATAGGAGCTCGACCTCTTTTATTTGAGCTTATTAAAACAACAAACATTACTGAATATCAAAATACTGATATTTTTAAGTGATTCCATAATTCCAGTAGAATTTTTCCCGATCATATGTGGTACTGCACAGCTCATAAACTTCATATATACGATAACACAATTAAAAAAAGGCATTTTAAAATGAAATATTATATGTGGTTTAACAATTTTGATATCTTTCTTTACTATGCATGGAAATATTAAAAAGAGTATAATTTTGGTTTCATTGTAATTTGGCTCTAACATTTTAAAACTGGTTTTTTTTTAATTTGTCTTATACATAGTTGAAAATTATTTTACAGGATTATTGAGAACTTAAATGTGTTAAAAGGTTTATGTAAAACTCGTGAGCCAAACCAGCGTTGATGTCTTGCCGTTTATGCTGAACCATTGTGATTTCATCCACAAAATCCTAGTTTGGCTAATAGTCGGTTATTGGCTGTTCGGGGATAATTAGGCACTTTAAAAATAACTGCACCAAATAGATTGTTTTTTATCCGTCGCTTATCCTTCCGCCCTATGACAAATTGATAGAACCACGCCGCCAATCACTTTCTTCATTCGCCGATCAGATTTAAATGTGACATTGATAGGAAAGAAATTACGTTAATAATGTGCTAATTGTGACACTAATGAGTATAAAAAACAGACATTAAAGTAGATACATTTAGCGTGTACAAATTTAAACATCACCTTTGCAGTAAGACGTTCAAGTCTTGACAGTATTTTTATTACATGGCTGTCAAATTGAACTTCGTGTATGACAGGTAACGCGTGGTTGTTAAAATATGTGCAGATAGGGACAGGAACTTTTCGAGCCCGAGGAGTCTCCATGGTTTCTGCCTACTGTGTGCCATTTCTCCGAATATAAAATTTTTCCTTTCCTTGACGGCTTAGTCACACACTGTCAAGTGAAACACAAACAAGTCGCTGTCGCGCCGGATCGCCAGCCTCCGTGGTGCACTGTGTGCCGACCTTCACGAAGCAGTTGGTCACGTTCTAGGCGTTCCGGGTTCGAGTCCCGGGTAGGGCATGCGTGTGTCAATTTGTACGCGTCGGTTCGAGTCTTCGTGTCACGAGAAGTGTCGCCGTTAAACTTGTCAGGGTTATAAAATGTTGAATTGGATGGAGGAGGGGGAACGGGGTTTTATTACTGATGCTTTCTCTCTTCGGGAGTTCCCGTCTTCGATTCCAGGGAGGCCGGCAGGCAGATGGCCCATCCTCCTTCGGCGAATTATCGTTAACTACCCGAATTAAACAACAACGCCCCCAACAGAAGCTGCCTCGATCACGCGTTGTCGACTGGGCCTAGACGCTGGCTTTTGTTTTTCGTCTATAAATAAAATAAAGAATTCCTGTGACCCCCCAATGCGAACATTCCAGTTGCAATAACATAGAACTACCAGCATTACTCCCGACACAAGTGTTATTGTTTTACTTTACACCAAGTGACGCTGCAGGTAACGATTTCTTCTTACAGGACGATCTCACTAGTGTGAGCGAGTGCGTGAAGAGATTTGGTCGAGGTCTTGTGAGCCGACGATGTGGGCATGGATCAGCGTCAGAATTCAATGGCGTGAGGAATGGGAGATCCCCGAGGAAACCCGTCCGGTACGACTTCCACAGGCGGGAATCCGGGCGGCGGCGACCCCGCCGGGAATCGAAAACCCTGTTCGCCCTGGCTGGAGACGAGTAGTCCAGCCACGATTTAAATACTTAATATTGCCACAGAATAGGTAAGCGCACGGAAGTGAGATTGCGTGGCGGCTCCTTTGATGTGGCGCGCTCTATCTCTGGTTGACTACACGATACTGAGTCACAGAGCAAGTAAAGTATAGTCTGTTCGCGGCTTCTTTACACTTTTTGAATCAAACCTTTGAAAAACTACCCCGGTGTGACGCGTTCGGTTCTTTCCTAAGTACGCCATGTAACGTAAGCCTTTTACAGCTTTGTTAACATTAAATTATCTTATTATTCGTTAAATCGAAGTTTTACGTGTGTTTTATTGACAAATTATAATATTTAATTTTTTGTAAATATGAATAAAACAGAAAATATGTGTGTTGGAAGTGCCTAGTAAAAAATGGTTCCTATGAAAAATATTATTACAACTGAGTGCACACGAATTCCGTGCGTTGTACCTTGGTGTGATTTTGTATACTTACTTCAGCTTAATTTGCATCAGGCGGAGGAATATCCTGGAAGTAGAACATTAGCAGGGCTTCAGAAAGTGTGAAGTAACCGTGAATGGATTATATCGAGAGGTGACACAGCTATGTATAGTGCTGAATTGAGGTTACTTATACTCAGGTTGGGAAGATCAATGTTAAAAGTTTGGCAACAAAACATTTTCGCCACTAGGCAAGCGCTAGTGTCGCAAGTGTACCACAATTTTCTCTATTTTCTACGTTAAAAAAATATGATAATTGCAATAAACATAAAAACAAATATAAAATAACTCAGTAACTACGTAAAATCTTTCTCTTTTAGCATTCACGTAAATTAAAATTGAATTTAAAAGTGACATCTTTGGAACAGTGCGCGCCTAGCAGCGGAAATTTGCCCAATGCCAAACTCTCCCATAAGAAAGCCGATTTTTTTTTCCTTATCTGAGCAGAATTAATCTTAGCCGAGCTCTTATTTTAAGCTTAGAAATGTAAACAGGTCGCAGTTATACTGCCAAAATAACATTCGTCAAAGCACATCAACACGATGAAAAACTATGAATTCAGATATTGGCTACCCTGATCAGACAATCTAGGAAACCCATCTTCGTCAAGGTAAACATTGTTAGGTAACCCCATCTGTCTTAAATACTGTTTATTATCCAGTTGGAAAGTGGTATACATTATTTAGGCGGTTGACTTCCAATTATTTCTACAATTAGGCATTGAAGACTGGCGATCCTCATTTTTTTTAAAAACAACTTTACATTTTAAACGTACTTCTAAAAAAGGAAATCGAAAATCAACAATCTCGTCTCTGCAAACGTAACACCAGGCATGTCACAACACAAAGCATCCAAGTGGAACAGGACAGCAACTGTGCAGCGATCGAGTGAAGTTACAAAATTTTCGTTGCGTACTTTGCTATATACTAAACATGTCATTATATTTGTAACCATCTCGTAGTTGCAAACTCAGCAAAAGTATTTCGGTTGTTCCAAGTTTACATCTTTTAAACACGAATCAATTTCCATCATATCTTTGGCGTTGTCAACACAGCTGCGACACGAGAAAATAGTGCATCGACAAGCCAGTGTCACTTTCCTGGTCTGATTGGCCACAGCGTGCTGGGGAACATTCCCTTCTGGTCGAGCCGGCTGCTGTCAGGTCGGTCTCAACACGATGATTGCCACGCCACGTTGCTGGCTAGCGAGACCATTACGCTGGCGTGTGCGGCTGCAATTCGCGTTACAAGCTCCTCCTTCAGCTTCTGTATCCTTAACTATTCTGTGACGGGGCTCAGTCAATCGCGAACCGACTTAGCTATCCTTACACTCTAAATCGGAATCAGTTATTTTTTACTGATTGTCAGTTGAAACTGCTCCATCCGGAATCTGTAGAAAAATATCACTAATTCATCAGTTAAAAGAAATTTACTCATTCAAGCAGTAGAAAACTACTTATTTATAGTTGCTATCAATAAATAAGCACAGAACATTCCTATGTGGTGTAAGTTAGGTACGATTTATTTTGTCGCAGAACACAAATATTGTCTACACAAAAACGTTTTTGGAGGTGGTTGGGCTCGAACCTCCACCCATAAAGCAAAGCATGCTGAAGCTTTCATGATCAGCCATATCCACTGCTCTACTTTACCACTGCCAAATGTGTGCTCGTATTATGGGTACTGAACCACAAAATGTATTGTCAAATATTGCTGTAAGTTTCGTGATGTGAAAGTATTTCTTGTTGTCGAAATATATAGATTTTCTGCGCAATTACATGTCTTTGCAAAGTTCGAAAGTGAATCTATCTTTAGTTTAGTTCGGACTCTGCGCTTTAAAAGATAAATATAGGGGTTTCCATGCACGAGGTTATCGATGACCAGTAGTATTCGCCATTTTACAATGCAGCGAGACACTAGCCTACAGATTTACACTGTTATTTTTAGTGACATATAGAAAAGTAATAATTTTACTGACTAGATAGCGCGGTGATTCAATAGGAAAGGTGGATTTACTCCAACGAAAGTTTTATGGTCTCTGCACGGTAACAGATCAAATAATGAGGAAACGACAAAATTGATAAAATATTGCATTGTTTCTAACATTCCACTGTCTAATTAGCACAGTTATTACTAGTCAATCCGTCTCTTCGAAATAACAATTTCATTATGTAAAATGTTGCATTGTAAAATAGCAGATACATAGAAAACACCGACAACACTGTTAAAACCACTATATTTCTCTTTTAAAGAACAAAATCTGAACTAAGCTTAACTTAGAATGACTTTCGAACCCTACAAAGACATATATTTACCTACGTACGTATATTATGTGTATATTTCGACAACATGAAGTACTTTCACATTAAAAAACTTACATCCATTCGCCATTGTAAGTTTATGTTACTACGCAAATGTGGAACCGCTTCTCTCAGTGGCAAAGTAGCAGAGTTCGTAGAACGTCAGCCAAAATAAACAAGAGAATGTGTTGCGTTTTGGTGTGGCAGTTCGATACCAACCACTTCCAAAATTTCCTTGTATGTGCATGTAATAATTTTGTTTTGCGACAAATAATTGTATACCTGATTTAATTCAAACCGTAATGTGCGGTTTTCAATCCTTGTGCTTTTAATTAATCGAGTATAAATAACTGATTTTCTACTGTTTGTATTAGTGGATTTCATTTAACTGAAGAGATTAATAGTTTTCTTTTTCTACAGATTCCGGATGGAGCAGTTCCAACTGACAATCTGTAAAAAATAACTGATTCCGATTTAGGGTGCAGGAGGTGTCAAATAACACGTGGACCAACAGCAAAGGTGACGCAAACGAAAAAGTTTTCACAGATCTCTAGCTACCCTGAATGACAAAATATATAGTTTCGTTTCCAACGCCCACGTGTGCCCTCTGAACTCCTGGCTCCAAACCCTGATCGGCAAGCATCTCATGAACGACCCATCATAGCTAGCTCAAAGAAAAAAAAAATCATACCTAGGGCCTCATCATCTGAGAGTAACGTCTTGTCTTCGCTGTCATACAGCATATCTTCCTAAGTAAAATTTTGACGTAATAATTTTTTTTTTTAACATTGATATAGGCTGTCGCACTTTTGAAAACCCTACTTAAAATCAACTTGTATACATGGTTGTGCATTCTTCCTCCACATGTAAAAGTAGCTTTTCCACGGGCCTGATCACTTAATTCATGCTTCGGTCAAGAGAAACTGCGTGGAATTATTAGAAAAGTAAATATTTTACATAATTTTTAATGCTTACGATTAAACTGTATACAACAAAAAATAGGAAAGTAGACAAATAATTTCAATATTCGTAAAATTTTACCTAACACTTTTAAGTCAACATAGAACTACTTTCTCCCAATCGTTACTAGGGTTACCAACTTTTTCAGATTTGTCATAAGAGACTTTTCCGATGACTCGAAACTCATCTAACTCCAGTGAAACGATCAAGAGAATTTTTTTTATAAAAAAATAACATTTAAATACTGTCTGTAATGTGAAAGAGTCGATATTACACATCAATCAACAATTTCTTTGAACGTATTCTACAACATATTATTTGCACCTACAGTCATAATTCAGTGTAATTTGGATTTCTCTTTTTATCGGCTTTAAAACAAACGACGCAAACACACACGGGAAGGAAATATACTGTACACATTTCGACAAACGCGTCTTTGTGATGGGACAATCGCTTGTAACATAATCGGTTATTCGATTATTCACGATTTTCAGCTGCTGTTTATACTTAAACAAAACAACACGTTGCAGATATCTATGTGTTTCACATTTGTCAAAAATATAAAATAATGATTTTGACTCAACAAATTTTCAAAACAGCAGAAATTATTAAATATAAACCAAAAAACTTTTGGTTAGAATAGTTTTAAACAAATTTATAGATATATACAGTATTTGCGGTACATTTTTTTGTATGGAATACAAATTATTTTTACGGATTATTAAATCGATTAAAAAATAATCGTAATCGATTTATTCGAATCACAAATTTGTGCGATTATCCCATCACTAGCCGCTACTTCTACGATTGCGCTTCTTAACGAATGCCACCATATTGTCCCCGTCAGTTGTAACGATTTGTGGCCATTGGGTTGCAGAGCATCAGAGAAAACGCATTTGCAGTCAAGGAAGTGGTAAATTAGTGACACTGTATCTTTTAATATTCAATTCCCAAGAAGTCTGAAATACGGGATAAATAAATGACATCCCGTCCTATGTCCTTGCGGAATGATTCTTTCAGCCCCAGGGCACCTAAAATCCCGTACAATACGGAACAATTGGCAATCTCAGTCGTTACCAACTTTACTGGGCACTATTCTGTCAATGTGTTCATTACAATATATGCCAGGCACGGACAGTGGCATTTTTCAAAGGTTGATTTTATACGTGCTCAAATAATCGTGAATCAGCCCATAGTGTGAGGTCTCTGTGGTTGTTAGCAAGAATACATCGGTCGATATCTTTTTGGAGCGAATTTTTTAGGCATTTATTTCACGGAAAGTGAAGGGTTGTCTCAGGGAACGCCCTTATATTCTCCCAGCCTTCATTCTGCCGCTGCTCCGTCCCTATCTCATTTTAAATGAACCATTATTTTGACTATCCGTAAACGAAATGTCTCCCCGTCGGGCGGGACAGCCTACTACTATCATCACGAGCCAAATATTTTATGCGCAGCGCCTGTGCTATTTTTTTTCTGTGCGTGTGCTGTGCGCAACTGTGGAGAGTGCCGTGCTGTCTATTCTCTGTGCCTGTGCTACGTCAGTTGTAGCTTGACCTTGACTGGCAAGTTCCCAGTAAAGCTGGCGGTGATTTTCGGAAAATTACTCCGATATATTCACGTCAGGTTTTATTACATTTTATGCACATAGACGTAAGAATTGGTTTATTAGTAAAATAGTTTTGGTCCTTACAATTTCACAGCTTCGCTTGGTCGACACACAAATAGTGACCAGGTCATTTTTATGATGCGGGAATCACGCAGCCCTGCAAACACAGCACGTCATGACCAAAATCGTAACCACGACACAACATCTATATTTTCAATGTCACCGCTCGAATTTACAGCCCTGCAGTTTATTGACGCGACACGACGGTGACTAAGTGCTACCGCTAATGCACACAAAGGTAAAATTATTTTTTTAAAGAGTTAAATAAGGTAATTTTAAAATTTTGCCATCTTTTAAGCTGCGTATTTGACATTGAAGGAAAAGCTTGCGATACAATTTCATTTTGCAAGGCTGTACACTCTGTGTGTCGTGTCGTACGACACGACGAAAATAGAAATAATTTCTAATCCAAAATCGCGGGTCGGACGACAGAATTTGTCGGTCTTACGTAAGATTTATCTTGTATTTCAATGGATGTTAATTTTAAGTGTCGTATCGGGGTTGTCGTATCGTGCTTGTCGGGGTTATGTGACCGACAAACTTCGACAGGTGATATATTTTCGAAAAGAATAGGCAGGAAAAATATACGCAGCCTATATCTAGAAACCTGCAAAATTCGCGTCATTATTTGGTAACATGCTACGCGCGCAATGGAGGAAGTCACGCAAGCCAACAACATCTTGGATTTTAGTCTGGGGTTCCAAAATAACACGAACTTTTGTAGGTTCCTACCTATAGCTAAGGGTAGCGAAATTTCGCGAAAATATTTCAAGACAAGTTATACTTCAAAACACTGAGGAGTCGTTTGCCTATCTTGATTGGCTGAATTACTTTTTGGCACGTATTAACTGTTTGCACACGAATCACGTAGGAGCCGTGCCGATGTCGCCGAATTGTGAGTGACCCGGTCAAATATAAACACGCCTTCTCAAGCAGACAACAACCAATGGCAATAGACAAACTGCTGTTGGGTGCTTATAGTATTGAAGTCTACCGTGAAATCCAATTTTTTCACGAGAAATCACTAGCTCTGCCTGTAGCCTACGTCTATTCGGGACGAGCGTAATCCCCTTGAAAATGTATATGTAGCAGATTATGCTAGCAGCACAGCCAGTATGGAAGATAAATATCTAAGATTCTAAATAATGCGGTATTGAACGACGAAATGCAAAACCACAAAAAATTCAGGTACCAATATCAACCCCCTTCCATAACCCTTTCGGCCCCGAATTAGGCCTAATTGGCGATCTCAAGTGTTGCAATAATAAATTTTTTTACAGGTGCTGTAATTGTGATCAATCGCGATTTCTTCACACATGTGTTGGTAGCGCCTAGTAAGAAATAGTTCTCAATCAAAATATCATTACAATTAAGTGCGCATGAATGCGATGCTTTGTCCTTCAGTGAAATTTTCAAGACATAGTTAAGCTTGACTTGAGCGAGGCGGAGGGATATCCTGGAAGAAGAACTTTAGTAGGGCTTCAGAAATGTTTGAAGTAACCATGAATGAATTATAGCTAGAGACAGGTGTATTTCGCGAAAATATTTATGGCTATGCTACACTTCAATATCCTATGCCCACAACAACAACTTCCTTTGGTTATTGGCCGCCTGTCTACGTGAGAAGGCATGTTCTTATTTGACTGGGCCAATTGTAGTAAAGTACTCCGATACTGAATGTTCTTGATTCGCGGACAGACACTTGAGGCATGGAACATTTTTAAATCATCCAACCACGAAAGTGCATATGAACAAAAGTGTTTTGCAGTGCAACTGGTCTTGAAATATTTTAGCAGAAAAAAAAAGGAAACCTGTCCCTAAATATAAGCGCGCTTCTCGCAACAAGTAAACATGTACCTCGTGTTCGTTGTTACCACAATTAAAAAACGAGAGGTGCAGAAACTTTATTAAATCACATTATTCACAAGGAAGAAGCTAATAACACCGGTTAGTGGTTCTTTGTTGAGCACAGCGATAACCATAAACACCTTTCACAAGGAAGACGCTCATAACACCGGTTAGTGGTTCTTTGTTGAGCACAGCGATAACCATAAACACCTTTCACAAGGAAGACGCTCATAACACCGGTTAGTGGTTCTTTGTTGAGCACAGCGATAACCATAAACACCTTTCACAAGGAAGACGCTCATAACACCGGTTAGTGGTTCTTTGTTGAGCACAGCGATAACCATAAACACCTTTCACAAGGAAGACGCTCATAACACCGGTTAGTGGTTCTTTGTTGAGCACAGCGATAACCATAAACACCTTTCATGATGCGACGTGTCCCAGGTCACGGACACGGGGACTGAACGTGACGAAAAGAGGAAGGATTACAACTCCATTTGCGCTTTAAAGCATGTAACTCTCCAGCATTTACAGGTTTGTTCTCTGCGGATTAGTCATGCATCATGCATAGCAAACAAAAAGTTCGCCCCGTCTGGGTTTTACCCTGCAAACGCCATCATTGCAATTAATGCATTATGTTCGAGTACTTCAAACGTCGCGGTTCAGTTTTCTGACGTTATGCGCAACTACACTGGAGAGGGTGGCGGGTAGGGGGATCTTGGAAAAACGAACCATTCAAAATCTTATAATATGATACGTAATTTCGTACATAACAGTAATTTATAGGTTGCGCAGGAAAACACGCGTAGGAACTAATAATAACCTTTCGTAAGTTTTTTTTTTTGACGGGACAGCAGTGTCCGAAGACGCTATTGAAACAAATGTATACAAATTACAGGGGCGCCAACACAACAAACAACACGTTTTGTATATCAAAAGTGGTTTACCATATTCTTTTCGTGGTATTTATTTATGTGTATAAAACAAATTTGATTGCAGCTGTGCGCAGGGATTACATTGCCAGAAATTTAAGGAGAATAGTGCACGAAAACGGTATATTTATATAACTTTTGTCACAATTTGTTTTAAAGAGGATTTTTTCGAAATTTTTGGTTCGATAAGACGTAAATAACAATTTTGGACACATTATTTGATGGTTAAAAAGTCTCTGCGTTCGTTATTCTTGGAGCTCTGATTGAAGATAAGAAAAAATATCATTTTCTTTCGTCTATCAGTGCTCCAAGAATAATGAAGGCAGTGAAAATCTAACAACGTAAAGAGGTGTTGAAAATTATTATATACGTCTTGTCCAGCCAAAAATTTCGATAAACCCTTTGGAAAATGACATATCGAAAATCGGGTATTTATACTGCTTTCATGCACCATTCCCCTTAATTCACCTTATAAATAAATAGTGTCAGTTTGTTTGTTGTTCCAATATGACACATGTATTCGTCGCCACTCAATAACACTGTAGGTCTTACCTAGAGTAAGGTTAGTTCTACTCTGGTTCAGAACGAGAAGTGATTTCTTATGGGAGAGTTTGACACAGGGAAATTTTCCACCGCTAGGTGCGCAGTGTTCCAAAAGTTAACCTTTAAATAAATTTTAAGCTACATGAATAATAAAACAGAGATATTTACCTTAGTTACTGAGTTATTTTATGTTTGATTTATATTTATTGCAATTTTCCGGTTTGGTAACGTAGAAAATATAGAAAATCTGGTTCCTTGGCGACACTAGCGCTTACCTAGTGGTGAAAATTCTCCCTTTGCTAATCTTTTAAGAGCGATCTTCCCAATATGTAGTATAAATAACCTAATATAGAGTAACCAGCCCCCCCCCCCCCTTGCATTCTTGCAGCAGGCTTATAGTGATGGGATAATCGCTTGTAAAATAATCGATTATTCGATTATTTAACTATAATCTATTCATCGATTATTTTAAAACAATTGAATTATTCAATATTTTCATCTTTTTACACTTAAACAAAACATTGCAGATACCTAAATGTTTAACATTTATTAAAACTATAAAATATAAATTTTAAACGAAAAATGCTCAAAATAGGAAAAATTATTAAAAGTAAACAAACATTTTTGGTGAGAATAGTTTCAAACAAATTTATGGATGTGTACAGTATTTGCTGTCAATTTCTATGTTCTATGTATGGATTAGAATATGTCAATCGATTGTTTTTATCACATATTTATTCGAATAAAAAATTAATCCCATCACTAAAGCTTAGTAGTTGCAGGAATACTGCCGCGGCGAAGAGAGTACAGCCGTAGGGAAGCCCCGTTGTGGTGTGGGAGGGGAGGGGTGTGGTGAAGGTGCGGGCTCACCCAAGAACTGGGGCACGCGACAGCGCCTATAGCTAGATGATGAGCGGAGGGGCAGAAGGGGGAAGTGTAGGTGTCAGGCTGACGTCAGCGCGGTCCCGTTACCCCGTGTGCCATTACCCCCCCCACGCCGACCCACAGCACGCACAACTGGCCCGCAGCAAGGCCCAGCCGTACCACAATTCTCCCGCGTGTACCGGAATTTTCGCTTTTACTACGATGTCGGTCGATGCAACGGCGCTGCGAATATATCGGCAATTCTTACTGGATGCCACACAAACTTTACGTTAACGGACGAGGAGGATAGCAGAAACGGCAATCGTTTCAATTTTATTTCGAAATGTAATTATTTCAGCTTTTATGATTTATTATTACTAGGGACGGGTGTTTTTCGCGAAAAGATTTATGGCCATGCTATACTTTAATATCGTACGTCCACAACCACGACTTCTTTGGTTATTGGTCGCGTGTCTATGTGAGAAGACACGTCCTTATTTGACTGGGCCAATCGTAATAATGTACTCCGATATTGAAAGTCTGTGATTCGTGGGCAGACACTTGAGGCACATGACATTAAAAATCATCCAACCACGAAAGTTAATTTTAACAAAAGTGTTTTGGAGTACATCTGGTATTGAAATCTTTTCGCGGAAAACATCTGTTCCTAATTATTACTATAATTTAAAATACATCTAGTATAACATTTTTTAAAGCGTATACTACATGAGTATTAAATAAAACTGGTACTATACTTTCTTGAGGACTATTTCTCTAATCAAATTATGTATATTATATCTAAATGGTTGTATTGTATACTCTATTATTTAAAAACTAAGAAATAGTTATAATATACTCTGTAATGTAGTGTTCAAATGTGCTACATATTTATGTACATGTTATTGTTTTATATTAGTCAATCCATATTCAAAAGGTATTAAAGAATGCAGGTTGCCAGCAAAATTAAATAAAATTTTGGAGGTGCACGTAATAAAATAATTTGGCTCATTCCTTCAGACAAACTCACACACGATCAAAGGCCCTTTATTGACTGTACAGAGTACTAAATACTTCTCGGCGCAGTATAAATTGTATATTTATTTCCAATACCTTCTTCTTCGGATGTGCGACCATGTGACACAAGACAGGACGCATAATGACGAGATAAAGGTGTTTGGCGCAGTTCTCGGTCCAGCAGAGAAATTTTCAAGTGTTGAACATTTTCTGCCAGAGTGCAATTAGGGTCTCAGTTGTTAAGCATCGCCCAAGACTTTCTTTCAGTTTTCCACTTTTCCAGATATTTGACCGAAGCTTGATCGTTCAGGCAAAATTATATTTATACGTAAAATGGATACCCAAAATACTGTAAATCATAACTTACCTGTGTCACATAAACCTTTAATCTCCTGCATCCCTAACATCAGCCGTCCAGGCAAAACTATACCCTCCCTTATACGAATCTAAACTCTGGTGTTGACAAAAACAACAAATCCACGAGCTGCCACTGGTTTTGTAATGACAGCAATCACTCTTTTCTCTAGACACGACAGAAGACAAAAATGTTTGCCTGATTTTCTTTGTACATCGTCATGATCTTAAGGAGGTAATCCCCCCACCCTCCCTCCCCAAACAAAAATTTTTAGATTTATTTTTTTTACGTCATGGTGTGCTTTTTAGTTATAATATTTCAAACGTGGGCTTTCAGGGTATTGGGCACATCTTAACATATATTTTTTAAATCCACGATGTTGCTTTTTGTGTGTTTGTAACTGTAATAAAGATTAACTCGTTATTAATTTTTTTCAGCAACGGAATAGAAAATACGAACTTACGAGTTATATGGACCTGCACGTTTTTTTGTGGAATAGCTGTTTGCGCGAATACGCGTATCTCGGCAAATAAATGTTTTGCAAATACAACTTTTTGTCAGAAAAGATAATAAAAAAATAAAAAAATTATCTATGTTCCTATTATTTTACTTTTGTCAAATTTAGTATATTCTTGGAGAAAAAAATTCGTAAAGATGGTCAAATATAGCATTTTTAAATCTTGCCTGTGCAGTTTCCTTAAACGGCAAGAGAAACGTACAAAGATACAGACGTAGTTTAATATGTGGGCTTTCATCGCGTGTAATACAACCCCACGTTACAGATTTAATTGACACAGTACAGCGTCACAACGGGAACACTGCACGCCTTGCGCGTAAGAGCAATGGGACACTAGGCTTGAGTGTTAGTGTCGCCCGTATCGCTCACTCGCTTCTCGACCATGGACGCGCAGCTCCAACTAACTCTTAAGTAAGTCGATTTTGGTTTCAGGAAATAGTGTAGTAGTTCTGTGTGTAATAATCTGTGAAATATTAGATCTTAACAATAAGTTGTAAAGATAAAAAAATAAACTCAAGAGGGCAAGTATAACACCACCTTACGGAAAACATTTTACAAGGTACGAGAATTTCGGTACCTTGTGCTATAAATACGTTACGGCGGTACGATAATTGCAGTTTTGGCAACACTGACTCTGGCTGGCATTTTAGCACTAGTGCTCCCGCTGCCACGACTGGCCGCGTGCGAAAACACTGTGCCCACTGTAGAAGAAAAAAAGCGTCGGCGGTGTACGCGGAAGAGGGGGAATGGAAGAGCACACGCGTACAGTTAGGCACCCCGACCCGTAGCCGCCATTGCAGCGGTAGGTAGAGCAAGAAAAATCGCCCGAGAGCGAAAGAGAGATGGGAGGAATGGCAAAGGGAACACGTCTCGCCGCTCGCGCGGAGACGGGGAAATTTTTTTCGCGATGTCGGCAGGATCCCCGGTGGCCCTGACTGTACCACTGACGCGGCGGTCAGACAACCATAGCCATACCGACTGTTCACGTTATGGTGACCACTTTTGAAAGCGCTACTTGATATATCTACTTGAATGCGCTATTGCGTATTCTGCCACCATATGTCAAATTAACATTGCCATGGGCCTCATCACTTTATTCATGCGTCAGTCAAGTGAAACCGGAAGGGCGGGGGGGGGGGGGGGGTTACTAAAATTAAAAAAAATTACAAATTTGATTATTTTTGCACACTTATATATATATATATAACGTAAGGCAAAAAAATAATCACTCCTGTAATCGTAATGTCTGTGTGTAACATTTTTAATAAAACATTATTTAGTGGAGCTACTTTTACTCCTTTTTTGCCAACTTGTCCTGACGCTTACCAATCAGTGTACCTGTTATAATTTAGAGTCCTATGCAGACAAGGGCAGTGATTTTCTTAAAGGTTGATTTCAAAAGTGCTCAAATAACCGCGAACAGCCTATAACAATAACTGTATACGCTATTCACAGTAAAGTGAGCACTTTTCGAAAGCCCTCTCATTTGGAATAATAGTCAATAAATATGTTTTAATTTAGGCTTAGGCGTTAACTTTCGAGTGCGGTGGAATATGCAGAATGTGTTCATAACTTACATGGCAATATTTACTTGGAAATATGGTTAAAAGGATACAAAATAGCTGAAAGGAAAAAGGGCCTCAAAAGTGCTCAATTTACCGTGAACAGCCTACATTAGATCATTAGATTAGCATCCCCCGGTACAATGGTGGTTGCTACAAACAGTCGCGAAACAGGAAGGCGAACGTTTAACTTTATTTTGCAAGAATCTATTAGTAGCCATTCACAATAATTCACGTCTAGTAGATACCGTACTAGTCGAATTCGCTTTTATAAACATAAAATTCCGTTCAAGATAATGAACGTTTATTTGGCTGGTGTCCATATTCCATCATACGCATCAACGACTTTCCCTTGATTCTTCAGGAAATCTTGAAATGTAGTTGTGTAGTGGAAACGGGAAGTCACGACCACAACACACCCACGGCCATTTAAACCACGTGTGTTGACCAATAGGGACGGTGGAGAAGTGAAGAAGTTAGTGCGGCAACATGACTTGTCGCCGTGAATTTCCGCAGTGCCACCAACTACGGGCTATTCACAGTAAAGTGAGCACTTTTTGATGCCCTCTCGTTTGGAATAACAGCCAATAAAAATATTTTAATGTAGTCCTAGACCTTAACTTTCGAGTCCGGTGAAATATATACACCGTGTTTATTACTTATATGGAAATATTTGTTTCATAACGTTACAGAAGGATACATAATGGCCCATACGGAAAAAGTAACATGATCGTCAAAAGTGCTCACTTTACTGTTAACAACCTATAGCTAGGTTTTGATGAGTGATTTTTTAATTTGAGATTAAAGCTTCACGTGAGTCGAAGATTGTATATGTTCGCGATGTTCCCTTGCCTTATATGAATCCAGGATGTCCAGACATTTTTTAAGAATTTCAGCTGCATTATTAATTTGAAAACCACGGGAAAACTCGATAATTTGAAGGAGCCATTAAGTGAGAAGGGGGTTACGCGGGCAATGCACTTTTTTTTTTAAATAAAAGAACTAACAATTTTTGAATGAGTGTCATTCAAAATTCTTTTTTTTTTTTTTTTTATAAAATAATATGACATATTATGGTTGGAGCTTTGAGTCGTGCCAAGGTACATTATTTAACTGGTTTTGAAAGTTAAGTATGCGTGGTATTACCTACCAAAGTGCCACTGGAAACAGATAAATACCACATCAGAATAATGAAAAATCGTTTGACTGTTCTTAAGGAGGAATGGCGTTCATTGTCTACATACCACCCCAAAACACTCGCTGCGTCCATACCCATTAATTTACGCAGTTCTACAACCCGAGGTGGGCCTACACGGCTTAGACGGATCTATCAGTTGTTCTGGCTCTTCAGTGTATGTACGTATTTACCAGGAAACGATTATTTTTTGCTTCAAAGTCACTCGCCTACATGACATGCGTTTGTTTGACTTAGGTATTGTTTCCATGTGATTTGACACACACCACAGACGACTCGGAAATACAAATTTCATGTCCTGTACTTTTGTAAATACTAATTTAGATTCTTTCAATTAAGGAGCCCATTTGCAAAAGCAGCTATATCCAAAATGGTAAAAAAAAAAAAATTGAAATATTGGTATTCCTGTATTTCTTGGCTCCATGGTTACGGACAAAACATTTAAAATAAAGGAATAAAAGTGAATCCAGTACCGAAAGAAGTTAAATTTATGCTCTCTCCAGTTGCAGAAACAGTTACATCCATCTGTCATGTATACAATCTCAAAAACAGTTAAATCCTAATGGAAATGTCAATATGTTAAAGTTCCAGAAGCAAAAGAAGCTATACCCTTTGAATTTTCCGATTGGGTTTGCTTTCGGTTTTAATGATGTTAAAACATTAATATATTTACCGGAATATTTATAATTACAATTACTATGGAGTAAAAGAATAGTATGTCTTTCAGTAATGAGAAAGTGTAAGAAAGTAATATGTGGGTGATACTAGAGAACAGATGGTATTTTCCAAGAGTGTATTGGGACAGGAAATTAGTGAGATGAATGAGGATTGATGAATTGTTCAAACAACTTTCAACAAGTCTAGAAAGAAGAGACAATTTCCACAAACGTGAAAGAGGAAGACTGAAAAGAAGTGATTGACTGAAGAGATTTCGGCGGCTCTTGACAGCGAGGTCTTGAGATCCGATGGGGGTGATTGAGGTAAGTATGGAGCAGCGCCGGAATGAAAGGGCATGGTAAACGGGAGATCTCCAAAAAAAAAAACCCGCCGACCAGTGGCATCGTCCGGCATGACTCCCACTTGCGAAAATCCTGAGTGAACCCGCCGGGCATTGAACCCGGCTCGCCTTGGTGAGAGGTCAGCAGTCTAAACACTCAGCCACCGTGGCGCCAGTTTCATACGTATTTCATGAAAATATAAGAGAACAATGCTTTTTTTGTTAAGGTATATGGCATGAAGTAATACTCATCTCACAAATAAATTAACAATTCCGTCTCATTCACTAATATAGCTTGAAATTAAACTGTGTTTGCATCTGTGCAAATATTAAACGCGGTGGATACTTCAGTTCCAAACCCAACAAAATCCATTATCCAGTTGCAAAACCAGTTTTATTTTAATCACGAGCAACTGCATTTATTATGCTAGATTATAAACATTTCGTCCACTAAAACAATACATTTGTCTTAATTGAATTAACAATAAAGCATACTGAAACCTCATTTAAGAAATATACTAGAAGTTTTTTTCTCTCTCGCCGGAAAACGTTTCAAGTGGCTGTAGCATATGGACTACTCAATTATAAAAAATATCCAGACTGCTGCTTTGAGTGTAACTGATCATTTTTGTCCTGTTTTTGACTCCAGCTGTCTGCACTGTGAATTATTACTTTGCATATAAACATTCCGTGTTACTCGCAAATTTTACCATGATCCAGGTTGTACTAAGAGTTGAGACGAACCCAGGTAGCACGTGAGCTTGTAGCGAGCTTGTCATGCGACTTGAATTTGCCTTGTTGTGCAAGATTTTAATAAGCGAATCACCTGTGATTAAAGCTTCATTCACTCCAGATTTCAATCGGCTGACAAACTCACAATAGGAAAGCTTGCAAATGGCTTCACTTGTGCTTGTAACATTCCAAGGTAAGCTTGCAGCAAGCTTTCCATGCCAAGCTTGTAACGCGTAGACTCGTTGGTTTGAGTCTAGCATGATGCAAGATTACAGGCTTGTCATAACGAGTTTGAATGAATTGGTAAACATGCTGACTATGCTATCTCGGAAAGTAAAGTTTATTACAACATTAAGTTAATACGATGGTGTTAAATGGCATTTCAGAGTGAAGCACTGAGGTTATATACCCAGACAAGTGAAATCAGCTGGGAATGGTTAGAAAACAGTCAGTGACAAATTGTAGCAATGCAGTGGTCACAGTGAAATATAGTTTCGACTATTTTTCTGTCATATTTCAGTGATATTGACACACTTGTATCTATAGCGAAGGGACACCAATGTCCTCTTGCTTGTTCAAAAAAAAAGTCACTTGCCTGAAAGAAAGAGTGATTTCTCCTCCACGTGGCTGGCACAGCCTGTCCTTAAAAAATACTTAACACGAATTATCTTGGCTCAATTTTTAGGGAATTTAAATAAATTAATTTCCAGAATTCCTGGGCACTGTTGATTGCCTTTCGGGTCATTTGCCGCCTTCGTAATTAAAAGAGTTTTTCTTTTCATAAATGTTTATAACTTCATAAGTAGATGGCCGAACTTGGGCAATCTGAAGCCAGAGAAGACGCGGAGGGATAAAATGTTTATAATTGCCGCGAGGTGATCTTGAATGTAAATGAAGCCGTAATGTGACACAATTATCCCCGAGTGCAGTGGAACAAAAATAACTCATCATTTGTGCTCACGATTATTAATTCACTTTACCGTAGGTAATTATACAGCCTTCAATCTTCGTCCGCGAGAAGCGAGGAGTGTCTCGCAGCTCGGCGTAATTATCCGTACGTATTTTATTCTCCCTCGCGGTAGTTATCCTGTTAAACGGCGTCGGGTCCGATAGACTTTCAGTCCATCAACTTTTTGGACGGTTGCATTTCTCTGCAACGAGCAATTACGAGCAGGCACACCTGAGCGTGTGGTGTGGCTACTGGGAAGAGTTATAGCAAGGGTTGGGGGAGTGGATGTATTCCGTGTTATTAAGACGTGTGGAGGGCCCGTCTTCGCGGTGATTGCGTGTAATTACTGTGTATTTACTTTCTTTCCCGCATAACGGTCGTCTCATTCTACGGCGACACCGACGATCACTGTTTGAAGAAACGGCTTCGCACCAGAGAAATGGACATTACCCTAGTTCGTGACGACGGGGCCTGCACGTGTGTTTGATTGGAACTAAAGCCGAGAACCACGTGGTTGTTTTTTAACAGCCCAGCGTTAATGCGTTCGAACTGTCGTATGTCGGGGGGGGGGGGGGGGACTACAGTCTCATTTGATGGCTGCGCTTGGTAGGAATTCAAAATGAAAACAATTACACAGACGGTAAAGTGTTCTAAAGTTTTAAGATGTGAGATCTGCTGTAGTTACGAAGTAGTCCTGTCCCTTTCCTTGTTAAAATATGTCGAGACCTGCAAAATTCGAGTTATAATTTGGGGACACGTTAAACATTAAACACGCGTACCTTTGCATTACGTTTGTCATTGGACCATACTTAATATGGCATGCCCTGGATAACGCTGCACCATTCATTGAACACTTCACATTTGTGTGCCCCAATCACGCATAGTTCGGTTAGAAAGGGCGTGGCTTGACATCTATAGGGCAGCCAACAGAAAAAACGACGCCGGCTCTGGTACATACAGTACTGTGAAATTCAGCCTGATGCTAAATAATAACACGAAGTTTGCATGTCTCTATCGATCTCTTAAAAGTCATTTTTTTCCCCAAGCCTCACATTAAAACAAGAACTTACGGATTCAAGCTCATATGGCAATCCTATTGGCTGTAATCAGCTACATTATTTAAAAAATTGCGTCAGTTACGTAAAAGTACTGCCATAAAATGATCCGAGTGTCTTTGTGTAAATTTAAAGACGATCTATTTACAATATTACTATTATTTCCGTAAATGTACGGAAATATAATGGCATAATTTCACATAAACATACATACATATGATCAGTAGTACAACTTCCGTAAAGGTATGGAAATTTCAGCCAATTCGAGGATTGTTTTTTTTTTTTTTTGTTTCCACTTAAAACTTTGGATTGGAACACTTTTTTTTAAAATTGGTATGAGGCTGTTATACAGAGAATAAACAATCAACCGAAAATATACACAAATTGTATAATGCGTCAGCGTGTCTAACTCGCATTCGACAGGTCGTGGGTAAGATGCCAGTCGATTGCTCTGGAGATGGTTTTAACGAAGTAGTTTTCGATCCACATTCCACCGAATCATGGTAATGTTCCTCAATACGTACTTCTCAGTCATTATTCGTTAGTTTAAAATATTGACTGGTGTCGTTGCTCTCAAAGGATAAAGGCTCTTCGTGGTAAAGTGAGCACTTTTTAATGCCCTTCCAAAAAGGTTTTAACCACTAATAACTATATTTTGCGGCTACTTCAGTCATTGATTTTTGGGATTTGTGAAATGCATAGACTGTGTTTATTAGTCACATGGTAATGTTTGTACAAAAAATGTTAAAAATATGGAAATTGGTTGAATGCAAAAACTTAGCAGGACCTTAAAAAGTGCTCACTTTACCGAGAATAAACTATACAAATTATATTCACTGTAGGTCCAGTCGTTTTCCTGTGTCGCCAAGTAACGCAGGAACTACAAGTGCATTTCTCCCCCATACAGATCTGCTAATGTAAGAACCGGGATTGGGTATGGTGTCAGTACAAAACAGGAACGCATTTCGCTTCCATCACATGCCTGTGTCCTTCCAACAAGACTTTCCATCGATCTGTGGTACATGCCTGCAGGAATTGTTGTCCATTTCTCCTTCAACATGATGCTTCTGTGGTGTTTGGTGGGTGATTTGGTATGACTTACAACCGGATTGATGTGTTCACTGCCGATTGTCGTCTTGAGGATTCACAGATAAAGGCTGTTCACGACAAAGTGAGCACTTTTGAACTTAGCCTTAGAAAAAAGGCGCTGCTACTACCTCCATATATTTTAACGGGCGCACTGAGTGACAAACGCCCAGTAATGTTGTAAATGGTGGAGGAAAAGTAGTTCCACATCTTAACGTCGAATAAAATGTGTTACGTAACAATGTGTAAAAAATTAAGTTATTTATTTCGCTTATTGATTTTTTTTTAATGGCTCGAAGTGTAAAAATGAATAGATTTGTAAAATATTCACTTTTCTAATAATTTCACTGTTAGACTTGACCGACGCATAAATAAAGTGATGAGACCCGTGTCAATATTAATTTTACATAAGGCGGAAGGATACGCAATGTGCATACAAGTAAGCAGGGTTTTCAAAAGTGCTCATTTTACCGTGAACAACCTGTACCTACAAATGCGGAGAGTTTGTCGTCTTGAGCATTGACAAATACGAGCACGTAAAATTTTGTGATCTACAGTGCGACCCGCAATGCGTTAGCTACGAAACAGTTTTTAGATGAGAAGTGTGCTTGTGTGCGGGGCAAAAACCGACGAAGCACTAATGCGGACGCCGGCCGGCCCGTGTAAAGCCACGTCGTCTCTGCGCGCGGAGTTGTGAGCTCACGTGCAGTTTTCCCGCCGTACCGCTGGAATTATGGAACCTTAACCGTCGGCCATATCATTTCATTGGGCACAGCACTGTAGCAAAGTCCAACGCACTGCACTATAGCAGTTTCGCACGAATGCGGTTCGTGTATTTTGGGAAACAATAGCATGAGGAAGCAATTTCCAGCGATGTTAGAGGACATTAAAATAATGTTTTCAATATGCACTGCGGCTTGAAGTTACCATACACGATTAGTCTGGAGTTTTTTTTTGTTTCTAATGGTGTCCTTTAAAAAAAACGGCATTTTAAACTCAATTCTTAGCAATTCCAGCGCCAGATAGGCGGTGTCTTTAAGACGTTGAAACCACTCGTTCACTACTTCGTCCCTAACCTGAAAGAAATGACCATGATCGCCGCAGCGTTGGCTGGTTTCGCCTCTCAGACCACTGTCCTGTACAGTGTAAACAGCTGATGGTGAGATCATTTAGAGTACTTCCCCGTAACGACTGAAGTCTTTGCATACCGTTTGATTTGAGGCCTGGAGATCTGACTTCGCCACAAATCTGATGCTCGCGTTATGGGTTGTTGCTTGAAGCCTGCTAGACAAGCGTGGCCATTAGACACGGACCCACCGGCTCGATCGGAACTGGGCAAGGATACGGCCGTGGCTTGTATACAAGGATACCCCTCGCGTCCGCCTGGAGTGATCTCGGGGAACCACGGAAAACCGAAATCGGGATGGCCGGACCGGGAATCGAACCCAAGTTCATCCCGAATGAGAGTATATTGTCTATTCCCGGTTTCTTCTCACGTTTTGAATCAAACCTTTAAACAATCACACAATGTATGACGTGTTTGGTCGTTTTATAATTATCTTTTTACATCACAGGCGTTTCATACTTGCATTAACATTAAATTATCTTAATTTCGGTTCAATTAGAATTTTATATATATTTCATTTATAAAGCATAATATTTCATTTATAGTTAATATGAGCAAAACCAGTGAGAACATAGACGTGTATGTAATGCCCAGTAAGATTTAGTTCTCATGCGAAATACTCTTACACAGAGTGCGCATAAATGCGGTGGGTTGTCCGTTCGGTGCAATTTCTTAGACTTGGATAAGCCCTTTCGACATGAGGTGGAGGAATATCCTGGATGTAAAACTTAAGCAGGGCTTCAAAATAAATTGGGAGCAACCGAGAATGGGCTACAGGACGTCGCCACTGATCCACCTTACTCTGTTTTCATTCCATCCCATACGAAACTTGGTCACGCCTAGGTGCATTGGATGATATGCACGTATAGGCTGTTCACTGCGAGGTGCTCAAAAATACTTTTCTGCTCATTTGTATTGTTTCGCCAAGTGACTAATAAAACAAATGTTGAAGTTTTATAGCTATATGATGTTCACAGTAAAATAAGATGTTTTGAAATCAACCTTTAAAATTTGTCACTGACCCTACCTTGCATATATTTTAACGGGCACACTGACTGGAATGTCCACAGTAAAGTTGGTAAAGGATGTTCACAATAAAGGGAGCACATTTGAAATCAACCTTAAAAAAAAATTCTCTGCTCCCGCCTGCATATATTTTAACAGGCGCACTGAGTGCCATTCGCCTAGTAACGTTGGTAAACGATGGCGGGAAAGTATTTCCAAGTCTTAACGTCGAATTAAAGGTGTGTTAGGTAAACATTTGTGACAAATAAAATTAATTATTTCGATTTCTGTTTTTTTAAATGCATATAAGTGTAAAAACGAGCAAATTGGTAAAATATTTACTTTTCTAATAATATTAATTTTACATAAGGCGGAAGGATACGCAATGTGCATACAAATAGATCTTAAGCAGGGCTTTCAAAAGTGCTCACTTTACCGTGAACATCATACAACGATGGAAGGAAAATAGTCCCTCGTTTTAACGTTGGACTAAAAGTGTTAGGTAAGCATTTGTGAATAGGCCTACTTGAAATTATTTATTTCACTGTCTGTTGTTTTTAATTCATGTAAGTGTAAGAACCAGCAAATTTGTTCAATATTTACTTTTATAACATTTTCACAGCTTCACTTGACCGACGCATGAATAAAGTGACCAGGTCCATGGCGATGTTAATTTCACGTATTGTAAAAGGATTCAAGATGTGCATAACAAGTAGATCATAAACAGGGCTTTCAAAAATGTCCAGTTTAACCGGTGAACATACCTATATGAAAAGTTAACGTCTGGGACTACAACAAAATACTGATTTGGTTATTAGGTCTGCTTGGAGGGGCCTTGAAAAGTTCACATTTTAGAGTGAAGAGCCTGCACATAGGTATCCGCAGGACGATACCCAGGACTCTCGCCGACTACGGGTTGTTACGGACTTTTTCCAGGAATCGTCCACGCGACCTGCCAGGGGCCTAGCCGCGCTCTACATGGCAACGTCTTGGACCGCTAACCTGAAGGCAGGCAACTTTTCCACTGCTGGAGAATGCGCCCCTCCTCCCTTCTCTACTTCTTGAATGGAACAATCGCAGCTCTTTCACAGCGCGGAATGTAAAATGCAACACTTCAACTTTCGCAACAGAAATGGGTTACGCCTTGAGCGCCCGTACTGATTGCATCTCTTGACTTCGCACCCGGATTCACCAGAACGAAAGTCAAGGTATTGAGAGCCGACGAGGGGCGAAGCAGCGCCGGAGTGAAATGGCCGGGGAAACGGGAGAACCCGAGAAAACCCGCCGGCCAGCGGCGTCGTCCGGGACAATCCTCGGGAGGGACCCTACCGGGAATCGAACCCATTTCCTCTGGTTGGGAGGCGAGTAGTATAACCACTACACCACCGCCCCCCCCCCCCGAAACGACGTCGAAAACGATGTTTCCCCATCTGTGTTGTCAAATCAGACAAGCTGTACAAAATATGTCAAGCAAAAGTGTAGGAAGAGAATATCTTTTGTAACGTCTCATGCATCAACGTTAGTCAGCTCAGGGTCGAGATACCATGGATGAGGATCAGAAAGGCACACATTCAAGAAATGGACCGGAATTTCCACGTAACGGACATGGATAACTACAAGAGAGAAACGTCTCTCGATGTAGCTAATCGAGACTGAACTAATGACCTACCGAGAACAAAGTAGGAGAGATAAGGTGTGGGTAGACAAGTTCGGTCAGAACACTACTTTCCACGGGAAGGTTATAACTAAGCCCTATAAATTAGTGTGTGTCGATCCAGGTTCACCATTTTTAATGTACTAATTTCCTGTTACAATCCTTGTTCGAGCCTGGTTCACCAGTCGCCACAAGTATGTCGTATTACTTTACTATTATCACAAAATCATTTAAAGATATACATATATTTTTTTTTACTGGATATGGACAGGTAACCTATGTTATAAGTGTCTGTTGGATTGAGGACTTGCGATAGAACAGCGGCGGAACCACAAATGAGATAAACGCGTCCGTCAGTGACAGGAAATCAGCCCGAATCGTTGTGGTGGGGTGGTGTGCCAAATGCATGACCACAGACGCGGGACCACGGTGGTGTAGTGGTTAGACTGCCAGCCTCCCAGATTTTTTCGCATGTGGGGATCGTGCCTGACGACGCCCGCTGGACGGCGGGTTTTCTCGGGGTTCTCCCGTTTCTCCCCGCCCTTGCATCCCGGCGATGCTCCATACTCACCTTGCTTCACCCTCATCCAAATCTCTCCAAGACCGACGCTACCTGCTGAACTGAACTGTGGCCCTTATAACCACCCACGATCCTGCCTACCAGCATGTGGTTTACAAAAGCTAACCTCCACTCGCAATTGAAAACGGCACAAAGACGTCCGTAGTTGGTCTGTCCGGAATTCCATCCGATAACTCCGTCGCTCGAATATAACAGATTTCAGCTATAAAGTCACGAAAGGAAATTGAACTTGCTGTACCCGTTCGAGACTGCTAGATATTTTTAGCGGAATTACAAGGAAACTATACAAAGCTGTACACGCCAAAGTGCGCACTTTTGAAAGCCCTACTCAGAATCCATTTTTTTCTCTACCATTTTGTATCCTTCCAACTCGTAAAATTTACTCTGCTATGGACCACATCATTAAATTCGTGTGTTAGTCAAGCGTAACTGTGGAATTGTTAGGAATATAAATGTGCTGGTAAAATTAATTCTTATACTTCTGCGCATTAAACGAACATAAAATAAATTAAACAAATTCACTGTCCCTAATTGCGAACGTTACATTTCTATAACGTCAATACACGGAGCTATTTTTCCTACGTCATTGGCAACTTTAAAACAGCACGCAAGTCAGTGAGTCCATCGAAATACACGCATTAACTGAGGGTGTCTTTTTTAACGTTGAATGCAAAAGTGCTTACGTTACCGTGAATAGCCTAAACTTACAGGTGTTTGATAACAAAATTCCTAATATTCTGTTCCATTTACGGATAATAAGAGCGATGACAGTTTTATGAAATAGTAACAAAGATTCCGGTTCCACAATTTGTTCTTATTTATTTATCAAAGTTACAATGTCCTCACTTTTGGTTAAAATTATTAAATAAACCTCATGATTCTAGAAAAATACAATGGGACCTGTAAAATCACTTTTAATACGTGTTTGTCAATAATTTGTTTACCGAAATTCAGGGCAATTACGAGTCTAAAAGTGAAAAACATTTGGTTACGTTATTATTTTGAAGCAAAATTTGTTGTGTGTCTAACTGCTGTCTGGCCGCTGATGAGATTCATTTTTAATGTAATATGTTTCTTACTATCTCGTTTGTAATTCAAAGAGACTAGCGAAGGTCTTAATCTAACTGGCGAAGGTTTGGGCAGGTTAATGTTAAGGAATGGCAACGGAATAACTCTGGATTTAAAATGGTAAAACGATTCGGAAACTGTTCAACTCGCCTCTGAACCCAACTGGGATCGATCCCACCCCACATCCTCGGTAACGCAAGTCAGACTCGCTACCGTTTTTAGCCTAAAAAAAAGGCTTATGAGATCACTTTCCTATCTGTGTGTGTCTGTGCATGTGTGTGTGTGTGTGTCCCCCATCTGCCACCCTTTAATTTTTGAATGCGTGAACCTAATTTCACCAAACTCGGTGCACACAGTAGTAATCACGGGGAACCTGGCTTTTATAGTTTTCAGCCACGCCGGGCACTTACTTTCAAAACAGCGGCTATTTTAAAATTTAAGGCTACATGCCATATCTAGGAAACCATTAAACAGATTTTCACCAAATTCTATATGCTGACAGTGCAAGTCGTAAGCATTAAATTCAGAGGTGAGATTTGTTGCCAGTCCGCTATTTTGGGAGATACCGCTACATGAAAACATTAAGATTTTACATTATATCTCGAAAACTAATAAACCTATTTTCGCCCAATTTGGCACGTAAATAATGCTATAATTGTCCAGGTAAATGTAAGTAATTGATCTTTATTAGACTCTTATTTTCGAAAAGGCGGCCATAGAAATATTTTAGGTTTATTTGGTATTACTACCATATCGTTTGACCAATTTAAAGCAAATTTTGTACGCTAACAGTATCTATAACAAGCATAATATAAGCTAAACAATAACCACTTTCCCCTGCTTTTTGAAAGACAGAGCCGCATGTAAAAATAAATCTTTTACATTATAACTCTAAAACTACACAACCAATTTTAGCCAAATTGAGCACGTAATAAATGCTATGATAGGCCAGGTAAAAATGTGTAATTAAACTTTATTAGGCCCTTACTTTCAAAATGACGGCCATATAAATATTTTAGGTTTATTTGGTGCAACTACCATACGGTTTAACCAATTTCAACCGAATTTTGTACGTTGGCGGTATCTATAACAAGAATAAAATATGCAAAAAACATAAACTTTCCGCCATTTTGTAAGATAGCACTACATGAATCAATCAAGATCTTGTGAAATATCATGGAAAACAATTGATAGATTCCTACAAAATTTTGGAATGAAGTAATACTGCCGTAGCTGAAATATACAAATATGTTTCAAGTATGCCAGACACTTATTTTCAAAATAGCGGCCATATATTTATGTTAGCATAGCATGCTACATGTTCAAAAACATTGAATAAATTCCAACTTAGTTTTGTATGCTGTGCAACACGAATAAATATAGTTTGTACGTCATATCTCGGAAAAATTTGGCCAATTTCTACCAAATAAGGCAAGCAAATAGTACTGCATTATATGACATTGATTGATATGTTTTAGGAATGTCAGACACTTATTTTCAAAATGGCGGCCATATGGATATTTTAGTTTTGTATATTATATCGATGAAACCATGTTATAGATTTCAATGAAACTTTATATGATGGTTGTATATATTATAACAATCTAAATGTGAACACAAAATATCTTTTGTCCGCCATTGTGTAAAATAACATCACTTGACAAAATAAAATAATTTGACCTCCGAAAAAACTACCGATTTCAACCAAATTTGGCTAACAATTAGCACTGTGGCATGTTATGTAAGCTAGTAAATTTCGAGAGGGTAAGACAAACGTTTTTTCAAATGGTGGGCATATATACACTTTAGCTCCAAATTTTTTGTCTACGGAACTGCAAAAACTATTTCAACTTAACTTTGTATGCTGACACTATTAGTTATAATTGTCTATCCAAAGCCTCATTTCTCCGCCAAGGTAGCCCCGCATTAAATAATATAGTTTATATGCCGTTTCTCGGGAAACAATCAATAGATTTATTTCAAATTTGGCGAAGAAGTTGTACTGTGGTAGGCTATATTAATTTTTATATTTTAAGTAGGGTATGTAAGTCACTTATTTTCTGAATGGCGTGTAGTTGATTGCAAGTTAGCTTAATTTTATGTTTTTTTCTGAATTCGAATCAAGGGTAAGTCACTTGTGTATAGTCCATTCCCCACTGGAAGCAACTTTATCGGAGCTCTGTTAAATATCTACTTGCAGGCCCGTGTCGTATCCTTCCACCAAAAGTAAACAAACATTGCCCTGTGACTGCCAAGTAGCATCTGTAAAAATCAATGTTTACATTCCATTGTGTGTGTACATGTGTTTCTATAATTTCGCTACATCTAAACATAAACATTGAAATATGACTTCTACTTTTATACCTGTCAAATGTGTTCTTTACTGTTTACAGCTTTTCAAAGAATTCTGTCGGTCTATTTCAAAAACCATTTCGTACGAATATTCACAGTTTAGGCCTCAGACATTATTTAGGTCAGCTTTATGACGTTTTAAAAATGCCTGAATTGACTATAGTTCTTACAGTTATGTTATATTAACATATTTGTTTTCCACGACATAGCACAATACACGTAATACACGTTAATATTTTGCCGCGACTGACTTTAACAATGTTACAACTGCGGGGTAATGAACTATACTTTTTATTATTTATATGTGTTGGGTTATTTATTTAAAAGGACGGCCTCAGTTCGAATAACGAAGGAATAACCAGTCCAACGAAAAAGAGACATTAAAATCAAACATGCAACTCAACTCACGTCGCTCATTTTTTGTCATACGAACTTAAAATATAGCGGTGAACATGCACACAAATAAGCCTACCGTAACTTTTATTCCGCTTATGTTTATACGTATTGCTACTTACTGTGTATTAGGTTTATTAAAATTTATTGGGGCTGGGCTTGGTTATTTCGTTGGGATTGGTGGTAAATCATGTTAAACGACTGTGTTTGAAACACCTAGGGCAAACGTTGTAATAAATAAACAGACGTGGATGTAAATAAATAACCTCTTCATAAAACAGTTTACATTTAAAACTTAAAAATAGTTCACATCAAATATTTGAAATCACGCACACACACAGATCCAGTGTAACGATCACCATGCAGCTATACCACGCTATTTCACACGCAGCGGTTAACTAAACACACCGTAACAGAATATTTATTACTGCCGCGGAAACACAGATTTATCACAACATCGTAACTTGCCTAGGTAGGTTTAAAAAACACAACGTCTACAAATGTGATGTGGTAATTTGAAGTATTTTTCGGAGTGTGTACAATTTACGCTTCGTTTGGTATAAAAGCAACATGCCATGTCATGGCTCGCCACGTCTACCAATACCAACTTCACTTTGTTTCTGCCCCGCCATCATATCTAAATATATTAAAATAAGTATTTAAACATTAAAATCTCTTTTCAGTTGGAAATTACAAATTCAAAAATCATTATTTTGCTGCAATAAGAATGAAATATGCTAAAATTGAAAACATGTTAGATTATTTTCGCGTACTAGTGAAGTGAAACTACCCGAGTGTGAAATATACAAAGAGAGAGAGAGAGAGAGAGAGAGAGAGAGAGCGACAAGCCTCGCTCAGCAGACAGTTGCTGTGTCTCTTGATAAAACAACACCGTACCATTGTGGCCTACTCACGATATTTTCCAGTGTTATTTTAAACTATAAAAATGAGTGAGATATGTTGCCATCGGGGCTACCTATATATTTCAATATTTCAATAGGCAACTAGGTTAAAATAATATTTTGGCTGTGAACTATATCTTACTGGCCGTTATCAACACATCGCTGCTCTCGCTGTTGTTAAATTATGTTTTAAAAAATGAATATTACAAGTTATAGAAGATATTAAGGTAAAGTTTCATTTATTCAATAATACAGTACTCTAAAGTTAACCACAGTGTTACATATTTGTGGAATACAGGTTATTGAAAAAACAGGTCGACATGTTATGCCTAGTGTGTTTTTTCAAAGGTTGATTTTCATAAGTCGCTTCCAATCGGGAATGGACTATATTTTAATTGTCTTTGTACTGTTTCACATGTTTCTGGTTTCATCTCTAATAATATCGATGTCAATGAGCCTCAACGACTACCTACCATCTAATCTTTCACGAACTTCACTAATATTTATTTGCACCAGTGCAGAAGAAAGAAGGCTCAATAGTTATTAGTGACCTCTAGTTTTCGTTTAAGTTCTATCATATTTTTTACGCTTCATTGACAATTATCGTGACATGTTACAACTCCTTCTGTGTTTAAGTGACAGTTTCCATAGTGTGACGACTAAAACTCACAAATTTTCACCATGCCTTACCCGGGACTCGAACCCGGAACCCCTCACGCCGTAGGCCAGCATGCAACAACTGCGCCATGGAGATCGGCCGGGCGACCACTTTATAGTGTTAATGATTATGTACAAAGCAATGGATTTTAGTTTATTATTCTTATTTGCGTGGTACTATGTTAAATCTGCAAAATTAACAGCAATGAATAATTTGAGTAGTTGTTCTAGGTGCACCCTTCAGAGGGTGCGTCAAGTTGAATATTTTCTCATATAGTTTTTAATGTTTATCCAGGGCAATTTTCAACTATATCGTTCTAGATTCGAAATGTGATATGTATGCGACTCATGTACACATCCCATAGCGTGCCTTATCTAAGAATACCGAATCTATTTGGAGTCATTAAAATAGTGAAGCTCCCACAGGTTTCTAGATATCATATAATAACTGCATCAAGTTATGGTCCACACCAACTTTAGTATTCAAAGGCCAGTTTTTTCCCTTCAGAATGTACGTTATTCACTATGTGAAAAAGTAGCGAATAATTACTTCTAAATCATATGGTCATTTCTACACTTCTGCCATCATCACACAGAAAATTACGTTGTTTATTGAAGATTGGCTTTTACAACCAACGAACTCTCGTCTAACTTTCTAGCGAGTTCTAACCAGAAATATGAAATTAGCAAAAATTCAAACCTCATATCTGGAAAATTTTACGCAACGCCATGAAATCAAAAATGGCTGCTAATGAAAGGCACACATAAATGGAAGAAACCATACATTTAATTTTTTTTAACATCAACTATAAATAAATGCTTTAGTTTTACTTTGCAAAAAAATTGAAGTATGATATTCTAATTCTTCCCAACACCTCGCAATCAATGCTGCTTGAAATCTGAAGTACAGTTCTAAATTCTAACTTATGATGTCATATGTCTTACTTTTCGCTTTTATACCTTCCTTATTTCGTGCTCTAGTTTTGCTGGTAGATTAATTGGGTAAAACCGAATGTATAGTATATTCACGGCATCTTCACACTTAATGAAATTTAATTTTAAAAAATCATCCCATGTATGATGTGTTTGATTGTATCCTAGATGTAATGCATAAAAACGTTTTATATTTATATTAATGTAAAGTTATCGTATTTGTAATGAAATCGAAATTTTATGTATATTTTGCTTACATTATAATATATAATTTATATTAATACGAATAAAAACAGAGAGAAGCTAGGTGTATTGGTAATGTCTGGTATATGCTATTCACGGTAAAGTGAGCACTTTTAAGGCCCTAGTTACTTTTTCCTTTCAGCCATTTCTTATCCTTTTACCACCTTTTGTAAATAACTATTGCCATGTAACTGTGTATATTCCACCGCACTCTGAAGTTAACGTCTAAGGATAAAATAAAATATATTAATTGACTATAATTCCAATTGAGAGGGCTTTCAAAAGTGTTCACTTTACCATGAATCGCCTACCACAAACCATTCGCATGCAAAACTGAGTTCCAACAAATAAGGTGTGTTGTACATTTTGTGTAATTTTTTGGGTTTGGTTAAGCTTCGTTTGTATCAGGCGGAGGAATAGCCTCAAAGTAGAACGTAAGCAGAGCTTCAGAAATATGGATGCAACCGTGGATGGACTATAGAAGTCACTTACATGTTAAAAAGGCGTAATTTAATTTTAATTAAAACCAAAACATTCTTCTGTGGTTTACTTGGACTATAACCTGGTTATTTCGACCTCATAGGTCTTTTAAAATGTTAAACGATTTTTAAAAGGCTTATGCGGAAAAAATTGACAGCACCCAAAAAAATAATTATACTAGCATGTGTATTCGTGGGAAAACCAATGGAATCCAGAAATGTTTGGTTCCCATACACAAATTTATCACTTAGACAACTGCATGTGAAAACCATCACAGCGTATGAGCTTCGTGTACTCTTTGAAACATGTTTCTAAAAACACTGTTTTGAAACAGTTTGCAGAATGTTTAATGAGTTTCCTGTACTTTTCCTTTGAATGTTTACAAACAGTTCAGAACCTGGTTTTAAAACACTAGAGAAAAAATGAGGAAACGCATTCCGGTTTATTTGGAGAATGAAACAATGTTTCGTGTTAGGCAGGCCTGCCACATATTTGATAATAAAAAATAAGGGCGTAACCAAATGCAATACTCATACTTCTATGGATTTTAAAAGATATATAAAAAAACGTTCTATTAAATAACTATAGGTTGGAAATTGATAACTGAGGTACATTTTGACATTATTGAAAATGATAATTGCACAATTACATTTAAATTAAATTGTTATCCCTTAGAAATACTGTTCAAATTTTCGGTCTCCTGAGTCAATTCAAGCTTTGTAATGACCTGTCATTGCCTGTCGTACACGTTTAAAGATCCGAGGCATGTACTGTAGAGAGTAAGCAGCTGCAAGCAAATGAGCGAAGAGCTCTTCCTCTGATTCAATTGGAGTCTTATACACCAGGCTGTTCAAGTGCCCTCACACAAAATAGTCAAGTGGAGTGAGGTCAGGAGAACGAGCAGGCCATGCAAGTCGGTCCACCGCGGCCAACCCATTGCTCACCAGATCTGCGGCTCACATTATCTCGGAAATCACAAGAGGAATGAGAAGTTGTACTGTCATGACGAAACCACAACCTAAGTCGAGGATCAAGAAGAGATCGTGTAATTTAAATACTGAACAATTATTGTAAAGGATTATAATTAAATTTAAATGTAATGGTTTCATTCTCATTCACAATCACGTCAAAACGTATTACAAATATCAACCGCCGCCCTATGGCCATTTAATAAAATCTGTCTGTTTTGGTCTCGTCTGGCATCAATAGAAGCACGAGTATTGCATTTTGTTACACCCAGTATTACCGAAAGCCACTTCTTCTTCTGGAAACATCTCAGACAGAACTGTAGTCTGGACACAACACGGTTCAGAAATGGGGTTTGTGAAACAGGTTTATAGTGGTTCGGAAACTGTTTGAGAAAGTCTGGAAACTGTTTGCAAACAATTAAAAAAAACTTTTCCAAACTGTTTAGAAACAACATAAATTAGTTTTCAGACATACGTTTACAAGTGTAAACGAGAATTCACAGATATTTTTCTTTTTAATCGCACCGGAGAATGTTATAAATATTACGTGGCAGCACTTCAGAATGTGCAATAACAACATCTTCAGACAGTTCGAATGGCATAGCCGCTTTACAGGCCACTGTCGAATCACGAACCTGTGATTTTAGCTAGCGACATGACGAAAGTAAGAAAAAGCGAAGAAACCCCTAAAGAACATTTTTAAGCGATGGGTAGAGATGATGGAAAATCGCGAACATTTTTTGTGCCAATATATCTGCTATAACACACATGATTGGATGAACAAGGTTTTGACTCTGCTAATTTGTTTGCAGAATGCAGACCAATCATGAAAACTCTTGCTAATAGTACCAGAATCCTCAATGACCCAGTGAAATGGGGCAATAGCTTCATGCATGCGTGGCGGCCAATGAGGAAAGAAATCTGTCGGGCATGTGTACAGTACATTGAATCCTACCAAATAGTTAACTTTCCCCGCGATAAACCATTATCTCTAACGATGGGAGATCTGATGTTTTCGCCATTGTCGCCTTTGTTTTGCTCCTGTGCATGTGTGCCTGAGACCCTAGAGAATATCTCCGGGTAGGCGGGACGCCACTAGTGTCACAGTCCGCAAATAAGGCGTTTGAACATCGAGGCCGCGGGCGTGCATGCAAATCTGCTTTTGGGCAGCAGTTCACCAATACCGGTTTGGTATTAGACATCGCCGGATGTGTTGTTTCGGTAAAGGCATAGCGACGAGGCGTTCTGGGAGAGTGCGTGGGCAGGATGGTAGTAGACTGGGTCCTAAAATTCCGTTAAGGAAAACGACTGCTTGGCGAAGAAACCCGAAGCCGAAGTTCTACTGTCCTACACCTTTAGCAGATTAAGTTCTTTTAGCATACCGGTAGTAAAAAAAATGTTTGTAACCTGTAATTTCCATAACTATACACTTATAAATTATGCAATTTTTTTTTAAATTAAAGAAGTCTTATTTTTGTTGTTTACTCGATTGAATATTAATGGTTGCAGTACAGTCTTCTTTATCTAGGTGGCCACCAACCTGTATATACTTATGCGCCTAGAGTACTTTTATGGGTGTGTTCTGAAATTGTTAGTGCGCAGAGTTTCTAAAACCAAAATTAGGAATAGTATTCTCTCATGTATTTTTGGCAAGAAGATACTTTGACGTAAAGATACAATCAATAAATTTTCCCCAGAAAACGTAGGTTAACCTTCAAGTAGAAAAAAAAAAACCTGCGGCGCCATCTTTATTGTTTGCCAGCTTCAGAATAAAAGCGATGGGCTAATATGCGTTAATAAACTGGTTGTTTATGGTAAAACATATTTCGAGAAGAAAATTGCAGAGATGACGTTCTATCTTTTGAGTGTTGAGTTGCAACTCTTTTACGGTTTCCTCTTTAACTGTAATCCTTTGTCCTCTGTCCTTTTTGTGAGGCCAGCAGTATAAAGTTCCGGCCTACTTTCGTTCCGAGAGAAGTCCATGGAACAAATCGTGGTCCGAACCGAACAAGGAATTCTGAAATCTGCGCTCGTCGACATCTGGGGAACCCCCAACCAAAAGATTTCTACGTCTGCCCACTGTGACAGTGGCATTCGGAGGACTGACTGACTGGAGGCTGGTGCTACGGCCGTTTAAACAACAGTCTATGTTTGATCCTGTATAACTTTCTGTTTTTAAATTATTCTTTTTTTCGCAGAAACGTTAGAGGAGCATTTAAAAGTTCGACATGATACCTGAAAAACTAATCCTGTTCGTAATGAAGTATACAGAAGTAACGCTCAGTTGTATCAGGCTTTAAGAACATTATATCGAACCGTGCAATGCAAAGTAGGGATTCAGAATCGGCGTTTGTATGGTTAAACACTCCTACCCCGGATGCCAAATATAAAATAATTTTACCGTAATTTTTTCTTCTGAATTTTGCTTAGAAGGGACTCTAGTAAATCAATTTACCTTATGATGAATATATGCGCTCATATGTACGTACATGAACTGAAATAAATTCCTTTTAACAAAGAGATGTAACACGAACTCTTTTGTTTACCATGAACTGGTCGCAGATAAAACAAACACAGCGAAGAAACTATCTCAAACACAGTAGTTTTTCCATAACAGACAGAATGCGATGTTTCGGGAACTGCTATCTGTTCCTATCTTCAGGCAGCGACACACAGGGTCCGAGAACACAAGTGCGACTTAACTAGCCTGTGTAGTCATTGGTGTGTCGTCTGTTGGTATAGGCTGTTCACGGTAAAGTGAGCACTTTTTAAGGCCCTCGCAAAAGGCACTAGCCCCTAATAAATATATTTTATTGCAGTCTCAGACGTTAAATATTGAGAGTGATGAAATGTATACACTGTGTTTATTAGTCATATTCCACTGTTTACATAAAAAGTATCGGAAAGGTATAAATTAGTTGAAAGGAAAAATTCAGCAGGGCCTTAAAGGGTGCTCACTTTATCGTGAACAGCTTATAGCACATAGTTTTTGCGTATAGATATATAGTATATTAGTTTTCCGTTTATAGCTTGCTGTCCTGCTTGTTTGACTCGATTCCTTCATGGAATTTTCTGGCTTTGTGCATATTTATTCTTGACTACAGTATACCTGGCTTGCATTCTGTCGTGTCTAGTAAAACTGCTGCATTTGGGTGCGTTTTCTTTGTTGTGTTGTCCTATTTGGTTCCTACTTATTTTGCCAGTGTTGTCCCAATTTTCTCAATCTGGTTTCTAGCCAGTGTTGTTTTCTATAAGTTGTCTGTTGGTTGTGTATATACGCACATATTTTTCGTAATTAGTTGCTGTTTTTTGACTCTATTCCTTCTTGGAATTTTTCTGTGTCGTATACGTATATTTATTTTCTCGTCCATATGTTACTCGTCTTATTTAAGTATTCTTTAGTGTTCAGTCCTGTTTTCCCATGACATGCATCTGCATCGCAATGTCGAATGTCCAAAAATCTCCATCCAGACATACAACTGTTCATAACCAGGCACCCGCGGCATAGTTTCCAGTTGTTTCCACATCGATGTACCGATGTACGAAGCTCGGCGCAATTCTTATTCTTAAAAAAAAATCGTGGTGAAAAAAATTACGAGTTTTTTATTTTGTACATTGTATTATAATTTATTCACCCTAACTTACAGTTTTTCTGAAGCACTGCTAAAGTTTTTCTTCCAGGATATTACTCCGCCTCATGCAAACTAGAAAACTACACCAAAGCGTCAGCGCACTGCCTTCGTGCACGCTCAGTGTAATACTATTTTTCAATGGAAGCATTTCTTACTGTACGTTACCAACGCATCTATTTTCTGCCTGTTTTTATACAACGAAATATTATGATTTTAAAATAAGCTATAAGTGAAAGTTCAATTTAAACGAAAATTTAATAACTTCATGTTAAGAGAAGTATAGGACGTTTGTGACACATGGCATATTTAGAAAACATACAACAAACACATCATACGTGCGGTGATCTTTCAAAGATTTTGTTCAGAAAGTATGAAGAAACCGCGAATAGACTATTACTAGCATGTTTACCAGAAAGAATAGTAAAATTGCCGCCATACTAGTTTAACTTTCAAAATATACACACGACTATGTAATTTAAAATAAAGGCTTTAGCCACAATATTGTTTTGAGCAGTATGAAAATGCGAAACTCTATGTTAACAATAATAAATATTCTTGTTTTAAAGAGTAATGTTTTCTTTGGTAAAATATTACACTGAGAGAAAAGTTTGTTTGAGTTGACGTATTTATTTGCATACGGGCAAACATATGTACTATCGAGTGAATTTAATATTTCGTTGCTAGTCAAATTTTGTTGGCCCAATAGAAGTTTTGTTAACTCAAAAAAATATTTTGTTGGAGGGAGTACATATTTGTTTGGCCATATACAAGGTAATCAAAGACGTTTTTACCGTTCTACATGATCGGAAACAAAAGAGGTGTACGGCAAATGTCACATAATGTTAGTGCTCAAAGTAATCTCTACCGGCATCCTGCACTATTTTCAACGTGCCTCCAGCTGCGCAATGTCCTGGGAGTAAAAATTGGGGTTCTTTGAAGCAATAAAGTCCTGCTAGAGAGCCTACAACAAATATTTCTCGTTTGCAAAGCAGTTCTCACTAAGGGGGGTTGTCCAGGGGATGGAAGATGTGGTAATCTGTTGGCGCAAAGACCGGGGAGTACGGTGGATGACACAGTGTCTCCCAGTGGTGAAGCTCTATAGTATCATTGGCCGCCCAAACCACATATGACATGGTTTTGTCGTGAAGGAGCATGCGACTAACTTGTGAATCAGTGCTCGTTGCAGACCTTCTAACTGCTGCGAGTACTGATCTGCAGTAACTGTTCGGCCCATCGGTAACACCATTTGGCGTGAGTGCAGCGGTAGTCTTGCGGTGTGAGGTACAGGGTCCCGTGGTGAAACCAATGTCTGGCACTCTTAGAGTGACAGGACCCACCTCTTGTCAATAGATGCCGAGAAAGCAATGAGAAACATTCTGCCACTTATTGTTGCTTGCTAGCTTCCGACAGTGTGTGGCGAACAGTCCATATACCCCCACTTGCTGAAGTTGAACACCATCCCCTATGCGGCTCAGGTGAAGTCAGCAGACTGTTTGATTACAGACATCTGGAAGCGATCGGCAAGATCACCACGTGTTTGGCCACTGTCCTCCTCCTCCTCGCCCGTCTTCAGGGCCTCGTGCTGCAGGACCTGTCGCCGCCCACTTCCGGGAGTTCGTCAGGAAAGGAACTGTTCTCCCGGCCTAAACTTCTGCGACCGATTCCTGGCAAGGCGCGTCATTCACAGCATAATTCTCAAAGTCTTGGCGTATTCGGCGAATCGATGCAGCTGCACAAGCCAATTTTCAAGTCATAAATCAAATAACCCGCAGAAGTAAATTCTTCGACACCTCCATTTCTCTTCGCCAATGCTCGAGATATGACTGCTGTGGGTGCACAACGCGCTTGTATTGAGCAATGTTAATGCCCCCACTCCCACTCCGATCCCTTTTCCGGCACGTGACGCACATATTTCCGTATCAATCGTCACTTCTTCCCATGATAGGTCTATAGTACGGCAAGAACTTAGTGGGCAAAGGCGGTTCACGATAAAGTGAGCACTTCAGAAATGAACCATAGAAAAAAGTCACTGACCCTGCATGCATATATTTTAACGGGCGCACTGAGTGACATTCGCCCAGTAAAGTTGGTGACAATTGATGGAAAGTAGTTCCATATCTTAACGTCGGATATAAAGGGCCAGGTAACCATTCTTTACAACTTAAAACTATTTCTTTCGCTTTCTATTTTTTAAAGTGTATCTAAGTTCAAAAATGACCAGATTTGTAAGGTAGTCACTTTCTTAATAATTTCACAGTTTCACTTGACCAACGCATGAATAAAGTGATGAGGCCTATGTCAATGTTAATTTCACACATGGCGGAGTAATATACGACGTGTTTACAAGTAGATCTTAAGCGGGGATTTCAAAAGTGCTCATTTTACCACGAACAGCCTATATCCCGTACAAAGAAGTATTTTGTTGGCTGGAACGAACAAACGTTTCTCTCTGCGAGTTCCTTACGGGCATTGTGACTTTTTTTTTACGTAGAAACGGTTTAAGGCCCTCTATAGTAAAAACAATCTGAATCCCTCAAGGTTACGTCCAGCTGTGAAGCCCCTGTCACACTGTCAAATTTTCGCCTTCAACTATGTTTGACAATAAAATTTGAAGTCAGAATACGGCTATCAAATTTCTCCTTCCTACAAATTTTGTCAAATATTCTTGAATGTGTTTGACAATGTGTCACACTGTCAAGTTTTTTCACAGGGAGAATCTAATTTGATTTATTATTTAGAAATTATTTTCATTGTGAGTTATTGCTTTTTTCCCCCATATTGTCCATTAAAGGAAGAAATATTCAAGGAAGTTATTTATTTCGCTTCTTTACTATATTCAAATTTTATTTATCAGAGATGTCTCCTGCACAATCGAATTTAATGCCTCTGAGTTCGTAATATTATGAGGAATATTCACTTAAAACAGTATTCATGCCCAGACAGCTTCTACTTAAATTAATTATCTCCATAACCTACTTCGTTTCCAGCAATTGTTCGCTGTTTTGAAGTTTCTTGAAGTCCATTTTTGTCGTGCACGATTCTGATTGGCTGGGACCGCCAAACTTCAAAGAAATTTTAGAACCGGTCCAATTTTCAAATTTTTGATGGAAACTGAAGCCATCCGACTTCCTCACACAAATATGATGGCGTTTATGACGTTTCGATGACGTCATAACTGTCCAACTTTATTTCACCAAACTTATTGGAAGCAGTTTGACGGAGAAATTTGGCAGTGTGATAGGCGCATAAGGAAGAATTACGACGGCGATGGAGAACAGCATAACCAAGCTTGGAATGTGTTCTGTTTCCTCAGAAATTTCATCGACGACTGCAGGATGTCAATACAGCAATCTGTTCAAAAAACATACAGCATTGTCGTAATAATTTAAAACACGACTATTTTTTCAGACAGAATTTTTCAAAATATCTCATTTGTGTTTTCAATACTCGAATTTATAAATTGGCAACAAAATTGCTAGTTTAATTTCTGCCCATAAAAAATTTACATTGTCATCTTTCACAAATTTTTTAAATTATGATTGACATAACTGCTCACTGGGACCCATATGACAACTAGGCAGTACCTTTGCTTTTGCCTACTTTCCGAACGAAAGAGAGGCTTATGAGACCACTTTTCTGACTGTGTGTGTCGCCCCTTTTCAATTTTTTTGAATGTGTTAATCGATTTTCACCGAACTCGGTACACATAGGTAGGCCATATAGTACTTAGAAAGGAAATATGACCATTATAGTTTTCAAAGACGCACGCACTTGCTTTAAAAAATGATGGCAAAAATAAATTTTGGGGTGATATGTCATATCTCGAAAACCATTCAAACGATTTAACCAAATATTACATGCTGATATAATGCATACTATCAATATAGAATTTTGAGACGAATATTGATGTTAGTTTGCCATTTTGGAAGATAACACCACATGAAATAGTAAAAGTTTTATGTCATAACTCGAAAACAAACTTCCACTTTTATTCGCCCTTTTGTAAGATAGCGCCACATAAACAAGTGGAAGTTTTATGCCGTATCTTGGGAAACAATTGACCGATTCCTACCAAATTCGGCAAAGAAGTTGTACCGGGGCAGGCCATATTAATTTATATGTTCTAAGTGACTCAAACACTTATTTTCAAAATGACGGCTCAGTAATAATATTTCAAGTTACTAAACCGAACCATTAGAAAAATGTTAGATTTATTAAAATTCGAACATTTTAAGTTGATGCTCCGAATTCTATCTCCGTAATGCAGTTGATTACATGTTAACTTATGGATGGTACGAGGTTTTCTGGGTTCGATTCCTGGGTAAGGCATGTGTATATTTGTAATTGTATCACTACTGTTGCGTACGTTCCTGGTTTCATCTCTAATGATATTGCTGTTAAAATACGCCAAGGTCTACCTACTATCTAAGCCTTATGGCCTTCATTAAAAATTATTTGGATCTATGTAAAGGAAAATAGGCTAGTTAGCCATTAGTTGTATCAGAAACTTCTTCTTTTATTACCGTATTTTATTATTGATATATGAATGTCGCGAAGCGAACAAGCGGCTGGCGCTGGTATCCGAAATAATGATATTGCGTTTTAAGAGGTTGTATCATTCCTTATACAAAAATCATTCGTTTTAGTACCATAAGAGGAGAGCCAGAGTCATTACTGAAACTGTTTCATTATAGAAGCATTACATTTCATCGTTGTGTGGAAATGTTTGTACCTTATTAAGAACAGGTGTTCGCTTGTTGTCATTAAAAAGGTGAAATTGAATTAATTTATAAAATGTTATATTAAGTTTATTGTTTCATAAATATGCGTTAATTATTTAAGATATGTACATTATGATGGACAAGGAAATTTTCTAGGCTTCTATTGTCCCATTTTTCAATAAATCTTCCTAAATTTTAATCAGGAAGAAATAAAAAAAATTAAATATGGCGGATGACACGGGCCTTTAACCCTTTGAGGACGGCACAAACTTACTGCCACTGAATTCAAGGTTGAAGTGAGCTGCCTACATTCACCACTAAAGCAATATCAATTGTGCTGGCCTCTTTATTTATACTTACCAATCTTCCTATCGATACTGGCTGAACCGGACACACTCACTGTACTCTGAAAAGTTTATTATCGGCTGGCCAGTTGGCCAATGAAGTCGCGCCTTGTCTGTGTACCCAATCAAAGTGTCGCGAAAATATGTAACACGTGGTGCAGTCCATCGTTTTCATTGAAGAAGTGATTAAAAATAACAGTTGTAATCTTAAGGGACCTGCAAATATGCGTTGTTATTTGAGGCTATGTTAAACTTAAACACGCTTCCTTTTCATACGTGTGTCATTGGATCATTCTTTATTTGACACGCCCCGGGTAACTCTGCGCCAATAAATGAACACTTCACAATTGTGTGGCCCAATCACGTGCAGTTCACTCAGAAAGGGCGTGACTTAACATTTATGGAGCAACCAATGGAGAAATGACATCCGGCTGAGTATATATAGTACTATGAATTTTAGCTTGATGTCAAAAAAATAACGTGACTTTTGCAGGCCCCTAGTAATCTTACGAACTGAAATGTTGACTAAAGGCTGTTCGCGATAAAATTAGCACTTTTGAAATAAACCTAAGAAAACAGTCACTGCCCATTCCTGCATATGTTTTAACTGGGCGTACTGAGTGACGTACGCCCAGTAAAGTTGATTACGATGGATGGGAAGTATTTCTGTATCTTAACGTTGAATTAATATTGTTAGGCAACCATCTATGATAACTTTCGGTTTCTCTGTTTTTTTAATGCATCGAAGTGTAAAAATGAGCAGAGGTGTTCAATATTTACTTTTCTAATAATCTCACAGTTTCGCTTTACCGACACATGATTCAAGTGATGACGGCCATGACAATGTTAATCTTACATTAGGCGGAAGAATACACAACGTGCATATAAGTAGATCCTAAGCAGGGTTTGTAGAAGTGCTCATTTTACCGTGAATAGCCTATACTGGTAATTTATTACTTAAGATTCCGGTAAAATCCAGCGAAACGATAAGACTGTAAAAGTGTGCGTTTTGTCTATAAAAGCAAAGGAATTTCCGTATAAACTTGGCGCTATGTATATGCGTTCATACTCCTCGAAGGGCTAATGCCCGGTTGCACCAACATCTTCCCCGATCCGAGATCGAATGATCCTAGTTCCGAAACAGCAGTCAGTTTGATCTTGGTTCCAATGTAAAGGTGTTGCACCAACGAAATTTCATGATTAAGTATGAGACAAATTTTACTATTGGTTCGTAATATATGAAGTCATGGAATAAGGCGCATTTTTTAAATTACAGATAGAACTAGATATGTGATATTGTCATACGAATTTTATTGAATAATATTCAAGTGGGTATAATGTTGTTTTAATTTCCCAAGAAAAAAAAATCGAACTTAGTTTTAGCTGTTGGTGTATTTTAAAACTCCATTTGTCGACAATGGCTGCTGATCTCGGATCGAGATTTGGAACCCCCAATTACAGCGGTTCGAAATGAACTTCATCTCGATCTCCAGTCCAGCTCTGAACTGGAATGGTGCAACAGTTTTCAGTGTCGATCTCTGATCCGATCTCGGATCGAGTTTCGAACCACGATGGGTGCAACCGGGCATAAGTTGCCTGCCCGAGGCGTGGTCGCTCTGTGACGCATGCTGTGCTCGCGGGAGTATGCAAATAAACCGCGCGGCGATGCGAGGAGGCTGCGGCGAAACGGCAACCCAGTTTGCCCGCACTGACCTAGGCGTCGATCACAAGCCGACCGAGACACGTTTTTCCTCGGCGTGATTGATCGGCGCATTGGCGAGTTTTTCTGCTATTCGATTTAAGCCATGGAATGAAAGTGGGGTAGAGTGTGAGCCCGAGGTGCGCAGTACCTGCTCTCCGTGTCCCGACATTGTACGGCTGTTTCCACCCGATACGACTGTCATAAACGTGGATGTTATTCGAGGTCGGAAGACTGTTCATGTAAACCAGTGATTTTATATGTTTTTTATACTTCCTGTAACCAATTTTCCATCCGACTACATTGAACTCTAATAGCTAGTGCTGCCTAATTCGCGTTATTATTTGGGGACATGTTAAACTTGAAAGAGATGTACCTTGGCAATACGTTTATCTTTAGAACATAACTTATGTGACATACCCTGGGTGACTCTGTACCAATAGAGGAACACTTCACAATTGTGTGTCCCAATCACGTGTAGTTCAGTCAGAGAGGGAGTGGCTTCACATCTGCAGCAGCCAATGGAGAAACGATGCTGGCTCTAGTGTATATAGTACTATGAATTTTAGTTTGATGTCAAAAAATAACGCGAATGTTGCATGTCCCTACTAATAGCAGGCTGTTCACGGTAAAGCGAGCACTTTTGAAATCCCCGCCTAAGATATTCTTGTATACGCGTTGAGAGTTCTTGCACCTTATGTAAAATTAAAACTGTCATGGGCCTCATCACTTTATCCATGCGTCAGTAAAGTGAAACTGGGCAATTATTACAAAGTAAATATTGTACAAATCTGCTCATTTTTACACTTCGATGCATTAAAAAATACAGAACGCGAGAGAAATAATTTAAGTTATCACAAATGGTTACCTAACACTCTTTGTTCGACGTTAATATATGGAACTATTTTCCCCTCCATCGTTACCAACTTTACTGGATACATATCACTCATTGCGCCCGTTAAAATATATGCAGGCAGGGGTAGTGACCTTTTTGTAAGGTTGATTTCAAAAGTGCTCACTTTATCGAGAACAGCCGTTAAAAATATTTTATTCATATAAAAGGGATTGTCTTTAGAAAATTAATATGTAAACAAACACGTCTATCACTGTTGACCACGTGACTTTGTCAGTGTTATTGGTGTGCGGTAGGCCTATATTGGTGTACGTATGTAGAATACGAAATTCTGTCGACCTCATCTTTAGTGAGTGGAGATATTTGGGCGGCACTTTAAAACGGGGTCTGGGAACCAATGGGTGTGAAGTGAGGCAAGGAGTAGCGCCGGGGGGGGGGGAAGAGTGGCAAAAGCGGGACATCCCCGAGAACACCCGCCGACCAGCGGCGTCGTCTGGCACGACTCCCATATGCGAAAATCCGGAGTGACCCGGTCGGGGATTGAACCCGGATCGCCTTGGTGGGAGGCGAGCAGGCTAACAGGTCAGCCACCGTGGCCCCAAGGCGAAATTATATTTTAATCCAATTGTGTGCACGTAAGCACGATTTCGAAATAACACGATGTGTAGTTTCTTTATAGAGTAATTAGTATAAATTGCCTATTAGTAATAGGCTATTATTTTCTTGTATGTGTGCTAAGTTGAATTATTATATAATACTTAGTACTACCGTGAACAGGGTATATTAAAAATAGTGACTAATCAAAATGCGAAATAGAATGTTAAATCACATTTTCATTCTAAACAATACCTCTAATTAAATAAAGTAAACGTACAAAAACATGCCTACATGTATTGCAACTATCTAGCTCACATTTGGAACACGTTTGAAAGCTGTGCTTAATTTATTGTCCCTTGCGATTATTCCGCTAAGAATAAAAATAAATTGACATAGCTAACGGCGTCACACGTAGTATCCATTCCTCGTTCAGGGGACGCACGGTGTGAATTTAATTGAAATATAAATAATTTACTACTACACTCAGGGTCGTCAGAACATTTTCCAGTTTGTGGGGCGAAATTCATGGTCAGAATTGAGCGGTTCTGGTGCTGAATAAAGCGTCTCTTCCCAGAAGTCAGTTTTTAAAACAAATATGTAATCAATATAAACCTGAAAAATTCGGGTTTATTTTTTGACATCGAGCTAAAATTCATAGTACTATATATACTCGAGCCAGCGTTATTTCTCCAGTGGTTGCTGAATAAATGTTAAGTCACTCCCTTTCTGAGTGAACTGCACGTGATTGGGGCACACAATAATTAAGTGTTCATTTATTGGCACAGAATTACCCGGGGCGTATCAAATAAAAAGAATGGTCCAATGACACATGTATTGCAAAGGAAAAGTGTTTTAAGTTTAACATGTCCTCAAATAATAACGCGAATTTTGCGGGTCTCTAGTCATCGATGTTTACACGCAATAAATGCTTCCTATCCACACATTTGACCCAAAAATCTACCAGTAAAAATACCACACAGCATTATTTAGAGACCCCTCTTTGTGTCAAACATTCATAAAGTTCGAAAGCCTAAAGTTATACTGCGAGAACTCTTTGGCACTCCTTCATTAGTGTGGAGGAGAAGCAAACACCCCAATTTGCCCCTTAATTTTCCGAAACTCCTGATTGCCCCAATTTCCAGTAATCATACATCTGAAAACTACAAATTTATGAAAACGATTGAAACGGTGTTCATGAAAGAAAATATGTAGTGTTTTAGGGGGTTATTTTTTTCCCGAAATGTTTGCTTCAAAAGTGTTTGTGGTTAATAGTTAGATATTTTGTAGGGATATGAACAAAGGCAGGTGTGGTTGTAAAGCTTACCTAGTAGATAACCTTTCAACACTGATATTCTCAACCAGATTAGAAGTGACCTTCGCAAGTACTTACTTCCTCGGGATGACTGTCCCAGGGCGCGAAGCAGAGAACCATTCCGGGCGCGTGTCGTCGATGGATTGCCGCGGGGTGGGACGCCAGGCAGCCTCGGTGGGCTAACGGACACGCGCACACGCTGCAGTGCTGCTGCGAGCGGCGCGCGCGGGTAACTGTTGCCTCCTCGCGCCGACTGCCTTTCAAGGCCACCGCCCCGCGCCCTCCCCCTCCTTCCGTCTTCTTCATCCACCGCAGGGGGCCGGCCAATGGGCGCTAGACAAGGACGGCGGGCGCCAGAAGGAGGTCGCCGCCAGCGCCCGCGCGTCGCGCTCCCGAACTACGCCGTGCACCCCCCCCCCTACACCGGGCCCTTCACAAGGCGACTGTCGCGCGCGAGGACACGGAGCAGTCGCGCTTACAGAGGTGCAACTCACGCGCGGCGACCCGCCTGTACTTCTTTCACCCCAACTGTCGGTGACGGGCAACGAAATCAAGGGCAGTGCAGCGAGACTGATGCTGAACCACCCGTCCCCCACTACTCTTGAACTGCTGTACACTGTCCGTCAAAAGTTTAATACTTTAAAACTTCTGGTACAATCTCCTATACTATTTGCTAACATTGATAGAGCCAAAACACACATTAGTGTGATAAAATTACTGAAATCGGTCCAATAATTTGCAAGTTATTATTTTTGAAACGATTACATAAATCTGGGATTATCATGCACATTTTTGTGCAAAAAACACACGTAGGCACGATTATTTTACAGCTGTTTTAGTGTAAAATATATTATCCTATTTGCCTTTATAAATACATTTGAAAGAGAAAAACAAAAGAGGGCCATAATAAATTTTGAAACAAGTTTTTTTATTTTTGCTAACGGGAATCACATTGTAGCTATAAATTAATAATATATTAATTATATAATTAGCTATAAATGGGGTTCTAGCATTTGTTAGCTCTCTTTGCACTCAAAAGATAACATTACAGGTTTGTTACCGGGAAATTATAAATACACCGGTCATTTCTAAGGCATGTATACCAAACACAATATTTTTTTTTGAAAACAGGCCCATAAAACAATATATTAAAAATGTAAATAAATATTTATACGTACATTTGCTACTTAATATTCAGTAAAGTTTTTTTAAGTAACTTAGTATCAAATGATCGGCACTTTTGTAATCGACCTTTTAAAAATGTCAGTTAACAGCGCACGTGGCCAGAAAAGTTGCTGACGATGGAAGGTAAGTAGTTAAATGCCCTGACATTTAATTCAAAGTATTTGGTAAACATTTGTGGTTACTGAAATTACGTATTTTGCTTTCTTGTTTTAAATTGCATATTTGTAACATATGACAGTAACATTTTAAAATATTTACTTTTCTAATAATCTTTCAGTTTTACTTGATCGACTGATAGATAAAGCGACCAGGTCCACTGCAATGTTAATTCGGCATATTGCGAAATAATGAACAATGTAAATACAAGCAGATCTTAAGCAGGGCTTTCAAAAGTTTTCAGTTTACCATGAACAGCCTATAGCATTACATATAACTCTATAATAAATTGTAGTGTGATACTGGAAGACTGTGCAACATAATTTCGCCACCAATGCTCTCCCAACTGAGGTACCCACCCACACACCTTCAACTTGCAATAGCCTCTTCACCTGGCTTATGGATTGTCCGTCCCTGCTTGCTGTGGTCCCATAGTAAACAAACAACAACGATTGGTAGAAACTTTTACCACCTAATTTTATTGCATTGCTTGTAGCTGAGATTAAGTCATTAAGTGTTTACATTAATAATACGATTTATTTTTCTATTATGGACAGTGGAGTGAAAATTCTCCAGGCTTGTACCGTAGCTTTATTTTATTTGCATGTAGCCGATTTGCTAGTCTTTATAAATTGGCAACACCGCACGATGACGAGGGCCAAGCCACCACTTCAAATTCTTGTCGATATTCTTGCGGCGTTTGAAATAATTCTCATCGCTATGTCCGTGGGCCCACTGCCATGCACTCACCCTCGATAATACATTCTCGCCCTATGAAGTCGTGACACATACGTCAGCAATTTAAAGTGCAAGTGCAGCTATTAGCTTCAGATATAGCGTCAGGTGTTACTGATAATGAAGTTAAGTGCTTTTTAAACAATTCTCTTTTCGCCAGTTCTCAACGGGTGTCCCTGAATATGTCCCACTACATACGTCGGCACACTCGTTTATATTCTCGTCGCGGCATTTCAGCTACTGTCGAGAGCGACCCAACGGTTTCGGAAAGTAGACGACAGAACTGTAAAAACTGACTTCTATGAAAACACAACGTCACAGTTACCACTGTGTTAGTTTCTCTGGAGAGTTCTGGAGCAGAGTTTCAAATAGCGTCTACAATCGAGAGATTACGGGTTCAGGGGCGCTATTCTCAGAATTGCTCCGTGAGTAGGCGGAAGGCGCGAGCATTGTCTGGTGCTTACGCCTATGGGCCCGCCTGGACGTATTCCCAGATAGTCGCAGAAAGCCACAGGCGTGAGCTAATCGAACGTGCCTGAAAAATATCGATTTCCCTTGCACTCCCGCAGACGAGGCTACAAGAACTGGCCAATCGGAAAGGGCCGATGGTCGCGTGGCGAAGACAAACGAAACCTACGCATGCGCAGAACGAATGTCATTTTTTCCGGAGCCAGCAGCGTGACGAGCCAGCAGCAGTGTCTGACTTTTACCCACGTGTTTTGGTTTCGCATCCTGGTTGGAGCAAGTTTTTTTTAAGGCATTAGTACTTTTTAAATACACATTTTATGTTCAATACAGTTTATTTATTTAAATAACTCTGCCAAGTAATAAAATACTTAACGATAAATTTATAACAGTGCAAATATAATGATGTATTGACAATAGGGCTTGTTTATTTGTAATAATCATATTTCTCAAAATTTATTCAACAAAACCCGCTATTCACGTTCGAAAGTCATTTTTTGTTTCGCCCTTTTTATTTGAAGACATTGCATTGCAAAAGAAAATAGTGCATCGTGTGTGCAAATTATATTTGCGAGTCCGCCTTCTACAGTGTTAAAACCATATCCGCTGGCTGTTAGGAATATATTTTGGTCCTACGCGAAACTCAAATATGCGTTGTGTTTTAAGCCGTTTGCATGAGTTACAAAGTTGTGTTTCTAATGTTTCAGTGTTTTCGCCTAGGCTTATATGTAGTTCAGCGAGTGTCGCGTCGATTATTAAAGCGATGCGCGCGCGCGCGCGCGCGTATGAAACTGTTGACACACGGAGTAGCCTTTTTAATTACACTCGTGACAGCAGGAACTGGATTGTTTAAACCGGGAAAACCGACTACAATAATTGTTTCAAAGGTCACGTATGTATGTGTATATCACAACTTTGCAACGTTTCCCTGCAGGTTTGAAACATAATTCATAAATTTCCCTTATTGGAGCATCTGTGATTGTAACGTTTGCCATGGTTCAACAAGTTGCAAAAATGGCTCAATTCTAGCCAGTAAAACTAATAAAATAACAATGTAGCAAATCTGACGTATGCAGTACAAAATGGTTGAAATGTGTATTTCAGAGAATATTTAAAACTGCACATGTATATCAGTAGGGGCGGGTAACAAATTTTAATATCAGCACCTAAAATAATATTTTGTTCAGTTCTCACGCTGCATGCTGCTCAAATGCAAGGTTGCAGTCCTGTTCAGTGATTTCGCATTGGGGTTATGAATGAACTTATAGACGAGTGATTTTATCCCATAACTGTGTCTGTCTTCTGCTTCGAAAATACAATAGAGCTGCGATTTTCAGAACCGCTTAATATCGTAGATTATTATTTTTTTAATGAAAATATAACAGGAAAGTTGTAATTCTGCTGTTCAAATACACGTGCACCATTTAAAATTTACGTCTATAATTTCCATATTACAAACACGAACCAAAACATATAATTGTTCCCTAAGTTGCCGCGTAATAAAGAACGAAATACACATATCACGTCAGACAATTAATAACAATTTTCGTTTTTATTGTTCTGCGCACAGTTATATCAAACTGCCGGTACTACATATAACGTAACAAATGAACCGCGTAGGTATTTATTTTTGCAAAAGCTATTGTAAATGAACACTTCACAGTGCGCTTTCATTTGTTTATAGCCTCGCACGGGACGGCGAATAATAAACGGCGGCACATCCGATGCCATCTCAGGACATAAGTAGATAAAACACGTTCAGAAATACGTTCCACGAGTCAAGGATTAGTCATGGATGTTCTATCGCACGAGTGGTAGCACATATGTAATGGCAAACTGAACGTTCCGGAATACCATCCCAAGTGGTTGATTGAGGCCGAGAAGCGGCAAGAGCGACCCTGCCACGTGGGTCAAGTGTTTCTGGCACAATTAATTCCTGCATGCTAAACACTAAAATAAAATGTGCATAACATGGTAAATAGAATATCAAAAGTTAAGCAGGTAGCTACAGTGTAAACATGTTAAGTAATACAGACATACAGTTAAATTAATAATGTAATGTTTATATTAATGTGGTGGTTGTGGTACAAATGCCGTAAAATAACTTACATCGGTTAGGATAAAAACATGGAACACGCAAACTCCTATTTGCAAAATATTTGCAACGAAAACATGGAGAGATTAGATTTTAAACACGGAAATTGAATTATTTCGTGAGCACATTCCTACAAACAAGCTGAATGTTGATTGGTTTAACATTTCGCAAATTATTGGAATGCAGTGTAAGACGGTGATAGACCTCATTATGAGGGAGTGCGGCATCATTAAACATAGTGGTTAAAAATATATTGTTAACTGAAAATGTATTATTGTATTAAAATTATTTATTACCGACAAACAGCAATGTATCGAAAAATTCAACATTCATTGTCAGCAGTAAATGAGAACGTTATCAAAATTATATTACTTGTTTTTCAGCAAGAATCATATTGTGATATGTAAAAGTTGTAATTCAAATTTAAGACACTGAAAGAAGTACCTTACCTCAATCGTCACCAACTGTACCATACCGGTCAGTGCTTCCTTTCAATTTAGGCAGGTGGACATTTTTCAAAGTTTGACTTCAAAAGCGCTGAATTAATAGTTTTGTCGCTCTGCCATGTTTTTAAAATAAAGAATATATTCTTTGAGAATGTTTGAAAAAGGTGTTCAACATACAAAACCACGCAATTAACTACAGCAGTAAAGATAAAAGTGTATTTCTTTAGAAATATTCAGCATTCATTTGAAACACAATATGGATGACGTGGCACCGGAGCCAGCAATCTCCCAGCATTCAACACGAGGCGTGAACAGATAAGCCTTGTCGGCCGCCAAGGTCGTCACGACAGGTAGGCGGGAGGCGTGATGTAGACAGTGGGCCGTTTTAGACGTTTGGGAATGCCGATTGCGTCTGAAGGCTAGTAGTCTGTAGGCGTGAGTCACGACAACGCGAGGTTAGCCATCTGGGAATAGCACCCAAGATCACGAATACGCTAAATATCTGCGTGTGGCGTTAGTATATGATATCTACGTTAGAATAATATGTATATAAGATTTTCCCAATTTGGCCTGTCAGGCATAAAGTGGCCAAATTGTTTATTTCTGGATCATAGGTTTTTACATTAATTGTGAGAATAGAATCGCTACATTTATTGCTAGTTTTGGTAGTTCCGCAAAGGGAAGGAGAAAAGAACAAAAATGTGTTGACACTTCCTTCCGTTTTCTTTTGTCCCGTGTAATAACGTCTACGGTGTTGGAGTTGGGAAATTTTCGCACGCGCAAGTGCAGGTCATTGCCGAAACGTGCTGTTTCCGGTTTTACATGTTCGCTGTGACACGAGCTGTCCTCTACAGTTTTATTAGGAAGCATCCTCCTTGAGATAAATTTCTATAAACAGGGGAAATGTAGGCTTTTCCAAATCACGGCTTAAATGGTAATAATTACGTATTATGTTATGATATTTTCAGTAAAAAATTAATATATTCCATAATATTTCCATTATTGCATATGAAAATTGAAATTGTGCCATTTTGAACCCTAAAAAAAAAGTGCCAACACACTTACAGAATTAAGTTATTTTCATTGTAGAACAAACGCCATGGCCTTTTTTAAAGTATGCAATTAATTATGCAGAGAAAAAATTAAATAAATTATGTATCCTTCAGTAAAATATAATATTTATATATAATTGATATGTGGCTCTCTCTCTCTCTCTCTCTCTCTCTCTCTCTCTTTCTCTCTGAGTTTTCGTAAAATTTCTTTTATGAAGTACACGTTTATTGAATGTAAAAAAATACCTTTGAACGTTGTATGTTACAGTTGAAATTAGTGAACTTTTTATTTTATTTGCAATTATAAAATTTTCACTGTGCAAAATTAAATAATATATAAGTATATATTTATTTTATTTGCTGAAAATGACTTCAACATGTTTAGCAAAGATATAAGATACCGAATTTGTGGCTATCTAGCATCCTTACCAGAAAATACTACTGTATTACTTCCTTACAACTGTCAGTCAAACTTACAACAAGGTAAGATAAAAAAAATTCTTTTAAAAACATGTATTATTTTGATATTTTGCTTCATCTCATTATTTATCACCAGGATTGTAAAATAAGAAGCATCGCAATATGGATTTTGATGGGACAGATCACGCAAAAGAAGTTTATATTTCCGTTGTATTTATGATTTAGTGTATGGTGATTGAAAATAACATCTTTGTTAGTGAAAACTCAGCAGCCAAGTTCATTTGAAGGCGACTTTAATAAAGGAGAATTTGATCTCAGAAAGTCACGGATTAGTTATTTTCTTTACGATATATGTAAACAAGTGTTAGAAGACAAACCTTAAGGATTTCAAATAGGCTTAAAATATTATATGTATTCATAAATGGCAAATGTGTATCAAACAGCACTCTGCCGAATTGATGACTTACAGTTTGAGACAGATACAAACCTCTTGCTTACTTTATTTTTTAAGCGTACAGTGTATCTTTCCGGCACATCTAAAATTCAGCGTTACACTACTGTAAATCTAATAACAAGTAACCTTGAGCCGTTCAAGTGAAACAAGTTTAAATCGTAAATAGATACTTACTACGCTATTTATATTTTATATCGTGTATGCGAAACAAAAATAATCTTGAATTAGCAGCGAGCCTTTAGTGTATAAAAATTAGTTTGTGATGGTATGCTCTTCTTAGCATTACATTTTATTTTCTATCCGGCCCCACCAGTTTTCGTCAAGATGTTGGTATGTTGTTTTCTGTCATCTTAAGTGTTTTGCTTTTTATTGCAGCATGTGCGACAGGATATTTGCGAAAGGCAAACTGAAATCCTGCTCCAGTCGGCTGTTCAATTGATAAGGATCACAAATGTACATTGCCTGGTTGCGCCTATACCTGTAGGCAGTGGTGCTTCGCGGGTTGCAAAATACCTTAAGGGGATGGTACTTTCCCCATTTTTTAAGGGTTGGGTGAAACGAACCGGCATTGAAGCATATTTCTTATTGAATGGAAGCCTCACGACGAAAACATCACTTCCAGTCAATTAGATATAATCTTAAAGTTCGGGTCGTTTGGCACAACATAAAAAAAATAAATAAAAAAACATTTAATTTCAATCCCCTTGAGCTGTTGAGTGCAGCAACCCACACATCATCATTGCTGCGTAGGCATAGGAGCAACCGGGAGATTATGTTCTGTAATCCTATTTTTCAATGAACTGCTTAATGGAACAGTATTTCCGTTTACCTTTAGCGAATATCCTATCCCACGTGCTGAAATATGGAAAGCGCTTCAAAAGACAGGAAATAATATGCCAACATGTCGACGAAAACTGATTCAGCCAATGAAAAAAAAAAACAATTAGACAAAATACACCGTCTCTCTCTCTCTCTCACACACACGCTCAACAAACATACGTATAAAGTTTGTTCCAGTTAGTGGTAAATATATCACTACATCAGGATCCACCACAACTTTAATCGAAGTGTTGAAATGGGACATTTATTTTTCAAGTTCACTGCCAACATTGTTGTAAAGATACCTTTCACGTGTGTTGAAATATGTATGAGATTTTTTAATTTTTTTTTAAACTGTGAGTCAGTTAAAGCTGTGAGAGTCCCTGAAGGAGGGCGAGGTAGCACGAAGCTGAGCGGTAACGAAATGCAAAGGCCGGGGAAACTATAATACACGTAAACAATCTTGCCAGCTGACTGCAAAGTCCCCCACGTTCATTCACCAAATGCAACATTTCTCACCTTGGCTTCGCCTGCCATCGAATTCTTGCAGTGCCTTTGAATGTTCATGGATACAGCACTTCTTAACGCTTTGAGGACAGCTCAAACTTACTGGCACTGAGGAAAAGGTTCTAGTGAGTTGGCTGTATTCTCCACCATGACAATATCAGTTGCGTTGGTGTCTGTACTTCCACTTGCCACCGTCCTATTGGTCCTGGCTACACAGGACACCCCCACTATACTCTGCAACGTTCATTACTGGCTGGCAGTTGGCCAATGATCTGGAGGGTTCACTGCGTGCCAATTAAAGCGTTACGACAGAGGTAACAAGGTCTACAATCCATTCTGTTCACTTCAGAAATTATTAAAAACTAGCTCTTACCCGCGGCTCCACCCATGCGCAAAATATAAAAAAACAGGCCACCAACCAGCGCCTACACAAATGGTTGGTAGCATGTTATACATATATATCGACGAATATAATATTATATATATATATTCCCTTATAAACTATTCTTTTTCCGGGATAAAAAGTACCCTATGTGCTAATACAGAATATAATCTAACCCTGTACCAAATTTCATTCAAATCTGTCAAACCTTTATGACGTGATTGAGTAACAAACAAAGATACAAACTTTCGAATTTACAGTATTATTAAGATAACACTCTTATTCTTAACATTTGAAATGTTGACATGTTGTAACTTTTTATTTACATTCCGACAATCTCCAGCGAAATAGTAAAACTATAAAATTACGCGTTTTGCCTTCGAGAGTGAGGGATCTCCATATCAGCGTATCCCCGAGTATATATACTCGTGTATTCCTCAAAGGGTTAAGTCAATGTCTGAAATCACTTCTTGCCAGCGAATGCGTACACTTTAAGGGCATCGTTAACTGGATTGGCCCTGGTAAAGTTGGCATTGCGACATGTAACGTGTTCGATGTTTGAATTTGTGGGCACATGGAAATAATTTTCTTTAGTTTTTGTTGGTTTTCTGCTCATATGCCCAAGAGATATAATGTTGGCATAATAGTAACCTATTTGAATTTGTGACCTTTTCACTGCTTCACTTGTTTGATACATCGATTAAGAGTTGGTGTCCAATAAATAGTTAATTTCTAGTAAAGGCTGTTCACGATAAAGTGAGCACTTTTGAAATCAACCTTAGAAAAAAGTCCTTGCTCCTACCGGTATATATTTTAACAGGCACACAGGGACATGCGCGCCAGTAAAGTTGGTAACGATTAATGGGAAGTAGTTCCGTATCTTAAAATAAAAAGTGTTAGGTAACCATTTCTTACAACTTAAATTATTTCTTTCGCTTTCTGATTTTTTTAAACGCATCGAAGTGTAAAAATGAGCAGATTTGTTAAAAATAATTTTTGTTATAATTTCACAGTTTCACTTGTCCGACGTATGAATAAAGGAATATTGTCCATAGCAATGATAATTTTACATAAGGCGGAAGACTACAAATCGTGCATACAAGTAGATCGTAAGCAGGGCTTTCGAAAGTGCTCATTTTACCGTGAACAGTCTATAAAGTGGAATGTTATAAAATGGCCAGCAAAACAAACCGTAAAACGGGTCATAACGTTGAACCTCTAACCCCCCTCCCCCCCACTTTTTGCAAGGGAGCTTACTGGCGGCCGAATTTACACATAAACTGGTTGCTTATCCGAGAATTCAACCCGAAACCTCTTGGTTCAAATACGCCTCAGCTACCGTCGCCAGATTGTTAGCAGGAAAAAAAAAAATACATAGAAAAAATATATATTGGCATCCAAAGTCCAAAGCAATTCAATATTGCGTTTTCCTTCAAACCAGTGACAAGAAACCTATCAACCAAGATGTTTGGTTTCTGCACAACACGTTATTTCCATTGCACGCCTGGGTTCGTTTTCGACTAGGTTTAAAGTTGGGCAGTTTTAATTGTGAATATTAGAATAAATTTTACAACTCCACTTGTGTTCAATAACCTACATTATTCTACAAAAAAACTATAGTTATTTTTTTGCATGCGATATTACTTTAAGTTTAGCGTAATAACTATGATAATTGTAATATGTTGTCTGCGTAAAGATGATAAATTGTTTAAAAAAAATGATTAGCAGTTTATGATTTATTTTGAACTTTCATATAAAGTTACTATTTACAGTTGTATAAATAACAAAAATAAGAATATTCTTTAAAACTCCCGTTTTGGACAAGACGAAGATCATTTAATTTGAAAGATGGAAAGCGTGTACAACTTACCAAATATTTTTCTTTGCAAATTTCTTCGGATTAGTTTTGAAATGTTACTTTTAATAAAACGTGTGATTTATAGTAGATTTTCTGAGAGTTCAATATTTCACTACAGTTGATTTCACTATATCTGTAACTTTTTAAAGGATATTTATGACCGTTTATTCCCTTTGATTACGTGTTAGAAAATAATCAAAACAACTACCTAATCGTTTGCTGTAGTGTACTGATAACTGTGGGTACACCTTGGTAAAGCCAGATTTTTTGAAAAATATGCCTCAAACAAAACACGGTGACTTTAGTGCTGATATTAAGTAATATGATACGGTCAAAGTCATGGAAAAAACTGTCGGATCGTCAGTGGAAGGGCTGAGGTAGAGTGCGCATGCCAACTTCACAGTAACCCACTTCCGACACTGAAATCGTTTCTTACTACGTGGCTTTGGCAAAGTTAAACTCTTTATTTAAATGGATATGTGTTTTAAAATTGCAGCACTCTTACTTTGGCCAATATTCAATGCGGTTATAGGTACTTCACGGTAAAATTAGCCCTTCCGAAAGACCTGCATAAGTTCTACTTGGGTATACATTGTGTACTCTTCTGCCTTACGTAAAATTGCTATTGCCGTAGGTATCATCACTTTATTCATGCGTTGGTCAAGTGAAACTGTGGAATTTTTATAAAAGTAAATATGTTACAAATCTGGTAATTTATACACTTCGATGCATTAAAAAAAACATAAAGCGAAAGAAATAACTTAAGTTATCACAAATTGTTACCTAACACTTTTTATTCGAAATTTAGTTATGGAACTACTTTCCATCCATCGTTACCAACTTTACTGGGCGAATGTCATTCAGTGCGCCCCATTTAAATATTTGCAGGCAGGGGCAGTGATATTTTTCTAAGGTTGATTTCAGAAGTACTCATGTCATCGTGAACAGTATGTAGCACATATTTAAGTTAAGGCAAATATTGTTTTTACCAGGGCACAGAACGACTGTTTCGACATGTGATTTTGACAGATCTGCGGGAAAATAGCAATCCCGTGTTGAAGACATGCTCTTCAAACGAAAATTACTCCACCCCATTTCTGTCTATGAAACAGACAGGCAGTCTCAATTTGACTGTGCCCATTGCTGTTCGAGATGGTTCCCCCAACCCCAAACCCCTGTCTTTTTACCGCCTGGGAAGACCTCGGAGATCTGCATGAAATGTCGGATTTCATCATTGTGTTCCTGGGAATGTTTTGACGCGCAGACGGAGCTGATTTCGCGGGAATTGTGAACGCGATTATGTTACTCCGCCAGCGGAACAAAGAAACACTCGGTGGGAAAGTCAGTATTTTTCGGCGACCGCATTTGGCTGAACCACACAAACATTTTTGTCCGTTAAAAGAAAAAAAAAATTATGTGGCATAAAATGACAAGGTGCGGCAATTTTGTGATCACACAATTGTTCAGCATTGCCTCCCTATTCACGCCTTGATGCCTATACCTAGAAATATTTTTTATAAAAATAAAAGCTTGTTTGAAAAGTGCCAAATAAAATAATCTGTAGTTGATATTAGCAAATATATAATACGATATTTGTTTGACAAAAAATGCAGTGTTAGATCTATTAAGGGGACTGGGTAAGCTAGCATAAATATAACATACAGCCATACATTAGACTTGTATCTAACCATGATATATAGTATGTTGCAACCTGAACATTTCTGGAGTAATAATTATTCTGTAAAACACTTTTAAAAACACAAGAATTCATACATTTCCCTATACGACAACCGGACATATATTTGTGGAGATGAGTCGTTTCTATCCCCAGTAACTCGAGTGTTTGCGCGAGCAGTCAGGAGAGAGATTATGAAGTGGCAGGCCATGTTTCCAAGAACATGTACTATGTTTAATAACTGTTAGGCTATTCGCGGAAACGCAGAGGAAATTTTTTACACAAACATTTTCATCTGAATAGACTCAATGTATGTAGTATATTTTACCGCAATTAAAAAATCAAGCCTTAGGGTTACCATAAAATATAGTATTTATAATAAATATTCCTTCTGAGAAATTGACACAAAGTGTTCTCTTTACCATTACTAGTGTATATGTTGTTTGTGCTAACTCAGGTTTAAAATATATATAGATTCCAGTATACTGCATAAAACTAAAACAAAAAAAAAAGAGAGAAATTATTTAAGTGTCTACTACATGTATTAAGAAGTTATATAACTTGGCCAGCATTATTACCGCTACGATGATTTGGAATTACGCAAAAAAAATGCGTATTTTAAAAATAATATTTAATTAATAATTTAATGTTTGGCCCATTCTTAGGGATTCCTACACTTGCAACGCCAGACTGTCTAAGCAAAGTTGATTAAAAATGAGTAACACCCAGTTATTGTTCCCACTTTAGACATGTCTGGTAGACAAAGCACAAGTTCCACGGTCACTCCAGAATTCATCATCCTTTTCAATGACTTCATACGTCATCCAACGGGATGTGTAGACCACAAAGTAACGACACTTTCAGCCAGTTATGTGACACTGCCCTTGCACTTGATAATAATAATTAGAATCACGCCTCATTAGTAATAATTATAATAAAAATACAGCACAAATATTATACACAATATTACATTTAATTTTTGTTTGGCTAAGTGATAATTTTATTTGGCAATACAAAAGTGTTATACATAACACAGATACGGCTGAAAATATTTACATGTCCATTATCGTCAACTTCTTTCGGACTTCCGTACTTATCTGCAGAAAGAGGGCACTTTACTTCCATGCTGGCATCTTCACCCACCAAACCATCTATAATGACAGAATTTTAAGTGACTGTGTACGAATTAATCGGACTACATAAATAATACTATTAAAGTTAAGAAAAGCAGGTCTTAAAAAAATGTAGCTACCTGGAGTTGCACCAAGAAAAGGATACTCAGAGTCTAAGAATAAGCCGCATTCTATTGCCACTATTCCATGTTCCTCAGCCATTTTGCGCCTTGCTACAGGTTCGTTAGAAATGCCGTACTGTGTACCTTTTGTACTGAAGTTACCATATAATATGGAGTGAACTAAGTTTTTGCAAGATGTCGTAGCCTTCATTCCACACACCCTGCCAAAATTTGAAGCAGTTAGTAACTTCTTCCTCTCTGTATTCCACAGGCGACAGCTTGATTGCAACACTGTAATTTTCTGTAGCTGATCTCTCTCTTCTTTAGTCCGCACGAGGCCAGCGAGAAAATTATTATTTTTTTTCGTCGAGCTCTGATGCTGTTATTGCACTCTCTGGTTCATCTCATTTTGTCTGTACCAAATCACAGTGCTCATCTGCAGCGTAAAGTTTTTTTTCTCGCTCCCACTTGTTTCTTGGTTTTGTGCAACCTTTGATGTTTCCTGTTTCCCCTTGCTCATTTCTGTTGGTCGACGAATTTTTTCGTGTACATTCCAAGAACAAAAATGAGAAAAACATGTATGTATTAGTTTTTTTTTTTAAATTTGCTTCCATTAAATTTAGTACTGTACAATGACAAATATTTTATAGCCAGGTCACCGCGCCAAGTCTATGTCAACATAGATCCGTTGCTAATCTACAATTGTTATAATCACTATGGTCTGATTAAAATAGTTTGAATTCTATTTACTATCTGTAGAAGTGAACAGCTCGGCGCCCGAGTCCCTTTTAGCATGTCGTCACGCCTCCCTTGTAGGGCACCGGCAATTTGCCCCCACTCCCACTTTGAAAATCAATGATCTATATGATCAGCCATATTATTAATTCTACGATTTTGAATAGAAATATAATCTTTTGTGCAAACAAAAACTTTACTTATTTGATCACGTAGAGACAAACAATAATATTATATTTTGAATCTACATATGTCTTTAATGCACAAGTAGAAGCAGTAGTAATATATTTTGAATCTACATATTTTTTATGCATAATTGAGTATATTTTTATCAATAAATCTTTCATTGAATGCATCTTTATCGTTCAAAGGATCAGCTAAACTAGCAATTCTACAATTTTGGAGAGAAACATAATTTTTTGTTTAACTAAAAACTCTACTTGTTTGATCTTGTAAAACAGAAGAAATAGTATTGTATTTTGAATCTATATATATATATATATTTAAAATCTGAAACAATAATATTGTATCTTGAATCAACATATTCTTTTAATGCGTAATTAGAAACAATAGTATCGAATCTTGAATTAGCATTGTTTTTTTTAGCATAAGCGGAGATGAAGTATTAGATAATACTGCTTTGTATCTTGAATCTACGTGTGTTTTTACAGTATAATCAGAAACAATACTATTGTAATTTGAATGTAAATATTTTTTTAAATCACCAGCAATATTTTTGTATATTGAATTTGCATATTTTTTAAAATCAGAACCAATAGTTCAATATCTAGAATCTACGTCTTTTTTTGAAGCATAAATATTTGTGTCAAAAATTCTATTTAAATATATGATTAGTGATTTCCCATATATATATAATTTAATAACAAAAAAAAATATCATAAAATCTTTAACCTCTCGAAAAAAGATATAACACAATTAAACATAGATTTCCCACAAATAATTGAATTAAATTCTGAATTAAATTATCATCTTAATAAACATTTATTAAAGTAATTAAATAAATAATTAGGAATATTACCCCCAAATGAATCAAAATAGAAAACATCATAATTTTCTTTAAAATAACAAACCCAATGAGTACCTGCATTTGATGAAATGTTAAAATTAACCACAGCACATTCATACTTGTGCATAGTTTTTGGTAATTCATCAATAATATAAAAATTTCTGAAATATTCAATAATTAGTAATTTTACATATTTTTCAATATCAATATTAGTAATGGGGATATATTAAAATTTTTTATGGTTGTCCTCTTTTTGCAACCAAACCACTTCTTGATTTATTTTACATTGCTGAATTAAGTCTCTGTTGTTCTTCTGATTCTTTTTTATTTTTTCTAGTTTGTTCGACAGAATTATAAATTGCAGTAGTTCCTCCAGCTAAAGCTCCGAGTGCCCCTAAAGCGGAAAATATAATTGGTAAAAATCCTCCATGATGTAAACCACTTCCATATTTTTCTTTTAATATTTTTTTTAAGTTTTTTTATTGACAAAGTTAATTTGAAACATTCCCCTTCTTTTAATTTTTAATTTTTTCTCTTAAGGTGTTCTTTTGTTAAAAATTTATCTATACCCAAATCTCTTAACTGATCAATGGGCATATTAAAGTTATATTGGTTATTTTCATTTATATAGAATAAATACAATTAATTAATACATTTTCATACCCCATCCTAATTTTCTTTTTGTAAACATAGTTGAAGCAACCACTGCTGACCCAATTTTTTCACCAATTGGTGTATATTTATCTAACATAATTTCTTTTGATTCTTTTTGTAACATTTTTGTCAGTTTCATGTCTAGATTCTAAATCTTTATGATCTCTATAAGCAATATCATGATATTTACATGCTTAATCTAATTTATTTATTACTGTGCCTCCTCTTTCTAATCTTTTGTTTAATTTTGTAAAGGTCAAATGTATTTCAGCTAAATTTAAATTATTTAATGCCCAATTTATTATACCTTTACCATGATGTCCAGAGTTCTAAAATGAATGTGGAATTACATTTAAAAATCTTATTAGATAATATATTCCTTTTGGATTATTAATAACAAAGTCAGAAGACTTATTGTTCTACATATTCATCATGTTTACTTTTTCATTGTAATAGTTGTTATTACCGACATTTTCTTTACCATGAATAACTAATAATAATAATCTATCGATCAATTTTCTAACATCGCCCATCCAAATGTATTCTTTTGGGAAAATATTGTAGTTTCATACCTTCTCGAGATCTAGTACAAATCATTCTTTCAGGTGTACTTGGTACTGATATTGAATGTGAATTTTTTATACATATTTGATGAATTGGTCTAATTATAATTTTGTACATCCAACCTTTATTCGAATTTATTTGATTATCAGGATCATATTCTTGAAATACGGCATTTGTTGCTTTAAGAATGTCTATATCATTTTTATAGTCATTATTATTGTATTTACCCTCTAGATCTAATTGAAATTTTTTTGTTAACAAATTAGAAAGTCCTTCTGCTAATGTATATTCTTTGTCTTTAACTTTTAGTGTACTCTATCGTTACTATTGTATCACCAATGTAAAAATTATGTTTTTTTCCCCACGTAAACCATATTGTTCATCAATTACATTAATTTTTTTCAGAAATTTCTTTTGCAAGTTTTATACTAGAAACAGATGCGGCACATGTCAATTTTTTTTATGGGTATAATATCCATTTGCTCTTCTAAATTCGGTAATTTATGTTCTGAAAATAGTTCTCTTTCAAATGATGTTTCTTCTGGTGTTGGTGGATAATCTAATATTTTTTCTGCTACTGGAACTAGTGTCGTTATTAAATTTTTATTTTCTTCACTTACTTGTGCTACTTTTTTTTTTTTAACCAATATTTCGTAATTCGTCAATTAAAGGTAGCTCTTTCTTCTTATTTTTTTTCCTATTCTGCTTCATGGTTCTTTTTATAATTCCTGCACTTTTCAATGAGTAATTTATCTCGAGAAACATCCTGTGATAAATATTTCATTTATATATAATATTCTCATAAATGAGTTGCAAAAGTATTGAGAGTTTTGAGAGACAAACTCTTCCCCCAACAGAGCAAACTAGGAGGAATTTAAATGTTTACAATAATAGAATTGGATTTGATATTCCTGTAGGTGATGGTTTTTCTTTACCAAATGACACTTATGTTTATGAACAATATATATTACTAAAGTGAGGTAAAGTTGGAGATGAAACAAAGCATGATAAATGATATAATATTGATGTTTGTTCTATCATTTTTCCTTTTCAGTTTTATAGAGTTGAAATCTCAAAACATGGCAATATTATTGAAGTTATTGATAATCCAGGAATAGCATCAACGATAATGAATACTTTTTTAAGATTTGCACGTGAACAAAATTATTTAGAATTAACTTATGTTGATGATTATTATAGGGTAAAAGTAACTCGTAGTGATAAACCAAATGAAACAATATATCCTCTGAGATACCTGTTTGGTTTTATTCGCGATAACAATGAAATTTATTGGAAATGTTGTTATAAAATTACTTTTATTCGTATTTTGTCTAATAACATTTGTTTATTTGTTTATGAAACAAAAAATGCAGATGGCGCGGTTCAGAAAAGTTATGCCGATCCAGATAGAATTGTTATTCAAAAATTAGAAATTATGTGGCCTATTCTTGAATACGAATCTAACAGCCATTGCAATTAAAGAAAAAATATACAAAAACCCTAAAATACAAATTAATTTTAATTATTGGCAATTTTCAGAAAAAGAAGCCCCTCCTGGATCAACTGTTTTTAACTTTGACATAAAATATCAGTTTAGTAATTTTCAATTTGACATACCCGATTTAGTAATTGTAGGTTTTAAAACTAATAGAAATAATCATGCTGAACAGTTATTGAATGCTTCCATGTTTGATCACTGTAATGTAAGAAATATTTCTGTAAAAAATGGAAGAAACGAAATTTTCCGAAAAGAAGATTGGAATATAGATATTGGAAATAATTTTTGTGATAAAATGTTTCTTGCTTATAATGATTTCAGAAATTCAAAATAAAAAATAAAGGGTTAAATGATATGAAAAATGGGAAATAAATTCATGATATAGAATTCTCTTAAAATCTTTAAATTATATGTTTTTGAATCTGTTTTAATCTTTATTCATATTTCCCATAAATAAGCTTGCTAATTTGGCTTAAATGTCCTTTATTTTACTTGATTCTCTTAATTTTAGCTTAAATTTACTTGACTTAAAACTCACACGAAAAGTACACCGCATTAAAATAAATGAAGATTTGCTTGATTTTTGCTCAGGTTTGCTTGTTTTTGAGAATCTGAAGTTATGGTCAAATGAAGCTTCCAGAAACTTGATTTTTGGCTTAAAATGCTTGATTTTTTAAAATGAAAAAGTGAGCTGAGCTAGGATCGGCAATTGCAATCTACGGACAAGACATTTCTCGCTCTGATATGTTTAAAGCACTGAAGTGTGTAGGTGTAGAGAGAAAACCACGTACACAAGGACACAAGAGGCTGAGCTTCCCACAATATGTATTTGTAGCTCAGGAACGCTTGCAACAGTTAATCTCCGTAGGCTACCAACATCATCCGAGAGATGCTAGGAAGACACAAATCAAAACTACCACTAGCTACTGATCAAAAGAATTCTAAGAGACTTACGTGGAAAGAAATTTGGTTTAATTTAAAAATAAATATTTTGGTGGAAACAGCATGAATTAAATAAATATCTTTGCAGATACTAAGTATTAGGCAGCAGCTATTTTTTTTTTTTTCAATATTTACTTTGCTTTGTGTGGCTGTAAGTATGAATGTAACCCTCTCGTTCGTATCAATTATTTGCAAATAAAACGTAATTATGTCGCTTTAATTTATTTAAGTTATTTCAAAATATGAAAATTATATTTAAAAAATAATTTTTCCACACCAACTCAGTTAGGAGAACATGAGACTTCAGTTCAGCGTTCCGTAGGCATATAGATAAAGCAACTTTAACTACCTGACGATTCAAGATGGCGTAAGTAAGCCAGATTAATTCCTTAAACATCGTTAATCATTTTACGGCGTAGTCTCTGTATTGAAAATTCAGCATACTTAAGTTAAAATAAATACTGATCGCTGCGACCGCTCTTGTTATCTTCTGTAGCTGGTTCCGCTGGTCGTGGGCCTTTGTGTTCCCTCGCAAGGCTGTCGAGTCTTAGGTACGTCACTAGAGTCCTCACCGTAGTGCACGCGATCGCGGTAGCTTAAACTTGGCCTTCGATGTAATACGCGCAGGTAGCGCGCACAGACTTAAACTATTCATCTTCAGATGCTGCGCGTCTTCGCCCTTTCATCAGTCTGCATTTCTGTACGGGACTCGACCAATTAACCGGCAAAATAAAAATCTCTCAGGCCGACGACCCTCTAGGTCATCGCCTGCCTGACGGAAAAACCAAGATTTCTAAAAGCCTTCAAAACTGCATACTTAAACGATGCCTTTAAAAATCATGTCAATCACGAGACGGCTAAATCATATTTTACACATACGTCTTGCGTTACCATAGCAACCAACTAAGAAATTCCTGTATACAAAGCGACCCACGTAAAAATTACTTTCTGAATGAAAACAGAAAGACTTAAAACATAATTGCATAAAAATACGTTTTCCGATGTTAAAAACTACTTTCAATTAATGATATGAATTAGAGCCGGAGTAAATAAAATATATCTGCCGGAAACAAATAATAGGTAAAACGAACAAATATTATGTTAGCATAAACATCACGAAAATAAAATGATATAACTGTGCTAGGTACAAGTAGCGATTATTTGAAGCGTTACGTCACGAAAGAACTAATTTGATTTGCTTTTAAATGAAACAGTAAACTCTTGAATACAATGTCGAAACTTGGAAATTTGTTATTCAGTTCGCTCCCAACTGAACTGAGTGCCCTGTGTGACAGTGTGTCCGGTAGCGTATATGCAGTGATATATTTTCTTTTCAATGCTAAATCTTAAAAGTGCTTACTTTACCTCTAACAACCTATAAGTTGATATCAAAAGGTGGCAATAAACCATGAAATACGTTTCGAAAATTTGACCTGAACGTATAAACGTTCTTAAGACATCTGAGTTCGTGACTGTGTGAAATTACGTATTGGAAGCTACACAGTAGATGTACGAATATCAGTTGGAAAGGAAGAAAAAAATTCATAAAACGAGACAGAAAATATTATCAAAACTCTTATTACGTATACCAAATAAACAATACAAACTTTGTGATACTTTTCTCCCAGGACAACATTTTTGTCCTAGATTTTCCCAATTTGTTAGTAAATTAGGACGTACCTCTTCGTCGGCAGGATGCATTAATAAGACCCTTGTGGTCTGCCGCATAATCTTCTTTGTGGAGGCACGTATTCGTCAGTGTAATTTTAAGATTATAATTGTTAATCATTTACATAATTCCGTCATAAAATAGAATGTAATGAGAAAGCGAAATACAAGACGTTTAATTTCACGCACAGATTATATACATTTCATTGACGGCGTGGAATAAAGTAAAGAAAAACCCCGCACCAAGTGAGATGTTTTCAGGATGACATGGGATATTCAAAAGTAACCTAGTTTGTGTTATAAATAATAATTTCTTGACCGCGATTTCTACCACATGCGTTGTTGTCAGGTAGGTTTACATTTCCCGCTTTTATGTTTTTGACCTCGAAAATATTTTCTTGGGTGGCCTTATTATGTAATTTCAACATGCTTAAAGATAAGTGCCGTTAGCGACTCTATGGCAGCGATATAGGGAAATAGAGTTTCTCGTAATTGTCATTATGTGGTATTCCGAACAGCATATATTTACAGATGTATTTGTGATAACTAGGGACAGGTGCTTTTCGCGAAGATATTTAAGGCTCTACTGGGCTTCAATATAATACGTCCACAAACCTAACTTCCTTTGGTTATTGGCCGCGTGTCTACGTGACAAGACATGTTCTTATTTGGTTGGGCCAATCGTAATAAAGTACTCAGTTATTGGACGTCCATGATTCGCGGGCAGACGCTTGAGGCATATGACATTTAAAATCATCCAACCACGAAAGTGCATATGAACAAAAGTGTTTTGGAGTATAACTGGTCTCGAAATCTTTTCGCGAAAAAACCTGCCCCTAGTGATAACGCATAAATTTGGCAACGTTGTGGGCTCTGTTATGAAATACACTTTCTGCTTGCTTTATGATAGATTATTATAGTGTCTTGAACCACACATTACGTTTATACAGTGAATTATCAATTATATGTGATATTTGTTTCCTTTTATATTTCCTAATATGTAACACTTCTAAAATTAACTTACTTCTCTCTCTCTCTCTCTCTCTCTCTCTGATAGAATTTTCCAGATGTGCCCAGTTTATTTTGAGCGTCGTGAGATAACAGCACTGAGCTCATAGACAAGTTCGTCATTTGTATAGTGGTGACATTACATGTAAACATAAGCGACAAATAATACACTGGTTTTAAGTATATGCGATAAAACATGCATTTTTCATAAATGTAGTAAAACAGAATATTTATCTTCAGCGACGTTGTTTACTTGGAACACCCTCAATACGTGGCTATTATCGCAATACTTTCTTTCATAAAGTGTCCTATATTTATATAAAGACATTCACCCATGAGGCTTCCGAAAGACATCCATATTGACATACTGAGTTGCAGAACACAATTTCATTTCTCCTCGCACGTGTAGTTACATCGTAATCGTTTCATCTGAAGGCAGCAAAATGTTACAGAATATGACCCAAGGCATGTGTTTCAAAACTTTGCCCTGGCGTAAGGTCGTATTCCGTTACCTCTGCAGTGTACCAAATGTGCACGCAAGTTGTTCCGTTGCCTGTCTAGAAGCACTCCTGTGTACACTATACGTCATTCTACTTTGTTCCAATCTCGCGCATCAGCTGCATGAAGTACTAATGTGACGTCACGTTGGCGAGAATTGCTGGAGGTAACATGTCGCAAGTTAGGTTAGAAATATGAAAGATCTTCAACAGTGCCATTTGTTAGTGTAGATGCCCATATAGAAGATGCATTTGTGTAGTTTTGAGTATGTTTAAGCAATGTTATGTAAGAACATAAAATATTAGTGTCAGCAAAGTAAGGTCCAAGGGTATAAAGTTTGTTTACACGCTGTACAGTCTTCATATTTATATTCAACCAATGACGAAATAGTCGTACGGCTGTTGTGCCCGTGCATTCTTTATTTGTGCACTAAATAAAGAATTAAATAACGAAATAATATAGCATGAGTTTTCCACTTCTGCCCACAGGGGGGTTTAATGACACGAACTGCGTCATAGAATAATGAATGAAGGGGAGGGGGAGGGTTGTTGTGTGAATATAAGAAAGACGTATTAATATGATTAGATGAACAGGAGAGTGTTTTTTTTTCTGCAGAAAGGGGGGGAAGGAGCAATACGATCACTCCCAGGCTTAAACAAAAACACAGACCTCTCTAATTTTGCGAGCCGAAGCCTCCTCACGAAACCTACCCTCCTTCTGTTGTGTCCTTTTTGAAGCTTCGCTGTTACAGTTATCAGGACTTTCACCAAGACTGGTGAAGTTGTTTAATTATGGGGGGAAAAAATAGGTGAACCCGAAACAAATTAACGTCATATATCTCGAAATACTTTCCATGGCATTTGAATTTGTACCCCTCTGTGGCTGTTTGCTTGTTAGTTTTAGAAAATATTCAGAAACTTATGTATTACCTCGCTTCGTATACGTTTTAGAGCGTCACACAAATAACTCTTCAGAAAAGCACCTTCACAACTTACCTGTTTAGATGCTACAGGGATAAGTGATGAAATATTTTAATTCCTCATATTTTGTGGTATTGTCTCACTGAATGAAACAATGTTGTAAGTGCACAAAATAATTAAGAAGGAAATATATTTCTAATTTTTGCCTTAAGAGTTTTATTAAAATTTCGTAGTTTTAATATTTTGCCATTGATCCTTGCTGAGTGTGTGTCCGTGCACTCGCTTATGGTGATGAAAAGGGGAGAGGAAGGGGAAGGGGGAAACTTTTCCTCCCACACATTACAGTATATTATTCTATGTGTTTGGGGGGGGGGGAGAGGATCATTGCATCATTGTGTATAGGAGGGATGGGCACTCCTGAGTTTTCTATAGGTTGTTCGTGGTAAAGTGAGCATTTTTGAAATCCCTACTTACATGAACAATGTGTATTCTTCTTCTATCGTCACTTTATTCATGCGTTGGCCAAATGAAACTTGAAAATTATTATAAAAATAGATATTACAAATTTGCTCATTCTAACGCTCATGGGCTTTATAAAAAAACAAACAGGAAAAGGAATAATTTCAGGATGCACAAATGTTTACGCAACACTTTTAATTTAACGTTTAAAAGTGGAAATTTTCCCTCCGTTGTGACCAACTTTATTGGGCACAAGCAGTCAGTGTGCGTGTTAAAATATATGCAGGTAGGGCCATGGCATTTTTCAAAGGTTGATTTAAAAATTGCTTCATTAAGTGTGAACAGGCTTTAGTAGCTGCTTTAGCGTATGTAACTGAACTCGAATAAAAGAGAAATATTGCGCCAACTACGCCTGGCAGTCAGGCGACCGCGCAGTACGTCAATGTCAATGCGGAAGTAGGCCGACGTGAACGCGGCGTTGTCTAGCGCGCCATCAATGAGAGAGAGCTCATGGGCTGGAGTATGAATACAACATTCTACATCGGTTAACTCCGGGGGCAGGGTCGGCATGGATGAGCCGAGAGGAAGCTGGTGACAAGCGCTGCGCTACGGAAGTGCGTATTAAGTTAAATCAGTCGGGAGCAAGTAATATTATGTTCTCAGTAGCTGGTTACTGAATGTTATGAGCTGTTCACGGCTTTTAAAGCACATTTTAAATGCCTGCTTAGGATCTACTATTAATTATCATTTTGTATCCTTCCGCCACATGTAGTATTACCAGTGCCACGGTTTAAAACCAAAAATATGTGCATTAATGTTAATTGGATTTCAATATAATATTCGAAAGCAAATTAGAAAACCATTCGTAAGAGTAAATTGACATTCGACGACTATAAAATGTTAACTTGTATTTAAAAATGTTACAAACGACAGCAAAAGAATTAATTTAGATAACAAAACCGAACCTTCAACTTTTGGACATATAAATAGCAGAGCAATAAAAACATATATGTAGTTTTAAATGAAAGTAAACTGGAAAAACGTAATCTGAATATATGGTTTTAGAACTGAGCCTAAATATTTAGCTTAAAGAGTTAGCCTGAAAACAGCCTGAGAAACCTAGCTTAAAAACTGAAATTTCGTGTGTGATTTAATCTTGTTTTGGATGGACATAGTATTTGTTTTAAAGTTCGCATTATTTGTAAATGTCTAGAGTAAGAACGTCGAAGAAACGGTGTTACAATGCATTTACGACCTAAGCACAATGAACGCGTGTGTGCATTTTTAATTTCACTCGAATCGAATACTGTTCATCAAAGCACAAAATGTATTAATTATGGAATCAAAAGTTTCAATATTTGGACTTGTGAAGTTATTCCTCGCGTTCGTAAACATAGCAAGTACACAATTTAAAATCAAATTGATAACTTACATAAATCAACTGAAAACAAAGATGTTACTATCAAAGACATAAAAGTCCCAAGGCATACCAAGTCGCACCAAATCTTGCAACTCGTTCAAAAATGGTACTAAAAATACATATATAATAATTACAACCAGTTACGTTTATATCGTTTTGTTAAGTAATTTTAAAAGTCCATTTGCTCCTTTCTTTATTTTTGTAACGACATCTTCATCACAATATACATGTGATTTGCCAGTTTTATTTCCGCTGCCTTCTTTTTAATTTAAATATATTATAATTTTTGTTGTTTAAACTATTTGAAAATATTTGACCAAGTTATGCAGTTATGTATGGTCTCATATGTCTAATTCCTAAAATCATTTAATTGTTTTCCTCATCTCTGCTAGAGCCTAACAATCCTCTTTTTAATGTTCTTTATTATAACGTTGGAGAATTCACAGTCCATAAACATTAAAATGCATATACGTGTGTAATATCGTTGTTTCCGTTCCTTATATTTAACTATTTAACTTCTATAGTAGGTTTCATGTAGGATAACGCTGGCGTGGCAGTCAACTTGTTATTAAACCGTACTCATAAGTATAGGCTATTCACGGTAAAGTGAGCACTTTTGAAAGCCCTCTTATTTGGAATAACAGTCAATAAATATGTTTTAGTCTAGCTTTAGACGTTAACTTCCGAGTGCGGTGGAATCTACAATCTGTGTTTATTTATTACGTGGCAATATTTATTTTAAAAAAGGCGACTAAAGGATTGGATACGGCTGAAAATAAAAAGTAACTAAGGCACCAAAAGTACTCACTTTACCGTGAACAGCCTATACACCTGTTGCTGAGGTAACTTCCTACAGATGACCATACGCGTATTTGTAAAATTAAAACTCCTCCTTATTCATTATACTCGTCCCGGACTAGTGAGTGAAGAGATAAGCTTCTAGGAGCTTCTATTTCATTTTCATTAACAGCTTTAATGTGTATTCATCGTCAAAATTTAAATCGAGGCAGTGTATTTTAGAGGATGGGGAATAGTATATCTAACATTTTAAAATGTGTATAATTCGGTCAGTATTTTACGAAAGTTAAATTTAAAACCATCTAATTACACTTACTGGGTCGCCATTTTATTAATCAAATTTAATTCCGTAACACTGTCGCCATTACGTACATGAATAATGTAGGCGCTGAACGATTCTTGGAAGTAACCTGTGCGGGAAATTACACAGTGTGTAAAACACTCTCTTATTTTGTACATTATGTATTCCGGACACCGTTTATTTGTGCATAAATGTAACAGAATATAATATTTCTCATGTTTAGGAAATTTTAAAACGTTCTCTGTTCTGTAAGACGTATTAAGGTTCCTCTAAACAAACAGTTTTAAATTTAACCTCCATACAACACTGGCAGAAGCATGCGCATTTGAAAATGGTGTAGTTAATGTACCCCACAATATACATTCCTCTGTAAAGTAGTGTCTGTAATTGTTATTTACTTCATTGTATAAACCAACCAATGATTAAATTCACAGGATGAACTTGAATACTGAAGTCTGTTCGGTGTCTTCGAACAAGTTTCCGCGATCGAATTCCGGTTAAGACGTGATGTTTGTGTTCCATTTTTAGCCTACTGTTATAATTATGCCTTATGGCAATAATCATAAATTAATGGGTTTGGGGGTCATAGCTTGTAGATGTATGATAGATGGCAGAGCTTGAGGTAAATGAGGGATTTTAATCATGTTAGATGACACAGATAATACAACATTGTACTCTTAACTGATGTAATATAACTGATGTATTATGTTAAACTACATTATTATTATGGATACTTAGCGCCTTGTTACTTATTATATGCTATGGACTGCCCCAATCTTAATCTTGATGTCAGAGGCTGTGTCATTTTGTAGATCGGTTAGCGACGAACGGACACACCCATTCTCCTGTCCTTCCCTGAAGCTGGCCGGAGTTGGAAAGGTGTCGGGCTCTGCCTTACAGTGGCTTATATGGGTGCGTCGTTTAGGCATCCAGGTCCCCAATCGCTGGCTGATGGAGAGGTATTTTTGCAAGCAGCCTCGCCCGGTGGTTGCTGCAATAAGTTGTCGCAATTCCTGGTGTCCTGATTTATTGAAAGTCGTGCTGGCGGGTTTATGTGTGGATTCCCAGTTGGGGCCCTTCTATACATTCATAACACTACTTTCCGAAGGAAAAGTAGACTTTTGAGATCTTCTTCCTGCCTGTATGATTGTGTGTGTTTGTTTTGCATGTGTGACCCCGTTAAAAAAAAAAAAAAACTTTTGAACCAGTGCAATGAATTTTACCTGTTGTCCGACAGTTCCGGCGAGGCAACAATTTGTAACTATACTGGTTGCATGTTTACCGTACGAACGTTCAGAATAGCTCATATACTATAGTACTGTAATTACCTAGGCATAGGAGTTTGCCGCTCCCACCTCGTACTTACGGAGTCGAGAATTCGTGTGTGGTATTTATCCCGTATCACTCATTCTGTATACTGAATCAACTTACGTCTCAAGAACACTAAACCAGTGCTAAAATATGTACTTGTATTTCAGATATAGATGCTGAAAAAAAGGGAACTGATGGGTTTGACAATGGCCATGCTCACTGCAAGAAGCAAATTGGTAATAAATCTGCTGTGACTTCGGTTTGCCTGCAAGAAAGAATAAAATATTTCCGGGAAATGTTGGCAAGGCAAACCCTTATGTGCTTAGAGCTTCGGTACATGCATACATTTCAGATGTTGCTGAATTATAAATAACGAAATCATCCTTCAGGACCGAAGAAATATAAAAAAAAAATAAAGAAAAATATTGAAGTACTATGAAGACCTCTGGAATTTAGAAAAATGAGTATGATTTAGTTACTGAATTGTTACATGCAATGTCAGTTAAACAGAATCTGTATTTTCAGGGAAATAAGGCATGGTATTGATTGTTAGAACAAAAAAAATTACATGATATTGTCAGAAGAACGTTGAGAATGAGTGATAGCAGTAATTTTCTTCTGGCAGATGATGGTTAAAGAAGACAGAAGCACAGTCGAAGACATCGAAATAACTTTTCATGGCTGGAACACATAGAAGCAGCAGCAAACAGTTCACAAAAATTTACATTATTGGTACATATAAAGAAGGAAAGTATATATTAAAAAACGTTATTCCAATTCTTTTCACTTTGCTTTCTATTGAGAAGAAAGGAACATACACTGGGCTCTTTGGTTTAATTTTGGAGAAATCTCTGGAGTTAAACCCATAGTCATTTTAGACTTTGGGTCAGCCACCATAACACCACTTAAGTTAATGTTTTCATCAATTATTAATGGCTGATTTTCCCACAAAAAGAAGTGTATGTGGAGGAAAATACAAAATGTAGGCTAAACGAATGAGTACACAGAAAAGTAGAAGGTGTGGGACTCAGCACCTGGATGCGTGCACCCCTGGCGTTGGCTAGGGAAATGTCCCGAAGATGGGCCACAGTTCAGGATAGTCCAGCCGCAATAACTGTATCCTTGGCATGTGAATGACAAACTGTTATCAGGTCGCTCCAGTGGCAATTTTTGGAATTCGATCAAGCACAAAATTTATTTATTTTTAAGCATGACTTGACATATTTGTAATTTTCATTAATCAATCTAAAATGTTTTTTTGTGGTATCCCAACAAGTTAATGCTGAATTTTTATATAATATATAATAATTTAATACAAAAAATTTACTTACTCAGAACCAAAGCACAAATAATGTATTTATTATTGTTATAATTTTGAGAAGATTATTGTTGTTATAACCCCAGTTCAGTAGGCAAAAATATATATTAATTTTTAGTCACACGAATTTGAGTTTTTTTTTAACACTTTGCTCATTTATTTCTTAATGATTTTTGCATTATGCTGTATGTACTAATAATAATAATTACTATGCATGTGTGTGAGTGCTGGGATGTTTGTAGTTATTTCCACTAAGTCTCTCCTATGCTGCAAACTGTAGCATCTGAGTGGAGGATGCCTAACATGCTACACAGTACACTTCGAGGTGTGGAAGAACGATTAATAATTTTAGAGTGATAAGTAATCTGCACCTGAAATTTACAAAACGGCAGCATTGATTAAGTGCCTCAAACACCTCTGTTTTCAAGGAATTCATATGAAATTTACTAACGATGACTTGGAATGCTTGTACAGGCGGGTAACACTCATTACACTCGAGTTGACTAAGTTGATAAAGTGAAGTAAAGCAAGGGCATATTTAATACTTGTTCACAAGTGTCTTATTATGACACTGCGCTGTATTATTGGCCCTAAGACAAAAAACCTTGACCCATAATAACGAAATGCCAGTAATTTTCGAAACAGTGCCTAATGTATTAGGGAACTGAAAAATTCGCGTTATTTTTGACACCAACCTAGAATTCATAGTACTTTATATATTCGAGCCGGCATCTTTTCTCCACTGGTTGCTGATAAATGTTAAGTCACTCCCTTTCTGAGTGGACTGCACGTGATCGGGACATACAATTGTGAAGTGTTCATTTATTGGCGCAGAGTTACCCGGGGCGTGTCAAATAAAGAATGGTACAATGACACACGTATTGCAAAGGAAAAGTATTTTAAGTTTAGCATGTCCTCAAATAATAACGCGAATTTTGCATGTCTCTACTAATATAATGCACATGCCCTGTCACAAATATAACAATGTGTCATGAATCCTCTTTTGTGTAAAAATTTGTTTGTGGTTTTTCTCTTTTCACTACAGTATTATACGTCCAACTTTTCTTTAAAGTAGAAAAATATTAACCTTTATGTACGTTATGTGGCTTCATTGCGCAACCTCATTATTTTTTAAATAATGTAGATAAATGTACAAAGTTTAAACAATTTTGTATGTGTCTTTAAATAACGAATAAAACATTTCTGCACTATTCACTGGTATTTTGTACTTGCAGATATAAAACAGTATGTTTAACTAAGGATTACATGTCAGTGACAACCAGAGGCAGTCGTAACCTACAAAATGCAAAGAAGTTAAGTTTTCTCTTATTTTATGTCAGCTACATCACGAGTTGCAGCTTAAGATAATATGTGTACAAATTTCAAATATCCCAGTAGGTATGCTGACATTTCATTATTTTCAGCTCGTTTTGTAAATAATACTCTTTTTTTAAACGTGAGACTTAACTACGTCTTAATCAACAAACAATCCTCAGAAATCAGGTAAGCACCACAGTATGCATTGATGGCGCAGAAAATTGTCATTCTAATAGCATACGTACATTCAACTATATATTATTTTTGGCTCTTAGGGAAAAATTTACAATTAGAAAAGTCACGCTAATTTTTTGAAAGAATCATGCCTCTTCAGCTCGGAGATAAATAATCATGAAATTATATTTAATAAGTATTCCGAATTGGGCAAACGCCACGTAGATGCTTGCTAGCAAAAATGCTGATCCACTGAACATTCTGTTCGGCCTGTACCCCATCAACCTTGGCCAACGTCCATGTTCTGGTAAGCCGGTCCGAACTTCAACGTTATACGACACAATTGTCTATCACGTAAAATGTTTTCCTCTCCCCTCTAGTAATTTCAGTCTACATAAAGCAGCGCTTATTTACTTCTGCAACTGGTGACTTTAGAAATACTTACAAAGGGCTACTTGCCATATCTTTAGCCTGATGACAGGAGTCAACAGTTCTAAGTAAGTACAATCTAGGTTGTTAAAACTCAATTTACACCAAAATCATTACGGCTATACAAATACAAAATCCTCAAAGTCATCAACGTTCCTATCACCGTCACGGGCAACGAATGCAACCAGTTGAGGTATTTTCTCGATCCAGCAAAATGGAACCAATAACTACATTTTATAACTAAATCGCACTCAGAACCATAGATTTTAACCATAAATGAAATAATGTGAACCAGATTATAGATATGAAACCTTCCTTAAATATAAATCGTAATTTAGAATCTTATAGTGCCGCAGATCGTTACAGTGTGTTCTTACCTGCTAATTCAAATTAAGTTACGTGAGGTAACTCGTTTATCAAACTGAATGCATTCATGTTTATGAATGACTAGTTCACAGTGATAAAAATCGTCGATCACTAGACAAATCTTCTAGAATACAGATGTTTATGTCACTCTTCACCTTTAGAAGTGAATGCACCGCTTACAATTAATGTATTCATTGCAAATAACAATGCGCATACTGCTGTGGTAAAATTTTAATTGCCAACTAAAAAAAAAAATACTCTGATTTATATGCAAATAGCACGAAACTACGTCAGTTCTTTGAGCAACTAAAAAAGTAAAACTTTTACATACTGAAGACAGGAATATAAAAATAGTAGTAAATATTTAACTAATACATTTTTTAAATGTTGAGAAGATATTATTACAGCGAATCTTCGTATTACGTATTGAGCATTAAAAATAATATTAAACATTTTAAAAAAGTTCTTTTGGGATAACAATTTTCCATTTCTGCAAAAAATAGTTATCGTTACAACAATTTACATCTACTGAACACTACAGTATATAATTTAATAACTTTTAAAAATCAACCATAGGTTTTTTTTTTATTTTACGTGAATTATTGTCCACTCAATGGTTGCATAAAACAGAAAGAAGTAAGTGTCAACTTCCTGAATTTATTGCAATGTGTAAGTTCTGCCAACTAAATTTATTTTTTAAAACATTTACAAAATTTTATATTTATTAAAATTTTACGCCATTTACAAATAGTTCTTTATATTATCTAGTACAAAATAGTTGACATATCGCATAAAATAAACTTCCGGATTTTAGATAATTTTTTCGTTAAGAAACACATTTATACGAGCTTCATGATGTACTGTAGGTACTATCTGAAACAAAGTTCGTTAAGGTGGTAACTTGTCACTTGAAGATTTTATTTCGGCTATAATTGTTTGCCCTGGAATTTAAATGACACTTCATTGTAACACTACCAAAAGTCTTTCGCTTTTGCTTATCCACACTGAAAGTTTGTCGATTTTTGTAAATTATGCGGCAAGTCTTTCACATAAAAATAGTGTTAGAGTTTTCCTTGAACTCACAATTTTTGACACCCACGTGATTCAATTATACGACGGTTATTTCACAAACGTTCTGCATACACTGTTTGTGTAGATACATAATCTTGTAAGCACCACTGGTAGTGTCTGCAGGAACCGTAGATCCGCGACGACCGTGAAATATCATCTGGTAGTAACTCAGTTTACCACACCACGTTGAGGAAATTCGAGGGGTACTCAGGTCCGGTGTCCCAGGGAGACGCCACGAGACAGCCACATAGGATAGTCAGTCCGTAGAGGTGTGCACCACGTATCCGTAGCTGCTCCGTTGGGTATGCTGGTAGTTAGTAGTCACCCAGATCGCCACACTGCAGGATAATAGGGGAGGACTACGATCAGGTGTCCCCAGAAAGGCGTTATGAACCAGAAACATAGGATACCCAATCCGCTGTGGTGTTAGATCTACGGCTGGCCATGCTTGTAGCTAGCGAGTTCTCGTCACACTCCCTGGTTGTACTGTAGTATGGGAGGAATCATGGTCCAGAGTCCCATGACGATCGATAGGGGACAGCTGCATAGGAGACACATAGTCCTTAGCGTGCACCACGCTGTGATGAACCGCCGAATGGCCGTGCTAGTAGCTAGTAGTTAGCAATCTCGCAACACTCTCTGGGCGCGCTCCAGGAGGGAGGGGGGACTACAGTCCAGTGTCCCCGTAGATGCGCTACGAGCCGGCCACGTAAGATATCCAATCCGACGTGTGTGCCACCCGGTGGTAGATGCCCGGCTGACCTCGCTGGGCGCAGGAGTAGCCCGCCGAAACAATGCCGATCAGGAACCATCGGCCAGCCTTCTCCATCATCAGCGGCCCACCAGAGTCCCCCTGGAACACATCACAGATTACATCACAGATAATAACACCCTAAAGTGCTTTCCTTATGATTCATATAGCTCAAAATAAATCGGGTGGTAATATGATGTACGAATGTATGCAGGAATTGTATGACTGGAGCATGACATTGAATTTAAAATCAACAAAACATTTTTGTATAACCATATGTTTTCCATCAGGCAGTAACCATGATTAGAGACCCGAAAATTTCGCGCGTTCATATCTACTCGAGTTGGAATTCACACACTTGTACGTTCATGTTACTTTTGTAATTGGTCGACGTGTTGTTTGGCTCCTACTGGATATAAAAGAGCCAATAACAAACATGTAATAAATTGGGCGCTCAACCACCGCCTTTTACTACCACAAAAATGAATCAATAAACAGTTGATATCTGTATGATAGTATTTACGACTGTAAAGTATAGCGTACAGGTCATTGCACTCGCGAATTTCTCGGGTCTCTAACCATGATACATGTCTTCTTAATATTATTGTGGAATCTCCTACCCATTGTGAATCTTGTCCTGGATCTGAAGGTCCTTCTGTGCTCCGTAAAGAGGTAACAGTTTTTCATAAGGATTTATATGTACAATTTGGCAGTTTGAATGCCTGCATGTACAAGTAGCATCACTGTTCGTCTGATACATTCAGATGCAAAGAAGTACCATGCAATAACTGGCAAACCATGTTTCACGCTGGGGCAAAATACTGAAATGACTTTAATAGGTGTTCTGTTAAAAAAAGAAAAAAAGAAACTCGAGTGGAGAGTGAACCCAGGGCGAGGTAACACTCTCCGAGCGACGGGCTTTGCAGCTGGGACCCGTAGGTGCCCATCATCCCCAGATATGACATGAAATGAGACCCTAGGATGGGGTGGCGCTGGAATGCAAGGGCGGAGGAAACGGGAGTACCCTGAGAAAACCCGCCGGCAAGCGGCATCGTCCAGCACGATTCCCACATGCGAAAATCCGGGATCGCCGTGGTGGGAGGCGAGAGCTCCAGCCACTACGCTATCCATCAGCATTCAATAATATTGAGTATATATTGTTCAAAAGACACAGTTTGCATTAGGTTGAGTCGACAAGAATTGCCCAAGTTGTTTAGTGATGCTAACTAAGGCTGATAGGAATCCCAGGCAAGATTAAGCCATTGAAACATCAGCTCCCAAAACCGCTATGCAGGATTTTTCTACAGTACTATACGATTGACTTCTTAAGGTCTCTTGTTCGAACCCAGTCACTGAAGTTCCATAAGTTCTTGGGATGCGATTGCTATGTGATATATGTAGAATATGTTCCCTCGGGATACTTCTGCTTGTCCACTTGTATACTTTGCACTGCTACTTTGTACCATTCACATAATATCTTAAACATTATTCAGATCGTCGAGAACTACTGTTCCAAATATGGCAAGTGGGCCAACATTAATCTGATCTCTCGTCATAAGCTAAATGCTGACTGCGCACATTTTCATGAAACCTGAATTGTAAATTTACTGAAACGTGGATGGGATTTTAGTGGCGTGGCTTGAGTATTGTAAATCATTATTATTATTATTGGTAACTATTACTGACCAAGTTGACACAGCGGAAATGGATCTTAATGATATATTATCTGGAATGCTAGGGCGGGGGAAACGGACGTACCCAGAGAAAACCCACTGGCAAGCGGCATCGTCCAGCACGATTCTCACATGCCAAAAACCCGGGAGTAAACCCGCCGGGGATCGAGTCCGGATCGCCGTGGTGGGAGGCGAGCGCCCTAACCACTGCGCCAGTTGTTGCGCTGGTTTCCGCTTACTAGTCTAAACTCCGAAACGATATATTTTGCTATTCAGTTGTTTCTTAACGTGTGGGTTTCTGTGTTTGTTTGGCGTTTCTGTGTTTGAGGTTGGGCCGGCACAGTGATTGTCGTAAATAAACAAGAACCGTCACGAACGGCAATGCAGAGTGTCTGACCTGGCAGGAGTCCTTGCCTCCTCCGCGGTAGCCGGCGCACATCATCTCGTCGTAGATGGCGACGTTGATGCCGTTGGACTTGTGCCAGCGCTCGCACAGCCTGTTGTCGATGACGGGGACGTCAACAGCCTGGAGCGTCTTGGGCCGCAGCCTCGAGCCTGCGCTTGCCAACACACACCGCAAGCACTGACACACACACACCTCGACTAGCGTTAAGACAAACACAAAAAATCATACATAGGCTATTCACGGTACAGCGGGCACTTTTGAAAGCCCCTCTCATTTGGAATAATAGTCAATAAATATGTTTTATTTTGGTCTTTAACGTTAACTTTCGAGTTCGGTGGAATATAAAAGCTCTATTTGTAATTTACATGGCAATATTTATTTAAAAAGACTAGTTAAAGAGTAAAATATGGCTAAAAGGAAACAAGTAATTATGGCTTCAAAAGTGCTCACTTCACCGCGAACAGCCTACTACCGAAATAATAACGTTCGCACACTGACAAAAAGGTTTTGTCGAAAAAAAAAATATATATTTGACACAAACCGTTTAAATGTCCGTGTAAGGGCAATTAAATATTTTGTTGTTGAAACTAAATCACTTTCTAGGTCTTATTTGGTTGCCTCAAACGTGTAAGGTTTGGTCGATCCAACTAAAGATTTCTATAGATGCAGGCATAATGGAGTTTTGGTTGCTGTTAAAAAATGAAAACAGTACCAAAATTCAAACCTGGAATACCTGCGCCTTAACGTTAGCACGAACGTTAGCGTCCTTGACCATAGTAACTGTTTCTGATTCCGGTTTATTTTAGTGTTATGTAGTATCTAACTATTGAAGTTTACCGCAAATATTTGCAAATTTTCTAGCTTTGCTTTTTTTTTTTTTTTACTTTTGATATAGTTTCATTGGGACTGTTTGTGACATTGTTAAAAACCAGTAACTACAGTAATAAACATTGCTATTATCTTAATTGTATCAGAATTTATAAACAAAGTATCGAGCTGAAAATTCAAAACTAAGGCAATCGACCGACCCGATTACCCTACAAACCAAATTATTTTTCAGTCCAAACGGAATATTCATTTGACCGTACCATGGTATTTATAATGTTTACGGTAACCAAACCAGTTAGTTAAACGTACTGATAAAATGGTCGATGGTCGCTTGTACTAAATGCATGTAGATAATTTCGAAACAACCAAGGCTGTGTTCGATTCCAGTACAATGTACCCTTGAGCACTTACCCTTGATCCCTTCCCATGTCACCAGCCCTTGTTCTTTTCATGGAAAATATTCCTTAGTAAAGTGGGACACCTGTGTTCGTTTCTACCTCGAGTTTTATTCTGTCGAATTTCTCTCTGTGCGAGTTTCATTTGTCTTCGTGACGTTAACAAGTGTTACTCGTTTCAAACAGTTGCGTATCGGAAAACGATCTAGGGCTCGAGAAGGACAAGTGACTCGTGCCCTTGGCTGAAGGGGACCTTGAAGAACGCATGCCGTGCCCTTCCTGTGACATCGGACAGCGACAAAGTGACGTCACATCCGGAATGCAATTTTCCAGGGCACGAAGCCAGGTAGGAGGCCTTGGCTGGTGAATTCGAACTCTGCCCAAATAAATGTTTGGCTCAACAAATTATTTTTAAATGCTTTATTTGGTTCAAAATAAAGGCTGCAGATGTCAGGAGCAAAAGCTGTTTAGTAGAGTGAACAAGATATTCATCAGTATAAACAAGTACTCTTCCAATATATTTTTTTGTTTGTGAAACAAAATATTTTTCTCAGTACAGGCTTTCGCCGCCATTGTCTCAGATTCTTGGCTTCGGGGTTATAACCGCACAGGCATTTCTCCCGACCTACGTTTCGGATGACAATACAGTCTTCATATTCAGGTTAGAGCGGCAGCAATAGACTGTTACCTGATGTGGCCACAACTCAGAAGCCAAAAATCTGAACTAAACCAAAATATTATACTGCGCACAAAATTTGTATTCCCATCCAAAATATCGTATCTGTTCAACACTGTATGACAAAATTTCAAGCTTGTTGTTGATAATAAATTTTCTTCAGTAAACCAACACAAACGATCATATCATCTATACGCTTGTTTAAGATAAACTTTTTGACTTACCAAGCCCTTTTTCTCGGTGTGTTACAGCCACAGACCGACTCACTAAAATGCACTTATGCCTGTTGCACACGGTTCACTTTCTTGTACAAGAAGGTGTACAACATCTTGTTCAAGTCAACTTGCATCGTGTGACTGGCTAACTTGTATGCAAGTGTCTTCTATTCAAGGGCTTGCATGGTAGCTAGAATCCTTTAGAGGCGGTTCTATTTTTCGTTCACTTTCCTGTGCAAGTCGTTTGTTTACATTTGCGTTTTATACATTTATCTAGTTCCCGTGCATTTATTTATGTTGATATTGTTAATTTGAGAGTAGAAAACTGATTTTAATTCTGTATTAGTGATTTGTTTGGTTTGTAAAATCTTTTTGAGTTGTGGTGGAAATAAATGATTGGAATGCTGCAGCATTCGAGTACTACTAGTTGTGTACAGTATGTACATGGGACTTGAATACAAGAAGGAGTTCACCTTGTTGTTAACCTTTTAGTGATCACTTTCTTGTTCACAAACGATGTCCGTCTGTATCAGGCTTTACTTTGAGAGCTACCTTACATTGTTAGGCCTGTTCACAATCTTATTCCACAACCCTGCACTCGTGATCCTCTGACGTCATAAACGGAATGGCAGTGAGTCTGAAATTACTTTGTCCCACAACTCATGCTAGTTTGAATTTCATGCTAATATATATTCCAGCCTGCGCCCTAAGATTTTGTTAGACAATTTTGTTGTTTGGGCATGATACGCTAGCATAAGTGTCAATAAAAAAATAATACCGTCACGAGTTAAAACCTTAATTTACATTTTAAGATAACACAGAATACTAGCAATATTTAAGAAATTATAAACTGAAAAAATAGATCCATTGTTTATTGGAGCGTTATTATTAAATTCACAGAAATGAAAAAAAAAATTCTAAGATTTTATGTAATCCTAAAAACTACACTACTGTACAAACGAAGCATCCAATACACAATGAAGAAAATCTATCGGATTTATGGATAGCACACCCAAACTTAGTACTAGAATATTAATGTTCCGTAAACATTTACAGTTCTCATTGTTGTAGGAACTATTAATATAGTGTTGAACGTTTTTATGTTTAAGGAAACATATTCTCTGAGCAGAAATATTATGTGTGCGTTCGGAACTGTGTTTATAATCGCAGATACAATGGCGTACAGTTATATTATTATTGCTATGTTTAAAAAAACTTACGCGCAACCAACAACGAATCTGATTCCTGTTCCTATACTACAACTCCTCGAGTGTCTTGGGTATATACATTTTTGGTAGAATAACAATCTTTTTTTTTTTTTTTTTTAGCGCGTACGGCTAAACTGTAATTTTGTTCTGTAAATAGCCAACAAATGAACATGCTTAACTGTAAAATCTAATTACAAAAGAACTAAATCACTCTCTATTTATTGGGCTAAAATGTCAGATTTAATAACTCTGGTTTGGATATCACAATTGTAGACATGTAGCTTTGTGCTCTACTGTATGATGTCATGACGTATGGCTACGAGTACCAACGTGTCCTCTACAGGATGAGTCCTTTGAAAGAGGCGCCGTGGAACATGTGTGTAACGGAGCGAGGGAATGAGGAAATGCAGTCCAGTGTGAAAACAAAATACTAAGAGTAGGTGCTGGAAGTGGCCGCCATTGACCTCGAGGAAGATGTTTAGACGACACCAAAAGTTGTGAAAGGCACGGGCGAGGACATGCTGCGGGATGACATCGATAGCTTTACACACATGTCTCACAGGGCCTCTTTTAAAGGACTCATCCTGTATTAACTGCCAGCCACAGATATATCATTATTAAATGCGATGAAATTAAATAAAAATATAAATACAATGAGGCTTCTTATGTGATCTATTTATCATCTGTTTGTAATTTACCTTGAATACTACTGAGCAAGTTATTTAGATCATCTAACGAATGCGCTAAAATAAAAACAACCCATTTTGTTTATGTAATGTTGTTCTTATCACATTGCACCTTATGGGGTTCATTATCGGATACATTATAGCCGAGTATTGCCGACCTCTGTCGACTTTTACCAACTTAACCCGACCGCTGACGATAGTTATCGACCTCAGTCGACCGGAGCACTTGGCGTACTGACCTGACTGCAGCGCCCCCCAGCCCGCTGCCCAGCCGTACTGGCCGAGGAAGTCCTCCCCCTTGTCAGGCAGGCAGATGGGCGCGATGTGCGGCATGTACTGCACCGGCCGGTCCAGCTTCAGCACGGCCACGTCGTAGCGGTCCGCCTGCGGCGTGAACTTGAAGTAGGGGTGCACCCTGATCTCGCGCACGCCGAACGTGTACGCTGGCAGCGGCTCCACCGCCGAGTTGATGACGTAGTCGCCCAGCGTCACCTGCACCTGGCGCGCCGACGCCCTGCGAAACACGCACCTCGGAGTACACACGTGCACGACACACACACGGCAGTTCGACAAAACAACCCCCCCGACACCGACGAAAATGTTTCAAGGTCCCCCGCAGCCTCGACAGCCCGACGACCAAGGCGAACCGGGTTCAATGCCCGGCCTGGTCACCGGATTTTCACAAGTGGGAATCGTTCCGGACGATGCCGTTGGTCGGCGGGTCTTCTCGGGGATCTCCCGTTTCCCCCGCCCCTTCATTCTGGCACCGTTCCATATTAATGCCAATCACCCTCATCGGCGCTCAAGACCTCGGCATTAATAACCGCCCATATATCTTCACTCACTCTTTACAGCCCGACAAAAGCAGATTCTATTTATACTTTATTCGTCCGTCGGACGGTCAGACTCGCTTGGCAGCATGAACAAAAAATATAAACACAACCTTACAAAACAAAAGTTAGTGCGAATTTCCCTACTGTGGTAAATTTCACACAAAAAACATTTTATTTATGTGTACATCATGGTTATCTTGTAACACAAAGCTGTTGAATTAAAATATATATATAACTATACGTGGAAAAATAACTGCTCCCAAATCCAAAAATATTTTGTTTACGAAGTTACCAAAACAAAATAGTGTTCAATAATTTGTGATTTATTTGCATTCCATAGCAAGTTACTGGCCATTCTAAGATTTTCCAAAAGCCACGCAACACTTGTCGGATGGAATATGTCGGGGTATTGTAAACAGTGAACTAATTTTGGTGGCGAAAATGGCCGGACTAAAAAGTTGTGTCGGACTGTCGGGACGAACTCGTCGTGGCATTGTAAATCCAGCATAAGAGTGGTTTCCGCCTTCAAGCGCTGTCAGCACACGTGTGACTGGAAGCTGGTACTAGGCGGCTGAGAGAGACGTACCTTCCGTTCCCGCCAGTGTGAAGAATGTATGAGCAAAGATGAGTGAGTGAAGAGATTTGGGCGGCTCTTAACATTGAGGTCTTGAGAGCTGATGAGGGCGAAGCGAGGTGATTATGGCGCAGCGCCGGAATGCAAGGGCGGGAGAACGGGATATCCCCTAGAAAACCATGTGACCAGTGACATAAACCGGCCCTATTTCCTCACGCGAAAATCTGGGGGCTACCACGCCGGGAATCAAACCGCATTGGTGGGAGTCGAGTAGTCTAACCACCACACCACCACGGCCCCATGAGCAGAGATATGATGGAAAATGGAGCAAGAGTAAGGTGAAGCTGATGAAGGAAACGCGAGTATCATGACGAAACCCCGCATCTTGGCAGTATCCTCCTCACTTCCCATATGAGAATCACCGTCAGAAAAATTCCTATCCTTCAGGGCCTCGTATCGAACCAGGGATTTTACATGTGTGAAGATAGTGACTAATCACTGAGCTGCTGAGTTAACGGTGACTGTTGGAAAATAAATACATACGTTTCAAGTTTTAGATCGCACTTTTACGCACACAAAGGCTGCAGACGAGGTTACGTCTCCCTCCACGATTACAGTGGGTTACAAAAGAACCAGCGTACTCAGTTCTCACAAACTGATTCATGCGGAGGGATGGTCGCTAACCATCACAGGTCCGCTGTTGGCTCGTTTCATGAGCGTAACGCCTTAGCGAACATGATCGCCGATGATCCTACGGTAACCGTTATTTTATTTTCGACGCCAACGACAGGCCATCTACACAGAACGAAGGAAAACATACATAGTTCTAGGTGTGGTAAGGAAACAAGATTTGTGTTTATGAAATAGAGTTAAAATTTATTTTTGACGATTTCATGCACTGTTAAAAATTTTCGTATGTTTACGAAAATGTACAGCAAATATACGGAAACGCAATCAGCACTGGTGAAAAACGGAATTAAGTCCGCAAATACAAAACACGGGAAGTTGCCTTATTTGCTAAAGCTTCGGGTTTCGGGGATGAACAATGCTGAGCCCACACGAAGCTTTCTTCGCCACTGTAACCAGAAAATAACCGTTTCTGCGACATTTAGGATATCCACGCCAATGGGACCTATTGTTTCAAACATTAAAAATTAGCATCACGCGTCTGTAACATTTAGCAACACTTAAAATACACGAACTTTAATAGGGACTGAAAAATTGGCTTCTGTGGTAGCAATACAAATACATAAGTTATACCGCTGACGTTGTTTGAGAATTGTGGTTGAGTGGTTATTGTCGTAGACTTGTAGTTTTCCTGACTCAGGTTCGAATATCGTTCAGATATAAAATATTGTAATTTTTTAAAATATATTTTTTATACACAGTATAACACCCACGTAACGAAAATGAAAGACTTTTTCATTATATATTGTTATTTTGAACTGGAATTACAGAAAACTAACTGTGAAATTAACGGAGAGGTTCCGCGAAATTTACGTAAAATCCATTTTTTGAAAACCAATGTATCCGTTATTTTACGGAGTGTTTAGGGACGCCTCTGGATAAATTTTTACCAGCACTTTTCCGTAAAAACGAAGGAAATTTTTTTTTTAAAGTGTGAGCGTAAATGGCTCTGTCGCCGCTACGTGCAAGTCGTAACGCCGTTCGCCAATCACCGCTCGGTAAACTTACTTGCCGGCTAGCAGCCCAGCCAATAGGGTACAACTCGCAGCACGCGGTAGCCAATCAGAGCACAACGCCCGTTCCCAGACTCGTACACCCGATCAGAGAATGAGTACGACCACATCAAAGCAACCGCCAAGGCAATTTCGTCTCTGTGTATTTATTTACTCTGTGCCAATACTTATCACTCTAAATCTGCATCAGTTAAAATTTCACTGTTCCAATCAGTCACCAGTACCTGACTGATTCAACAGTCATCTCAGTGAATTTAACTGATGAATCAGTGAAAAAATGCCAGGTTTCCTTCATTTATTGATTCAGTGATATTTTCCACGTATACATCAATCATTCTTTATACTGTTTTTCAGTGGTTTATTTTTAACTGACGAATCAGTTAAACAACGTCTAAAATGGCTTTGACAGCACAGTTAAAAATTACCGTTAAACAACGTGCATCGAGTGAAATAACAACGAACAAACTAATAAAACCAATACGTAATATTTTCTAAAATGCGTTTCGTCTTTCAAAACACCATTTTACGAGGGGATATGAACATAGGCCTTCATTTCGTTTCTACGTCTTTCATTTAGTTCTCATGTAATCATCACAGCGCTCTGTTTGAATGATTAAACTACTTATAATGTGGTGAATGGAGTGGACTCATATATACTATTCGTTTTAACAATCCTAACGGTACCAATTAAACCAAAAAACGAAAAGTAAGGGCAAACAATTTAAATCTTCACGATTTAGATACTATGACACATATTTTCCTCTAATGATTAAACTTGGCATGGTAACGAATTTGGGAAGGTAACGGCCTAAAATCTAAGAGGAAAGGGTGTGTGAGTTCAGTCCCTGCCACTTGCGAATTATTGTTTACGTGTTTAAATTACGGTAAATTTCTATATACAAATAGTAAGCCTAAACTATTGTAAATATGTTTATTTCACGTAATCATTTGGCTACATTCAATAAAAAAAATATTTAATTCACCACTGCAGTCGGACATCACTTATGCAATCAGCGAAATTGTTTCACGTCAAGAAATTAAATCAGTGAAATTTTCCGCTGAAACATTCAGTGGTTTTCCACCGATTCTATGTGGATCCATTTTCCCTGATTCGAGTAGCAGAATTTCACTGCGAATCAGTGGTTTTGCACTGATTCAAATTTAGAGTGTACCTTATAATTGATCCCGATATACCTAAAACAGCAGGCTGTGTTGTTCAACCAGTTATGCAATATATTGGGAAGAGTATCGCCAATTTATTTCAGAATCGTAGGCTTTATTAGAATTTTCATAAATTTTTGTTTTTGTCGATTGCGTATGGCATATTCATTCATTTTACCTGTCACGTAAATACTAAATAGCAATTATAATTGTTTCATCTGGTTGCACCTGATAAAGCAAAATTGGTATTCGTCAGCATATTTGTTATCACCTAACGCCTGCGAAAATTTCATCCTGGAAGTTATAACAGAAAATTACCTTACCATGATGCTCTACATTGTTCGCTGGGTGCCTAAAAACACACGCTTGACCACTTAGGAAAAAAAACTTCAAATACATATTCAACGGTTTTCGTATTGTCACCTATCCCCAGAACATGACGATGTCTGTTTCAAATCGTAAATTGACTCTAACAGATATACGACGTGTTTTTCTCCAGCGATTCCTTGCTGCACCCTGCACAAACGCATTTTTTTTTTAAATAATGAACAATACTGTCATTTTTCTGCGCTATAAAAATGCATTGAAAAAAAGAAGAGTTTGGCGAATAGAGTGATCACACTGACTCATGTCCTGTCATAGTTGAGAAAGTAGCAGGTGAAGATATTTTAAAATTTGTCATACAAGTGTGTATTACATAAATGTATCAAGGCTACTTTCTGGGTACATAAAAATTATTTAAGTCTTCAATGAACATAACTTTTGCTTCCCTTTGGAATACACCAGCATCAATTCCGTGCATAGAGAAGCAACCAAAAACATTTATCTAGTAAAGTGATCATAATATCAAAATTAAAAGTTGTTTAGAAGAAACATTGCTAAGAGTGGTGTTCTATCACGGATAAAGGAGTGCTCTCACATGGTGTTTTACATGTTCTTAAAACATGTGCAATCTGTCTTTAGTATATCTGTTTGGTTGAAAACTTTCTAGTTGTGGCACCATAAATGTTACATCCATATGAGAAATCGGCTTAAATTCCCATTACATACGCCAATCGGTGTTACGATAATTCGTATCGTTATAATTACACGTAGTTAATACGTTGCTAAATTTGATGATGAAACCATTAACATTACTCTTCAAAGAGCTTGTAATGTTGCGTGGATATTCGAAGTGTAAAACTGTCAACTAGTATATCGATAGAAAATTTACACTTGTTTTCCTCTTAACTATATAAAAACAAATTCGTGTACCAAAACTTAATAAAGATATTCTATTCATGTATGGAAAATCACTTGAAAACACAAAGTACAAATTGATGATTTAGTGTTAAAACAAAATCGTGAAAAAAATCCTCCTCCCCTTCTACTTCGAAAACTTTTCCGTTCCTACATTCTAATGGCAAATTGCGATAAAACTCTTTGCTTTATGGATAATACTGATATTTTATTCAATTCTCTGATACGTTTAAACTTCTGTTACCCAACTAATATAGGTTCATTCTCACATTTTATGGTTTTTAGTAGCATCATCGGCTACCCAAACAAATTTTTTTAGTTTTATTTATTTGATTGACACCAAATTTGAGCTGTATTAAAAAATTTACACTGCAATATTCCATAATCTTGTAAGCTGTTTTGTTTCGTTACATGGCATTGTTCTATCGACAGTACATTGAAAATGTTCTTATTCCATAAACATACCACACATATTTGTCGTATTACCATGGAGGGTACAAGGACACAATTCACAGCTGATAGTATCTAATTAGACACTACACTGTACGAAACAGAAGGAGCTGAAAGTATTGTACTAACCTGGCAACACAGTGGCCAGCCGTTACCACGTGATACCTGTTGATGAGCGATCCGCCACATCTGCTGGACCCAATCCGGATATAAGCCTGATGACAAGAATAAAATATTAGCGCCTGCAGTTTTCTGATGTACTGTGAATACAATTTGTGAAAGAGAGATAATGGCGTATTCATTCTAAGGGCGATAAAAGTAAAGAAAATAATAATAATAATAATCAAAGACTTTGTATGAAGGCACATGTAGTCTCGATTTTTGGAAATCTCCAACAAGTACATAGCTCCTTACCTGAAACTAATGTATACGTACTTAGATAATTAATAGTTTCAATTAAAATACCTATAAAGAGTTTTAGAAGTATTATCTACGTGAACGTTTAATATGTGTGTACTAGTGTTTTTGAAAATGTGGTTTATTATCTCTTTGTTGGGGCATGGTCCAAGCAAAAAAAATTGATTGGCGAGGCTACTGCGTAGTAAAGCTTCATAAATCACTCATAAAATTAAAAGTTGTTATACAAAATTACATGAAACGAGCAGAACGTCAGACAAGTTTGAATAAGCGACTGTAGATAGTAACTAGGCCCTATTTGATACTTCAAAACCTTAACTTAATTCATTTAAGATAAACATTTTATCAGCTAGACGTGTTTCTAAACACTTAACTACAACTTTTGAAAATGTAAAAATTATTTACTCAGTAACTCAAAGTACAGAACTGAACAAGATTAATTAAAATTGTCGTCACATATGTTTACAGGATGTTCACGATAATTCTAGCACTTTTGAAATGAACCTTTGAAAAATGTAACTGCACCTTACCTACATATATTTTAATGGGCACATTGAGTGGAATGCACCGAGTCAAATTGGAAACGATAGAAGGAAAGTAGTTCGATGTCTTAACGTTGAATTAAAAGTATTATGTAAAAATGTGTGAATACTGTGAAATGCATTAAGGAGGTCTTAATGTGTGTATGAAAATTGAGACACAAATGATAGTAAATTAATTCTAAAATTATTGCGTGATTGATGCACTTGAGATTACTGAGAGAGATATCTAAAAACTTCACTGCATCCAATGGTATTTAATGTTGGTGCCATTCTCTTGGTGTGTGTGTGAAACAGTGACAAGAACATAGACAAAACAGGGACACATCGAGACACTAAGACATACAACAGAAACACTTAACATTAAAAATGCAGAAAATATTATGCACTAACTACAAAATAATTTTAAAAAATATGGTTTTCACAAGCATTTATTAAAATAAAATCTCTCTTGAAAATTGGAATTTATTTCTGATGAATTATTATAATGCTGACTCTATGTACTATAAATTCAGCTTAGGAGTTTAATCACTTGAAAGTAACACCATCACAACAGTAAGTACTTAAATGTGAGAAATTTTTTTTAGAATTTTAGTTTTTAGTGCTGCTGTCTTATCTCTCTCAGAAGAAAGAAAATTTAGAAAATATCTACTGGAAATACTCAAAGTTAAAATTCTGTTTCGCGTAACTGATAAATCATGTTAAATTTCACTTTATCCAAAATTAAAGTTAATGATAAAATCACAAGAAATATAATAAAAGTGGGAATTGTCCTCTCCTAATTATGTTCTTCCAAATAAAACAAAACATCACTGAAGAATCTCAGGGATAATTAGAACAATTAAAGTATCCCCGGTACTAGCTCAAGTCTTTTAGAAACAACCGGACCTCTGGATCATATTACACAACTTGCAAAATATTCAAAATAGTAGGAACATTTCTCCTCGAGCAAACAAATAACATTTCTGAAGTCTAAGCGCCCTCCTGGCATCGAAACAAGGATGGCGTCACCTGATCGGGAGTCGGCGTCGTTTCACACGTAATGGCGCCAGGCGCTAAGCGGAACCACTTATTAGATATCTGGGATCAGCTTGCAACATTTTCTGCACGCGACACGGTGTCCTGACCTTATTAACTAACTTCTGGGACCGAACAAATCGGACCTATTTTATGTTGGCGCCGGGGATCATCAAACTATAACACCGTCAGAAAATTCTATAGTGTGGCTTAATTAATGGTCCCACTAGAAGCCTTACTTCCGGCAACTTCGTACATAAACCTCAATTATCTTCCGGGAAAAAACCCCGAAAAACCACAAACAAAAAAAAACATCAATTAAAATAAAACTGAAAAAGACTTAATCACAATAAAAAAATTATTAAAAGCAAATTACAACATAAAATGTCTTTGAAAAGCCAAATTTAAGTTTAAAGGTCAAAATCCCTTTAAATTATATACCTAGATAATGGATGGGTAGTTTACAAATAGAAAATAATGTTCTTGGAGTGAAAAAGAAATTATGTTAAAAATATAAATATTATAAGAAAATTGAAATTAAAACAAAACTTTAAATCAATACTTACAGTAAACATAGCATTTAATGAATTACTCTACAATGCACTTACTATAACTTAAATTATACCTTTTGCTTTCTGATATTTTAATGCATATAAGTATAAGTGTTAGCAAATTTGTAAAATATTTACTTCCCATATAATTTCAGAATTTTACTTGACTGGCGTATAAATAAAGTTATCATGCCTACGGCAAAGATAATTTTACATATGGTGGAAGAATACACAATGCGCATACAAGTAGATGTTATGCAAGGCTTTCAAAACTGCTCGGTTTACCGCTAACAGCCTTTAAACACGATTGCATTAACAAAATTAGTTTAACAACTTTTTCGGGTAATATATTATGTAAGTAGTAGGGAAATGGCGAGTCTGGGCAATCGGGATTTGGGATCCGATTCGGATTCGCCCGGCCGCCAAGTTGTTATGTAATCATCCGCAATCTTGGACCCATATATCCTTGACCATAACCTTTGAACTGTGACCTTGACTCCAGTGACCTCTGACACCAAAACCCAAAAAATTCCCAAAAAACCCAAACAATTCGAAACAAAAAAATCTGAACAAATTCTTAAAAAAATTCTTTAAAAATTTCTTGTCAAATTTTTAATTAAATATCCTTTAGAAAATTATTATAACAATTTTATTAAAAAATTATTTCAAAATGTATTATGTAAAAATTTCATTTAATAGACATAAAAAATTTATTTAAAAAATCACTTACAAAAAATGTTATTTAAAAATCTATAAAAAATTTAATTAAAAAATCATAAAAAAAGTTTTACGAAAAATCTTATTTAAAAAATTACTTGTCCAGAGGTCCTCCCACACCAATACTTTCATTCCACTCCCAGTAGATGACTGTCGCCAATTTCTATTGGCTGTTTAGTCAGTGGGCATCCATCCCCTTGCCACCTCCCCCTCAACTATACTCATTCCGCCATCTTGATTTTTCGTTCATCATTTGTTTACACATTACTGGAGGCCACCATCTTGGTAAGAGACATTTGATTTTTCGTTCGTCAATTGTTTACACATTACTGGAGGCTGCCATCTTGGTAAGTGTCATTTGATTTTTCATTTGTCATTTGTTTATACATTGCTGGAGGCCACCATGTTGGTAGGCTCTCACCTATGTTCACCCGACATATTGTTAAGCTCTTACATTCAGCCACTATCTTGGATGCTCTCACTTACATTCAGCCAATTAGCCATCTTTGCTCCATCAATTACTCACTTTAGTTCGACGAACTATTTGTTTCTATTTGTTCCTAATTTGTTTTAGAGTGTCTCTCACATTCAACCACTTTCGTTCGACTAAACCTAGCCATTGCTACTGGATAATTAGTCGCATTCGCTCCCCACCACCCCCGCCAATGTTTCTCATTGGTTAATTACTCACTCCATTCGACTAATTAGTCACCTCTGTACCATCCCCACCAATGTTTCTCATTGGCTAATTAGTGTTTAGTCGGCAAGCCTCCACCACCTTTGTTCCATCCCCGCCAATGCTTCCCATTTGCTGATTACTCGGATGTCTTCGGAAACCTTCATTCGACCAATCAGTGTCTAGTCGGCAAGCCTCCACCACCTCTGATCTACCACCACCCCTATTTCCCCATTTGTTGATTATTCGGGTGTCTTTGAAAACCTTCGTTCCACGAATGCTTACCATTGGCTAATTACTCACCTCTGTTCGGCTCACTCCAATATCTCCGATTTGTTTTATAAGATTCTGGGTAAAACTGTACTATGCTATTTCGAGAGGATAGCTGACTGATCATTTCGTTTCAAACGCCTGTAATGATAGCCACGCCGTCATGTACAGAAGAAACCATCAGCAATACAGAAGAACCTGGAAGTAATATTATTCAGCTCACCCATACGATATTGTCACGAGGTGCAACGTTATCCATGTCGTCGACTGACACGAACCTGCTACCATCAGACAACGTGCTACTCCCAGTCAACCCACATCCAGCAGTCAACTTGTACCAGCCCCCAGAATACAGTGTATCCTCGCCAGGCTTCGCAGAGAGTCCCATCAGCTCCGACTTCGAAGACAGCGACATCGAATAAGTGACCATCACCGAATTTTCTCCATTCAGGTCAGAAGGTGTGAGCAAGTACTGGGAATTGAATTGGAGGTACCGACGCGTAAGTTTTAGAGATGCTGGAGGTGTTCTGCAAATTCAACTTTGCGACAGCACAATTCACTTGCTATGCTGCTACGATGAGTTCGCACGCTGTTACGTGCTGAACACATTAATGTGCGAATATAAAAATTGTTACATGTACAATTTATGTCCCGACCCTACGCTTCATTGTTTGCTTGACGAGTTGGTAAAACAAAATTGTAAAGTTCAAGCAAGCAAAGCAAGAACGTACAAAAGTGCATTGTAGGAACTGTTCCGAAAAAGTAAAAATAATTATATGTGCAAATGGCAGGAGAAATGCAATGTACATAACCACGTCATGTAAAAGCAAGGATTACCAGACTGGACCTTTAACTGCACGCCTTTGGCATGCAAAGTGTACCTAAGCTCGAAGCCGAGACCTTTCACCAAATCTTCTCGCAACGACGGAGCACGTCCCGACGACAAGTTTAATCCAGAGAAAAAATGCGCACACATATCTCCTCTACTGCATGGTGTAACATACACGGACCAGCTGTCAGCTACCATGACCATGAAGTGATGTGACGAAAATTTTAATTTCCTCCTCCTCGAAAGAAGAATCATCTATGGTAAGGCATTTGTATTCATCTTCACACAATTTTGAGAGGTAGTTGATATAGGTCAGTAACAGTTCCATCTTGCAGAGCGCATTCTTTTTCAAGTCAATACCCTTCATTAAATGGCTATTTGCTAATAATGTCGCACAACTTATTTCTTTGTTATAATAAAGACAGATGCTAAAAAAAATGTGCGTGAAATTTAAGTGTGGTTAGTATTGCAGGCAATATGAAATGTTATAAATTAGATATTGCACTTACTTGCCCCTTATTCAAGGGAAAAGGAAGCACAATGTATTTAGATTGTGTCTCTTCTCCAAGGGAAAAGCAAACACGATATATAAAGATTTTTTGTAAAAATACTTACTTACATTTCTTTTTATATGGAGAAAAAATTTCATACTAAACACACACACCCAGTTATAAGTTAAATAACATGTAGTTGTATTCAACTCGAAAAACCACATACAAATAACAAACTAAAAAAAATTGATAAATACATATCTCGCTCTCTAAAATCGTATTTGTTCTACATTCGTACAAATGTCTCGATGGAGCTGCATGTTCTCGGCGGGTAGAAAAACGTTACACAAGTCATACGTTACGTTGCACCTCCGTAATAACACGCACACAATTTGACAGTTCGTTACTTAATGCGAGCAACCTTGCTTCAAAGTTATTTAAACACTGGCGAATCTCATTACCGTCGGGCCGAAGGCAGGGAGAGGTATCATTGACAGGCAGAGGACACCACATGTCCTCCCATCTTTCGACATTGGTATAATCAATATCAGAGACTGGTAAGTACTGTACCGGCACAGGCGAAGCCCATTACTCCGTGAGTCACCGTTGTTGTTTGCACTTCTAAAACAGTCATTTCGGGCGATCTACGTTCTCGCTGCGGAACGTTGACAGCTTCCAGCAGCAGGGAACCCTCAGTGATGGTGTTGACGCATGTAGCCAACTCACCTGTCTGGAAGCCACGAAAGGGTGGCGACTATGAGCCCTGGAAGGACACCGCATGGGTGGGCGCTGCCTGGAAGCTTGCTGACTGGAAGGGTGCCGTCTGGGTTTTCCGACCGGGTGCTGACTGAAAGGGCGCCGTCTGGGTGCTCCGACCGAATACAGACTGGAAGAATACCGTCTGGGTGCTCCGGTCGGGTGCTGACTGGAATGGCGCTATCTGGGTGCGTCGAATGGGTGTCGCCTGGAAGGGTACCAGCTGAGTCCTCCTCCCGAAGTGTACTGTCTGGGTGCTCCATAAGGACGTCTCCATCGCGATGTCGAATGCTGCTATAGGCGCAGCACCGGATTCTACCATGGGATCCGATGGTGCAGCGCCGCGTCATTCTAAAATGGATGTATTCATTTTTTCGAGTAACTCCCCCGCTGCAAATTAGGAGAGCATCGTCACACTCGGACCAGATACCGACCGTCAACATTACGAAGATGGATGCTAATGTCCATAGCCGTAGCACAAAGTTTTCGACACTAATACGATCGCGATGGAGGATATGTCTAGTACGGTAAAACAACTTGTTGGCCATAGGCCACGGCCTCAAGAAAAAAAATCGTGCATCTTCTTACAAAGTGCCACACCATGGCACAGCATCATCATCCTTTGGCACCACGGCGCTCTCTTTCTCCGCCCGATGCACCTCGCACCGTATGCGGGAGTGCGTTTGACGTGGGTATCTAGGCTCTATTTCGTACCAATTAGAGACCATGCACTGTGCTTACCCTCCAAAACACGACAAGTACTTTGTAATATTCGCTGATATGCCTTTGCTATGAATACTCTCACCACAGCCTGCCTCTCCCCTTCAGGATGTGCTTGTTTACTCGCGAATACAAAATACAGTATTATCTATATACTCGGCTTTATTTGTAGGTCGGCGGAACCCTTAGATAAGTTGATGTACTAGTTTGTCATTTTTTAAAACTGTATACGTATTGTTTGCCATTAAAGTATTAATATTTTATCGACGAAATTCTGGCAATAGTCAATAGCAATGTGATGGAGTGGGGGGGACGGTCACACACAGGTAAATGGAGTGGGAGGTGTTCCTTGCCATAAGACCTACGTCGCGACTCCTAGGAGAGGTTACTGACAGAACTGCTAATCACGCATAAGAGTGGAAACGCGGCTAGCCTCCAGGAAACACGTATTGATTCTAGTGGGGCAATATTGTTTTGATCGGCTTGCAGTGCATGCGTGACAGGGCACGGTCAAGCAGATGTCGGAGAATTACTTCCCACAAGCTTTTTTTTTTCCTGTTTCCTGCTGGCCATCCAACGCCTGTTGGCACGAGGGACTCCTTTTGTTCCCGCGAGCCAATACTTTAAATAATATTCTCACGCACACTTTATGTATCTAGCAAAAAAAAAAAAAACAATTGTATAAAAAATGTAAAACTTTAAAAATAAAATGCTCAACCAAGTCAGTTTTGGTACACATGTACATTTTATTTTCACAAATGACAAAAAACAAAAAAATGGCAGTCTGTTTTTTTTTTTAAATTCAATCTGCCAGTCGAAACACGTTCGTAAAAAACCATTGACGTTCGATCCGACGCAGTAGAACTGGAATCTTCGAGGCATCTTCATCTCCCAAGTTGAGGTCATCTGTGGACTAACTTGTGTCGGCGATGGCAGAAGGTGATGCGATACGTGGACATTTGCAGCGCCACACATTACAGTCCGATGCAGGTCCCTTGGAATTTTTATGAATCGCGACGTCGACACAACGGCATGACCTTCGACGTCTAGCTGGGGCAGTTTGAGTTGAAGCTTCGCTGGTAGTATTTGTTTCCCAACGTATGCAATTCTGGGTGGAGCAGTCATGGGCCTCAATTTCGTCGCTCGTAGAGTCGCCTGGGCTCGAAGTTGCTGCAAATTATAGAACCTGGTCCATGGTTGCTGGAAGTGGCGTATCCCGCTTCATGTGATGAAACAAGCAATTCCTGGGAGGGCAGCAAGTTATTAACTGTAGCGTAGGTTCACCCGAAGTCACCTACTATAGCCAGTGGTCCCAGCCATCACATTTTTCTTCGTAGGTATGTAGTGATCCAGACTCCCAGAACAAATAGGTTATTTTAGAGTCGTCTGGGAATGGAAGGACGTACATGTTCTCCGGATGAAAGGGCATCATCTTGGTCCCACAGTGACTCGTACTCGACTAGTGACTAATTTATTTTACGGTTCTATTTATTGTATAAAATTTTTTCGCGCATTGGATTGATGTCATATTTCACAATACCATATATAGACTAACTATGTAACTATGTTACATCTCTGGGCATGCCACTCGTACAGTAAATATGCATTTATCGAAGCGCTCACCAAAGACTGTGGATAAGTTTCATTCCTCATTTTACGAAAGGAAGGGCAGCTATGACCGCTCTGCAAGACGATAATATCCACTTTTAATTTACTCAAATTATTCGGCCTTTTTTTTTTCTTTTCGGGTCCGACCATATAAATCGGTTCGAGTCACGACATGAAGATCCGTGACTGTAAGATTTATTTGAGCACATAGTCGCTCTGGAAGTCTTGCAGATTACAGTACATTATTACGACTGAAATGTGCGAACCCACACCATGCGTATTTGTGTACGTATTTGCGTGCGTAATTAAATTATGATTTTTACCTGGTCGGAAAAACAATCGTACTGAACGATCCTGTCGTGGGTCGACCGTGCCATTTTGTACGCGCTCGTTTTGCTTCGATGTATCGAATACTAGCCAAGGTGCCATGTCTCGGAAATTTTCGGGGCTCAGGATGCGATGCGCCTCGCACCCGTTATACGAAGATAGGAATTGCGAATACATATAATATGCCAGCAGGTACCGTACATTTTCAAAGTTTGCGTTCAAATCCACGCACGGGTAGCTTTCTCAATTCAAAAATAACTTTTCGTTTTCGACCTTGCAGTGGTCGAACGTAGACTTGTTGGCTCTGATACTATCCTGTTTGTTTGTCTGAAGCCCCAGTATGATGTAGCGTGGTTTTTCCGTGCTGGAAAATGTCTTCACGACCCAGTGATTTCGCGTGGCGGCGGACAAGGCCGGGCAAGTGACCAGGCTCCAACTTCTGTATGCTATTTTGATAACTTTTTCTTTCCTGGCATAATTCAACAGCTTGACGTGTTCGCGAGTCCTCGAGGTCATGTGAGGGATGAACCAGTCTATGGTGTTCAAAGGAAGAGAGACAGGCTATGGGTTTTCTCCTACTCCCAACACAGCATCCAAATGCGATGTAGCTAGCATTACAATCAGCTCCTGCCTCGCCCCTATTATTATTTTCTTATAATCTTCGGCAAATTTCAGTAGCATAGAGAGTAGAACGCACTCTTCGAACCTGCCTTCGTCGTAAATGGGAACACTGAAGCCATCTTCGATTCCCCAGCCTGCAATGTTGGCTGCAGAGAGATGGTATGGACGTGAGCGATAGGTGATTTTTTATCGATGAGGTTATGCCCACATCTCGCGACTGGTTTATCGCGACGCCATTAATATCGTTCATTACTCGCTCGAAAAGGTGCAGAATCCAATTTCGTACCAACTTGGTGGTGGTCGGGTGGGTCCTGTCTGCCTTTGTTAGTCTGTCTCTTATGCGCACAAAGGACTGGCTATCCAGAGTGTAAATATCTTGTCGCTGTATAGGTATTCTAATCTCCCTTCCGATAACGAAAGGTCCGGCAAGATACGTTTCGTAACTGTGCATTTCGATTTGATCGAGTTTACCGTTGAATTGTAGGTGCTGATCCACTTCAAGAATTTCGTCTGCCATGGCGATTTATTTTCAAACCGAGGATGTGGAGAAACTTTGCATTTTCAGGTGTTATCGCAATGCTTCCTCGTAGCTTACTGATCTTTGGTTCGATCTACCGCGGTCATTTATACGTTTTTGTATTCCCGGTGAAATCCAGCCCCATTGTTTAAGGTGAAACAGCGTAATTTCTTTGTTTCGGAAATTTATCAGTTGCTAGTTTTGGTCCACGATCGAAACAGCGACTTCGTGGATGCTCTTTGCAACGATCGGAACGTAAATGAGCGTTCTTGTACATTCTACGATTTTATATCCAGAATATACAGTAGGGGCGAACTCTTAAATAGTACTGCTCGGTTTCCCATTCACGCAACTGTAACTTGCCAAGTTACAGTTTATGCATAAGTTGACAAAAAAGATATTTACGGCCCACGACAACTCGCGTTTCATTCCTGCTTCGTACACTCTGGCTTTGAACCCCAGAATGAGCCCGATGGTATCCAGTTCCGTGAGATCTACATCTACGATGCAAAACATTTCAGCCTTCAGGATATTCGGATTACTGTGCAGTTCGAATGCAATGTCGTGCGGTAGCGATTTCTTTACGGAGTATTCCATGTCATTCAACTCATACGTCCTGGTGGGACTGCTGATTTCCTTCGCATCTCCTGCCACTACATATCGGAATGTGGAATTCACGTTTTTTTCTATGTTGGATATGGAGTTGTAAGTTTGAAAGTCCACTAGTCACACACACCATTCACCCTCCAGTTCCTAGGGAGGGTAAAAGGTAACCCTCAGCTTGGACTTTTACCTCTCAGGATAATGGACACCGACGTACTTATAATTATAAGATCAGTGTGGCTAATATAGCCCTTTTTATACCCTGCTAAAAAAATCGCAGACACATATGTCCACAGTTCAACGTGTTGGGCCTCTGCTCTGTTTCGTAGTTGTAAGTCAGTTTATAGTTTTTCAGGTACTCGTGCAGTTGGGGTGGAGAACGCAAATTCTCAAAACTGTCATAGTATTGTGCATGCTAGCCAAATTTTACTTAAGCTACCCAGTACGTGCCGGGCTGGGCTGTCAAGTCCAGATTAAATACGGAACATTCGTGTCTCTTCGGTTTAGTGGGCATAGCATATATCGTAAACATTCCGCGAAAATGAGGTATTTTCAATTTGCGCGCAAACAGTTCTAAATCCAGGTTCGTCAGGGGGTGCCAAGGCAGAGTCACTTTGATTTCCGTCTTCAATTTTCCCCTATTTTTTCCCCCGGCATTTGATTATTCTCTTCCTCGATACAGGTGGCGAATATAGAGTCCTTTGCCATTTTGTTTACCCATGGCGATAGCTTCCAACATTCTGTTATGGCAACGGGTTTCCTCTACCTGTTTTTGATCGTTCGAAGCCCGCTTCACGGCAATAACAATATTCATGAGTGCCCCGGCAATACCGGCCAGAGTACCAATTGTAGGTATCAGTGCGGGCAGGAACCCACCTACATTGTTCTTCCCTTTCCTTTTGGTCTTTCGAGGGTGCTGTGAAGGCTTTTTGCTTGTACGTAGATGCATACCTAGTTACACCTAGGCTTTCATGATGTTGTATAAAGCGGCTGTCGACTTTATTATTTCTTCGGCCTTGTCTGCCTAGTGTCCGGAACCTCGTTTAGGGAGTAAGCGATGTTTCGTTGCTTCCACACCTCGTCCAGCACGTCGATACCTATGTCTTTGGTCTAGCTACGTTCCACAGAAGCTGGACTGTAGAGTTCGAATGGACGATCCCACGACTGGATTCCACTGTCTTTACCTTACGGCGAATCGAATTATACTGACCTACACACGATAAACATTCTAATTTTGATACTTTTTCGTTTCAGTATAAGTCTAAATTTGTATCAGTACGGACATGATATATGACGAATATAACATTTCAATGCGAATTCAGCCAGAGACAGTTTTCTCAGGGTGATAATTTGAAGAGACATTCTAAAACGTGCTTAATTTCATCAAAAGGCTTGTGTATGTTACCTCCTCCCCCCACCACCACTTGCTACACCTGCTCCAAAAGGTTGTAGTGGTTAACATAGATATTATAAAGCAAGACGTTACTCTACCCATATGCATTCATGCTGAAGATGAAGATATTCCTCACGAATCACGCCACGGTGCCATGTTGCCTACTAGCGTGCGAGGCCTGATTTGCAGTCCTTCAGGTTGCGGCAAGAAGTTCGTCCTACAGAGCCTGCTGGAGGAACCGAATGGTCTTAGGTTCGAGAACATGTACGTTTATTCGAAATCGTTCCAGCAACCGAAATACCAGCAACTGGTACGAGTACTGCAATCTGTGGAAGGAATAAATTTTTTTTTTCATTGCAGCGATAACGAAGCCGTAGTACCACCGAGCGAAGCTCTTCCAAACTCGATATTTGTCTCCGACGACATTGCCTGGAAAAACAAACTGGCATTCAGGAGTATTTTAGCATGGGATGGCATGCAAATGTTGACTGTGTGTACATCGGCCAGACTTATTCGCCCGTACCCAAACAACTGCTTCGCGATAATGCTAATGTGTTGGTGCTCTTTTTCATGGACGACACTAATTTACGTCACGTTTACGACGATCATACCTATATGGACATTAGATTTTCGGAATACAAAGATATGTGAGCCTTGAGCTAGAAGGAAAAGTTTGGTATATTGGTGAGCGTAAAGGACCGTACACTACATAAGGGGAGGTACAGGCATGGCTTCGATCTGTTTATCCTAAGAACGCAAAGATGAGCCACGGAAGCATTTCTAGATTTGGTGACATTGATCGTCAAAATGACCTCCAATGTGGTCAGAATCACTTCGTCCCTGCATGTAGTGAAGACTTGTCTTTTATCGGTCGAAAATTAGAAAGTGTGAAGAACGAAGTGGTTGGAGACTTGGTAGCTTTCGACCAGCACATAGGAAGTGAGGAGTTGCGTATAATATACTTGATCAATGTATCGAACGCACAGAGACGAGAAGAATTGAGGAGCTACAAAATTTTTTACTGTCCAACCTGGCTACGAAAACCGATATCGCGAGGCATAGCCAGAATATATTGGATATGTGTGCCAGACACCTCGATAAATCAATTTCTGGGAATCATGAATGATTGACTATAGACGAAAGCATTATATATATATGCACAAAAAGTATTTTCCACTCACCGAACGATGGATAACCGAGTCGAACTGGTGGAGCGAGCATCAGCGAACGGTCGGGGCGGTACAGGCCAAACACTTACCCGCGAAAACTAACAGAATGGCCGTCGAGACTCTAAGGGAGGTGGCTATCAGACATATTACCCTCCACCTAGACGAAAAAAAAAAAATCGAGTGGCACTGCCTGCGTTGAAATCAAACACGAAATCAAGGTGGAAGAACCAACCCCCACGCATAAACGGAAAAGAAGTCCGGAACTTGTCGAATGGGCAGGTGACATCGCTAATGACAAAGACGATTTTCCCCTCTTCGATTTACTGCATGCATGGGAAAGGAAATGAACCAGGGAGCGTGGACCTGAGGTGGGCACTCTTCTAACTCATTACCTCGCTTTCTACTATGACCGCACTGCCGACAAGACATATGGTTTGCAGAAAAGTAGTGGAAAATGGTTTCTCGGAAACAATGAAGTTTTGTTTTTACCCAGCGCTGTACTGCAGATCGGCAAGCGCAATGTGAAAACCAAGCAAGGATTGGGAGAAATTTTGTTTCGTAGGCATCCCTGACACTATACCAAATTGGATTTGCGAGAGTACCGTTGCCTGCCACAGCCCAGTCGCTCTCATTACGCCGAGAATGAAACCCTCAATCCAGCGATTTAAGGATGCGATGCACAAAAAATTTCCCATTATAGCCAGACTATTTCACAAGGTATCTGAAATTGGCGGATTGGGATTGCCTCTGAAATTGGAAAGCGGAGAAAAAATCTAATATCAGCATTGGAACGATCCGAACGAGATGGTAGATAGGCTGAGACTTTTGGTCGCTCCAGAGTCTGCAGGAAGCGGTTCGCACACAAACGATATAATTTGCATCATCGAAGAACTCTCAGAGGTGGGCTACGTTTCGAGATGAGCAAGTATTCAGTTGCTGACAAGCTGCACAAATACACTAGGATAAATTACCCACACAGAAAATACGTCATGAAAGGGCTGGACGATAATTTCCAATCCAACCTGATCGAAATGCAAGACTTTGCTCGTGCGAGTAAAGGCCACCGCTACATTTTGACCATGTTCGATGTCTATAGCAAATTCGCCTGGCCCAGACTGCTCAAATCTAAGAATGCACGCGACATAGTGAAAGCTGTGGCGAGCATATTGTGCGAAGGGCACGTACCGAAAATCTCCGCACTGACGACCGTAAAGAATACTTTAATGTTATTTTCCATGCACTGATGAAGAAACATAACAACAATAAATATTCCACATTCTTTGGACTCAAGGCTGGTATCGTCGAGTGTTTTCACAGGATTATAATAGCTAAACTGTGGAGACATTTCATGGCGAATGGAAACTACAAGTGGTTGACACTGCTCCCGAAACTCGCACGCAAGTATAATTCTACCATTCATTCTAGCACTGACATGAAGCCTGAAGACTTGAAGAACAACTCCGTGCTTAGAACATCGTACGCTATTCCGAAGAGGAGGGACCCGTGCAAGCCTAAAGCCAAGATCGGCGACTTGGTGTGGATTTCGAATAAACGTGGGATTTTCTACTAAGGCTTCCATCACATCTGGTCGGCAGAATTGTACAAGGTGGTGCGTCTAGGACATGAGTACCCACACATTTTTTACCTCGAGGACCTATGTTGTGAACCCATCATTGGTGGATTTTATGCCGAAGAGATCTGGCCTACGCAGTTTCCAGACATGTACTTGGTGAGGAAGGTGCTAAAACGACTTAATGGCTACGTGCATGTGCGCTGACTGAGTCACTCGATGTATGATGTTTCCTGGGTCGACGAGGAAATTTTGTCGTAACATTCCTGCTGCAACTAACATTTCATGTAAAATGTATAATTTTAATATAATAAATCTTTGCATGTTTTGCTTAAATGTTCGTTCTTTCATTTATCTCCCTCACATTGCGTGTGGGTTGTTGTGTATGTGCTCATGGGCACGAACAATGAACTTGTTTAAAGTAAAAACTATTAAACTGATGTATTTTCTACACCTTGGGATGTACACATATTTTTTCGCTTATAAATTTTCCTTTGGTGATGCACGTAGTGGCTGGACATAACACTTTTTCTCTCGCATAGGTGTTACACGTATTTATATAAATGTATTGTGCCGGTTGCCTGTTTTTAGTGAGTGCTAGAAAGTATTTCTTGTCGCGACAAACGTACTTTTCCAATGTATGTACCTATTTATATAGGGGTACCTTGACGATGCAGGGGGTTTCTATGCGTTATGTGTGTCTGTTCTGCCATCAACATGTTCCACGTCAATATCTTACCGGGTGTCAAACCGGTTCCTCACGTATGATATGTCTCATCGTATGTAGGATGACGTTTATAGTTTATCTCGTCAGTTTGCTCCCCCATCAATAGAGTAGCGCGTATTTAGTACTGCCTGTATAAATTTGTTCATAAATGTTGTATCATATTTTTCTTACCAGTATTGTACCATGTATGTTGCGCCACTCCAATATATTTTTTTTCATATTGAGTCTAGTAACGTCTATGTTATTTTTCGTCGTACTGTGTAATATTTTCTCATTTGTATGTTCTCTGTTTGTTCTGTCGGCACAGCAGCGTGTATTTTTTTTTATTGCCGGTATGTTATTACTTTTTTTCATAAATTGATATAGTAATGGATATGTCATTTTTGCCGTACTGTATAATGTTTCTCGTTCGTGTACAGTGTATAAGTTTCTCTTGTTGGTATATTCTCTGTTTGCCCCATCAGAATATTTTTTCCCATCATATGCTACAACGTGTATACTTTTTCATAAATATTGAAGTGTGTGTATATATATATATATATCCCCTATGTCCTCACCAGTGAAACTTTTGGGCTAGTGTGTCTGAGGTGATCCAGGGGACGAACGTGGACCTTACTTATTCTCGACTGGGGTGCGGCATATTACATGTTAATTATTGAATACGTGGTCGCTCGCTATTGGGACGCTAATTGTGTATTCTAGACGTTAAGTGTGAAGTATTTTTGCATGCTTAGGTTCTTACCTGGCATGAAGTCGTCTCTGGAGCTCAGTGTCCTGGGCGTGTGCCAGCCAGCGTGATGCTGACAGGAAGTAAAACAGCACTGCTGCGTAAGTGCCGATGTGACGAAAATCTGCACATGCCTACAGGCACCTTGAGCTGCACGCGAGAGGAGACAATTGAAGTGGCCTGGAGCTACTCCTGCTTCGTTAAGTTTATATGCATAATATATTAATGTTTGCGTGGCATCTCTTTTGATTTACACTATACCGACACTAACTTCACCAACAATGTGTTTTATTAACAAAACTGATATACTAGATATTTTCTTTACCAAAAGTGTTTTTTAAACATCGATATTATTTACAAAACGACAAAGCTGGCACAAAATATGTATTGCTTTTTTACCTACAGTGGTTTTCTAACTTACGTGAACAGGACATGACTCGAGATACACAATTTTTTTTTAAACACATTTATTTACACACATCACAATATGGTTCTGCATTATACGAAGAATTGTCTCTGTATCTTTAATACACTCAATATTTTATTTTTTCAGTATTTTTAGGACATTACACACACGTAATATGTTTTACACGTACCACGGATTATCGCACGTCCAGAGCCTGGTGCTTGGGAAATGCACGATTCACATTGTCCATTTTCACAGTCGTGAAGCTGTGAGGCATACGTCTCTACCAGCTGCCTGAACGGTTAGCATCGGCGTTGTCTGTATACGTCCACAATCTTCGTACCGGCAGGACTCACATTGCGCATCGCCGACTCTTGGAGATCAACGTACACGGGGTGATTGGGAATCATGGCTTCCTCCGACACTTTGCGAATGTCTCCATGCTGAATATCTCCATCGACCCACCTAATTCCGTGAATCTGTAGGCGGTACGTTCATTGCGTGGTGCGGTCGAGGATCTCCCGTTGGCATGGTGTTAAGAGCATAAAAAACTTTGGCTTGCTCATCGTTGTAGCTGTACGAGATGACAATCTGCTTGATGGTACAAGAGTCCAGCGCGCGAAACGCTTGGATGCTGCAAAACATTTTTTTCGCAGACAGTATAAATTTTTTCACAAAGTATTTTGACACTGTGGTCACTCGTGTTCTGGGTTTGCTTCCTCGTCGCCGGGTAGTGCTTGCCAGTAGAAAACTTGAATTTGGGGGGGGGGGGGCGCTGCCAGGGCTGCTCGGTGGGCCTTGCACCTAGCCCCTGCAGTGCGGCGTGTCAGTAATCGACGTCACGAGGCCCTGGAAAAACTCCTTGCATGGGAGACCGTTCCGTATGTCTTCATCGAGCTGTAAGTAGATCGGTAGTTATTAGAATACGGCCAAAATTTCATACGGTGCGTACGTCAGCAGGGACTCTTTCGGCATCTACGGCAACTCGTCCCGTTTGTCCAGGGCACTAAGTGAACGCACCCTTCCGAATGCCAAAATTGATGAAAGGATTTTATGACCGCTTGGACAACATGCGTACACTTCTAAGAGCGGGGTAGACGGTAGACCTTTTCCCAGAGACCCTCGGTGACGCATCTTGTAAAGCTATTTGGAGAGATTGGATGGGGTCGAACAAAGGTGAGAAATTAGCCAATGGGTAGCATTGGTAGAACAAAGGTTTCCAAAGATACCCGAGTAATCGGCCAATAGGAAATTAGGGGTGGGGGTGGAACATAGGTGGCGGAGGCTTGCCGACTAAACAATGATTGGTTGAAAGAAGGTTTCCGAAGACACTCGAGTAATCAGCCAATGGGAAGCATTGCGGGCATGGAACAAATTTGGTGGAGGCTTGCCGACTTGGCAGGGATGGAACGGACGTGACTGGTCGGAGGTGAGTAATAAGTCAATGAGAAACATTGGTGGGGGTGAGTAACAGACGGAGCGAAGGTGACTAATTGGCTGAATGTAAGTGAGAACATACCAAGATGGCAGTTGAACGCAAGTGAGAGCTTAGCAATATGGTGGACGAACATAGGTGAGAGCCTACTAATATGGCTGCCTCCATCAATGTATAAACAAATGATGAACGAAGAATCAAATGACGATTACCAAGATGGCGGCCTTCAATAAAATGTAAACAAATGACAAACGCAAAAATAAAATTATGCTTACCAAGATGACAGTCGAACGAAATGAGAGAGACAGTAATGTGTAAACAAATAACGATCGAAAAATCAAGATGGTGGAATGAGTATAGGTGAGGGGGTGAAGTAGAAAGGGGGGGGGGACGTGGTGAGGGGGACAGAGGCCTGCCGACTAAACAGCCAATAGCACTTGGCGACAGTCGTCTGCTGGGAGTCGAAGGATGTGAGTAGTTAGTTTGGGGGGGGGGGGGGCGGAAATAAGTTTTTTAGATAACATTTCTCATAAATTTTATAATATCTTTTTTTAAACTATTTTAATTAAATTTTTAAATAATAATTTTTTTCCAATTTTTTATAAGAAATGTTTAGTAATAATTTTTGAACGATATTTTAAATTACATTTTTACATAACAAATTTTAAATGATTTTTAAATTAAAATATTTAATAATACGTTTTTAAACGCTTGTTAGTAAAAAAAATTGTGAGAAATTTTAAAATAATTTTTTAAGAAATTTTTTTACAATTTTTTTGGAATTTTTTGGGTTTATGGAATCAGGGGTAACTGGGGTCAAGGTTAAGGCCCAAAGGTCAAGGTCAATGTCATATAGGTTCATGATAACTGACGGTGACGTAACAACATGGCGGCTGGGCGAATCCAAATCCGATCTCAGATCTCGATGGCCCAGAATACAATTTACCTACTACTTATGTAAAACGTATTTACTAAGTTCCGTAAAGCAAAAAGGAATACTTACTTAAAATTTATTACGTTTATATTCTTTCCGTCAATTTTAGAGTTAAAGGAACGAATATGTATAAAATCGCGGGTAAGCTGGCATGCAATTAGCTTGTCTTGTCCGTTTTCAAAGAAAAATCTCATGCTTGCGAAATAACTTGAGTTAAAATTACACCCGTGTTGCTATAAATATTTTTTATTTACAACTTAAGGCGCCTACCTACATTAAGATATTTTCCGCTTTTGTCGGCAAGGAATCGATAAGGGCGACACTGGCAGGCGCATAAAGTGTATCGTCGCCGCTATGCGCAAGGCTCTGAACTGGCGTATAGGTCATCCGAAGTTTACCATTGGATTTTAAGCTTTGACCTTATATTTTTATTGGTGATAAATTTGCAGCAAAGTTTATTGCAGGACCCTATACTAGTTTCGTAATTTATAGCCAAGAACATTTTAAACTACACTGGTATGAAAATGTCGTTTTTGGCCGTGATGAAGAGCTTCAAAATAGTGTTTACAGTAGGCATGGTATGTTCTTTTCGTGTGCAACCAGAGTGTGCACACGTGAAATAGTTGGTGTTGAAATGTGTATTACAAACACACTGTAACCCAGGTCGTGCGCCAGGTAAACGGGCACGATAAATATTATTTCTACATCGGCGACAAAAGTTAATCTTCGAGATAATTATTTCTTTTGTTTATCCGAACACATTTTGAAACCCAGATAAAAATATTTGTCGCAAAAAAAAAGGCACTCGATTAAAAAGGTAATTTAAAAAAAAACGCAGATTAATGTTAATGAAATGAGGAAAACGTGACATCCGTTCCTGCTTAAAATCGAATTGGTGTTGAAGTATTTAATTTCGTCCTTCCCAAGTACCTTCACAAGTAGATGAAGGCTGTTCACGATAAAGTGAGCACTTCTGAAATCAACCTTAAGAAAAAGTCACTGTCCCTGCCTGCGAAATAACGGGCGCACTGAGTAACATGCGCCCAGTAAAGTTGGAAACGAAGTATGCAAAGTAGTCCCCCATATTAACGTCGAATAAAATGTTTTAGTTAACCAGTTGGTATAACTTAAATTATTTCTTTCGCTTTTTTTTAATGCATCGAAGAGTAAAAATGAGCAGATTTGTAAAATATGCACTTTTCTAATAATTTCCCGGCTTCACTTGACCGACACATGACTAAAGTAATGAGGCCCGTGGCAATGTTAATTTTACACAAGACGGAAGAATACACAACGTGCATACAAGTAGATCTTAAGCAGGGCTTTCAAAAGTGCTAATTTTACCGTGAACAGTCCATACCTGCAAACATTGCATATTGCCACGATTGTCAATGCCCTTATTTATTTGATTATTTCTTATTAGGATTATAAATGCCACGCTGTTATGAGCATCGAGAACTTTTATTTATATCGGTGGAGATGCATGTTGTACATAGATATAATGTCATGGTTTTTATGGCTATAAATGGGGGGAAAAACCACCCCTGTTCGATTTTATTGCAAACGTTATGCCTGAGGATGTGCCAAGACGAGCTTTCTTGTTAACTGTGAAACAAAAAAAAAGTTATACTCTAACACAAACATCGGTAATTTGGAGGGTACGATGCAGTATCTGCAAAAGTAAATTGGTGATCCGTTTCTTTTAATGAAGGTGTTTGACGACATTCAGAATTTGTTCAGCATTTGCATGTAAACATTCATAAAGGCGCTTCACAAATAAATATTCATCTAAGATAGGTCCAGCCTTATTATTACATGAAGTATTTCCCAGTAAAAATTTCATGGACATGTTAGGAACCGCTGATCTCTTATTGCCACAATCACATGATATCGATTGTTGTGCTTGCTGCTAACTACCAGGAATTACTAAAATTAGTTTTATAGGTTAGGTAAGAATTCTTTTAAAAGAAAAATGTGGCATTATATCAAAACACTGATACTAACTTTGTAATATGTACAAATAATTAAATATCTATAATTATACGTCCACTACGCGAAAATAAACGTAAAATGAGGGAGGCATCATTGATAATTAAAATTAATACCTGCTTGATCCAATCCGAAAATCAGAAGATTAGGGGCTTAAGTTTGCTGATGTGTTTGAAACAGCCACAAGTCAAAAATTGCTATTATTCGGGAGAGCATTTTTAAAGTTTAAACACAGTTTTAAATAATAATATTTGAATAATTTTAATGTCGTAATCCAACATTCAGTATGTTCATAGGATAAGCGTCAACGTTAGGAAGGGTAATTTTGAATATATGGGCATATTATTGTCACAAAGGTAAATGTGAGACGAACGTCTATAAAAACTTCATTACTTGGCTTTCATGATTGTGAATACAGTTATGGCCTTAATACATTTTAACGACTGGAACACTCTTTATCTAATGATGGCCTTAACTCAATTTCACATTTTCTGAGTTGCGAAGTCATGGCAACTATTGTTTACCTCCCGAAAATGACAGCACAGGAAATGTACTACGTATATTTGAAAGTGTAAGACATGTACGTTTTAAAGGTGACACCACATGAGGTATGGATGTAGGAACAAAGACAAACATGGCTGACTGAAATCACCGTTTAATCGATATAATCTCGTACAAACTGTATACACTCAAGTTAACGGGTACGTATCGTACGGGTACAAGCTCTTTAACATCCTTCAAAGTAGTCTCCGTGGTTGTCCATGGTTCATTGCCAGAGATGAGATAGACATACTCACAGCATTCCGACGAGAGGAGGCGCACATCGATGGATCTCATGCAGCCGATGGTATTTCCCGTCTGCCTCATCGCCGGCAACGAACAGCGGACAACCTCCGCAGACTACTTTGAAGAATTTTAAACAGCTCGTACACGTTCACTTGAGTATATAGAGTTTGTAAGAGGATATATCAATTAAACATTGATTTCAAGCAGCCATGTTTGTCTTTGTTCCTTGCCGGACATTCCTGCATCCATACCCCATGTAGTGTCACCTTTAAAACGTGCATGACGTACACTTTCAAAGGTACATGGTACATTTAATGTGTTGGGTGATTTTTTGGAGATAAACATACTTGCAATAACTTCTGAATCAGCCTTCGTACTTAATTCCAATACTGCATGTCAATGCTTCGGGGCAACATTCCTTACATGGAGGATTAAATAATGTTATATGAATATGGGTCCGCAAATGCTTAATTTCCGTACTACAGCCCATAATACATAACGTACAGTGTATGGCCCGTGGACTGGATCATGTTACTGTGGAATGCCATCCCAGCTGTAATTGGCAGCCCTATACCAGCCTCCGAGGAGCTCTGATTTGAATCCACTAGACTTTCGTTTGTGGGGATATTTAAAGGCACTTGTGTATGCAACCCCAGTGGACGATGTGGGCAACTTCCGTAACCAAAATTGTAGTGGGTCGCGAAACAATCAGGAATTTTCAGGGATTCGTCAAAGCATCCGTGTGTCCATGCAATGGCGGGTTGATGCATCTGTTCGTGCTGATGAAGAGCATTTCGAACATTTCTCTTAGTGCCACCGATAAGCTTTCAAACATGTGTAAATAATTCCTGCACAATTCCTACTGTTCTAGGTGTAATGTCGTAGAGTGAGGTGTCGTACATCATGCAAATGAACGCTGCAATGGCATTCCACATTAACATAACCCAGCCCGTGGGCCATACAATGTACGTTATGTATTATGGACTGTAGTACAGGAACGAAGCGTTTGCGGGCGTATATTCATATAATATTTTTTCATCCTCCAGATGTGAGGAATGTTCTCCCGAAGTATTGACATGCAATATTGCAACATCCTGTGTGTGTGTGTGGGTGTATATATATATATATATATATATATATATATATATATATATATATATATATATATATATACATATACATATCAATTTACTGCGGGGGCCACGACAACTCTGCGGCCAGAGCACTCGCATCCCACCAAGGCAAACCAGGTTGCATTCCCGTTGCACGATGCCGCTGGTCGGCGGGTTTTCTCGGGGATCTCCCGTTTCCCCCGCCCTTGCATTCCGGTGGTACTCCATACTCACCTCGCTTCACCATGATCGTCTCTCAAGATCCTGTTGTTAAGCGTGGCCCAAACCTCTTCACTCGCTTCAATGAAACGACACATAACAAGACTGATCGGCGTGTGAGTTGAGTGGTACGTACCTGCCAGGGGAAGCTGCCGAATCCCGCCTCATCGCCGCCAACAATTCTTCTCTGCGCTCCGAGAGAAGGTCCCAGCTTCCCGATGGAAACGCCGCATCCTGCGAGCATCCGTTACCAACATCCACACCACAAAAAAAAAAACATGACAACGTTCATATCTCAACACGCGAGGAATATTAACATGGGTATGCACTTTCGTTACGCGTGAAAACCAGGAAACAAAGTTCAGACATGTCTAGTGCGGATATCTTGGTTTGTGGCTTGTTCGAGGTTAACTGAGAACTGTTGATATAGTTGCTCACGGTAAAATGAGCACATTTGAAAAGTCCTGCTTAAGATCTACTTGTACGCACGTTGTATATTCCTCCGTCTTACGTAAAATTAACATTGCCATGGGCCTAATTTCTTTATTCGTGCGTCGGTCAAGTGAAGCTTTGGAATCATTAGAGAAGTAAATATGTTACAAATCTGCTCATTCTTATACTTTGACGCATTAAAAAGCAGAGATGAAAAGAAATAATTTCAGGTTGCACAAATGGTTTCCTAACACTATTTATTTTACGGTACGATATGGAACTATTTCCCATCTATCGTTACCAACTTTACCGGGCGCATGTCACTCAGTGCGTCCATTGAAGTATATGCAGGTATGGGCAGTGACTTTTTTCTAAGGTTGATTTCAAAAGTGCTCGCTTTATCGTGAACAGCCTTTAGTCTCGATTTGTTCATTTTGTATGCCCAGCGTAGCCTTTCTCAGTGTAATGGGAATAATTACTGGATAATAAGTCCATTAAAAAATACTGAGATATTGTTACGGTTAACCACATCCAGTATGTAAAAAAACAGATTATATTTGCCACTAATTTAGAATATTGATCTTTAAAGCCGTTAAAGAAGCTCAAACTGTGTTCTACATTTGTAGCATATTACAGTTTAAAGTCTATGTATTGAAACCTGGTGGATTGAAAATCCGCATCCATGGAACATATTCAGTGATCCATTTTTTTATTTGTCTGTATTTCAAGGCCACAGTCATTGTGGGTCCACATGTATTGAAAACATTTTTGGCAGTTCCCTGAGAAGCGATGGGTAGAGAATCCACTGCACATCCTTTTTCGTTGCATAATGAAGTATGAAAAAGTATAATAACTGAGATATATTACTTTTCATAAAAACTGACACGAGTTATTGGTATTTTAAGTTTCTATATTTTTTCTTGCATGTCTCAAAATCTAAAAAATAAATTAATATGTTGAGCTGTAGCCAAGATTTTCTAAAATGTTATTAGAACTTCAAGAAGAATATTTGTTGGAAATTTATGTGGTTCGCACGTATTTAAGTGTTACCTTTGAGATAAAAATGTTTTAAAGTCAAAACGGCTAGAAGTTAAATCCTTACCGCATCTGGACCAGGAGTTGGATTTCAAAGAAGTTGAAAAATTCCACTGTCGTGACTTCAATAAACAATTCAGCTGAAACCAAATTTTTGTTTAAAACAACCCTATTTTGAACTTGAACGATTAAGAATTTAAGTTAAACTTCTCACCTGTACGTTAAAAATTATCTACTTTATTTCTATAATGATTTGATGTTTTTATCAAGTTATCGTCGATATTTCGCAAAACCGTAAAATATTCTCAAAATCTATTTGAAAAATTGGATACTGAACACCTTAAATTAAATATTATAACATAGAATTACGGTTCATATTCGCAGCCAACATTACTCTGAATATGGCAATCAGTTATTTTCAATTAAACCATATGCAACTACGAGACGAATTTTTTTCACAGCTTTGTATCAAAGTGCTCAGTTAGACTCGAACTAACTAAATAGGTGGTCCACTACAGCAATATCTTAAGTCAGCGTTAAGTGGTATGCATTAGATATGGACAAAAGAACAATTCATCAGAGTTATAGAGTAATTTGTGTCTTTATTTGTGAGTCCAGATGTTATGAACATCAATTAAAGGTGATATACAACGTTAACTTAAGACGTTCCCTAAAGGAACACAATGGGAAAGCATAAGAAAAAATTCACATATTAAGAATCTTAAATGTTAGTGACATGGCTTTTGGACACTTTTAATATAACAAGAATATGAAACTTGCTCACATTAAAAACAATTTCACATGCACATGTATAATTTTAACAAATAACACAGTTAATAAACGTAAATACATACGTGTAGACACTAGAATACATATTGCAAGTTTGACAGTAAGAAAAACAATTTAAAGCGATATATATATATATATATATTATATATATATATATATATATATATATATATATATATATATATATATATATATATTATATATATATATATATATATATATATAGGCATTATGCAGATCCACATATATTTACGGGTGTAAAATTTATATCCAGAGCTGTCGCAGAAAATGGTGTAATACTTAAAATGTAACTGACCTATGTCGTTTAATATTATTTATTTTAAATGTACTTCTAGAATTAAAAGTACAATAATTTATGTGCTTTATTACTTCCATTTATTTATTTATTCACAATATCATGCCCACAAACATATACAAAGGATATTTATACAAAATTGTAGAACCATCCTAATACCAGCAGATATTACCACAAAGCAAACATCCAGGATCTTGAAATATATTTACAAGAAAACCAATAATTGTTTATTCTTGAAGCTATTAGCTACAATCAAAACTTACTGCACCTACAAGCACTTTCAATGACATGCAGACATTTCCTATGGCAGTTATATCACTACACTACAAAGTAAATTAAAGTAGCCGTATTTATAATAAACTGAAAATGATTTTAAGCAACATTTACATTTTTACACAAATTAAAAAAAAAAAAAAAAAAAAAAAAAAAAAACTGTATTAACATCCAGCACAAGATGGAAACAACGTAAGTAAACATATAAGAAAAAGTTTAGATACAACTAAATATTTTTCACGCTATTTTGTAAAATTGTAATTTCCCAATTCACGGGAACTTTAACATTTTAGGGAGTCGAGCTAATCCTGAAAAAAAAAAAAAAAAAAAAAAAAACGCACCTCTATACAACACCTGGATAATTATTGTTTAAAATTCTCAAGTAAAAAGCGCGGCAAATATTTTCATTTTTGAACAATTGCATTTTCCACTTCATGACCATATGTGGAAGTTGGACATTCACAGTTACCATTGTTTCAGAAGCATGCAAAGAACAAACATTTTTGGGGCCCTAAAAACAGTTCGTACTAGATAAACTATGCAAATTTGCACTTTTCTCTTGTCTTCCGTTAGGTTCAAAACAATTTGCACTGTAGAAAAATAACGTTTTAACCTATCTTTATAGCAAAGAAAAACATTTCTTTGAGGCTGTTGGGTTTTTGCTAGCAAAATCTTGCTTTAATTGAAAGAGGACGTTTAGTTTTTGTTGTTATTAAATGATTTCTTTATACATTTTTGTTGGATTGCAATATTAATTTTCTTTGTAGCGAAAAAAAAAATTCTTTGAGCCTGTTATTTTATACAGTTGAGAAATGTTGATGTACACCAAAAAATACGTCAAGTGATATTAAATTTTTTTTTGTTCATTATCGTTTTTAGTACCTAAAGAAAGTTCCTAAATGCTACGTTATCGAATAATAAATCTGTTAGATCATTAACATAAATGTTTAACCTCCAAAATAAAGTAACTGAAATTATCGCAAATGATTTTACGGAACTACTTTTACCACAATGCAAGGTTATCATGACCAATTAAGGTTTACAGTATGTAACACAAAAGTTTTATTTGTGGTAAACCTACTTTATAGTGGTTCATATTTAACGATATATTTCTTTTTGCTGCAGTAAAATGTGTGTTTTTAGAGTGTGGCGATTGAAGAGTGGCGTTAATTACTGTTGGTTTCCCTACCCGTAGGACACACCTTTTGAGGCTAGCTCGAAGAATGTACGAGGCGAAGTCAGATGGCGCAGCGGAATAGTGGAGAAGGAAGAAATGGAAGCACGTCGAGAGAACCCAACTCTTCGCGTGACAATCCGCGTCAGATACATTGCCATCGGCCGGTGCTGGGATCAAACCTAGGATCTCAGCGGTAGTGACTTGGTCTCTAACCGTTCCCTAAATGTGCTGGAAGTTAACAACACTCGTGTTTACACATACTGCACAGAAAACACCACCAGACGAAAGCATCTTATACATAAACCAAAAAAAAATCACACACCATGTTCAAATACCTGGGGTTCCCGCACGCGTGCTGCAGAGAAGCTGTGGCGGGAGAAAACAACAAGAAACATAAAAACCGCCCAGACGCTTTCAGAAACTGACGAAGGAATACAGTCAAGATGGAAAGCAATAATAACATGTATCGTAACAAGCGGGGCAAAAATATATTTCCTTGTTTTACGATTGTCAGTGCATAAACTCATAAACTTTAAAACAGTTATGATCGAGAACATAAAATTTTATACAAGAATATGTTACTCAGGAATTTTTGTATTCAAAGTAAATTTAATACTTTTGAGAAGAAATTAATGTATGTACATTTACTTTTGTTTAACAATGAATGCAAAATTGTTATTGATTTGAATATTTTGCCCTTTGTTTCTAACGTATCAGATATATATATATATATATATATATATATATATATATATATATATATATATATATATATATATATATATATATATATATATATATATATATATATATATATATATATATATAACAGGTTCTTGCAGTTGTTTGAAAGGCTCTAAAATTCACAGGATGAAAAAATATACAAAAATAAACTATCCATATAACCGGAAGCAATAAATATATTTTTCTGGCTTCTCCCCATATAGTATTTTGAGTAGTCCTCAGCAACCCAGGATTAAAGTCAGAGTCACTGTAACGTGAAGAAGTCAGTCGCACAATTGTTCCCGACAACCTTCCCCTATTTTATGGCATGCTTTTGAAAACTACCTTTACCTATACTAAGAGTAATAAATAAAATACAGGGTGCAAAAATGAGGAAAACCTCAGTGCAGTAGAAAAAAAAAATCAGTACATGCAGTAATTAATTTACATATATTGTAGTATGTAAAAATTGAAATTAAATAAATATTGTAATAAACATCTGGGAAAGTTATGCTATAGAACTTTCGAAAATTAAAATCTTATGATGTCTGTCGTAGTTAAAATAATATGAGTGCTAATTTTAGGCGCGATTCGTATTGTATTCAATGCTAAAACTCATTTTTGTCGCATTTTGCTGCAAGATACAAAAGCTCTTTAATTGGTCATGCTAATAGAAATATTAGTAGCAACTTTAAAATAATAAAGCACATAAATTTTTGGCCCACTAAAAGTTTTCAGAAGGGAATCAGTTTTGAAACATTAAAGACAATAATTAGTTAATTTTATTCCAATCGTAAGAATTCCTCAGTTAATATTTTACATAGGAAATGTATCAAAAAGTTATTAATTGAAAATTTTATTTGAAACCATATCGTAGTCCACAGGAAATATCGAAGTGCATATTTGTACGAATATGCTCTACTAGAGGAAGCAATTTGAAAGCAAGAATGCAAAATGTTTATTACGAATATGGCAATGTTTAAATTATTTATAGATCCAACGTTACACTAACATTTGTTCTAAAATGACATTAACATAACTAGAGTATATTCACGCGAAACCTAGAAATGTTCACATGTGTCTGAATTACCATTTCCGGTATTCTGAATAACATAATCTATCCAGTTCAAACGAAAGAAGGGACAATAAAACAAAATATATTAATGCAAAACCTGTAATACTGTTGTTTAAAAAATCCATAACTAGTAAAAATTTTGCTATAAGCACTTAAACTCTTCTTTGTTTTAAAAGCTCCCTACAATACCTACATCAATATTTATGATCGACATTGAAACAATATATGTGCGAGCACTGTATTAAAATAACTTGTACCCCAAGTCACATGGAAAATTAAATAAACATAAAAAATTCCTCGATCGGTATTTACTCACGGCCGAAATTGCAGTGCTGAATATGAGTTTTGATGTGTTCGTACAGCTTTGGTTTATCCCACCAGTGATCGAGCGCTACATAGCAAATGGGTCGTGCCGCCCGTAATTTTGGTCGTCTTGTGTGACAACATTCCGCGCTAAAGCCCTTTCACCTCTGCTCACCACGTGTGAAATTCGAGGACAAGCGGAAGAATGTGGGAAGGATAAAGGAAATTTAGTCCAGAGAAAACAGAACATGCCAGAACAAAAAAAAAAAAAAAAAAAAAAAAAAAAAAACAACAACAACAGATAAAAGAGAAAGATGTGAATAACAGTGGGTGTCACAAGTTCCGTCAGCCTACAAACACGTATGTAGTCACGTCCAGAAAGAACAGCGCAGAGAGAAACGTTACCATTCATTGTGACAGGAGGGTGGGTGGTTCCTGCCTAGATGTCTCGCTAGTATAAAAACCATCCAAGTCGCATTCAGTATTATTTGCCTGTGCTATTTCATGAAACAAGGATTAACATTTTTTTTTAATTTTAATTTAAAAAATAATGTACTGTCTAGTTTTACAGACTGTAATTTCAGTGAATATTTTACTCTTAAAAGATAAATGTGTCCATGAATACAGAATATTTGATAAGAAAATTATATATATATATATATATATATATATATATATATACACGGCATTTCGTGCATATTCCCGTTGATATAACACGGTTCGGGACAAAATAGTTTCTTGAACTGTGACATGAATAAGTTTTTACAATCTGAAGACTCAAATTTGGTATGCAGTACTAGACATATTTCGTATTTTAGTTCTGATAAGCAAACATGTATCTGTAGAATGCAAGCTACGCAGTTGTATTTAAGTTGATAGGAATCAAGTGCTTTCTCTGCGAGTCAAAATTCATGTACAGAATCCGACTTTATAATTTCACTTTAACGTTAGTCATGCTTGTGTAGTTATTCTATAGGTTTATTCTGCCCGTCACGCTACATTTAATTATTATGGATATTGGTAATTGATATCTAGTAGTGACAGAATAATTACAACTGTGTAAACCAGCTGTGATAACGATTTGTGGTTTGTTTGTTTGTTGCAAAGTGTTCCCTTGATTATTTTACAGCAAAGAGATCGTAATAATTAACATTTTTTAATCTGCAAACATTCGTTTCGTTATTTTCGAGATCAAAATAATAAACATAAAGGTGAATTTAAGGTATAAATATGCATCCATGTTTCTGTGTTGGTGGTGATCTTATGTAACTTATATTTGAAAAATAACAGCTATGTTTTTAACAGCAGATGTTTGTCGCACTTCGCGCAATACAGTTTAAGACTAGCAAATATTATTGAGCGGGATTTGCTTAAACGTAATATCCAAACAATGCTTCACGTTCGTTCGACAGTACCGATTTTTCGAGTCATTGAAATCGCAATTGGCGAGTAGAAAATTTCTGGTCTAGAAAATAAGAAGTAAAATAAAGATGTCGGGGAGTATGCGCTAAAATAAAGAAACTGTCTGTTAATATCCCATCGGCACGTGCTGTGTGAGTGTAAGAAGGAATGCCAGTTCAATTTTTTGTTTTTTTTTGTTTTATGAGGTGATGTGTTTTCTCACGTGTATGCAATTACCGCGCTCTTAGTTCATTGTTTTTTTTTTTGGGTCAAACATGTTAATTTCGGTGCAGTATATGTAGCAGTACTTTAAAAAAAAAGAGGGATTAATTCCTATCGTTTTGAATTTGTAATTTTTGACACATCATACTTTGAAAGTATCAGAAACTTCCACGTGACACAGCATGAATAACAGTTTCCCATAAATTCTGAACATGCTGCGAATTCGCTACCTTGGTTATTTTCTGGCTTGTAGCTGCCGAAAAGATGTAAGACATATTTTAGTACGGCACGCTACTACACAGGTAATAAAAACGACAATAACACTGTACCGACTTCAGAAAATGTAACAGATTAAAAATTAAAATGTGGTGCTCTTGTTGTGCAGTTATGCACAGAAAAATTAAGAACGGCAGGTCCTCTGTTATCATATTGGGTTTGGAAGCAATCGGTATCAACACGTCGATGTAATATGACAATATAATCGGTACAATATCTAAATTTTTAAATGTAACGAAATAAATCGCATAACGTGGTATTTGTGAAATTAGCAATATTTGAAAATAAAGCAAGACCGTAGAATTATATAAAAAAAAAAATGCGATATATGCAGTAGCTCGTATTTACGATGCTACAATATCGCGATAATTAAGAATTTTTCGATATAGGTGATGTAATTATTTCGAAGTTTCCATATGTTTGTATCTTTATTATTAACGAAGCTGAAGTCGTCGATATATCGATTTTCAATGCACCATGAAATCAGCATATCGCATCGATATCGATACGGTTGTACATTCGGAAGTAGTATTGAAAAGTGGATGTCGCGCAATACTGTAGTGTGAGGCGAGTCATAACCATGTGATGATGCACGGCCACCGACGCGACGACCCGCGGGCGAGGAGAAGAGGAGGAGGAGGAAGACGAGGAGGCGGGAGAAGAAAGTGAAGAGAGAAGGGAAGGGCCGGGCGAAGGAGTCGGCGTGGGTGTGGTAACATTTCTCGTCTGCCATGCGGCAGGGTCACCTACTTACTGGGGTCGTTCTGCACGGGGCCGTAGTCGGCGGCGAGGGTCTGCAGGTCGACGCCGCTGTCCGACGTCAGCAGCTCGCTCTTCTTGGCGGTGTGCGCGTGCCGGTGGCAGCACGCGTGCAGGAGCCCCGGGCAGGCGCCGTCCAGCAGTCCGCTGCTCATCCAGCACGTCAGGAAGAACTCGCAGCTGCCTCCGGAGGGACAGGCGCCCTCGGGGGCGGGCAGGCGCGGCCTGCGCGCCTCTGCAACAAGCACGTGGCTCAGGCGCGCCGCCGCCGTCGCTCGTCGCCGCCCCCACCACCGCCGCCGCTGACCTGCTGCGGGCACTCACGTCACTGCCCCTGCGTGCGTCCCCGGCCGGCCGAGCGCCGGAGAGACACTCCCCTCCCTCCTCCACCACCACCACACTCCCCTTGACAATGTTCTTGGAGATCCCCGCCCTTCACTCATAAACCAATATACAAGAAAGTCATCGATGACTTCCACTAACACACGTCCATTACTTGGGTCAGAGAAGTTTACCTCCAACAACCAGACAAGGTACTGGATAGCCCCATCCTTCACTCATGACCCCAGAGACACACAAAAAAGCACATATAGATCCAACGGATGTCGCTTCAATCAGAACAGAGAGACGGTCTAACTGCAACTACTCCTCCTTCCTAGCGAACAAACCAACTATAGAGGCTGAAATACATTTCCGCACGTGCAATGAGCAGTCCACCCTCGCTGTTCATGCGAGCAACATGTGTTTACAGGTTATTTGCGATTGCTGTGATTTAATATCTTGATGAAGATAGACACCAATATATTTGTCACTTTAGTGCAGGCTAGACCTGTGCTATATGACTAGTCAATGAAAACTGTCACGAAAACAACATGCTGCAAAGAATGAGGGATGATATTGGCCAATTACCCCTATTTTAATGTATTTTATTGAGCTTAAGGAATTTTATTCTCTCATCATATTGTTACAAAAAGCCCTCAAGGGCGTACATGAGTTCGTGAGGGATGGATGTTTTAGTAAAAATAAAGAACTAAATTTTATTTTTAATTTATTCACACAGCTACTATTTACAGCATTAAATTATCTGCCTCCAATATTATTCTTCTATTTCACAGTCAGCACAATATTTAATGTTTATTTAAACTCTGATTAACACACTTCTTTATGTCTCCATTTGGTTACTGACAATTAACTCATGCTCTTCATTAACACATATTTAGTCTATCTGCTGCCATCATTTGTATTGCCTTTCACTCACGCATCCAGTACAATAGTGCTGCCTGCAGTCGTATTCTTCACTGCTCTAATGTTCGCAGTCGCAGATTTCCCACCCGCTCGTCATTTCTCTCGCCACGCGCTTCTTTTATCGCTAGTCGTTTGTGGCAGAAACTCATCCATTCAACAACTGCTGGCTCGAAAGCCCGACGCACCTTTTATGGCTGCTAGCCTTGAACTGGAAGATTCGCCGCACCTCGAGTCTAGCTGATACACATGAGGTCAGTAATCCGAGCAATCTTCAGATATCTCAAAGAAATACTCACTACTCAAAGTCGGGAGCGGCACGCGCCCTGATAGGCATACAGGCACACTTTGAAAACATTCCTTTACGAAAAGCTGCCGCATCTCCGATTGCAACTGATAGCACACATGTCCACAGATAATCTAAATACGATGTCCTTCACTTCCACTCGCTCACACAGGACAAAGCAGCGAGTGCGTAACACTGACACCACCTCAAGTCTGTTCGTCACGAACAGACTCTGCAACATCAGGACCTTCATAGAGTACCAATCGGTTGATGTGGACAACCTTCAGCTTTGCCCGAGAGCCTTAATGACAAATCCGAAATACCACATCATTGATCTTCCTCAGAATCCTGTAGGGGCCTTCCCAACATTCCTGTAGCTTCGATCAGTACCCTTTTCGCCTCTGGGGATTGTACAGCCACACTAGTTGTCATTCTTTATATACCTCGCCCGACATTCTCTTATCAAACTCCATCTTCATCCTGTCACTATTTATTCTGAGGTGCTGTTGAGCAAAATCATGAATGTCAGCAAGTCTGTTATGCAATTCTCTGGCATAATCTGGGGCTGCAGCTTCCTCTTCTGTCGGTCAGGCAAACAGTAGATCAGTAAGGAGGCGTAGCTCTCTTCAAACAGTGTCCTTGATGGTGTTACCCTTGTGGACTCGTGAACTGCTGAGCGGTAAGCAAGAAGAAACAATGGCATCAATGAATCCGAGCTCTTTTAGTTGTCTGCTAAAAAGATCGACAAATATTGCTCAACAGTGCGGTTAAGCATCTCGACCATTCCATCAGATTGAGGTTGTAAGGCTGTAGTCCTAGTCTTTTTCATCCCCAGAATTGTTGTTACCTCTTGCAAGACTGCGGCTTCAAAGTTTCTTCCCTGATCAGAATGCAGTCCTAGTGGCACTCCAAACCTCGAAAGGACATGTCGTGTGAGTACCTCAGTCACAGTATGTGCTTCCTGGTTCCGGAGGAAAATGACCTGATGCCAATTAGTAAAATAATCTTGGGCCACCAGTAGATAACGATTACCGCTCTCTGTGACAGGCAAGGGACCCAGAATGTCTACTGCCATCCTTTCGAATGGGGCTTTAACATTGTATTTCTGGAGGTGACCTTGTCCCCTGGTCCTTGGGCCCTTCCTTGCAGTGCAGGTGGTGCTCATTCGGAACCACTTCTAAACATCCTCCTGACCACAAAACCAGTAGAATCTCAGTCTAACTCCGTCGAGATTCTTATTAACACCAAAGTGCCCCCTGGCTGCCTTATACAGTTCAATTAAGACTTCGGAATTCCTGCATTCTATAAGGACCAAAAGTAATGTTTTCCATCATTACTTTCCCAGTTTTTGTAAAGTACGCAATTCTTCAGTACGAGGGAATTCCATTGTGCTCAATATGCTTCGACCGCTGTGCTCAGACTAGATATCTCTTCCATTTACACCGACAAACAGATTCTTTCCACTTAAATAATGGCTGTAAGTGGGATCATTCAGCTGGTCTTTTATAATACCCTCATTACTCGAGATAGGTGACCCATCACAAGATAAAGAACCTGACATTTTATCTTCTGTACCTTCAGCGATTCACCACTCTTTCCTTCCTGGCTTTCGCAATGACGGCAAAATGTCTCACATGGCCTCTTAAACTGTGCATCTGCATTGCTGTGAAGGCGTCCAGATCTATAGTGTATTTCTAAGTCATATTCTTGAATATGCTGTATCCAACGAGTTATTTGACCTTCGGGGTTTTTGAAATTTAGTACCCAATGCAATGAAGCATGTTCGGTCCTTACAATAAATTCTACCATAAAGGTAAAGGTGGAAGTGTGAAATTGCCTTCACCATGGCCAGAAGCTCCCTTGTGCAACCGAGTGATTTCTCCCAGGCTTATGCAATACTTTACTGAAGTATTCTAGTGGTCTTTCCTTACCATCTTGAACCTGGGATAACACAGTACCAATGCCTACATCACTAGCATCATTGTCCAAATTGAATACACCCTCACTTTTCGGAAAACCCAGGATTGGTGGAGATAACAGAATTACATTTAGCTTACTAAGAGCATTTTTACACTCAATGGTCCAATTAAATCTCCTTTTCGCCTCAGTCAGTCCATGTAGTGGCTTGGCGATCGTGGCGAACCCAGGTCCAAATACACTGTAATAGGCACATAATCACAGAAAACTCCGCACTTCGGTTTTGTCATTTGGTTTCGTCTAATATCTTATTACTTTCGTCTTCTCGGAGTTTGTTTCGATTCCATGGGCTGACACTACATGTCCCAAGAAATCGATTTTCTTTTGGAACAGGTGCCACTACTTCGGAACTAGTTTCGATTTTTCTGTGGCCACTTTTCGTAACACAGAGTCTAAGCATGATAGGTGCTCTTCAAACGTCATCCAGGTAAACCTGACATATATCTAGGGGTAGAACTTTTCCATCAGGTATTCGAAGGTGGCAGGGGCATTACATATCTCAAAAGCATAACTTTGAACTGCCAGGTTCTTTTCGCTTGGACACAAAATGCAGTCTTCTCTTGAACTTCTAGAGCCGCATTGTATTACCAGTAACCACTCTTCATGTCGTGCCAGACAAACTGCTTGTCGTACCTCTGTGTCGGCGGTGGCGTCGACAAAGAAGCCGACTGCGATGATGTCGTGCGCGCCTCGGAGCACCATTCCAGAGAGAGTTGAGACAGCCACACAATGTCTTGTCATAGCTCCTGCAGTAGCTCCCCTGGTCGCTGGGTGCCGCTTCGCAGCTGTGCAAGGTGCGCATGTCGTAGGTACTGGTCGCGAAAACGTAGCTCCAAGGCCGACACCAGTGTGGGGTACTCCAGTTGATGTCTCTTGTAGTATGCTCAGTGCAGGGCCTCTGAGTACAGCAACGATGTAGTAAGCCTGCTGTTCGTCTTAACAGCAATTCAGGGTGGCGACTATTTCAAACTGGTTTTGGCACTCCTGCCATGAAGTCTGTCCACCATAAGGGGCGACCTTTATTGAGACCACCTTCCCCACTCCCGGTTGTGCATCACTAATGCCGTAGAGGTGCTGACTATCCTCCGAAGTTGCTGTGTTGGTTACGACTTGTACTGCTTCTTCAGTTTTCTCAACTGGCGAAGTTGAGATAGAACTCAGCTGCTGAAGAAATTCCTGCCATTCTTTCTTCAGTGCATTCATTTTCTGTTTCATTTCATTCTCGATGCTGTCCATTCTTTCACTGACAATGTATATTTTCTTGTTCACACAGTCAATTCCCGTGTTCACTAACTCGCTAATGCTTTTTTTTTTCTTATCTACATTATCTATTATCTTGCCTACATCTTTATTTACAGAGTCAATTATCCTGTCTACATTATCATTTGCAGAGTATATTTTGCTGTCTACATTTTTATTTACAGAGTCTATTTTCCTGTCTAAATGCTCATTTAAACAATTTACAGTATCGTTCACACTACTAATTTTGATATTTACATTACTTATTTTACTTTTTACATCTTACCTCAAGCTATTTGCACTTGCACTCACTTAACTACTTAACATTCAATGCGGCGTTTGTGCAAAACAATCTTAATATTTCGGCCTACAGCTATTACAATTAATTAATTTTTTTGAATATTACCAATCACTTACCTGTTGCCTAACTTGGTTTACAATCGCTTAATTACTAATTGCCTCCATCCCATTTCTGACACCAGTTTTACAAGATGCCTTACGGGCTTATCTGTGCTCGTTAGGGATGGAGGTCTTAATGAAAATAAAATAACAAATTTTGATTTTAATTTATTCACTAAGCTATTATTTACAATATTAAATTATCTGTCTTCACTATTACTTTTTTTATTTCATAGTGAGCGCAATATTTGATGCCTATTTCAACTCTGATTAACACACATCTTTATGTCTCTGTTTGGTTATTATCAACTCATACTCATCATTAACACACGTCTATCTGTTGCCATGTGTAATGTCTTTGACTCACGCATCCAGTCCAATAATCCGGCCTGCAGTCGTACTCTTCTCTGCTCTGATGTTCGGAGTCGCAGATCTTCCTCCCTCTGGTCACTTTTCTCACTGCTCGCTTCTCTTCTTGCTAGTCGTCTATCACAGAAACTCATCCATCCAACAGCTGCCGGTTCGAAGGCCCGACACGCTTTTATAGCTACTGGCCTTGGCCTGAAAAGTTTGTTGCTCCCTTAGTCTAGATGAGAGCAATCTTCATATGTCTCAAAGACGCCCGATGCCTAAGGGCGGGAGTGGCACGCACTCTGATAGACATAACAGGTATGTTTTGTAAACATTCCTTTATGAAAATTCTCCATGTTTCCAGTTGTAACTGATAGCGTGCGTGTCCTTAGATCATACAACTACACTGTCCTTCACTTCTACTCGCTCGTGCAGGACAAAGCAGCTAGCGCTTAACACTATCATGTCCCGTCGTATCGTAGCTTGTTAAGTCGCATCTCTGTCGTGTTGTGTCTCGTCATGTCGTGTGTCGTCGTATCGCGTCTCGCCGAGTCGTGTCTCATCATGTCGTGTCTCGTGTCATATCTCGTTATGTTATGGCTCGTTTCGCAGCTTGTCATGTCACGTCGCATCGTGTCTAGCCGTGTCGTGTCTGGTACTGTCGTGTTTCATCATATTGTGTTTCTAAGTGTCGTGTTTTGTCGTGTCACATAGCATCTGCTTCTTTGTACATCCAGCCTAACATGACTTCGACCCACGATTTTCAGGTTTCGAATTTGTGGTAAGCTAGGAAATTTGGCATGTAAGCAATCGCCGATTAGTTTCCCACCATAAAGAAAGGATATTACGAAAATCTGTAATCTAGAACAAATTGTTCCTGAGGTACATCACTGCCCGAAAGAGCACAAATGTTCAGAAATACCTGCAGTCTTGTTAGTCGTAATCAGGCGAATATAATCTAAATCATATTAATATTCCTTTAGTACAAACGTCTCTATTAGAAACATGTTTTCAGATGGGTAAATATATGATCACCACATCGAAAGAACAAATATATCTATTTTAGGTTATCTCATGTTGTTAGTATTAGCATATCGATGTGAGAAAAATTATTCTTGTACCTTATTTCTCATATCTGATTTCATGGTTTCCATAGTTTTCTCGTGATCGCTACTTTTGTATAATTGGTATACTGGCTTTTTCCCATGCTCTCTGCATGCAAAATTCTCTCTTTAAGAGGTAAAGTCTAACTCATATTTTGTTTTGGATTTGGGGTAACAGGATTCTCATGGCATTTTTTAATATTTTGGTAATCAGTAATTTTATACCACAAGAGTGTTTCTTTACCTAGTGTTTTCCTTCCTATCCTATACAAAAAAAAACTATGACACTTTAGCTGAACCTAAAAACCTGATATTCTCAAGTATGATTCATTCTACAATGCAAAATTACTAAATATATCAGTAATGCTTCTAAGTTGTTACAGTGTATTAAGCACGATGGACTCCAGGGTCTCTAGAATCTATTAAGTGTACCTTAAATGAGTAATTTTTAAATAAATTAATGTCCTCTTCAAATGAAAACCGCTTCATAATATGCTGTTAGATATGAACTATTTCTAATTTTATCTTCTTTATTAAATAATTATTTTATTTCAACGGAATTATTTTTGTTTGTACAGTGTACCCACGATAAACATCCTCCTCTTCGTGGGTGAAAATAGGCAGTTCCGTCTTACTTAACTGGTCCTCAGGCATTATTTTACTGTAACCCATGTTTGTCGCACGGCTGCATTGCTTATAGCATTTAAAGTGCAGTGATGATTTTTGGTTTTTCAATTTTGCAGAGGTCACTCACTAAACCGATAACTTATGTTCATTAACACATTTTTCAATATGACCTTTTCTCAATACTTTCTGGAACTTGACCATAACAAACTATATAAGTCACGAAAGAAAAGAATCTTACTTAGTGACAATTTTTTAGTACTGATGTTGTACGTTTGAAAGACTTCCATTATGTGGAGGTATCGGTAGTTTGAAACGAGGAAAGAATTGTTAGAAAACGGAATTAAATTTCACCCTCCAACCCTTAGTATAATTTGCTTTATTGGGAACTTGTAATTATAAAACCTAAGAGTACGAAGATTAGCAATAATTAATAGGGGAGAAAATTAGACCGAAAATATTATGATATATCTTCGGAACAATACGCGATATCAGGTTTTTAACCATTTACAGAATTTAATTTTTACAGCAAGTAAAAACGTTCTCAAAATTATTCGGTGGGATTAATCCGAGAGGAATTACTGTGATATATAATCTGCTGCGACGGCCTGCTTTGCAGTCTATCCAAAATCAGACAAAATGACTGGTAATTAATTTACTTATTAGAAAAATACCTTTGGTATTTTCAAATTATCTCCCTTAAAATTTCCATGGAAAGTCATATGCACCTCAACGACAAATACAAACATCATCGATCAATAATGAGAAAGATAATTTTTGTACAGTCATAAGAAAATCCATTTAATCTCACGTACATGTAGTATTACCATATTATGCCATTACTGTATTTTGGTTAATATAGCTGTCATACTTTCTGTTGATTAGTTGCGATATGGTTATTGAAAGCAGCGTTGGAAACAGCTTGTACTAAAGTTATAAAAATTAAGTGTGGTTACAGGACACACAAAACAAATTTCAAAATAACTGAACAAAACTATGATCTATTTGTAAAAATTATTGCTAATAACCAGTTAAAAAGGAAAAGTCATTTTTTTTAGATATGTCACAATTCGTGTATTTATAATTTTGTTAGCTATAAAGTTAGTCCTGTTTAAGAGTGTTATTTTCTAATAATATAATACTAATAATTATTGTACAAAACTAGAATAAGCAATAAACTATTTAACTAGAATGCTAAACTATGTTAATTTATTGGGATTTTTCCAAAATCACCAATAGATGCTAGTATGTTTAAGAACTGGATTTTTTAATAATTACTTTTGAAGTTCCCGCCTTATGTCGGAAAGCTAAAATGAAGCGGCTAATGTATTATTTTATTGTCTAATCATATTTATATATAATACATCAATGTTTTATTAATAATTTGCTTTTATTAACTAATTTTACAGAGAGTAAAGGAACAAACATTGTTTAAATGGATGGAAAATTACCCAACAATATTCGATAACGTTTGTGGTAACTGCGCGCCCGTTGATGGTAACCACGCCATCTTTAAGTAAACGACAACTGCCAGTCACAGTGCCACAGTCGGCAATGTACAGGTTACAACACTGGACCCGGGAAATACAAAAACTTTGAAGTATAACTTGGTACATGTAAAAAAAAAAACACAACACACATGACGTTAAACATCCCGCCCACCTTGAAATATTATATTTTTAACTAATTCACTGGCAAGGGGTCAGGTCTGGTAATAGTTCCTGATGAGGTGAACACCTGAGTCACATGCACGACACCATCAGGGCCAGGGATGTTTTTTCACAACACGGCCCAGGCGCCAGTTCATAGTTGGCATATTAGGTACTTGAACAAGGACAAGTGTGCCCACTTCCAGGTTAGGTGCGTCTTTCGTCCACTTGCCCTAAACTTGCAGCTGATGAAGATAATCCTTCTTCCAACATGACCAAATGGATTGATGAAGTTACTGCAGAAGTGTCCACCTTGAAAGACGTAGCTGGAACTGTAGTCCCATCCTTTTCTAGGACTATCTGAGGTGGACTTAAAAATAGCTTGGGGTAGAAACCTGGAGATCAGAAGGATCTATAGACATAGCACACAATGGTCGTGTGTTGAGTATTGCCTCCACTTGGGTGAGCACAGTGTAAAACTCCTCATAACTCATTAATTGCTTCTGAACAACATTGGTTATGTGTGACTTGACTGCCTTGACACCGTATTCTCATAGTCCTCTGAAGTGAGAGACTCCAGGTGGGTTGAAGTGCCAAGTGATTTGTTGCCTGCATAATACTTGTTTGGAAGTCTTATATTTGCTTGTGCTGATTAGGAAAGTATACAATTCTTTCAGCTGGTTGCTGTCACCAACAGAGATTGTCCCCCCAGGCACTGAAGAGATCTTGTCGCCACCGACGACGTGCCAAGAATCTTCGCAGTGCAGTCAGAAATGTGTCAGTACTGAGTGACAAAACCAATTCCAAATGGTGTGCATTTGTGGCAAGACAGATGAACAAACAGATGCATGCTTTATACGTCCTAGGTTTCCTTGCACTGACCATTGTAATAATAAATGGACCAGCATAATCCACTCCCGTTTTCAGAAAAGGCTTGGCCTGATTGGCTCTTTCAGCTGGAAGATTTTCCATTGTGAAGCCTGCATCTCACTACATCTCTGCCATTGGTGATCCAGAAATTATCTGAAGAACTGATAACAAGTGTTGCATATCTCTGTGCAGTTAGTCAATAATCAACTCAGTCAAGCGACACTGTTTTGGGAGAAGTGCAGGATATTTATGATCATGCAGCAAATCTGATGATTGCAACCTCCCACCAATTCGACGAATTCCTTCCGAGTCAATAAATGGGTTTAACTTTCGGAGGGTATCTGGACACTTTCCCTTCTCAAGAGACGATAATTCTGATGCAAAGTGCATCTGTCGAGTATTTTTCACCCAGAACATTTAAACGGTCTGTATCTCATTAATCCATAAAGAGGAATCTAGAGTGAGCTTTTCCAACTATGGTTTCATATATCGCAAGCAATGAGCCATAGTTCTCTTGAGCTTGTGATGACATGAAAATCAATGCAGCAGTGAACAATCAATTTGCAGAACTACTCCAGCCATCAGGCTGGAAATTGCCACGTGCTCTTCAATCAGTCAGTCACATTCTGATTCTGCCAACCATTCACTGTATTTTGGCCAGAGATCCTTAGTCTCCTGCAGCCATGTAGGTCCCTCCCACCACAGAGTATGGCCCACAAGTTGGTATGGTAAGAGACCCTTTGAAGCAAAGTCTGCAAGATTTTACTCTGATGGCAAATGGTGCCCCACTGGCGGGGGGAGGGGGTTCTCGATTTATCCAATCCTGTTGGCTATAAATGTCTTCCAATGATGATGAACGAATCCATGCCTGTGTTACAGTAGAGTTAGTTCAGGCAGAAATATTATCTACCTTAAGTGTCGACCCAAAAACAGTTAGGATATAACACAGTGTTTTTTCCAACAGAAATGCTGCACACAATTCGAGCCTTGTGAAGGAAACCCATTTGATAGGTACCACCTTAGACCGCCCCATGACCAGATGCCCGGACACTGACCCATCCTGATGCACAACTCGTAAATACACTACTGCAGCATAACCAACCTCGGAGCTATTTGAAAAACCATGGAGTCAGTAACTGTCACTAGAGGTCCTCTGGGCACACCAATTCCTTCCAGTAGTGAAAGCTCTTTCTTGAGTTGTAACCATTTTGTGTGAACAGCGACAAGAAGTTCTGTATCCCATTCTACACCATGGATCCATAGTTGTTTAATGAAACTCATCACCAGCAACAGCAGAGGGGACAACTAACCCAATGAGTCAAATATTCTAGACAGATCAGAGAGAATTTCCCATTTAGTAGCTGCTTTACTCTGAGGTTGCGCTCTATATGAAAACTATTTGACACTAGGATACCACAACAGCCCTAAAACCTTAAAGGTGATATGTTCATCTGAATCGAAGAAGTGAGTGACTGATTGCTGAAGATGAGGTGATAGTAATCCTTCAATAAATTCTCGAATGTTGCTAGCAAATTTCCGAAAGTGAAATTCCCAAGTTTTCAACAACTCAACTAGTTCCACTTGGAGGACAGATACTTCTGCTCCTGACTTCGAACTAGTAGCAATATAGTCCACATAGGTATCTGAGATTATGGCTGCTGCCGCAAGAGGGTATTTGTGGCCTTCATCGTTTGCAAGTTTACAAAGTGTACGAAGAGCAAGAAACATAGTAGATGCTACCACATAGGGCACTGTTTTCAAATGATGCTCTTGAGAAGACTGAGATTCATCTGAATTCCATAGAATTCTCTGAAAATCTTGATGCTCACTATGAATTAAAACTCGTATGTAGATTTGCTGAATGTCAACAGTGAACACAGTATGATTCAGACGGAACCACAAAATCAAATAACTTATTTCACACTGCAATTTTTGGCCTAACAGAAATACATCATTCTGTGAGGCCCCTAATGTTTTGGCTGATGCATAAAATATAACCCAGAGTTTGGTGGTTGTACTATCAGGCTTGAAGACTCAGTGGCGGAGAATGTACACAGCTGAGGAACAAACTGTTGCCTCCTCATGTACCTTTTTTCTGTGGACGGTAGTGATATAATCTACCAAACATTCTGCATAGATCTGCTTGAAATCAGAGTTCTGACGAAATCTTTTCTCCAGCCCATGTAGAAGCGTTAGAGCCTGAGGTCTAAGAACTTCCTAGCTCTGGCTTTGCTGAAATGAATGGAAGGCACACTCTGTACCTGCCATCTGTAGTTCGCTGATGAGTTTACTCAAATATTGTTTCACATTGTTTCTCATCTGGGGTAAGAGGAGCAGCCATCGGTAATTCCTCAAACTCCAAAAAAGCTCTTCAAGGTCTTGTCAAGTGATGAAGTGGTGTAGAGACGAGGTTCACCCATCCCATTACAAGCCAACCAAACAAAGAATTCATGGCGACTGGTGATCCTGGACACCCTTCAAGGCGAGAGCCCATCAGTATTAGTGGAAACAGTTCTGCTCCAATTAAAAGATCAATAGGGTGAGGAGTTCCAAAGTTGGGGTCTGCCAAGCATTGGTTCACTAAATGTTCCCATTTATTGGCTGGTAAGTCAGTGATCGGTAACATACCACTAATTTGATTCAAAACTAGCATGTTAGGTCTAAATTGGTGAGCAGGATCAGCAACTGGCTGGATTTGGCATGTGGTGATATCCTTTATGTCTATCACTGGTTACCCTGAATGACCATGTACAGGTCTCAATTTTTTTTTCGGGGCAACCCAAGTTTCTGTAAACAGCTACTAGTAATGAAATTTTCTTGGTTGCCTGAATCTAGAAGCACTGTAACTGTGTGACTATTACCAGTTTTATCTTTTACCCCAACAAGAGCTGTTGCCAAGAAAACAAATTATGTATCTGCCAAGCCCGTGAGGGTAGAATCAGGAGTCAAGTCACGGCTTCCACTCTCAGTGCTGTCTCTATTTGCATAGCCTGATAGTTCTTAAGTTTCAGAGGGAATGTCCTTGTTGAAATCAAACAGGATATGATGTCTCGCATTACAATGGCGGTAGTTCGTCTTTGAGGGACAGTTCTTCTGAGCGAGCATGAGCAATGTTGTTGGATCAACAATAGTCAGTTCACATTCCTTCCTAAGGTTTATATTCAGCTTCCCTTCCAACATATGTAACAGAAGTGGGTCCCAAGTTTCAACCAACACATAGAAAACCTGTAATGCAGCTATGTGTTCATGAATTGTGGCTAACAACTGCAGCAGACTTGTAGGGTTGCTTGAGGTTATGTGAGGTGCAAAAAAAAGTGCATCAATATGATGACAGACAATAAGAAGCTTATAGTTGTACCATTTCACAAGTAAGGTCCAAGCTACCTCATAGTTATCTGGAGTGAGTGGAACAGAGAGTGTATTAATGACAGTGTTTCCCTTAACACTGGCGACTTCAAATAGGACAGTTTTTTTCCACATTGCTTAACGAACAGTTTTGGGTAACTAAGGTATCAAGTAAATTAGCGAATTTCTGCCACTACCCAATATCATAACTGAATGTTGGCAGCTTTATCATAGGAAACACTTCCCTCGATTTAAATGCATATGATGGATTATTTTGCTCCACAGATGACTGAGACAAGAACTCGGCAGCGGCAATTGTGTTGTAATACAAATCGTTGAAATCATCCAGATGTTTGCGATGAACGTCTGTATCAAGGTCGTAAATTTCTCCTACGACAACTAAAATGGTTAAATGATCTTCATTAAAACTTTTGCGGTCTGTTAATGCCTTTTCACCTAAGGATGAAGCTCTTTGCATATGGTTTTCGTAATGATCCAACCGTAGACGAGCCGCAACTATTTCGGAAGCCATTTTCATAATTGTGCGTTGCTATCAACGTCAAAATGCACATGAACAACAACGCCCAGAGTCATTCGCCTTGTCACTCACGAAGGTCAACAAAACGTCAACCGACACTTGTTATATGTTCACGTTTTGATGTACATAATTATTGGCAATGACTGTAGTTCGCATTATTCACGAACCGCGGCATCCACTTGGTAGACAAACATATTCCGATTTTCACACACTTGCTGTTTCAGCTGCTCACTTTCTCAAACGCAGAGAACTTTTTTGAATCTCATACAAATCCGAAGCAATGCAAGTAGTGTGCGTTTTTAAAACACGAATCTTCATACAGCAACACACCACGCGGAAGCAAGAAACACGTCAGCACGAAATCACTTTTCGCGAACCGAAAACTGAACACGGAACGAAACTACTGTGATTTCCGTGCTCACTTTTACGATCAGGCGTCTGGAGGACAAGATGTTTAATTGGACGGAATAATTACCCAACGATATTCGACAGAGTTTGTGGCGACTGCGCTCCCGTCAATAGTCCGCACGCCATCTTTAAACAACTGCCAATCGCAGAGCGTGACATTCGGTAATGTACAGGTTACAGAACTGGACTCGCGAAAAACAAAAACTTTGAATTAAAATTTGTTACATGTCAATAAACACAACATACATGACGCTAAACAAACGTATATGGTGTAGACAATATCTCATTAATACAAAACTACTTAAATACAATTGGTACGGTCTGGGAACCTTGTTGCACTAAATTTCCACGTAAACAAATTGCTTATATTTCAAGTCGCTTTAATTACACCATTGTCCTCAAGAGAAAAAAAACACCTATCATAACATTAGAGGACAAAAACTCCTTCTGAGGAAAAAAGGCACATTACGTTGTATTTGACTATGGGTTTTGAAGGGTGAAGCAATTTTTCATTTTGCCGACAAGAGTTAGGTTTTTATATAGTCGTCCGTAGTAATAATTATGTTTTTACATTATTAGAAAGCGTTTATTTTATAACGCTTTATCTAAAGAAGATATGCACGTGTTGAGCTAGAGCCCACTGTCTCTGTATTACTGGGATGGTACAATGGGTATTAAACAATGTTGAGTATTGTAAAGTAAAAAAGTTGAGATATTGTAAAGTATTTTCGATATCGGTTTACGTGCAAACAATTTCCCTAGGGCTGCGTTACACCTGTTAAGTAATGTACAGTAAATTGTTGTATGAGTTTATAGCACTTAATTAAATTAGATCACAGGACTACGTGATTACGAGAAACGTTACTGAACAGCAGAAATCAGAAAGACTAAATACTTTTTGACAAGAGAAATTAAATTTAGACTGTTGTTGTTGAACCTTGGATATATGTGTGTGTGTGTGTGTGTGTGTGTGTGTGTGTGTGTATATATATATATATATATATATATATATATATATATATATATATATATATATAATATATATATATATATATATATAGTTTCTTGGACTCCAGCTTTCATAAGAAAAGGGCGACGAATACGAGTACGCCCCCCCTTTTTTTTGTCATCACTTCACATGTCATTCTCAGACGTGTATTCTTAATTTTACGCACAAGTTCGGCAACAATGACGGTCCTGTTTGGTGTGAAAACTTCTACACAATCTAGCTTCAGGCGGTCACCACAAGTAAACTTACATTTAAGGTGCACGTAGCACGAACACTCAACTGCATAGAGAGCAAAACTATTGAAAATAAAGTAGTACACAAACTATCAAAATTGTAAAAAAAAAAAAAAAAAAAAAAAAAAAAAAAACTACTAATACGTGTTGCGTATAAAAAAAATTACCCACTCATTTTTAATAAAAATCAGGAAGCACATTTTGTAAAGCCTCCCACCCTACCCCCTTCGTAAAGTAAGAACTCATAATATTTTATCTGGTAGTATTTAATAAAAACACTAGTATCTATAATTTTTAATAAACGATTTTATGCACATCCACTTCACACACGAAAATCATAATTTTTGTAATTAAAATAAACGTCCAGAAAATTAATTATTTAAAATATTTTTTAACGTTAGTAATATCTTCTTATATAAAACCACAGTTATTATTATGACTGCCACACTATTATAAGTTTTTTTTTTTTTTTTTTTCAAATTATACTTTCCGAAGCATCCAAAATGGCTATAAGTACGCTTAAGTTTGGATGAAAAAAAAAAAAAAACAATTATTACTAACTAATTAAAAAAATTTTAATAAGTAAATTGTAGCAAAATATTTTACACTATTGCAAAATATATTCACTAATCTTTCATACGCAAAAAAAATAGTTTTTTGAGAATTATAGTTGTGTGAGTATGACTTTAAAAGGAATTTTGAATGATGTGCAGTCAGGTGCACAGCTTCATTTGAAACTACTTTGCTACCTTAACCAATTTGGTCATATATTAATTTCTGAGTTAAAATGTTGCAATCACGTAATGTTTTGGTACAGACTGTTCACAGTTAACTGAACTCTTTTAAAGCCAACCTTTGTAAAATGTCACTGCCCCTACCTGCATATGTTTTAACGAACACGATGGCTGGCAAACTCTCGGTAAAGTTGGTAACAACGTAGGGTACGAAGTTCCAAATCTTAACGTTGAATTAAAAAAAAAAAGGGGTGAACGTTCGTGATTATTAGAACTATTTATTTTGCTTTTCCTCTTTTTAATACATACAATTGTAGAATAAGCACTCTTCTGTAATGTTTACTTTTCTAATAATTTCACAGTTTCACTTGACCGACGTATGAATAAAGTGATGAGACTCGTGGCAACGTTAACAAAAGTACATATGGCGGAAGAATACGCAGTATGCATACAAGTATATCTTAAGCATAGCTTCAAAATGGCTCAGTTTAATGGGAATAGCTTATATGCGCCGTACTTGTGTTCAGCATTTTTCTTGCTGCGTGCCCCTACAAAATATTTTGTTGAGGAGACAAAACTTGAAATGCAACAAAATCTATTTTGTTTGTCTCAGAAACACATGCTTGAATTAACAAAATTTCCCTGTTGGGGCCAAAATAAATCACACTGCCAACAAAATATTTAGTTGAACTATCCGTATTTAATTGTTTGGTCACTCATTTGATTGCCATTGTGCGAAAATACCGTTCGACAGTTTGTTAGCATTTTTTGTGACAATTAGATTAGTAACAGTGTTTGTTGGTGAATATATTGATGCTTATTAATATTAATAATCATCCTACTAAAACAAGTTCAACGGGAAGCTAAAAATGTACAACTAGTATACTTGAAATATTTATTTGTGCATGTTGTCCAGTATTACAAATGTAGGTATTTAAAAACATCCCAGCTTCATCTGCAGGCACTTTAACTGAGGTTGCTAGAACGTAACGCTCGGATGCAAACGATTTAGAGTCGTTTTTCGGTCGGGCTTAAAATTCTGTCATGCAGTGCTTGTGTATTTTGCCATGAATAAGTAACACAATGGTGTTTGAATTTCGAAAATAGTCCCATTAGTTTAATAGTTATGTATTTTTGAAATTTCGAGGTGGGCGACATAACATCAACCTCGGGCGGCACGTATATCACCCTGCTGCGATTAGCCATGTATAACTTAGCTATGTACACTGTCTAAAGTATGTAGGGTCGAAGAAATCTTTAGTTACGACAACCAAAGTACGCATATCTTAGCAAATAAATGTTCTGGGAATACGACTATTTTTGTTCCAGGGAAGGTTAAGAATAGCTACATACGGCCGCCTATTTTTACATGTATCATACAAACGAGAAGAAATAGTGAAACAAGTTAACAGTAGCATTTTTAGGACTTTCCTGCACCGTTCCCTTAAGCGATTGGGAAATGGTACTAAGTGGCATCTGTAATTACATCGCATGTAATAGTATCCTACTCATAGACTAAACATGAGGTAGACCGCTTATTCGTCTTCTGTGCATGTACCCAATATTGACCTACCTCACTCGTACAATACTGTCAAAAAGTCACATGGCCGACAGTGATAGACATGTTTGTTTATATCTTAATTTCTAAATGACAAGTACTATTACATTAATAAAATACGTTTTCCGATTCGAATTTAGTGAACCTGCATTACAAAATTGGATAGAGAAAGTATAAAATAAACTCTAAGCACTTGTTTACAAATCAGTTTTATAACCTAAAATCCAAACAATACCGTTTTCGCTAGACGTGTTGGCAGAAGAGCAGTTCAATGTTGGGGCACGGAGATTGGTTGTGCGCAGCCAGCGAGATCGGTCTACCTCATATTTAGTCTGTAGTCCTACTTTTACAGATCTAATGTGCTAGGAGTTCAGCTTCCCACGAACGCATACCACGGTCTTGAGGCACTATGGATTTTTACCAGGGACCCCCCTTAACCGTTTAAGTAAAAAAAAAATAGTATAGATATACAGAAATCAGGTAAATATACTTAAATACACATTGTGTATTTTTCCACTGTAGGTAAAGTTAACGTTGCCATGGGCCTCACAACTTTATTCATTCGTCGGATGAGTGAAGCTGTCAAATTATTAGTAAAGTAAATGTTTTACAAATTCGCTAATTATTGCACTTATAAGCGTTACAAAAAAAAAAACAAAGCATTACTTATTGTTTTAGTATTCATAAATGCTCATTTAACAGTTTAAATTCGACGTTTAAACATGTAACTACATATCCTCTGCTGATACCAAATTATCTGGATGCATGCCACTCAATATTCCCGATAAAATATGTGCAAATAGTGGCAGTCACATTTTCTAAATGTTGATTTCGAAATAGCTCATTTTATCGTGGACAGCTCATATTATATAGGCTATTCAAGGTAAAGTGAGCACTTTTGAAAGCCCTCTCTTTTGGAATAATAGCAAATAAATATATTTCATTTAAGCCTTAGACGTTAACTTCCGAGTGCGGTGTAATATATAAACTGTGTTTATTAAATGGCAACATTTATTTAAAAAGGTGGTTAAATGATAAAAAATTACTGAACGGAATATGCAACTAGGGCCTCAAAAGTGCTCACTTTACCGTAAACGGCTTAAATCATTCATTTGCAAAGTGTCCGCGATCTTGGACGCGATGACAATGGACGTAGGACCTCAAAAAAATTAATAATTTTATATTTGTACCAAATATTGCTCAACTCGTACGCATTGTATGTGACGACATCTTCATCGAATTAAAATATTTAAAGCTTGATATTTTTTTAAATAATATGATAAACACAAAATTATTCTGATTTGTTGCAGCTGCAATACCAAATGCTAACTAAGTGGTACACATTAAAAAAAATTACAAAGTAAACAACTGATTCCATGGGCTACCATGTATATATATATATATATATATATATATATATATATATATATATATATATATATATATAATATATGAAACAGTTCGAAGATAAAAATTTTTTTGCAAATTAATATTTTTGTTAAAAGTGTATAAACTATTATTTGGTGATAACAATTATGTCAAGTAGTTGCCCATGGCATTAATTTACTTTGTACAGTTTTTCATCTGTACAACTTACTTAGTATTTGTTATTACAGCTGGAACAATACAGAAGAATTTTGTATTTGACATCAAATTATTCAAACAAATATGAAGTGTACAATTTTTTTTATCAGAAGAAAATGTTATCACATACGTACAATGCGTACGAGTTGAACAATGTTTGGTACAATTACAAGATAATTAATTTTTTGGGTTACGACACCTTTATAAAGGAAGGCACAGAATGGGGGACCGTCCAGTCTCCTCTTGCCGAGCCGAGAGAAAGGGAGGGAGAGCCGAGGGGCGCCAGGACTGGAGGGAGGTCCTACCTCTGGGGTCCTCGTCCAGGAGGTCCTGCAGGTTGCCGTGCAGCTGCGAGGACGCGTGCAGCGTGCCTGGCACGTCCGGGTCCCGGAACACCAGCCGCGGGCTCCTGTGTCCCATCATCGGCGGCTGCAACAACACCCCGCACACTGCTCCAGACACTACACCAACGTTTCTGGAGCTCTTATTTCCAGGATACCACTCCACGTCGTGCGAACTAAGCTTACACCAAAGGCACGGAGGTTCGCGTGTGGGAATCGCGCAGGGCGATGCCGCTCGTGGGCGGCTTTTCTCGGGCATCTCCAGTTTCCCCCGCCCTTCCATTCTGGCGCTGTTTCATACTCACCTAGTTTCAACCTCGTCGGCTCTCCAGACCTCGATGTCCATAGCCGCCCAAATTTCTCCACTCCACTTCACTCAACCATAGGGACAACGCACCTCATTTGTGCACACTCACTTTGATAATACTTTACATGAGAACTATTTATTATTAGTCATTACCAACACACCTATTTTCTCTCTGTCTTTATCCATAGTTTTGTCAGTAGAAAATTATACTTAATAAATAAAACATAGCTAAAATTTTAATTTAATCACAGATAGGATGATTTTATGACAAATGACTTATAATAGCTTTTGATACACGGCATACTTGGTAAAGAATCAAAAACGTCTTACTATAGACGATTTTTCAAAGGTTTGATTTAAAATGCGAAGATACTGCGAATAGAGTATATTTTTATTTGCGCTTTTCAAGGACGTAGGGTAGCAATAAACTTCATTGTTTTATATAGACCGTTTAAAAAAAATCATTGGTGCTGCTCACACGTTACGTTGTATGTATTATATGAAAAAGTAGGGAGGGGAGACAACTGACAAACATCTGGTCGATTCATCTTCCAATGCTAAGAGGCCTTCCTACGGTGGACAAATTCTACATGAGAAGTGTATTTCAGCATCGCCGCATCCAGCGTGTTTACTTCTTCCCCGGTAGAAAGGCTCTCTAGCTTTGGAGGGGAAATACAAAGATGTGTAGCTGCATCAACAATACGATTTTGAAAAGGTTTTTTTAGAAAATATATTATGTAAAATACACGTGTAAAAGGGCTCATGTTTTTTTTTTTAACAACGTGTTATATTTCCCTTCACGAATTTTCACGCTGTTAAAAAAATTAGATTTTTACATTATTACATGTCCACGCCTCAATTTCAAATATATACAAAATGGTGATCAATATCTGAAAAATAAATGCCATTGATACCTCAGGATATGTGTATATAAAATTATACAGAAACAATTTTGAATTTTTTAAATTTGTGAATTCAATTTTTTTTTTCAAACATTTAGTTTTTCATGTTACTGAATATTTGAAAGCGAAATTTCGTTCAGCACAGCATTGAAGAATATTTAGAAAGTAATAGATTTCTAGCTTTTGTTGACTTGGGAGATTTTTAGTTCACTAACATTATTATTTTGACATGCCATTATGTAAAATTAATGAATATATTAATACCCCAAAGTGTGCAATTTCTAAAATATGAAATAGTTCAATAACTAATATAAGGATACTTGTTATTGTCCAATACACTTAACACCAGCACACAAGGAGAGGGGAAGTTATTAAAATATAAATTACACGTCAAACGAATTTATGTAACCTTTAGACTCTATATAGATCCATGCTTTAGTCGGATTTGCACCCAGCCCAATTTTGGAATTTTTTGGAATCACTTCTCTAGAGAAATGATGCCATACCACTATCGGAATGCTTAAAGCGGTTTTTTAACACCCGACAAGGGGTTTGTATATCGAAATCGAACCGTAAAACGTCGAAATGAATCCAACAGGGAGGCAGCTGCCGGAATATTCATTCCTCTAATCATTTGTCTGTTACCAGACATCAAAATAGAGTGATATTGTAACCATCTATGAAAAAAAATCATGTAAACAAAGTCAAGTTGGTAAATGAAAACTGATATAATTGCTACGAATGTTATGTAAATTATAACACGAAAGAACTAACACATAAAAATAATGAAATGAATTTTTAAATAAAAATTAAATCGTAAAAAGTAGTTACTACTAAAACAGTAATACAAGGTAGGCAATTGTCTACTGATAAGATAGTAAGTTACTTCGAGCCTATCAGATATTGCGATAGCTCACTACTCAAAAATATACTTACCCACACGTCTGTGTAACTCAAAACTTAATCAATTTCCTTTGGCCAGGCAAATATTTGTGAAAACAAGAACAAAGTTTATTCTCCGCGTGGGCTCTAGCACAATACAAACCGGAGAATCAATACAATTATATTTATTCTGTCAAAATTGCATTTATCCTATTTATTTACATACACGCGACACCAGTGCATCCTGGAGGGGAAAACGTTTTTTTTTTTTTTTTTTTTTTTTTTTTTTTACCAACCTAAAAGCATCGAGCTTCTCAACCTGAGTAGAACGAACCCCACTGCAGCTTATCGCTTTGCGTTGCTGACATCACGAAGTTAGTTTGCCCTCTATGATGGCAAATTCATTCCTGTCTTACACCAAAACGATTTTATTAATCAACTGATGAAAGTTAACAGCAACAGTGTTGCTTCGATTTGAGAATGTTCTGGTAATGGAAGAGAGAGGGTGTATCATTATGGCGATATAATTTTACTGCAGATACAAATGGCTTTATATTTAACGTCTACCGTGGCATGTTCTCTTTGTCTCGTCGTTTCTCCCGACTCATCCACGTCGCACAAACTCGGCACTGATGGCCATTCAAGACTGCCGCTTACCGTTTAAATTAAGGGGGTCCGCTCCCGTATCAATTTTTTCTCTTGGAAATGAGGGTCAATATGCTTAGGCTAATTTTTGGCCTCTGCACTTACCAGGGAATTTATTTGAGCGCGGTGAAATGGATGGACGTGGTATGTGAGTTCATGGATGATATTGACATGTTTCGTTTGGACATCGGGGATTTCCCCCCTCCGCCTCCCTCCCCAACAAACACACGCGCGATGTCTCAAAGGAGGGGACAGGACGGGGATATAGTCTTTGGATTTTTCCTGGGCGCTACTAATAGCGCCCAGATTTTATTATCTTTGTGGAAAATGTGCCGCTCGCTTTCCCGCTCCCAAGCCGAGCTCTGCCGCTGGTTTTTCCCTATAACAGGTTGATAACAATAGTATTATAATTACTCATAACTGATAAAATACCCATCATAGAAAAAATACATTATTTTTTGTAAAAGAAAAGTAAAATAACACATTATGAAGCAACCAACACTAACGCAACAATCCCGATAATAAAGTAACAATTTTCCAAACCAATCTTATAGGTATGTATTTCAATAACTCTATAAAAACCTGAGAGAAGCGATGGCGGGCTGTATTTTAATAACTCCATAAAACATGAACGAAGCGATATGTCTATTTTAAACATAAAACCTGAGCGAAGAGATGGTGGACTGTATTTTAATAACACCACAAAACCTAAGCGAAGCAAAATTTACATTTTAAACACAAGTAAACAAATCCTAAAGTCCACGCGAACGAAGTTGCAGGCACTGCATTAATTTCCATCTAAACATAACAATACATTTGTAAATTCTATTTGAGTAATATTTGAAACATTGTTTGTTTGGAATATATAAATTATTATGTATAAATTTCTATCGACACTATTCACGCCTTATTTCAATTTTATGTTTCTATTTTTAAAATATGTAAACAAATCCTAAAGTCCACGCGAACGAAGTCGCAGAAACAGCTAGTCTACAATAAGAACAATTATGGAATCTAAAACTCCATGTAAAGTGACGCTTCAAACGGTCTTAACTGCATCATTGTTGGAAAATTTTTACATCATAATTACCTGAATCTTGTAAATGGAATTGTGTATGGAGTTCACAATACGGAAGAGCCATTCATATTTTCGAAGGAAATATTTGCTTACTGAATACAAAGCACGAACACCACCAATGTAATCTCAAAAGTAAAAGAATTTGCCGTCAAAAATAAAAACGGAGAAATTCTTGGAAGATTCAAATAACAAAATGCAGTTAATATCAATAACTTTCAATAACGTTCAAGGATTCTGGAATTGATGTCTTCCAAGCAACAGGGAATTGATGTTTTGGTAATTACTAATGTTTTATTTCCACCCAGTGAGGGAAACCTGTGACATTTGTTGTAACGAGAATAATATAATAATTTTATTAATTGCGTTTACAATTACCAATTAAATTGTGTATAATATATAATCTGTAAGTGTTAGAAAACCACAATAAATATTTGATGTTGTGAAAATGCAGCATGCTTTAAAGGATTGCAAATATATTCTACTCTTTTTGCACTCTGCAGCTGGTACCTAGACAACGAGTGCAGAATTTATTAATGAAAAAAAAAAACTGGCCTATAAAATGTTTAGTTGTAACACAGATTTGAATAGAAAAGTGAGACTCTTCAATCAGCCACCTATAACTACTGACGAAATTGCATTAGCGGGTGAAGAATCCCTTCTTGCGCTATGTAATACGGATATATGCAAATGTCTCGAAGAGCTTAAGTATTTCCTCTGCAGTAAAACGATCACTTCAAAGAAAAGTAAAATCGATTATTTTGAATTCTTTAGGTTTACCATTACATAATGACGTAGCATATCCGCACATCAGCACTCCTTCCGAGAGTACCTACAAGTGAAAGGCAGACTGGAAACCGTATTATAGCTACCGATTGGGGATGGAATTTGAATAAGAGACATTTGGTACAGTCACACGCGAGTTGGATCCTACCCTGACGGACTTCTCAAACTTATATGTGGCAATTGGCAAGAATACCTGATGGAGAAGTTGTCAATGACAATGAGTTGGCCCCCGTTGTTTTTCCATGTGCAGCCATCGCAAAGGAAATGGTTGTAGCTGTTCACACAATAAGCAAATATACTGAACGCTAACATTTCGCAGAAAGAGGATGGAATTTGTGAAAAGGAGGAAGTAATACGGGAGTAATATATACTCATCCAAATGTAAGTTGTTTATAACTTCAAGATCAACCATTGTATGTCGTTCTAAGCGTAAAATTTGTTTGCAGGTATGTGGTGAAAACAATCAACGCCTGCGCCACTCTAATGTTATGCCACACTATTCTCTTATTAACATAGTACATGTATCTGTAACAATTTAGTTTTAAGTGTTAAACTCAATATTCTATCGGCTATTAAATAAATACGTAAAATTATTGTCCAGTATAGAATACTACACACTACTTCAACACCGCTGCATTACAACAAATAAAGGGAAATACTACACTTAACTCATCGTAGATGTGACAGACGAGATGAAACTGTATCATTCCCAATACCACAAGCTTGAATCAAACTTGTGACAAACCTGTAAGCTTGCAGCAACCCTGATGTGCATGCCAGCAAGTAACTAGTTTACAAATGCCACTTGTGTGGCAAAATTGACTAGCAAGGCTTGCCTTGGCAAACTGCAGATGGGTTTAATCATGATTGTAGTTTGCCAAGACAAGTCTTCAATCATGATTGAACCCATCTGCGAGATTGCTGTTACATATGTGTCACTAATTAAGAAAGTTGGCTCAAATCAAGCTTGAATTACCCATGATACGATAAACTTGTTTCGCAAGGCATGTTCAAGAGAAATTACAAGCTTGCCGCTTGGTAACATGTTATTTGGCAGCATAATTTTTCGAAAATGCGTCGTGCAGAGCCTGCGGCTTTGCAACCAGCCGCATGTATGAGTTCCGTTGGTTGCAGATGTTGCAGGGGCTGCATGCAGTGGAATACAGACGTCGTGCAAGTCTGTAACTTCCTTTGCTTGAGCATACCATCTGCTTTAATTGCGTGCCAAGGGTGGTATATACAGCCCCTTGAAGTTGGAGACGAAAGACCACGCAATTTCAGATTATAAAAAATTGTTTACAATCAAACCGGTAGCTTTTGATTAACTAATTAGTGGACAAAGATCTACTATCAGTGTAAGGTCTGTCACTATACACAAAATACGCCGTGACAAAAATAGGAGTTGCAACCCTGAATTTGCGGAACTTTGTGTGTCACCGACAACTGATCGCTTTTCGAGTGGTGTATTATAAAGTTATAAAGTAACATGTTAAAATAAAAATAAAAAGGTCTGGTACATAATTGCCCCCATCCCAACCATTACCGAGGAAAGGGGGCCGCGGTGGTGTAGTGGTTAGACTACTCGCCTTGCATCTAGGCGAACCGCGTTCGATTCCCAGCGGGTCCACTACCGAATTTTAGCATGTAAGAATCGTGCCGGACGATGCCGCTGGATCTCCCGCTCTCCCTGTCCTTACCTTCCGGCGCTGTTCAATAACCACCTCGCTTCGCCCTCACTGGATCTCACGACCTCGATGTTGTTAAGAGCCGCCCAGAACCCCCCACTACACTCCTAGGATTAAATAGCACACAGTTCGCAACCAGCAAACACCTTGGCCAGATACTTAGACAACACTAAGTAAACCTTCGATGATCGGAAGTCGCGGGGCATACTACTAAGAGACTAACACAAATTACCATGTCGATGGACTGAACGATGAAGTGACAGTGTGGGGTAAGCGTGGGTGGTATTCAGACGTAAACTTTCACCCAGTTCCAACAGTGTTCCCGAACGCCGTCGTGTTTCACAGGATGGGCGCTCATGTGTGGCACTGAACATGGTCTCACACTTCCGGCCTGCTAACACCATTACACGCCCTTCCCCAACCCATACCATCACCTGATACTATAGGCTGTTCACGGTAAAATGAGCATTTTTGAAAGCCGTGCTTAAGATCTACTTGTTTGAACGTTGCGTATCCCTCCGCCTTATGAAAAATTAACATTCTCTTGGGCCTCATAACTTTATTCATTCGCGGGTCGTGAGCGGGTCGTGAGACTGTAGAATTATTAGAAAAGTAAGACCTTTAGAAATCTGTTCATTTTTACTCTTCGATGCATTAAAAAAAAAAAAAAAACAGAAAGCGAAAGAAATTATTTACGTTATCACAGATGGGTACCTAACCATTTTATTCGACGTTAAGACATGGAACTACTTTCCATCCATCGTTACCAACTTTATTGGGCGTATGTCACTCAGTTCGACCGTTAAAATATATGCAGCTGGGAACGGTGACTTTTTTCTAAGGTTGATTTCAAAGTGCTCACTTTGTCGTGAGCAGCCTTTACCAGCTAACAACACATGTCCCCCGCTACACAATGCAAATACGTAACGTCAGCTACATTGTACACATTCACAGAGATAACGTCCTATATCAGAGTTATCCGCGGTCTAATATAGGCTATTCACGGTAAAGTGTGCATTTTTGAAAGCCTCGTTTGGAACAATCATCGAATAATATATTTTATTGTAGTCTTGAGCATTAACTTCTGAGTGCAGTGAAATATACACACTGTGTTTATTACTTACATGACAATATTTAACTATGAAAGGTTGTTAAAATATGAAAAATTGCTGAAAAAGAAAAGTAAATAGAGCCTCAAAAGTGCTCACTTTACTGTGAACTGTCTATACCTACCAAACGTGGACAAACATGCAGGATTCATGCAGGTACCCAGCCAGCTGCCATTGGGGTTGCGGCAAGGGCGAACCTCACAACAAAATGTAAGCATTTACGCATTTGAGTAATTCATGTTTATTCATAGCGTGCTAAGCGGCACATGACATACTCGACGACATTCGCTACTGTGTTAACAGTTTATGTCGGCGCGCATTACAACAAATTTCAAAATGGCCACCATGTGCCGCTACACATGCATGGACACGTATAACCATAAATCTGCGTACACTGCCGAATATCCCAGGCTCACGGCGAATAGTTTCGTAGGCGTAAGAAATGGGAGAACACTGTGGCGGAACTGGCTGAATGACTAATCAGAGTACCAGCCACGCTTACCTTACAATCATAATATTCATTGTTCAGTCCACCGACATGGTAATTCGTGTTCATCTCTTAGTGCAGAATACGTGAATCGTTTTATTTGAGCTAGCTGTTCCCGCGACTTCGTTCGCGTGGACTTTAGGATTTGTTTACATATTTTGAAAATAGAAAAATCGCTTCGCTTATGTTTTATGGAGTTGTTAAAATACAGTCTGCCATCGCTTCACCAAGGTTTTATGGGAGTTATTGAAATACATACCTACATAATATGTTTGAATGTTTGTTACTTTATTATCGGAAATAGTTTTATAATCGCGTTAGTGTTGGTTTACTATGTTTTTCCCAACAGTTATGTATCTTATTCTATGATGCGTATTATGAAAATGATTATTTAAAAAACTATTCTTGTTTCAGCAATGCTTTTTGACAATAATTCTTAAAAAAAAAAAAAAAAAGATATGAAACATTCAGAAAATTATATGAAAACATTAATTTATTTCACAACCACCTGAGTTATCGAGATGAAATAAAGAGCAGATTTTAAATATAAATAAACTCCATGACCTCTGAAAGTTTTATCAAAATCGATTCAGCCGTTTCGGAGCCTATTCTGGACAAACATCCAGACAGACAAACATTTTGAAAACAGTTATTTATGCTTTAATATTGTTTAAATAGTAGATAATGCTTAGATGTTGGGGTCAATTTTGAAACAACAGACAGACCCTTCAAATTTATTTATTAATAGTACAGATTAAAAACTCCAAGACCCAGTATGGCATGCAAAAGATTAACTGTAAATGTACAAGAAGCGTATTGGTGCCAGGCTAAGAGCGAAGAAAATGACAGAACCACCTACCACAACGTGTTAACTGTTGAAGTTTATTTCCCCCAAGTTGGTAACATCACAATGACTACAATCTAATTCATAGATGCATTTATGAAGGAACGCCATGACCATTCCATACACAGAGGTAATGACGTTAGCTGGTTCCATGAGTAGGAAGTAACAGACAAAGGGATGTGGGGAAATCATTCCTTACATAGATATAAAAATATTCCAAACATAATAAATTTTGCTCAACAAAGGGCGTCACAAAATTATTTCCATAGATAAAGGTTTTTTCTTATATATATACACATACCGGTTTTATGTATACCGGATGATTCAAAACTACACCAACAACGCTTAATGTGTTGCGTAGGATGGCAAACTGATGTTTTTTTTTTTTTTAGATGGACCCCATGTCCGGAAAAGCGTTGTATGGGACCTGTTACATGGCCCCCCACGATCACCAGATCACCTCAACTATTTTCTTTGTGGTACTATGAAGGGCATGATGCGTGAGACTCCTGTGCCATCAGGGGGAGGACCTTATCGCACGAATCCGTGAAGACTGAACTACTGAGCATACAGCCGCACGTGCGTCGATCTCTGCGCCGCGGATGTAACCGATTGTAAATTACCGCACGGTATGTTGCTCTTGTTTGGTTGCCACGTAGCAAGACACAGTCGGCCGACTGTGGTTGCCACGTAGCAAGACACAGTCGGCCGACTGTGGTTTTACTGATGGCATTGCTGGATTACTGCTGGCCCAGAAAACGTTTGGGTCTACACAACTGGCCTTACTATGGTTAACCGCTGACACAAAGGCACGGCATATCATTTATAGCTCACTGATGGAATGTTCATGGTTATGAAACTGGTGGCTGAGAGTAGGTGACCTATTAATAGCCTATAAATGGTTTACCAACTGTATTCCAGCAATGGCCGCACATAAGCTATACGTATTGCTGGCGAAAGTATTAGTAACCATCTGTAGGCCATGTGATGGCTGTGAAGTGATACATCTATGGACCATTGCTGGCGTAATTTGACTTTTTATGGGAATTTTTATGGCTCCCACTCTTCACAGGTAGCTTTTTCAAACTACACATGCGTATATGTATATTCGTGTGTGTCGTATATAATTATAGGTCATGCGACACAATGAGTAGATTATTTGCACAGTTATAGTGCTGGAAATATCTATGGCAAAATGCTCTAAATACAGCATAGGTGTGACTTCGTGACTGGTATTGAATAATTGGACATTGGCCTATGTAATATTTTACATGTATGACTGCATATAATTAAAATTTTACATAAGGCGGAAGGATACACAATGTGCATACAAGTAGATCTTAAGCTGGGCTTTCAAAAGTGCTAATTTTACTGTGAACAGCCTATATTAGAACTACTTTTTATCTCCTTCTCGGCCTCCTAGTTTGGGTTTCTGTCCCGGGGAGAATACAAGATCAGTATCCGCACTTCTGTGGCATCAAAACACACACACACACAAGAGAGAAATAGAGAGGGGGGAGGGAGGGAGAGTCACGTGCTCACCTTGTGTCGAAGGGGCAGCCAAGCAGCGTGGCGGTACGGGTAGTTGTCGGCGGCGCTGGGCTGGTAGTAGCCAGAGGGCGGCGGTCGGGGGAAGACGTGTCGCTCGCCGGCGGGGAAGCGGACATAGCGGCGCTGCCTCAGCGAACTCGTGCCGTTGTTGAGGGCGACATCCCTCGCCAGCGCCGAGCCCAGGGCGAGGCACAGCAGCCAGCAGCTCGGCGACATGTCTGGGGGGACCTCAGTGCGCCCACCGCGGCCTCCCTTCTCCTGCTGCACACACACACAACGTGTCCCCCTTAACCACACCGCCGGCTACACGCTTCGCTTCATATCATACACTAAAGGCTGTCCGCGATAAAGTGAACGCTTTTGAAATAAACCCTAGAAAAGGTTACATTTTTATAAACGCTTTGGCTGACATTCGCCTAGTACAGTAGGTAACGATAGCTGGAAAGTAGTTCCACATCTTGACGTCGAATAAAAAATGCTATGTAACCATTTGTGAAAACTTAAACTTATTTATTTCTCTTTCTAGTTTTTTTTAATGCATCGAAATGAAAAAAAAATGAGTAGATTTGTAAAGTATGTACTAATGTTAATAACTCCACAGTTTCACTTGACCGACGCATGAATAAAGTGAAGATGCTTATGTCAATGTAAAGTTTACATAAGGAGGAGGAATACACAACGTGTATGCAAGTACTTCTTAGGCAGGGCTTTCAGAAGTGCTTATTTTATCGTGAACCGCCTATAAAGATGTGGCAGACCTCATATTTGTCTTCTGCTCATGTATAGAATGTTCACGGTGAAGCGAGCACTTCCGAAATCAACCACTGAAAAATGTCACTGCCTTCACCAGCGTACGTTTTAACGAACACACTGACCAGCATGCACCCAGTAAAGTTGGTAACGACGGAGGATAAAGTAGTTCCACGTCTTAAAGACGAGTTAAATTTATTAGGTTAAACATTTGTAAATGCTGAAATGATTTAATTTGATTCGAGATTTTTTAATGCATACAGATGCAAAAATTATCAAAAATTAAAAATATTTACTGTTACAATAATTTTACCGTTTCAGTTAACTAAACCATGAATAAAGTGATCAGGCCCATGGCAAAGTTAATTTTACATAAGACGGAGAATACACAATACGCACACAAGTAGATCTTAAACAGGGCTTTCGAAAGTGCTCAGTTTACCGTGAACAGCATTTACCTTACGTTAACCTACCCAAAAGTTGAGTTGAGTTGAGAGATTTAGGCGGCTCTGAAAAGCGAGGTCTTGAAAGCTGATGAGGGTGAAATGAAGTGAGAATGGAGCAACGCCGGAATGTAAAAAATGGGGGAACGGGAGATCATCGTGAAAACCCGCCGATCATCGGCACCGTCCGACACGATTCCCACATGTGAGAATCCGGGAGCGGCCCGGCCGGGGATTGAACCCGCTTCGCCTTGGTAAGAGGCGAGTAATCTAACCGGTCAGCCACCGTGGCCCCATTATATGTTGAGACCTGCAAATTTCGTGTTATATTTCGGTGACAAGATAAAGTCCAATACCTTATACATAAGTGAGCACAGTCTCTGGTTTAATTGGCCTTTAGCTTTTAAGTGGAGTCGCCTACCTGTTTGACTTGGTTAAAGAAGATTTGCCACTCCGCCGCTGACGTTATAGATAATTGGCTCAAGATTCCCGCGAGGGAGGCCAGACATACTGCCGGCCTATGAGAGGAGTCCGTCAAATGTTCACTAACTTGGAGTTCAGTCCACCGCTAAAAATTAACGCTAATTTTGCAGATCTCTATTTACACCTTTTATTTTCAAAAGGCAACACTTTTTAATTAATAAAATAATTTCACCAATTCCAATTAAATTTAACTGCATTCCAAATTGGTAAGATGATGTATACCAACATCTTAAAGTATTTGTTTACTAAACAGTGTTCTACCCTTAAATCCTATCCAGCCTTTTTTTGCTAGTCATTTTGGCAGAAAAACAGGTCAATGTTCGGACACGGAGACTTGTGCGCACCCAGCGAGATCGGTCTACCTCACATTTAGTCTATTATTCATATAGCCCACCAGGGGACGGGTTCGCGGTATCCGCGGGCTAAGCCACCATTGGTGAAGCAGGTAATTGTAAGAAATATTTATGGTACGGTGTTGTCTGGGAACTACAGTACGTGCTCGCTCGCGCCTATCGGCGTTCGCTCGCACATCCCGACCTGCAGTTACAATGGGAATTATATTTAAATTGTTTTACGTTTGTGGTATATTTAATAATTGTGGGCGGTATATTGAACCGACGTGAACCTACAATAGCTTATTGGAAAGGTGGGGAGTTGCGTGTGCAATTATGGCAAGAATTTCAAAATTATCGTATGAAGTACAAAGACTATGGAATCCAATACCATAATAATGGTACATAAAAATGCCCACGTGACCTTTGTACCATAGTTATGGTACATATTATGGTACCCACTTAGGTAGACGAAGTTATCCAAAAGGGTCTAACCTGTTTTAAATGGGAAAGATTGCTTAAATAAAGTAAAATACAAAATTCCAATAAAATACGATAAAAAGAGTCATATAGCACCTACAGAAGACGAAAAAGGGTGTGTGTGTGTGTGTGTTTGTGGGGGGGGGGGGGGGGTATTTTGAGGGGGCAGTGAAGGTTTGAAGGGCCTAACTTCCCTTTGGGGGGAAGGTGGGGTATAGAAAGTCAACCCTCCCCCAAATTCCACGAAAGTCGGTCACAAATGCGCCTCCCAGGCCGAAAAGAAGGTATGCACAAAATGTGGTATACAAAAATCCCTCCCCCGGTAGGGGAAGTTACCCAAGAGGTCCTAACCTGTTGGGGAGGGGGGTATAATGGTTAAAAAGAAAGGAAAGTACCAAATTTCAACAAAATTCAATAAATAAAAAAAGCCATATAGTACATTCTGAAGTTGCAAAAGGGGCAGGGGCAGAAATTTTTAGGGGGGGGGAGTAAGGCCGAAGGGCCTAACTTCCCATTGGTGAAGGGTGGGGTATAGAAAGACAAGCCCCCCTCAAATCCCAGGAAAATTCGCCGAAAAACGCGCCTTCCAGGTCAAAAAGAATGTGAAATACAACCTCCCATCCTCCTTCAGTTCGCGGTGCTTGCACCAACACCCAGAGTGGGAACATTTTTCAAGCTTTTTTTTTTTTTTATATCTATGACTTTTGTTAGTAAAGCATTCTCCCAGATTATATAATTTATGCCGAATAGATCAAATTCTTCACTATTTTTATATCATTAGTTTTCCAAATAGTTAATAATGTAGTCAACTTTATGTTTAACCAGGTAATGCGTCATTAAAATGTATTGGAATAATTTACCCGTATAGGTAAGGAACTCGATAACACTAACAACTTTTACAAGCAGTGATGCCAAGTACATTATGAATATGCGCCGATGATTCCACACTCACGCATGCACACACATTATTATCCCGTAGTATTTTTAATTCGTTCACCTTTTTTCCGTTATCTATTTTGTACCCTTAACACTTTTCGATTTATACATTCACTTTAATCAATGTGTAATTTGTTACTGTCGATTCGTCAATTTATTTCAAGCAGTTGCTGGATTCAAGTGTCATAATTCTGTAATGTGCTTATTATAGATTTTTATTAATTTTAATTTTAATAAACTGAGAATTAATCTCTTGTTTTCCTCTTAGGTACTTTGTAGGTTCTGCACATTTATATTTATGATTTGCAATGCGGATTAAGATACATATTATTGTGCCAGATCCATATTATTGTGCTATCGTAATTTTTATTTATTTAAAAACATTGTTGTCTCTAGTCCTGCTCAAGATATGTACATCATTAGAAACCACATTTTTTTTTTCAGATTAATTTATTTGAGCTAACATAACTCTGTTTTGTTTCTTTTTAATATAAGTATTTTTTACTTTCCTTGCCCTTTATGTTTACGTATGCGTACATTATGAAAAATAAATAAACTCGAACAAATAAATAAACAATATCATCCATTGTTCAGACAAAAACTATTTTCATAATCTGTATTGTTAAACATTTACCCATGATATTTGTATTGTTGCATATAAATACTGTTAAACTAGTTTCACCTGAGTGTCTTACGATGTTAGCTATTCTATACAACTAATCATTTTCGGTTCTTGTCTATACTGTCATTTCACAGCTTGTATACCAACAGTTCCATCTTACCCACCCCAAAAATAAAAATTGAATTGGCACCTTGCCTAAATAGATTATATAATTCTCGCCATTTTTAATTCGCTGCAAAAAAACATGTATGCACTTAAACTTATATGTTTGATCAAAGGATTTGAAATATTACAGAATCGCTTACGAAAATTTAACGTGTGGAACTATTACCTCCTCTTGTGTACGACAGTGCCATCTACCGTAGCCCTTAGAACGAACAAACTGTTAGTTTGTTTCGTATCCGCGCAGATAGCAGGCCAGCCAATAAAGCTCTGCGGCGAGAATTTCTTAGGTGTCGGAAGACACTGAACACAGAATTCGTTTTTTAATTTTCATTTTCTCCCGTTCTACATTACACTGATACGTAAGCAAACGGAAGCAGAAGACATACGTGGAACGAGCGGACGAATCGTGACGAATTTCATCTATTTTGAAATACAAAGAACATACAGTTATGCAACTTGCTAAATCAAAAATACTCAGCTGTTGCTCAACATCTTTTCGCATCTCTAATCAGATTTATTTATTTTAAAGTAAGTCAACTACGCACTCACTGCTACATTTCCGATATTTGAAACAATTACTCTCGTAATATAAAGGTCTTGCAAATATAATTTTTCCAAATCGTCTCGTATGTCTAACTGCCAAATTCAAAATCAAGTACGTGACTATGTTTGCAAACAAGCACGGGTCAGAAGGGTATTTACAGGCTGTCCATGATAACGTGAGCACTTTTGAAATCAACCTTAGAAATAAGTCACTGCCCTTGCTTGTATATATTTAAACGGGCACAGTGTGCCATACGCCCAGTAAGGTTGGTACCGATGGGTGGAAAGTAGTTCCATATCTTAAGCCCCTGCTACAATCACAATAAGAACTAACAATAAAAAAAATTGAATCCACACTTGTATATGGGACCAACTGCAACACAACATAACGGCCTAAGATGGTGGCTTGCTCGCGATACCCGGCGTAAGAGGATTGAATATTTTCAATTCTCTTACGTCGAGTTCTAAGCCTGCCAATCACGTGACAAAATTTCCAACCAGGAGTCAGTGCAGTGCAAGCTTATAACAAGAACATAGTTATTAAATTAATTTTTCGGTACAGTTCAGATTTCCGTTTATATAATAGCAACGCAATTATTACCATGTATAACACACTTTAAACATCCCGAAACACGATTCCGCGGAACTTTTCTCATCACAAATAGATAAACAATAATAAATATCAGGTTAGCCAACACACTGTTTGAAAACATCCGTGATACATGTACAGCCTGTCTTTTATTTTCTTTCTCACTAGTCGCGTAACAGTTTTCTTGCTGCAGTTGTAGCCAATTCATTTTCATACTTCCATGGTAACGCCACTGTAATTTTGTTACGGGAATTCTACGGTGATTGTAGCCTAGGCTTTAACGTAGAATAATAAGTGCTAGGTAACCATGTTTTATAACTTAGATTACTTCTTTCGTTTTCTGTTTTTTTTTTTTTGCATTGTTGTATAAAAATGAACAGATTTGTAAAATATTTACTTTTATAATAATAATTTCAGTTTCGCTTGACCAACGCATGAATAAAGTGATGAGGCCCGTGGCAATGTTATTTTCTCATAAGGAGGAAGAATACACAACGTGCACACAAGTATAGTACATTCACGACTGGAACAGACTTTGAAAATCAACCTTTAAAAAAAACATACCTGCCGTTAGCTGCATGCATAGCTAGTAAAAAAAGGGGGGGGGGCGGGTGCGGGTACTGTACCCGTTCCGGCATTTTTTTTTTTTTTTACTAGCTATGCATGCAGCTAATGACTAGGGTGTTTTATAAAATGTTGATTTTCATAAGTCTGTTCCAGTCGTGAACAACCTATATCAACACAGCGTGTCTACACGGACTATGCCTTGGACAATCTGTAGTCATCTGTACAGAAAATAGCTGGCTTCCTTACTTAAACAACCTGAGTTAGGCCAATAAACAAAGAAAAAAGGAGTGATGACTATTGGTTAAATTCATCCATTAACTGAAATCCACTCATGAAAACAGTAGGCTATGTATGTTCTTTAAGAGTTCCAACAGAAATAACATAAGGCAAAATGACAATGAATAAGTTTAGGTATTAAAAACATAAAATTTCACATTTATTTTGAGTCGCAATAAGAAAAAATTAGATATAAAAATATAAAACAATTAATTTGAAAGGCCCGTCAGAAGTTTGGCGTTTACCCTTCGTTATCCATCTCTACGTTCTCATTTTAAATTCGTATAATTTTCAAAACAATAACACTGAAAGAAAAAAAAACCACAACAAAGGGAATTATTATCATCGCTTGCATAAATAAACATTTCACTCAGACTGGTGCCGAAAATGTTTCAGACTTCGAGGGACGTTTCGCAACAAGAAAGAAAAAATTAAACGCAAACAACTGTATTCCTATTATAACATTACAATTACTTGTATTAGAAAAGCATTAATCGTGTAATGTGGTTGATATCGATGTAAATCGACTGAAGCACTATCGATGCAAATCGACTGAAGCACACTTCAGTGCCTTGAAACAAGCTTTCGCAGGGTCCGTCGTCAGTCAGCATGCTGAATCATGTAATGAGACATTAATATCGGAACGGTAGGATGACCTGCATGAGTGTTTTGTCTCCTGATATATATAGAATGTCTAGAATTAATTAAAATTCAACCTACAAATATCGGCTGCAGGTTAATCACGAAAGATGACGTCGGAAATATAAAATGACCTAAGGAAGGTACACATCTTTGAAGTTGGACCTGAAACACCAGATTATTACAGATATCGGAGAAAATATGTAAGACGGAACACTGCGTTTCTGGATAATGTGTAAGTGTAAAATAATCTACAAACACCACAAAACCTGTCGATGCCATCAAAATAATTCATGGAAATAATAACGGTTACTGCTCTTATCGCGAGCCATTAGACATGACACGGTAGCATGTGTGGAATTTTACAGAATGAATATGAATCTGCGTGTACCAATTGGCGAAAAAGTTTTCCTTGTGTAAACACTGTATACCCGCGCCGTTTTCGAGTAATTCGAGTTTGAAATTTCAAAAGAATTATGTTCAAAACCAACCGGCGGGCAACACACACAACACCCAATAACAAATGACTGCTAATATCAAAGGGGGAAGATGTCAGAGGAAGGTAAGTGACAGTGGCGTTGAGAAATGCCGTAAAGTCCGATAAATCGAGAAGCAATTGCAAATTACGCTACATTTGTCTGTGTGCCATTTCCATGGCGAGAGACTCGAGAGTGTGGAATGAATTGTGGCGTATCAAGTACGAGTATTAACCCATTCAGCCACCGTAGTCACGATCGTGAACATGCTGTACAAGAAGGATATGGCATGTATAGTACAAAGCGAGTCAATTAATGCTTTTAGAGTGAAATTTCGGACTGGACCGAACTCGGATTGGAATCAACTCGTAGCGAACGCGGAGTGAACTCGTATCGAAATTAAGCGTTTAAGGTAAAGTCTCGAACGTGGACTAAAGCGAATATAAGACTACGGATTTGAACGGGACCAAGTTATTGGTATAGTCCATTTCATATAAATGGTCTCAAATTTAACAGTTCTAGGAAAGTAGTGCCAAGGGCATCTGGGTGGCTATGTATCCTTCCGCCACAGCCGAACTGACATTGAGGTGACTGTTTGAAAACAAACACCATCTGACTGCCAGTATTTGTAAACAAACAACATGACTGCCTGTTTTTGTAAACAAACTGCATGTGCCTCCTCCCAAATGGCTTTTAGAAGCTGTGAAGGGCTGTTCAAACAGTTGATGGTTGGCAACAATCCCATTTTTTTTAGTTTATAAATATTTTATGTAAATGACTAACAGCCCATGTAATAAGTCTATAAATTGATAATGTTTTACATTGCAAGATATTTGTAATCAGGAAGCACGAAAATTAAATTGTATTTTGACTGTCAAATGAATAAATTATATTTTACTGTTTTTGAATACACTATAAATATACCAATGACAACTAATCTTGTCACAATTATCAGAAGTAAGTTCTTGTAAACATAAAAACTTAGCATGGTTTCCACGAACATCAAATATCAAGATCCCCCCCCCCCCCCCCCCGTCCGGGAATGCACAAATACCTACATACCACCCCCTCTCCCAAACCTTCTTTTCAAATACAGTATACATTCTTACATACAGGCTGTTCCTACTATTGCATTTGCATTAAAAGTAATTAATTCAGCTTTGTGGTCTGATATGACAACAAACTCTGTACAGCCTGATACTTGTATGATGGTTATAATTCTCAGGACGTAGGTAAACAAAATAATATTTAAGCAAATGTTACTCAATTTCAGTAATTTTAATAACTCTCATTTAGTAACTCAAATGTTAAGTATTGCAGGTCTACATACAAAATACTTTAATAACTTTTCTCAAATACCTACTTGTTCAGATTGTCATGCTGCATTTATAAACTTTCTTCTGACTAACTCAGTGTTGATATTTACACTGAAGTTCAGTCGCGCAACCTCCCTCCTCAAAACTGTGAATACAGCCCTAGGCTTGTTCTCGGGTACCTAATGACAAACTGTATTTCAGTTCAGAGATGTTACAAAGCGCTTTAGAGAAGCAGATGCGACCTACAGCAACACAATAAAAAGATGCTCCACCTACCCAAGTTTGAATACACTATAAAGCTCATTTTCCGTAGCAATAAGTTTTGGAATGTCGCAGTTCCTGCTGATGCATGAGACACTTCTTTATGATGTTGGAGCACCTTCGTTGGGTGCTTCAATTGGAAGAATTTTGTTTGATAAGTATGTTGTAATTTACTTGATATCAAAAGGTTGTCTTTCCAATGTAAATACTGTTTATGTGAATTATTCTTCTGTTACTCTTACAATATTCTTAACAACCTATGTTAAAAACATATGAGCGCTTCTAATTTGCAAAACAAATATGCTTAAAAAAGTTTATGAAAGACTCCAACGTTGAAACCTACATGCCATTATGTTACTTTCAAATACAACCTTTAAAAACAGGAAAAACCTTTAAATTTATTTTCTAACAAATATCCCTGCGTAACAAGCTTGATAAATTTTATATACGTTCTTAAAAAATAAAGTCATACAACTTACAAGTTTGTATGGCCAGTAAGCTTTACATTTCGAAACCCTCCAGAACCAAAGTGTTAGAGTTTCAATCAATAATAACACAGAGAAATGTTCATAGCAATGAAATGTCGGCCCAATTAAGGTATCATCTTTATATTATTTCGAGGGAAAAAGGAAAAAGCGAGCAGTGCGCGGGGGGGGGGGGGGATTAATTTATCGTCTTTCATGAGACGGGACTATTTCATTGTTCTTACGATGCCGGAATCACATAGGCCCAACACGCAAGACACGACGGCCAACAGCCAATGAAATACAAAATAGATAGTCGTAAGCCCGACCGATTCTGTCGTCCGATCAGCAATTTTCGATTAGAAATTATTTCTATTCTTCGTCGTGTCGTGCGGCACGACGCACGGAATGCACAATATTGCAAAATGAAATTGTATTGCAAGCTTTCCATACAAGGGCAAATACGCAGCTTAAAATAAAAATAAATTGAAAACTACTGTATTTAACTATTAACAATAATAATTTTACTTTTGTATGCATTAGCGATACCAATTTGTCACCATTATGTATTACAAATTTCCCTCTTGTTCACCACCTTTGAGACTAACGTAGCCTATCAGCGCCTTCTAAATAGTTAGGTTAAATGCCGAGAGAGTGGTTTCAGTCGTGCTGTAAATTCAAGTAGTCACATTGAAATGTGTCGTGGTTGCGTTTTTCGTTGTGTCGTGCTGTGTTGGTCGGGGCTATGTGATTCCGGCATGAGTGTGTGGCATTTTGAGTTGTATATTGTTTTGATGGCGCAGTGGGAAATTTTGCTCGTATGGAAATAACATTTAAATTATTTAACTTCGAAAATTATAACTTTAATCAAAATACAAAAAGCGATACATACGTCGCTGTTCGTATTCGTAAAGATGCAGCAATAAATACACGCACACACTTTGACCGAAATAAACCTCACACTCGAATTTACGATGTAGAGAAACAAATATTATTCACTCACTACAAAAGTGTGGAAAGTGCGGCATTTTTCAGGCCACGTGCATTCCAGTAACTATATTAACGGTTTTCAAATACATTTACACAACACGCAAAAATTACCGTTTTAAACTTATGAACATGGGTCTTCTATGGCAATCCTTGCCAGTTAATTTCACTAAAAACCCGTTTGTTCGTCACTAGCATTAAATAATTTATCTGCAAAATCATTCAGTAAAATGCACACTGCGCACGTTTGCTGATACAAACAAACTTAAACTTATATACGGAAATAACATCCGGGTCACTTCATTGTGGAAGGCGGTTAGGAAAATGGCGGAACGAGCAGCTTTAACGACGTGCCAATTAATATCACATTTCACTCAACAAACCGCACTACAACGGTACCTACAACCAACAATGTTTGATAAAATCACATAAAAAATAATTAACTACCGATTCAATATTCAGACAACACCAATTAGATATTCGTATAATTAACACGATGTAAAAATAGGGCACGCACAACTGCATTCACCGGGCTGGAAACATAAACATGGCTAACTCTTGGCTGGAAACGTTTACTTTTCGTATGTGTCAACATACTCTGTCATAAATGCTGAACATGTTATTACAGTCCCGTTACAAATAGCCAAGAAAATTTAATATTGCTTTAGAAACATAACTTAAACCATAAATGTTCTAAGTATAATTAAGATTTTAAATTACAACTTTTAGTTACGAGTACAATTTTCTTCCAAAGACATCATCAAAATAGCCAACCGAACAGCACGGATCCCGCAGCAATTCATCAGCTGATACAATACTGTAGGAGCGAGAGCATTTACTGTTTACATAGCGTATAGGTTGATCACATTGTCTGTCAAATTTGGGACCACTTATATGTAATTGACTATATAGAGATTTTATTAATAGGAAGAACTGGCTATGAGTAGCTTTGTAAATAAATAATTTAGTGTACACTGTTATATTAGTTAACAAATGTAATTTTGCCAGTATGAAAAGTGTAAACAATGAATGTTCACTGATTTGAACTAAACTTCCCATCCGACAACTTCAATATCTCGTTGTATAGTATTATTTCCATCAAATGTTCTAACTCTCGGTCTGGCCACACCTGCTCCCTTATCATGATGCAAATTTTATAGTCGTTTCTACGAAATGCCACATACAGGTTATCTTGTCCGTATTCAAAATGGCCCCTTATGTTTAGCTTTCAGTTCCTGTTCATGCCTAGCGACACTGTTTTCAGTAAACTTTCGATCCGGATTATACGGTCCATTCCACCTCTTGGCGAGTGGACTGGATTACCTCAATCCATTTCTACTTCAGTCTAGTAGGTTGTGTTTAAAGTAAATTTTCAATCGGAATTCTTCAATCCACTCCGAGTTCAATCTGGATTGAATTGTTTCTGTAAACGTTCTGAGTGGTATCCAATGCCTTGAGGTAGGTTGCCGTCGAGTAATTTAATTTGTGAAAGTTACCACACATCTTTTCTGAATGACTGATAGTAATGTCTTTGAGCATGTAGCTCGTTTTTCACTGGTTTGCAAGAAGTACACTTGGCAGAAGTACAATCAATCAATGACTGTTGTTTTGATTATTTACGCGGCGGTGCCCAACCCTTTCGGCCACACTCTAAATTCGAATCAGTGGAAAACCACTGATTCGCAGTGAAAATGCCTCCACAAACTGTGATCGTTTGAGTGGAAAATAATAACTCTGATTCAATTAGTGATGTAAAAAATTTCACTGATTCTAAGAGGAGCCATGTTCACTTCGAATCAGTGGTTTTCCACTGATTCGAATGTAGAGTGCATTACGTCGTCGCGGCCGCCAAGTCGGCAGGGAAGAGGCATCACATCTTCTCAACGCAGGCCGACCGTTAGCCATATCCAAAGCGCAAACCTGGCACGTCCCCACATCCTGGCCCCATCTACCACAGAGGTTCTGAGATCCTCGCACTCAGAAACCAAGCGTGTGGTCTGGCTGGGGTTCTATCCATACCCCTAGTGCCTCTCCAGGGCACAACTGGAGCAGGTTGCCGCTCACCGCCCGGTCTTTCCACAAGAGTGGGGATATCTCCAGACCTTCTCCAGCATACGGAGTTAACTACTGCCAGCACGAGTCCAACGTCACTGATCGGTCACCAGAGAGAGCCTCTAGTGGGGCCAACCGATCGTCCTGTGCTACCACTTAATTTCCATGGCACTTGTGGGTTATTCATGACCGACCGCTCCGCCGATGGAATGAAGAGCGAGTAGAGGCAGTCCCTTCCCTTCCACTGACGGGGTTCATGAACTTAGCAGAAGTACATCACACATCAAAATATTACACGATTACAACACTCTGGTTTACAAATTAATACGTGCCCTAGCAGCTTAAAAGACAGAGGACACCGCCGTAACGTGTGCAATAATGTATCGTTTACAGTAGTAATCGATGATTGTATGACAACATCAATATCCATACCACAGGTAAAAAATGTCTGTTCTGTGTGGAAATGTACTATGAACAGTTGAAAGTGTACGACGTGTACGTTTTACAGGTGACACCACATGGGGTATGGATGTAGGTATGTCCGGCAAGGAACAAAGACAAACATGGCTGCTTGAAATCACCGTTTAATTTATATCATCTCGTACCCACTGTATACGATCATGTGAACGAGTACGTATTGCACGTGTACGAGCTGTTTGGCATCCTTCAAAGTAGTCTCCGAAATTGTCCACGGTTCGTCGCCAGCGATGAGACAGACATCGTTACAGCATTTCGACAAGAATTGGATCTCATGCAGCCGATGACATTTCCCGTTTGTTCATCACTGGTAACGAACCGTGGACAATCTCGCAGACAATTTTGAAGGATGTTAAATAGCTCGTACACTGACGATATGTGCCCGTTCACATAAGTGTATACAGTTAATACGAAAATATATCAATTAAACGGTGATTTCAAGCTACCATGTACTATATGTCTTTGTTCCTTGCCGGACATTCCTGCATCCATACCTCATGTGGTTTCACCTTTAAAAGGTATATGTCGTACACTTTCAGCTGTACATAATACTTTTCCTGTGTTGGGTCATTTTCGGGAGAAAAACAATAGTTGCCATGACTTCTGAATTAGCTCTCGTACGTGAGTGAAGAGTGAAGAGATTTGAACAGCTCTTAACATCGAGGTCTTGAGGACCGATGAAGGTGTTTGAGGTGAGAATGGAGCAGCGCCAGAATGAAACGGCGGGGGAAACGGGAGATCCCCGAAAAGACACGCCGACCAACGACATCTTCCGACACGATTCCCACATGCGAAAATCCGAAAATCCGAAGTGACCCGGCCGGGTATTGGGCCCGGATCGCCTTGGTGGGAGGCGAGCAGGCTAACCACTCAGCCACCCCTCCCCCGTACGTAGATATGTCACGGGGCACGTAGTATCATGCTATTGCATGCCTGTCTCGCATTCCGGACGTAACGTGTTCCAGCTCTTACCGAACAGCACCGGGGATAATTTATCTGAAAGCGGTTTTTCACCTCCATTCCAGGTAAATTCTGTGAACTTTTGACTTTTCCCATTACTCTGTTCATTACATTAAGCTCTCCATCATTCCATGCTCATATAATAAAGATTATTATTAATATTATTTGTGTTTTACGGACCACGAGGTACCGCTTATAAGAATCGGTTAAGTCGTAGTTTTGTGTGTGTCGTATTTACATGTAGGTTAAATTAAGCGTAGGAGAGTAAGCTGTTCTTCAACATACCCTTTCTTAAAACGCGGGACATTAAAAAAATGTATACTGTGGCGCACAAACACTGTGGTAATACAGATATTTATGTAACCGCACAGTAAAAATGTTCATTACTTATTGTTTAAAAACCGGTTTTTACAAACTAGTAACCAAGATCATTTTTGCGACAATTACAGCAAATTTTGCAAAACTAAATGTATTGAAAAATGTGAGTACTGAGCTGACTTAGGCTAATGGTTATTACAAAAGGGATGTGCATGATTAATTTCGCATGTCGCTATCAACACAACATTTCGCCTGTAGAGTTACAAAAATATTAGTGACAACTAATTCTGAAAGAATTGTTTTGAAAAGTACAAATTATTTATACAGTCTACCAGTTTTTTCCATAGGCAAGATTTCACAAGCGCTCGCGAGTCACGTCAGGGAGAGTAAGAAACGAGCAACGGAAAGGAAAAGGAAGCTTACAACATCGATGATTTAAATATGTCGTTGGGCACGCTCGGCAGACCGACGCGATGGCGAGTATCGCACACGCATACAGAGTCTTCCAGCGTCTCTCCTCCGCATCGTTATTATGTTTTCCTTCTCTTTGAACGTTCTTCCGGTGTGTGACCTGCTTTCGCGGCTCGGTGGACAGGCCCGCGGTCCTCTTGTAGCCCTACACATTCTGCAGACAGCTGTGTTCACAGCATAAAACTGGTCTGCGGTTATACAGGCGAGTCCTTTAGAAGAGACCTCGCGGGGCATGTGCGTAACGGAGCGAGGGAACGAGGAAATACAGTCCAGTGTGACAACAAAATACCTAGAGTAGGTGCTGGAAGTGGCCGCCATTGACCTCGAGGCAGGTGTGCAGACGACACCAAAAGTTGTGAAAGGCACCTTACTCTATATCATGTTGCCACACTGGTCTGTATTTGCTCATTGCCTCGCACACATGTCCCACGGGGTCTCTTTTAAAGGACTCACCTTGTATGAACTATTCAGGAGTCGACATAAAAAAAATTGGACTCTTGGGTGTGTAGGGGACATAGCCATTTGTTTTGCGTGAATAAGTCTACGTTGACGCGCTCGGACGCCTTGATGTCCATTTTACGTTCCCGGCACCGCTTCACTCGATCATATGGGGGTTTATGGGTATAATTGGATTTCTTTTGAGATGCTCTTTCCAACCGTATACGATTTCTGTATTTCGACTTCGCTTTCTGACTAGTACAGGCCGAAATTGTGTTAAGTTTTCTTAATTCTTTTTTTTACACTAAACACATATATTTGACCATAACCACGCCACACAAATTATTTTATACACACAATCGATGGACCTTGACGAGAGTTGTCGATTGAAAATCGGAAGTTATGAGACGCGGCGAAACGAACTCAAAATTGCCCCCCCCCCCCCCCCCCTTCCGCGTGATACTTCGCAGTCCTCATTCAAAGTAATATATTCTTTGATCCTTTGGCAATCGAGTGGTATAATTGAATTTTGAATTTAGATGATGGATTCGGGGGTGCAATGCCAAACTATATCCCCTGATTTTGTTATCATCTGATTTTCTGGATTGCCTCCACTATGGTGGCAAATTTAAAAACGTATTCACGTCAAAAAAATCTTTATAGTAAAGGCTGTTTACGGTAAATTAAGGGCGCAGCTATCTTGGAGCTTTTCAGCTCGTTCGAGGCAGGGAAGCGCGGGAGCGATAAGGGCGACTTTGACAGGCGCGGCTAGTGGCCCGTCGCTCCTACGCGCAAGGCGCTGAACAGGCGTGCAGTGATTCCGCCGTGCTGCGTGAAACTTCAAGCGGTGACTATCACTTTATTGCTGGAAAATCTAAAGCAAAGTTCTTTGCAGGTCTCTATAATAGTTTCGCATGTTTCCTTTCGACCAGTATATTTGAGATACTGTAGTGTGAAAAAGCCGTTTTTAACTATGCTGGAGGGCTCGGAAATAGCACTTGCGATGTGCATGGTGTATTGAGAGTATCATGTTACCTCGTCTGAAGTTGTTTTTTTTCTTTTCGTAAATTAAGACTTGATATAAAAACTGGGCTAAGTGCCAAAATGTAAACAATTATTTTTGTTGAAATGTGTTCTATGTGCCAGCCCCGTATAGCATAAATAACGGGCTAATTTCTAGCTGTTTTTGTAGTAGTGAAACTGTTCACCATAAGATCGTAAGGGTGGTCAAGTCCTTCGGAATGTACATTAAAACCGGGATAAGTGCCAGAGCGTCAAAGATAAGTGTTTAAATCACTGCGTCGTTGTTTCAGTTAGTTAGTTGTTATTGAAGGAACCAAACATTAATATCCACCATTATAGAAGGGAGTTCTGCGTGCAGGAAAAGACGTAAAGGGAAAGGTACTGTTCATTCTGTAATGAAAAAAATGGAGATGTTCTGACGAAATGTATGTAAATAGGCAGAAAAAAGAAGTGCCAGCTAAAACACAGCCTGCAGAACAGGTAAGCTGTACAATAACGAACTACTTATTACACACATCTGTTCTGGTTCGAAATAGAGTCATTTTTAAATGGATTTTAACCATCAATATTGTAACACTTAATTTTTGTTTTACTTCTGTTTTTACGACAGCACATTTTATGGCACAACAACAGTAGAAACGTTAGGAAATTTACTAATTTGCCTCTACCGCACCTAATTTCCCCTACTAATATAGAGGGTGCAATAATCACTATTTTATGTTCTGTTTTAGATTACCTGCAAGTGCAAGTATGAATGCAACAATGTCGCTCATGACCACTAACTGAAGCTTTTCATGGACTTTTATGCTATGGCGGACAGCGAAAAACAAAATTCGTATTTAATGGGTCTTCTTGTCATCAACCCAATACCGTAAAGGAGGTATGGCAAGAAAGATGGTGACGAGATAAGTCGGCGACAAGCCACTATTTCCTACACTTTACCTAACGGCAAAGAAAATATTGTGCGTGTAAACAATGGAAGTGTTTAGTGTGACTAAGAGAAGAATTGAGACCTTAGTTAAAGAAAAAAAAGAATGGTGAAACAGTTTACACCCCGAAACGAGGTAACAAAACAACACACAGGAAATTTTCAGTAGAAGTCGAAGCAGTCGTTATCGAACACATACATGACTCTGCTCCTGGGGACCAGAGTCATTACTCTAGAATGAAAAGTCAGAAAGAATATCTCAGCCCAGATTTGAGCATCAATAAACTGTACCTTGCCTTCAAAGAAAAGTACCCAACTTCTTTTGTAACGTACCGTTACTATTATGAAATATTCAAGAGGAAGTTCCCTATGTTAGCATTCCACCATCCACGAACTGACACATGCGGGACATTTGCATATGGAAATAAGAAGTAACAATAACACACTAGCAGTACAGAAGTTAGAGCTTCATCACCGCAAAGCTGAAAAGGCTACGAAGACAATGAAGGAGGATCACGCCAGATCACAGCTTCCATCAAGTCACTGCACCACCATTTCAGTGAATCTTCAGGAAGATATGTCCCTTCCAGCATTAACACATTCCCAAATGAATTATTTGCTTCAGTCATCGTGTACAACCTGTGTGTAAACGTTGGAGACCACAACAGAGGGTACATGTTTATTTGGCATGAAGGGTTAAGTGGGCTTGGTGGTAACGAAGTGGAGTCATGTATTATCAAGGCAGTCACATCTGGTTTGACTAGGAAAAAAAACATTAACTCTGTAGAGTGACAACTGCGTAGCCCAGAATAAAAATCGCATTCTTTTATTCTTGTGGTGCGATTTGTTATGTAAGGGATATGTTGATGAAGTGTACCACAAGTACTTAATTTCAGGACACTCGTTTTTAAGTTGTGACAGAGATTTTGCTCTTGTAGAGAAACGAAAACGTGTCGAACATTGTCGAGTACCCACAGACTTAATGAAAGTAATGGTGACTGCTAACCACAAAAATCCTTTTATGGTATCACTAATCCAACCAGATGATTTATACGACTTTAAGACTGCTGAAGACAAAGCACTTAGCTCATCTAAAGTACAGATTTCCAAAGTTCAGTGGATCAACTTGACGAAGTCTTATCCTGGAACTCTGAGAACACGAACAACATTGTCTGAGTTCGAAAGTTGGTCATCTTTTTACATTTTGTAGAAGAATGTGACGAACGAGGCAATAAAGAATATGCTACCCCCATTAAATTGCTACTCCAGGATCTCTGAAGAAAATAAGAATGACCTCACACAGATGCTCCCTTACCTGATAAGTGAGAACAAACCTTTCAATTAAGAACTGTTAAATCGATAAGACTAGGCAACTTATTTTTTGTTTGCCTAAAAGGAAACAAGACATACGTATCTTATGCAATTATTACTAACTTCTAACGTATAATAACATTCCTGGTGAACATTACCTTGCTTCTGTGGCTTGCACGTAGCCCATTATTTATGTATTATGTGTTGGTTGTTAGCACCATCTACAATTTTGTGTGGTTTGATAATATCTGTTTGATTTTGAAGGTACTGGTGAATTTGGTTTTCCTCTAGCCTATGTATTTGGTTCTAGTGAACCAATAAATAATTTATAGAAAGCCTAATGGATATTTCTAATGATTTACAAAAAAAAAAAAAACCCCCCAAATATCTCAAAAGTAACATTTTGGCTCTTAGCCCGGTTTTCATAACAAGTCTTCAAATTTGTCTTATGGGGACACGTTTAATGTTTAATGGTTTCGTAAAAAAAAAAACCGCGGGTCTCAAAGACTCTGCAATACCATTAAAGTGACAGGTAGACGGCGCCCTTAAGCATTTCTGAAACCAACCTATGAGAAAAAAATTACCTGTACTCTACAGCACACACTGGTGTGCAGGCCACCAGTTTGGTTGGCAGCGAATCGATAAAAATAGTTCCCAGACTTAAACTTGTACTGAGAGTGTAACATGCAGATTTATTGCTACTGAAGTCAAATTTATTTATTTTTAAACCCACATACGAATTTGTATATTATTACAACATTTTTATTTTATTTTTACTTTCCTCAAAATTTCACTGTTTTACTCAGATGGCGCATGAATAAAGCGAAGCGGTCCATGGCAGCGTTAATCATACATATCGAAAGGATACAGCGTTGAGGATAAAAGTAGATCCTTGGCAGGGCTGCTCGAAACTGCTTTGTTAACCACGAATAGCCTATAGTGGCGTATATTATGCAACCATTGATTGTCATAAGTGGTATTTGCGATAGTTTTCGTGGCGAATATGATAAGAAAAGAATTTATGTGTTATTGTATAAATTAGAGGCCAATTAAATTAATTTTTTTTTTGTTTTATACGCATAGAAGTAATCTACATGTCCAACAATATATATTTATGTTTCTGATAATTTAATATTGCTAGCTGGTCGATACAAGTTTCGAGGCGTGAGGTAAACGTTAACTTTTAAATATAAAAATATTAACTATAATAAAAATTACACTATCAATAAAAAGTATATAAAATTATCAGAAATAAAAAAAAATACAGCCAGGAAGAAGGAACTAAACAGAGCTTAACAGGGCTTTGAAGAATGTTTTATAAACTATAGCAGCCAAGGAGTAATGGCCGGAGAGCCGGTTTGGCTTTCAAAAACCCGATTCAGCAATTCACGCCTGTCAAGCAGAGGGAAAGGACGGAAAAAAAATTAAGAACCAGTCAGAGCACATAATCGTATGCTCGTTTCCCGCACGAGCCTTTCCTTAAGAACTGATCTGAAATTTTGACAAGCTTGAAGAGGATACTTTGCCGATAGTATCCGTTCCCTGCAGTAAAGGCTGTTCACGATGAAGTGAGCACTTTTGAAATCGACCTTAGCAAAATATCACTGCTCCTAACGGGCGCACTGAGTGACACCCGCCCAGTACAACTGGCAACGGTGGATGGAAAGTAGTCCCATTTCTAAACGCCGAGTAAAAAGAGTTAGGTAACCATATATGATAACTTAAATTATTAATTTTGCTTTCTGTTTTTTTTTTTTAGTGCATCGAATTGTAAAGAGTCACCAGATTTGCAAAATATTTTCTTTTAAAATCATTTCACAGTTTCTCCTGACCGACGCACGAATAAAGTGACGAGGCCCATGGCAATGTTAATTTTACATAAAGAGAGAAAATACACAACGTTCATGTAAGTAGATCTTAAGCAGGGCTTTCAAAATTGATCATTTTACCGCGAACGGCCTATATACAGTTTCACGTGCATTGTATTATGCCGCTAGTAACGTTATGAGGTGACATAATGTCCCCTAAATATAAATCCGTTCCCAGTTACTTCAAACTTTTCTGCAGCCCTGCCAAAGTTCTACTTCCAGGATATTACACTGCCTCACGCAAACAAAGCTTAACTTAGTCTAGAAAATTACACCAAAGCGACAGCATACCACATTCCTGCACTATTAGTGTAATAATTTTTGCATAAGAACTATTTCTTACTAGGCTTCACCAAAATACTTATTTTCGCCCTGTTCTATTTATATTAATTATAAATAAAATTAAAGATTCAATTATATATATATGCTAACACGAGTATAGAATGCTCGTGATACATGACATATTTAGGAAACAAACACGCATGTCATACATGGGGTTATTTTTAAAAATTTTTATTCAAAAAGTGCGATGAAACCACGAATAGACTATACTAAGGATGATTGCAGTCCAACACCAGGGAATTCTTTGGTGGTTAAAATACACTAAGAAAAATCGTGGATAGAACACATATAGTGACCATGCAATAATTTTGCATATTTGATCAGAAGAACGACGCATTTTGCAATGTCGGGAGCGGCACAAAATATGAATTTGAGCGGGAAGCATATAGCCTACAAACATTGCCTCTGGAACCGTTTCTAAATAAAGAGTAAAGTGCCTCAAAGATGAATTATGACTAGAGCCACCTGTTTTACTATACTGGTTTTCTTTAACCCGACTTACTGGCTTTTCACTAGCACCTTACCGATTTTCACTGACTCGGGTTTAGAATATAATTTACTAATAGCTCTGGGATAAGGAACAGCCTGAGTCCACAAGAACCGACAGAGAGATTTTGCTGATGTTGCCAGCATCTGCCTGAAATTAAAATAAAAGCGAAACAAAATAAAATTAAGACAAACAGAAAAATTTGAGTTTATGAGTAAAAAATATTCTGCATCAAAAATCCGCACTCGGCTACATAAGTCTTTTGAGTTTTCGCCCGACAATTCTAAGTTATTAGGCGTAAGTTTATTAAGTTGAAATATAAATTTTAGATACCAGAAAATTGTTTTTGGTTTGATTCAGAAATGACTCAAAATTTAAAAATAAAAGTGACTGTAGTTTTTATTTAGGTAACGCAGCCGAAAAAAAGTTAAGTTTTTTAAAAATACAATTTGCGTGGGTTAAAACGTTTGTACGAATAAACCTTGCTATCACTACACAAAAAAAAACTCAGGCATAAGTACCTTGCGATCAGCAAACAGGCGTGTGAGGCGAAGAGAGGCATTCCTCTCATACTGTGTGATCCGAGACGTCATTCATCGCAGGTAAAGACTCTTACAGTAACTAGACAGGCGGCCCAGAGCGACACCCGACCACCTGGCAGCCCAAATGTTATAATTAGCGTTTTCCATTGCGAAAACCCCTGACCATCCTTCAAGTTCAGGGCATTCTGACATTTGTATTAATACTTACTAGCTTGATGAAGTTTTTGGTACCCACTGGAAAGTTAGACGTTGTGTGTGTGTGTGTGTGTGTGTGGAAATTGGGGGGGGGGGGGGGGAGGGGCGGGGGAGATCTCCAACATCTGGACAGTACACGGATGTCCGGTGTATTTCAGTGCGTTATCTTCTGTTAACATATTGAGGTCTGCACACATTTACTGGCCCTTAAGACAGATTAGAAGTGAGTTACCTTTAGCCACTACTTCAAGAACACCGGTTCTATTGGTGTCTGTGTTAGAACTCACCATCGTCCTATTGGTACATACCACATCGGACATTACCCTGTACTTTACAGCGTTCATAATTGGCCGGTCATCAACCCATGGAGAGTCGACCTGATATCGACACAATCAAATGTACTTTATTGTACAAAAGGATTTAAAATCATTCATGTCCTTCGAGTGGCTATAAAAAATAAATTCTATCATTAGCAATATCATTGTTACTGCACTGTCTTGTTCTTGTGAGCTGGTGCTAAACAGTAGCCAAACAAAGGCTGCACATCCATGCGAATTTTGTTCTGAACAACAAAGAAATATTCAAATTAGATATGCTCGAGCTACACTCGAGCATAGTCTGCAATGTGTTAATATATGAAACACTTTTCGATCATCGCTGATAAAGCACACCTGTTTACGAAGACTTCAGTATGAATCAGCCTTCAGTACGTTATCCAGGAATGTTTTGCCCAGATACCGACCGCCCGCGCCCACACCTACTGAGTCACGCCAGGGGGCAAGAAGAGTAGAAAGTACCTGAAGAACGAGGGAAATTTGCGCTCTGGCGAAAGTCACGTGCGGGCGTGCGGGTGCCTTAAGGCTGTTGTTGCCTGGGTGGCAGTTTGGTATAGGTAAGTGGCTGTGATCCTGCTCTTTGGTTATGAATTGTTCAGATCACTGTTACCGAGCACAAGGATCACAGATTTATAGCAACGACAAAGAAGTAAGCCTAGGTAATGTTGTGCAAATGTAGGAAACAACGGGTCGAAAAGTGTAATATTTCGTAACACCTGAAACCATAAATTAAAATATAGGCTGTCAACGGTAACGTGACCTAGTAGTTTCATGCCCTGGTAATATTTTTTTTCAGTAATTTGTATTCTTTAGCCACCTTTTAAAATAAATATTGCCATTGAAGTACTAAACACGGTGTACATATTCCACCGCAGTCAGGAGTTAACGTCTAAGGCTAAAATAATATATATTTATTCACTATTATTCCAAATGAGAGGGCTTTCAAAAGTGCTCACTTCCCCGTGAATAGCCGATATACTGGAAGGTTTAACGTAAACACCCGTCGGAGTACTTAAAGGAACGTTGCCGATGAGAATTTCTACGCTTCACCGCTTAAATAAGTGCTGTATCTCAAGTTAAAGGTAGATAGGTAGTCGAGCTTAACGTCTCGTCGACAGCGAGGTCATTCACAGACGGAGCAAGTTTCTCAGAGAGGAGGGGTTGGGGAAGGAATTGGCCAATGGCCTTTGTTAGGGACCTATCCCAGCATTCACCTGGGGTGATTTCGGGAAACCATGGGAAATCGAAATCAGCATGGCCTCCCGAATGAGTGTCCAGTGAATACCACTGCACCACCTAGCTTGGTCTCATGTTAAATTTTGAGTTTCAGATCTTATAGTTACAAAATAGCAAGGATTTTGTCTGTTTGAGTATTTGGTATTATTTTATACAATTTTTATAGCGCACTTTACGTTTCTCGCATATAATTATGACAAATGTGTAAAAAAAAATGGGGAAGTGGGGCAGGAAATATGTAATTATTGAACATTTTTTTGGATCCTATCATAACCCCCAGCTCAAAAAATCCGTTTGATGTTGCCTGCAAGCCACAAAGAATTCTATTTAAAATGCAATATTCTCCTTTGTCTCTAGTATTTTTACCTTAAAATTGATGTTAGAAATAACTAGTGATTGAACTCCATCCCCACTATAACCAAGAATTGTATTTCAAACAGGATTCTTCACGGATTTTCTGCTACCGACCTGATACGAAACAAATTTTTCACATTGCCCTCTCTTTCTTAAATATAAGTTATAAATATTTACCACGGGAAAAATTAAATTGCGCTAAAAAGAGTTTTGAATTAATTTCCATCGATTTCGTATTTTTATGGAATTATCATTGATTCATCGTTACGAAATCGTATAGTATACTAACAACATTAAAAAAATATTGAAACAATTGAATACTGTTAGGACGAGGGGACAAGCTGTAATTTCATTGGGCAAACGATCACTTGGACACCCAGTTCTGAGATATCAAGCTATCACGGAGTACTTATTGGTCAATAGGTGCCATCGCCACATGATCGTAACCTTAAACCTAATGTGACGGACACCAAATAAACTTGTATTTAAAATGTCTAATGAAATATTTTAATAATATTGTACTCATATATAAACGTCACAGATGGCGTGATGGTTACAGCGTATTAACGTTTCAAACAATTCAACAGTTATCACTTCAGCGCTTACATAACGCGTCATTAGAACTGCAGTGGAATGGAATGGAGAGATTTGGGCGGCTTTTGACGTCGAGGTGTTGAGAGCCGCGAGGTGAGTATGGAGCAGCGTCAGAATGCAAGGGCAGGGAAAACACGAGATCCCCGAGGAAACCCACCAGGGAAAGTGGCATCGTCCAGCACGATTCACACATGTGAAAGTCCGGCAGCGACCCCACCGGGGATCGACGAACCCGGTTCGCCTAGGTGGGAGGCGAGTGGTCTAACCACTACACCACCGCGGCCCCCTACCACTTTTAAAATCACGTTGAAAAAAATGCTAATACCCTTACCTGCATATATTTTAACAGTCAATCTTTCTTACATGCTACCAGTTAAGGAAAGTAGTTCCATGTTTTAACGCTGCATTTTAAGTGTCAGGTAAACATTTATAAATATTGAACTTATTTCTCCTGCTTCCTGTTTTTAATTGTTATAAGTGTAAAAACTAGCACATTTATAAACTATTTAAATTTATAATAACTTCACATTTTCACTTTGATCGACTCATGAATAAAGCGATCGGGCGCCTGGCAATGTTAATTTGACTCATGACGGAAGAACACACAATGCTCATACAAGTAGATCTTAACCAGAGCTTAGTTTACGGTGAACAGCCTATAAGTGACGGACACTCGCCCGGGTATATTGAGCGGCCTTCGAGGGTCAACGCGGATGTTGTATTTAACTACGGAGAATTAACGAGGCTATTAATTTTACTCAAAAGGCAGAAAAATTGTCAGACAACAGATCCAGAATTTCCGGCTAAATTGGTGCATCACGAGTCCCCCCTCCACCCTCTCCCCATTTTATTGGATAGCTATAAAAATTGTTAAGTTGTTTAATTTCTATTACCTATTCAATTTACTGGGTCCTATTCTTGAGCTCAGCAGGCGCAAAATTAATAATCGGGGATGGGTAACGGAGGTGCAGCACACAATAAATTATGAAAGCTAGATTGCAACCTTTGGACACTGGAACAGCCACTGGCTGGACTCGTAATCATCTGTCACAGTCGTCCGTCAGTCAGTCATCTGTCTGTGTTTTCGTCCGTCAGTTGAAATCGGTTTACAACAATCCGTTGTCATTCAATCCTTCTGTACGGCAAAATTCCAGTGTGTGACAACTTAATATTGTGATATTCCTTTAGTTGGAAATCCAATTTTCGTAGGAAATACAATTTAAAGAGAAATGTTTTGGTTAAATAGTGTTTTCACGTAATAAAAATTTCTACTGATATTTTTTTTTTTACATTTGAAATTCCTGAATTTACCAACATATAAAAGTTAACACAGATCCACCGCCTTGCATTTTATTTCAGTATGTGTATTCCCGTCTAAGGGATGTCGTCCGAAGGCGGTGGTTCATCCGTCCGTCCGTCGAAAGTTTCAGTTTGGTAAATGTTTGGTGCCAGTATCCAGAAACTTCGGACGTCGTAAACATAGACTAAAGACGAGGTGGAACGTTTATTCGTCTTCTGCGCATGTACCCAGCATCGAGATACCATTGTCAGAAATGCAGTTAAATGTTGAGACACTGAGATTGGTTGTACGCAGACAGCGTGATCGGTCTACATCGTATTTAGTCTATGGTCGTAATTGCAGACGCATGCGTTGGGCCATGCGTTCGCGGACGAGCTGTTGTGGACGAGGCCCGACTGGTGCAATGGATGGTTGTGAGTCCATATCATCTGTTATCAGCTGACGGAGACTCCCTGGGAAGGTAGGGAGGGAAGTAAACGGCCTCGGAAGTTTTAAAAGTCTCTAATCGGCCGTCGACCGACACTACCACAGGTAGCTACAGCCAACGGAGAAAGTGCGTAGCGCCTTTCTCCACGCGCGCTTGCGCAGTCGTGCCGCGACCCACCGGCCGGCCACTTTCATTTTCCGGACCTCCTCGTTCCTCTCTCGATGACCTTTTTTTTTTCTCTCTCGATTTCTTTCTCTCTTCCCCTCGGACAAGATGCGTCAACTTGGCAGCCCGCCCTTGCTGCATAACAAGGTCGTGGCTTGGATCCGGAGACTAAAGATGAGGTACACCGATCTACCCCAAACCAACACTACTGCCAAGGTCACGTGGTCAACAGTGATGCACGTATTTGTTTATATCTTGATTTTCAAAAGACAAGCACTTTTATACTGTTACAATTTCTCTCACGAAATCAGTGGGCTAAACCAAGTTCGTTAAGGGACGGAGGTCTTGATTAAATAAAAGAGTTAATTATAATTTCCTAATTCTATTTACAATAACTACAAACGAAATTCTCTCGACTGAATGCATCATAATAAATTTACATCACTTTCTGTTTACAGTTAATAACTTAAATTAATGCAATTTATAATTACCTCAAAGAAATCAATGAAATTAAATAATTAAAAAATCAGTACAAATAGACAGTGTGTCGAAACCTATTCAATTTTATAATTTTATAAATCATGTGTTCGTATTTGACAGTTCCAATATTTGCAACAAAATCCGTATTACATGTCCATTCCGTCCCACCTCAGTTTAGTCCATCTCACATCAGCCCGAGTTCTCCTAGAGCCCTCACGCACAGTAGGCTTCACTCGTCGGGTTTCACGCCCCCTCGTCCATTCACACCACGAACCCTCGTCCGCAGTCGTACCGCACTACACTTCACGCCCGCACTCAGATAGATGGTCTTCGCCGACGACTGCTGGACCACTACGTTATCTATAGGGTCGTAGGAAATCATCCAGAAGTATATATAAATCGCATTTTGCGCCGAGTCCCTAATTCCCAAAATAGTATTGCGCCTCCGCTACATTTGTCGGCATCTTCAGCAGGGTGACGAGGAGGAGGGGCTGTGACGCCAGCCAAGTTTCGCTGCTGTAAATCATTCCTGGGCTTTCTAGGGGGGGGGGGATCTACGAAGCGGCGAGCGCGTCTGCCTGGGGAGGGATGAGGTAGGTAACCCCGGACCATGCATAATGGGAGCTCGCAGCCGTTGCCAGTTGCAGCGCGTAGCGTAACAATACGAATGAAATACCTTCACCAATTCGAATTAAATTTAACTGCATTCCAAACCTCAAAACACTTATTTACTAAACAGTATACTAACCTCAAATTCAGTCCACGCCATATTGCTAGCCGTATTGACAGAAAACTAGTTCAATGTTGGGGTACGGAGACTAGTTGTGCGTATCCAGTGAGATCAGTCTATCTCATCTTTAGTCTATGCTAGGAACTGGTCAACTACATTATTAAAAAGTTAGTAGACCGGACATATTCTCTGTACATCCATTGTCTGCGCGTTTTCGCTTATCTAAGCAAACAAATACCCCAGAAAAAAAATTTAATCACGCACAGTTGTGTTTTTTATAGTACTAATTATATTTAAAAAGAAAAAAATCGCGTTTTCAGAGCAGTTGTAGTTACATATGTTGGCTTCCATCGCGTGTAATAACGTCCCTCTGTCATAGGCTGTTCACTGTAAAGTGAGCACGTTTGAGCCCCTAGTTACTTTTCCCTTTGCCCACTTTTTATCTTTTAACCATCTTTTAAAATAAATATTGTCATGTACGTAATAAACACAGTGTGTATATTCAACCACACTTATTGAATATTATTCCAAATGAGACGACTTTCAAACGTGCTCACTTTACCGTGAACAGCCTATATAGGGAAATGCATGATAATGAAATTCGGTTTTTTGGCGTTCCTGTTAACGACAGATATACGTATATGACCAGGGACATTTTTGAGAAGAATAATACGCGCTTCTTTGCAATCGACGCCTTTTGTAACATTATTGTATAGCCTGTTTCCTGGAAATATATAAAACTTAATAGTTAAATAAAGTATTACTGAAAACAAATTGTTATATTTTCATCGATACGGAGCTTCAGAGCATCATTTCTTACACTTGGATTTTTTGTATCAAGTTATTTGTTCAAAATTGGCTTTAAAACCCCGATTTTCATTAATATGTATTTCCCTATACCAAATTCTCACCGCTTTCAAACCAGACAACAGTCTTGAGAACATTATACTGTTTCACGTGGATGATATGTGAATGAAAGAAGCCGGTCCATGGCAATGTTAATTTTCCCAAAGGCAGAAGAATACAACACGCGGAGAAAAGTAAATGTAGTGCGTGACTTAGAAATATGTTCAGTTAACTGCGAACAGCCTATATCTTCCTTGCTGATCGAGCGCGGGACTTCGGCGTCGCGTTGTCAAGGCCTGCCTGCAACGGTCCGTTCCTGTGGACGTGGACGTGTCTGAAACTCGGCGTCAAGTGACGTCACGTTGACGCAGTCCGAACGCGGTCTACACTGCGTTATCGGAAGTGAGCTTTCAGAATCTGACACTGGGTCGCAGTAAATTCGCCACATTATTTGTTGTTACGTGGTAATTATTAAATTTGCTAAATTAGAAATTATTATTTTATGTTTACGAGATGGGTGATTTTTCAATATTTATTTATAATGGACGCCTTATATATTTTATTTTAAATAAGTTCGCTAACTGACATCCAAATTTTCTTTTTTAAACTATACGTTTCAAAAGTTTTAGCCTTCGTATTAAACAGCTCAGACGAAAGGAAGACGACATTAATTATTTGTTACCATTTCAATCACATTTTTTTCTGAGAAAGCACACCCTGCACATCAATTGTTTACATTCACAACGTAAACATTCCACGGAAGTGCGCGAACGTTTTGAAAGTCTTCTGCTTTTTCTATCAACTTAGGACACAACTTGGGACGAAAGTTCAGTTTTCCGAATGCTTTAACTTGGGACACAGGTTGACATAGGACACGGGAGCTTGGGACAGCGCCACGACGTCAGAGGGTCACGTGCACCAATCAGCGCAACCTTGTGCTAAGAGACAGGTTAGGATAGTGCAATTATAGACAGGCCTTAATACTCCCATAGACTAAAGATGAGGTAGACGGCTTATTCGTCTTCTGCGCATGTACCCAACATAGACCTACCCCAATCCTACACAACTGTCAAAGTCACATGGAAACAGTGATGAACGTGTTTGATTACACCTTAATTTTTAAATGACAATCACTATTATACTAATAAAATACTTTAAGAATTCGGAATTTAATTAAAAAGCACTACGAACTGGTTAGAGGAAGTATAAAAACATCTCAAGGCACTTGTTTACAAAACAATTTTCTAACCTCAAATCCAAACCACGCCGTTTTGGCTAGACGTGTAGGCATAAAAGTAGTTCAATGTTGGGACACGGAGATTGTTTGTGCGCAGCCAGCGAGATCGGTGTACCTCATCTTTAGTCTATGAATACTCCCAACGGAAGGTCGGGTAGAGCGGTCCGAGGGTAACGCAAGAAGGCGACCGGAAAATATCCTTGTGCTGAATGCCGAAACATGACAGTCCACCCTTACCTTGCGTTCATATATAGGCTCTTCACGATAAAATGAGCACTTTTGAAAGCCCTGCTTAGGATCTACTTGTATGCACGTTGTGTATTCTTCCGCCTTGTGTAAGATTAACATTGCCATGGGCCTCCGCACTTTATTCATGCGTCGGTCAAGTGATACTGTGAAATTGTTAGAAAAGGAAACATTTTATAAAATCTGCTAATTTTTGCACATTGATGGATTAAAAAAAAAAAGAACAGAAAGCGAAATAAATAATTTAAGTTGCCAGAAATGGTTACCTAGCACTTTTTATTCGACGTTTAAATATGGGACTCCTTTCCATCTATCTTTACCAACATTACCAGGTGCGTGTCACTCAGTGCGTCCGTTGAAGTACATGCAAGCAGGGGCAGAGTGTTTTCCAAGGTTGATTTCAAAAGAGCTCACTTTATCGTGAACCGCCTCTACATGGAACGCACGCCGAAGTTCCTGCGAAAAAAGTTCGAACTAAGATTTTATCATTAATTTACTTATTTAGGTATAAACTACTCGTGGTTTCTTCCCACTTTTTCAATCAGCCCTATGAAGAATCACTCCATGTAGGTCGTGTTTCGTTGTTTCCTAAATATGCCATGCCTCAGGAGCCTTTTACACTTTTGTTTACATAACAATAACTGTTTGATGACTAAGTTTAATGTTTTCTTATATTCTTTCTATAAAATATGATACTATGTAATTTATAATTTATATTAATGGAAACAGAGTGAAAGTGGATGCGTTGGTAATGCCTAGTAAGAAATAGTTCTTATGCAAATTATTATTAAAGTGAGTGCGCTCGAATGTCATACATTGTCCCGTTGGCGTAGTTTTGCAGACCTAGAGAAGCTTTCTTTGCATGGGGCGGAGGTATATCTTGGAAATAGAACTATATCCGGGTTCTAGAAAAATTGTAAGTAACCGTGAATGGAACTATAATTAGTGGGAAAAAGTGGAAGGAATTAGAAATTGGATACGTATTGTAGGCCTAAAAATTGAAAGTTACTGAAATGCGTAAAAAAATATACGCAAAAATACGTACGTAAACCTAGGCGGGAAAACATAGAAACTGGTAGCCACAGGAAGACACACGTAAATGGAAAGCAGTGGAAAATATAAATAGACGTAGACACAAAGATGCATACATAGTCCGACTGGCAGACTCTATGTTATGTGTATGTCACTGGGATGAAATAGAAGTCATAGATGGACAGGGCAGGCCTAGACTTGGTCATTTAAGCGATTTAATAAAGTAAGGATAACATTATCCATCACATTAGATGCCGCATTGTATCGAAGTATACACGTCTGTCTGTCTTGCACGGAATTCGAGCAGCAAGCAGCTCAGTATTTATGTACTGTAATTCACTGTTAGAAAATGCGGACTCAAATGAAACTCAGTCGTGCCTAATTTTCGCACCCGTAAGCTCGTATTTCTTCAGACACCGCAAGCCATACATAGATGTTGTTTTCCAGCACTATCCAAAATCGTTGTGTTGAGAAAGACAACAGTAAGGATGATCCTAGAGTTGGAGCGGGGAACAACTCAGAAGGGACGGTTAGGCCTACCTTAGCAGTTGGTCTGCGTGTAAATCAGGATCGCTTACCGTACGACCGAATTACTTTGGTTTCTTATTACAGCGAAGGAAATTCAATAATGACTCAAATTAAAATAATTTTTTAGCTATTTCGTCCTTCCCCTAATCGCCGTGGAGTCAGGCTTATATGGAGAATATTGCTGGACAGGCAGCGGGTCAGTCTTAAACTAAAAAAAAAAAAAACTGTTATTTTACAGTACTGAAGTCATCAGTCGTGTGGTTCAATGTCCTGTGTTATGAGGCGTTTTCGTGTTTTTGGTATAACTACGAAACGTGAAGAAAAAAAAACATTTTTTTTCTTTTAGCACACTAAAAATTGATCACGTATTTCCGTTTGAATTTTGCACAGGAAATAATTAATGCTAATTAACAATAACATAGCTTCTGTATTATAATGGTTTGTGTTACATAAATTGAGAGAGAGAGAGAGAGGGGAGAGAGAGAGAGAGAGAGAGAGAGAGAGAGAGAGAGAGAGAGCGCGCACGTGAATGTGTGTGTGTGTGTGTGTGTAGCACAATTTATCAGAACGACAGTGCTTACGACTTCAGCGATGACAACCTTTACTGAGTGAAAATTAAACCGCAAGAGACAAACGGTGATTTTAAAAATCAATTTACTAAAATGGCTGAGATTTAATTCCAGCATAAACAAAGCGTACGTCACATTCATATGGTGATTGTCTCCTGTTATTCTCTCATTATAATCGAGAAGCAGTGTCGAATAAGACGACAACCCCTCTGGGGGGTAGTTTCACTACGTAATTATTCTTTTTGAACTCCGCGGTGTATACACAGGGGAATAATGTTGGGCACGTTTTACAGTGCTATGGTAATGAGATAGACATCAGTGTCTTTTACTCGAGGTAAGTTGACCATTTTAAAAGCCCTGCTTAGGGCATACTTCAGCAACAATACCCTTCTCACGAACCGTTATTTTACCCTTATATTAAATAGAAAGATTAACGTGGTATATCACTTTTTTTTATTTGGTTATCTGAAAGAGCTTTCGAAACCCCCCCCCCCCCCTTAATACAGTTATTAGTTGTCAAATCACTACAGTTTTCAAAATATACCACTCAAATACCTTAATTTCCCGTATTTTTCAGCATACTAGGCTTTGTTCCTAGATATTTTATTCCAATCGAATTGCATTTATGCTATCTGTATGGTGTTTAGAACATACTGATTCAGCATGAGTGCGATTTATAAACAGGTGAGCGAGTATTGGCACTCTGAATTTTGTTGAAAATGAGGTCAGACTTGTCGTAAATATATATTTTTTTCATCAAGCGAAACTATTAACATTCAATTAATAAACAGTTTAAACCAAAAACTGTAAAGGAAAATATCTTTTTGTTCCTTTCGTAGTTTGTAACACTAATGCAGTATGCCACGCCTAGACTCTAATTCAACACTTCGAACATCCCTATAACACTCTTGTGTGGGAATTTGACTGTTATATTTTAAAAACTCTAATGATTCGACAACTAACAACTGCATTAAGGGGGCACTTTACGAAACCTCCCTCAGATGAAAAAAAAAAATCATCTAAAGGAGAATCTGTAGTTATAGGATATTTACTGTAAAATGAGCACTTTTGAAAGCCCTGCTTAAGATCTACTTGTATGCACATTGTGTATTCTTCCGCCTGATGTAAAATTAACATTGCCATGGGACTCATCACTATATTCATGCGTCGGTCAAACGAAACTGTGAAATTATTATAAAAGTAAATATTTAAAAAATATACTAATTTTTACACTCCGATGCATTGAAAAAACAGCAAGCGAAAGAAATAATTTAAGTTATCACAAATGGTCACCTCACACTTTTTATGCGACGTTAAGATACGGAACTACTTTCCAACCATCGTTACCAACTTTACTGGGCGCATGTCACTCAGGACGCCCATTAAAAATATGCAGGCAGGGTCGGTGACTTTTTTCTAAGGTTGATTTCAAAAGTGCTCACTTTACCGTGAACACCCTTCAACAATATAAAACGCCTCGAGGTCACACTCGGCCATAAGCATAAACCACCTTCGCGTGTGTTCTTTAAGTGGTGACTACTTTAAGTGGTGACTATAGGGTCTCATTACAGAAATATGTTCAGAAAAGATACAGCACTGTCGCTATAGTTTAAAGCGGTATTTTACAGAAGAATAAATACCACAAATATAGGGCTACGTACAGCGAATTTTTTCTGACTCGACACTTTTCAACGATCACATTTATGTTTCAGTAACAAAACTGATGAAATGGCAGCAAAATATCGACTTTCGTTATTTCCTTACAAAAAGATTTACATTGAAATATTCCATAGTTATTGACGTGAATACGTTTTTAAATCTGCGACCATAGTGGGACGCAATCCAAAAAAATCCGACGATAGCAAAATCGGGGGGTACAGTTTGGCATTGCAGCTCCGAAGCTATCGCCTACATTCAAAAATTCAATTACAGCACTCGATTGCCAAATGATCAAAGAATATGTTGCATTGAGTGAGGACTGTGAAGCATAGCGGGGTGAGAAATGGGGAAAAAAAAAAAGGGGGGGGGGGGCAATTTTGAGTTCGTTTCGCCACGTCTCATAACTTCCGCGTAGTATAACTTTTGACTAGGAGAAGCTACGACGCTCGTTTAAGTTTCAATAGACAACTCTCGTCATGATCAATCGGTTGTGTGTATAAAACCATTTGTGTGGCGTGTTATGGTAAAATTGTATGAGTTCAATGAAAAAACACTAAGAAAACTTAACACAATGTCGGCCTATACTCGTCGAAAAGCAAAGTCGAAATACAGAAATCGTATACTGTTGGAAAGAGCATCTCAGAAGAAATCCAGTGATACCCGTAAAACCACACATGATCGAGTGAAGCAGTGCCGGGAACGTAAAATTAACATCAAGGCGTCCGAGCGCGTCAACGTAAACGTATTCACGCAAAACAAACGGCCATGTACCCAACACAGCCACACCCCATTTTTTGATCGTGAACCCACCTCAGCTATCTCCAGAGCGGGACGGTGTACAATATACGCGCGCTGCGGAAGCATACCGAGGTGAAAGTAAACATGCGTAGAGCACGAGCGTCCGTGCCCGGAGACATCAACGAGTCTTCCTTCACACATGCCGGCGTTCGCAGCTCAGGACTGTCGATTGTCACCGTCTGCTGAACACACTTGATCCAAAGTCTTCAGTAATACAATTTCCGTCCGGGGCGGAGTGGAGCGGTTTTGGCCGGGGCTCAACAGCGAAGTGTTGAAGCAGTGGCGGAACGCAAGTTCAAATGGGAACGGGATTACCCGGAGCAAACCCGCAGGCCGAAGGCAACATCCGCCACGTTTCCCACATGCGAAAAGCCTTGGTGAGCCCCGCCGGTCCGCCTTGGTGGAAGGTGAGTATTCTGATCACTAAACCACCTCTGTCTGGGCAGACGGTTTCAGTTAGCTGAAGCATCCTCCTATCCGTGTTGTCGACCCTGTCTCAAGCAGACAACAGCGTCTAGATTTCTCTATAGAGCCACGGAGAAAGCAACAGTACAGAAGAGGAATGGCTTGAAGGTTCCTTTGGATGTGGACGTAGCTATTCGCTAGTTCGCTGCGAGTGGCTCTGGCAACGGGCCCGTTGTCTGATTGGCTACTTCGTGCTGTGAATGATTACACCTATTGGGAGAGACCTGCAAAATTCACGTTATTATTTGAGGACATGTTAAACTTAAAATACTTTTCCTTTGCAATACATGTATCATTGGACCATTTTTTATTTGACACGCCCCGGGTAACTCTGCGTCATTAAATGAACACTTCACAATTTTGTGTGCCAATGACGTGCAGTTGACTCAGAATGGGCGTGACCTCACATTCATGCAGCAACCAATGGAGAAATGACGCCGGCTCGAGAACACATAGTACTATGAATGTTAGATTGATGTCAAAAAATAACGCAAATTTTGCACGACTCTCCCTATTGGCTGCGCTGCTGGTAGGCAAGTAAGTTTCCAGGCACTGATTGGCGAACGGTATAAGCGGCTGTTACATCTCTGTATTTTTAATTATTCTGTACCATAGCCTTCAGATGCTGTTTGAAATGAATATAAACGCCCAGAAATGGCGTCTGACACGATGCTATGAGATGTTAACTAAATCTTTGCAGGAACTCAGGTTCTGTCATGAACCACGTCAGTGCTTCTCTTGCAAGGGTAAATAACCTTATTGCTTTGCGAAAGGCGAGCTCGTGAATCAATGACAGTCTGTATTTATGCGAGGAGCGCGTCATTTCCGTTTAGTTCTGTTCATTTTTTCTGGGTGCATCCAGAAGGCCACTCGTCGTCACTTGAGGGACTTCGCTCTCGTAGATTCGGCGAGACTCTCCCGCCCACTGCTCTTGCAGTTTCTTGGTGTTTATTTACTTTCTTTGTACCCAGTGCTGAGTTGGAGATTATTGAATCTTCGAGTACCACCAGTTTCTCTCTAGCAATTAATGCAAAGCGAGAAGGTCGAAGAACAGAGAAAGTAGGAACACAGAAACGAGATAACGTGGCGGCGGTACTTTTGATGTAATCTTATTGTCTTCGCGAATTTACGGAAACCGGCTTCGCGTCTAATTGGCTACTGTGTGCCGTGAAACATTTCCTTTTGGCTGTGCCAGCGTCTGGCAAGCTCGTCTCCGGTCGCTGATTGGTGAACGACCTTCCGTCACTCTGCTGACAAGTTAGAACACTTTCCTGGTTCTTCGTTCCTTGGGTCTGTATATGACTAAAGTGGAAGTGATTTATAGCTTACTGATGGAATGACTCAGAATTTATGCATCAAGCTGTTACGAAAACTGCTCGGAGCCCTTTCCCTCATCGTAAAAAAACTGTTCATTTAATTAACACAACATTTACTAGGGGTAGTATATATGTGCGAATGACAGTATGATAGCTGTCCTACACTAATTTATATAAAAATTTCAAGTGCTTTGCGAAATCAACCATACTGAAATCTCTCAACATTTCTATGCATAAAGACTAATTTATCGCAAAATTCCCCAGGTTATATGTAGATTGAGAAATTCTATTATGAATAGCGTGATATATTTATTAAAGTGGATTTTTCTTATTGACCAGTCAGAAACACACAAAAAAAAATGAAAACTGGGATATCTTTAATGATTATGCGGAAGCCATCTCTGCATCGTAGAATTGCGTAAACATGACGGCGTATGGATGCCAAGAGCTGTCTGAAGTATTCTGTCTAGAAATAAGACCATCCCTCCTTAAAAACTAAGAATAATTCTGTTTTATTCTCAGGTGTTGGTGTTCTGCTTTCAACGGTGCATTGGAAAGCATACAGATATGCCCGATAAATAAAGGTTTTAATAAGGTGAACGAGGAGGTTCTAGAACATTCTACGACCTCCTCGTTCACCTTGGAATGACTTCATTCTCGAATGAGTGTACCACCAACACTAATTTGACGACTCTATAAATGTGTAGTAGTGCGGTGTCCTGTTAGAAAAAGGCAAAGCCTCTAGAAGGAAACTAGGATACGAATGAGTGTAACACGTTCAAAAGGGTGTTAACGATAACGTTCGTCTGATTTAAGACTTTTGTATGCCTACTAGGAGCCTTCATGCGTGTCAGGTGAATGGAACTCATAGAGTTTCGGCACCACCGCCAGTTGGTATTGCCCCTTGACGACATGAGGGATCCATTGAGTAATGGGGGTTTACCCCATATTCATTAACTCACATCTGTCTGAGTAATGTGAAGTAGGATAATGGGATGATAGGTAGGCACCACTGAAGGTTCACTCCTGTGACAGATCCACTGAGGCTAAACTCGTGATGGCAGTGGTTGATACTCCGCATGCAGGAGAAGACCTTGATGGCCACCCGCCGACTGACAGGTCGACACATTGACTAGCGACTAAGCTCTAATGCTTCTCTGGACAGAGCCGAGGGTAGCACCTAGCCCGGACCATGGTTGGATCTTTGATCTCAGCGTGAAGGTATCAGTGGCGTCGCCCGGGGGGGGGGACCGTGGGTGCACAACAGCAGCAGTCTTGGGGTTTGAGTCTGGGTAACTGGAGTGCTAGCTAGAAGTGCCTGCGCTTCTCAGTGTTTTGTAATCGGGTCCATCATGCAGAATTCCAAGGTCAGGAACTGTTGTATAGATACGTCTCTGACAGGGGAGTTGGAGCTCCCTGCTTGACTGGTATTGCGATCAAGTGCCTGAGTAAGTTGTAAACATGAGTCATCAAACACGGCTACACATTTCCAGTCGCGAAGGGTCAAGTGATGGTGTTACCGAGGTCAAGCGAGGCACTAAGTTCTGTATCATGCTATTTAGCAATTACTAACTCACAAGAAGCTATGGTTGTACGAACCAAACATTTGTACCCGTAACCAATTTAAAATTTTGGTATAGGGACAGCAACCAGATGTATTGTAGGTAGCATCTAAATATTTTTAACCTGGATAGTAACACTGACAGAGGTTTCTGTCGTGATCATGTCTGTGACTGTACGTACAATTATTGTACTTATAGCTCTTGCAGCAGAGCACTGTGTTCCTATTACACAGCTGGTAGTTCATTTAAGAGAGAAACTGCAACAATATTCATTAGTAGCTGCTAACCTGAAACCTAATTACAGAACTTTACTATTGCCCCTTCTCAACTGATTTTTTTTTTCGGTGTACTCGGGTGTAGCGTCGGCTCCTAAGCCAGTACTATACAGGATAAGTCACGTAGTTGTCACATTGATGTTTTTCGAGGTTTCGGCATTGAATTGCACAATTATTTGCTGCAATGTTGCACACACTTTGTTTGTAAAGAGTGAATTTTGCAGCTGGTCTTTCGACAGTCACACTGCTGTGGCAGATTTGATATTTTTGCCACGAATTCTTGTAGTCGAGGTACACCCATGAAGTGGTTGAACGTGAAAATCTAAACTTCGGCTATATTTTGGAAATGTTATTCATTTCACGAGCTCCCGCTAAAACACTGTATCTAAAGTCACAGGACGGTATGATGCCACATTCATGGCACAGCAGCTCTATGAGCTTCCACGGATATTTGTCACTGCATGTATTGTAACGGCCTACACACGTCAAGAATCCGCTTAAGATCACCTCGCCTTGGATTGCTGTTTCTACGTGAGGGTCGTGGACAATGGTTTATCTTTGGCGCGATGGGATCCACTCGACAGACCACTTCGCTGCTGCTGCCTGCGTGAGTGCAGAATGGCAAATGCGCTAGTGTGCTGTTTTGAAGCTTCACCTATTTCCCCTTCCCTCCCCTGAGCGTCTCCATGACAACGTGTCGCCGGCCACCCATGACGCCACCAAGGTGCATTTCCGCTCCTGAACGTCGAAAAATGTTCGAGAAGACGACGACAAAATTGTATAAAGGCTTATGTTCTCTCCTGCTCGAGGAGACATGCCATGAACTTTATTATGGGAGGAGCTGCTGTTCTTCTATTTTAAAAAAGGGGGAGGGAGGTAGCGTTGCATGCTAAAAATCAAAATAATCAAAAGATATGTAATTATTATTTTAATTATTTTGAATAAAATAATTAAAATATGATATCTTTGTAGGGGATTAAAATTTATAGTGTTTTATTAAAGAGTTTTAATAGATTTTGTAATCCCATATTGGGAATTGACATTTTATATTTCAAAAAGGGGAAAACATATCAGAGCTTTGTAACTATTTATTTTTCTGTGCAAACCCCAAGGAAGTTTTATGATACCCTTTGAAGCCACACTAACAGGGGTGTCTCTATTCCTTGAAAAACGAACATCTTCCTGAGGAAACACAGACGAAGTCCTATTTGCACATGTGTCAGCTGAAACCGTCACATTATAGGCTACTTAGGCCTGCGAACGCAAGGAAGCCCTGGGGGGGGGGGGGTGGTAGGGGGTAGGGGGTGCTGATATATGGTTCGCTGAGACTCCTCCATCCCAGTTTTTCCAGCACATCAACGTAGCTGCAATTAGATTGACTCTGTTGTCATTTATTCAAATAGCGATTAGGATTTAGTTTTAGATTTTCCTGCAAGTTAAAGTCTCGACGGTAGGACATGGGAAGACTTGGTTGTGGGACCACGATGTTTAGAAATCTTGGAACATGCACTGGTTAGGTGACTGTTATCTAGCACCGGTGATAATCTGTACATACTAAAAATTGCTTCATACTAGCAACCACACCTCGAACAAACCATCGACACATTCCCTGAAACATGACAATGGGTGGAGACAGTTTGCACGGTCGTTAACGTATCCTGTTTTCGTCATGGTGTTTCCAGAGACTGTCTAAGAATTGGTCAAGCTGTGACTTAATGTAAGTTTAGTATAGCACTCAGACTGAGGCAGTCATGGGTTTCTTTAAAAAAAAAAGCGCATTGACGCTTTCAAACCCACTTTAATTTTGGGTGTAAGGCGTTTCAAACAAAAAAAAAACGTATGATTAGTACTGTACTCAAATCAACACAACACTTGTTCCGTTGTTATAGCCAATGGGCTGTAGGCTATATGTTCGGCTACAGTTATATGAACCAATTACGACTTAAGCTATTAAGACGGTTTGCGAATCGTTTAACCATATGTTAGATAATTTGTCATTGAGCTTCGCAGTGTGCAGTACAGACAAAAAATTACATACACGTGCGTAATGTACACATTTGTGTACACTGGGTCTGAATGGGTTAAACTTAAAATGCCTTACATTAGAACTCTTACAAAAATTGCCTCAGTTAATCAATTTACCTACCTCAATTATAAACTGGTTTACGTTTAACGTTTTACGTTTTACTTTCAAGTAGGAAATATACAAAATTAATGTGATTTTACAAGTATACAATATTATTCCTCGAATTACCACATAAACTTTCGACCCGATCAAATATCTCTGTAATTGCTCGTCGCTAATTCATAAAAGCTAGCTAACCAAATACGATTTCGTTTTGCGAAAGGAAAGAAATTTATTTTCTAGCAGATAATTTTACTGTATTGTATTTTGGCACGCAACTTATTCAAACTCTAACTCTGACTTATTGGCACTGTCGGCAGATTAGCAATTTTCGGCGTAAGATGTTTCGGGCTTGAGTTCCATAATAGTCATACGTGTCTCTCAACACTTACTGAGACTACCCTCTTGTTACACACCTCGCCTAATTAGAACATCTTCTGTTGGTTATCATTACACACTGCCGACTTGTCATGTGAAGTTCTGCCAGGACTTCGCATTCTCGAAGGTAGTTGAAATAAACATATGAGCCAATGACATTACAGTTAAGTAAAGTTCTTGCACGCACCGTAGGCTACGACGCAAATATACGTAACACATCCAACTGGGATGAAATCTTGCAGTTATATAGTACTAAACAACTGAAATTCAAACGATCATTAAATTTAACAGCCTAATAATGCGCCATTAACAAAAATACAAAATAATCACTTATTTAATGGTAGAAAACTTTCCACCCAAACTGATTAATATATTTTAAAACCGCTCTGAAATCAAACGTCAGAGATATTCCCAATTTACAAATGACACAGCTTTATTTTTATATCTGGACAGGTACCATTTTTTATGTTCTTTTACATTTGGATTTTTACTAGAACTGAACATTTTTTAAAACCTAAATACGCAAGTATGTGTTAGGTTTGTTAGTCTAATGAACCGGAGCTCTTAAACCAAGGCCCACATTTTCCGTACACGCCGTGGATATTAGTTTGATTTCAATAGAGTTTCCAATGCAGTTAAATATTTTTTTGTTAATTTAATACCGAAAATAAAATTATACTACAGTATACGTACAATTATTTTATAAGTAACATAACGTCCTATTTAATCTTACATTGTTTTTAATTGCTACGCATGATTTAATGAACTAGGTGTTATATTATTACTAATATTTTACTAAATATTACACCATTAAAAGACGAGTAATTTTTTTTTAATGAACATGTTCCATTAATTCAGAATTATCCACCTAAAGATGCTTTGATTATATGAACTTGCATCTGATACGAGCGGTCCCCGTACGTGTTGGCTGTCACTTGTTTGACACGATAAAGAGGCCATTGTGTAGTATGATTTATCGCAGCTGGAAGACTTAACGTGGAATGGTACAGACGAAGCGGTGTAGTTTTATGATGAATCCTTGTGATTCACCCAGATATCAGAGGAATGCTGTGGACGTGATTCGCCCAAACCTCTGGGTTAGCTTAAAGTCTGGCATAGGTTCGATTATTGGCACTGAATGGATGAACTACGCTGCCAAATTCGCTAGCCGCCTTCGAACCATACGATTTCGTGTTTCAATTGTTAATCACCCCCATAAGTGTTATTTCGTAGATTTAAGGTGGTTTAAATTAAGTATGTAGGGGACTCCACGAAAAGCGTCCTGGTATAATGTGAGTTTTTAAAAGCTATTATGAGCTGCTCCTGTTCGTTGAGGAGGATTTACTACTTTTGTGCATATTTTGTATCCTTCCACTATATTGAAAATCAACATTGCAGAGCACCTACTCATTTTATTCATGCGTTACAGTGAAATTACTAATAATGTAAAATATTACTAATAAGCCATTTTATTTTGCATTGTTACCAACTTTGTTGCGCACGTGTCAGTCAGTGCTTCCGTTAGAATTACTTTAAGGGTAGGGATTTTTATTTTTTAAGTTGATCTGTTCAGCTAACCGAGAATTGTCTATGTCAGTATTTACGTTGAATGATATATTGCTCTTGTGCTCTGAGGTGAATTCCTCTCACCAATGAAGAAAGCAGGCTCGGAAAGCTAACTCCCGAATAAAATGGCTAGAAGGGAGACAAGAAAATCCTCCGGACGAAATGCAAATTGTTTAAAAATTAAGCTTTCGCGCCGGTCTGAAGTACGTGCTCAGTGAACAGTGGTATGTGAGGAACATCGGCGGAATAAAGACCAAAGGGCAGAACGAAAACACTGAAATAAATAATTTAAACAACACAGAGGTATTACATACAAGGGAAACCTAGTCTGGAAAAGTTCTCAGTTGGCCAGTGGGATGCAGTCGATTTTAGTTTGTTCGTGGTTAATTGGCTGCTTTTGAAAAGCAATCATAATTTTTTATTTTAGTCAAGTTTTTAATAATTCCGGAACGGGCAAACATTAAAGAGCACGCCTACCTGGCTCTATGTGCCGCGTCTGAGACTGAGGAAGCCGGGAGCAATAAGGACGACTGTGCCACGCGCATCAAGGGCGCCATCCCCACTAAGTGCAAGGCTCTGAATCGGCGTGCAGTGTTCTTGTGCTGCATGTAACTACGGGTAGGGACAGGTGTTTTTCGCGAAAAAAATTATGGCAATGCTAGTCTTCAATACCCTACGTCCACATCCAGTTTTCTTTGGTTTTCGGTCACGTGTCTACGAAGACATGTTCCTATTTGACTGGGCCAATCGTAACAAAATGCTCCGATACTGAACGTCCATGATTCGCGGACAGACACTTGAGGCACGTGACATTAAAAATCATCCAACCACTAAAGAGCATATGAAATAAAGTGTTTTGGAGTACAACTGGTCATGAAATCTTTTCGCGAAAAACACCTGTCCCTAACAATCTCTAATGAGTCATTTTAATGTATTTATGCTATTTGTATATATTCCATTCACAGTCACTTCCAACCTTTCTGAAGCCCTGCTTACGATATACTTCCAGGATATTCCTCCGTACCGTACATACAAATCTTAACCAAGTCTAGAAAATCACACCCGAAGGACAGCGTACCGCATTCGTGCGCACTTATTTTAATAATATTTTTTTCACAAAAACGAGTTCTTACTGGGCGTCATCACATTTATAGATAAGAATATAAGCAAAAGTACAGTTGAACCATAAATAAGTAATTTTATATTAATACAAACATAAAACGCTTGTGATACATGCTATATTTATGAAAGAACCAAACACATCATACTTGGGATGATTATTGAAAGGGTTGATTCAAAGAGCGTGAATAAGCCGGGAATAGACTATACATTGTCGTTTCTGAGTTACAGACTTTACTCAGTCTTTTATGCATAATATAATTTAGGTTTTGATCGTATCGAAATTAGATTTATAAGAGAAGCAAAAATTATTTCAAGAGGAGAGCCTCGAAGCGTGGCCCCTCCTAAGTAGGACATACTGTTCCTACACCTACATCCTCGTCAAGTTGCCCTCGGCCATGTCGACTCTTGACACTGGCGAACTGGTAGAGGGTCTATCGATCCCTCCACGAATAAACCCCGTGGAAACGCGGCATCAGTAATTCATAACTTCCTCAGAATATCCGCGCTCACTTTTGCAACCCGAGGCGAGCTTCAGTGGTCGCGCCTGGTCGGCGGCAACGCATACCACAGAAGGAACTTCGGTACAGTCATCGCCAGTGTCGTGTTCCACTTCGGAGCGCCAGTCTTTTTGGACCGTTGGCCTCCGAACTGCGAAATGTGAACTTTGATCGCTTACGGACTGACCTCACGTGGCGCAGTCGGTCTGGAGCGCGGGAGGTTCTGTGCTCGAATCCTGGGCAAGGCATGGGCGTTAGTTTAAGTTTGGTCATAAGTTATTTGTATGCAACCCCCTGCTAAGCGCTCACGCATAACACCGGGGTACATTAATAAACCCTTTCCAATATAATTATTTTTACGAGCCGTCTCAGCTGTCAACTTGAACCACAGATGAGTAGGTTGGAATTTCAAATAAGCCATGGCTAGAATTCATTACCCTATGGGCATACTAGCAGCATTATTTTGCTTATTGGTGGCCTGTGTTTGTGAGAAGACATTTCCATACTCGGCTGGCCAATGAGAGTTAGGCTACTCCGCTACTGCATGCCTGTGATTCGCGGGCAGACACGCAATCGCTGAGTGTATCTGAGCTAAGATGTTGAAATACCAACTGGCCGTGAATTTTTTTTTTGCGAAATTCGGGTGTCCCTAGCCATGATGCGTGTGCCTGTTTAGACTGTTGTGCGTAGCATTCATTGCTCTGAGAACGGGGCTCATTGCCAACACGCCACTTACGAGGCTCCTGAGTATAACTTAGCATGTTTATTTGTATTCAGATTTCCTATTTCAGCGTAAACGATTACACTTGAAGGAGAATTTTGGGCTAGTTTTTGATATAAATAATGCATCTTGCGGAAAACTTCCATGACAACTATGGATTTTGAGATTGTCCTTTACGGCCATACTCTACCGCAAGGAAAAAACTCGCAAACTAATAGACAGTATAAGGACACTTTATTTCACAAGCCACGTTCCTCTCTATTGCTTAAAAATGCTTATTTTTGCAGGTGATTTTTTTGTTCGTGACTGTAAGTAAGACATCTACGCTGTTCTGTGAATTCATTAGATAGGCTTGCTAAAAACTCTTGTGAAATTATTACAGCCCCCCCCCCCCCTCCAACTCTCCAACCGATTTTTTCACTGCCTCAATGTCGGATTAAAGAATCCTGTAAAAGAGCTTTATTAATTATAAAGGAAACTACCCATTAACAATTTTGGCAACACTAATCTATATTTTTCAAAGTGCTATAGACTATTCACGACCAAGTAAGTGAAAGCGCTCTCATTCGGAATAATAGTCAATAAATATACTTTATTTTAGTCTTAGACGTAAACTCACGAGTGCGGTGGTATCTACACACTGTTTATTACTTATATGGCAATATTTATTATAAATGGTTGTTAAATAATAGTTTAAAAAATGCTGAAATAAAAAAGTAACTAGGGCCTCAAAAGTGCTCACTTTACCGTGAACATCCTATACAGTACATAATGCTTGTTACTCCATTTAGGAAATGGAAGGGTTAATTTACAAAATACGGTTTAAAATTTTCCTCTTCCTTGATGACTAATTTATCAGTGGTAAGAAAGGATTACATTACTCAAGAGAGGAACGAAATATCCAAGCCTTCGGATAGAAGTCACGCAAAGTAACCGCGAAACCGCAGAGAACACGTTACAGGTTTTAAATGGTGATATTACATTCTGAACACGATCTACTGTACTTTGTCGTATAACCGTTTCCCATTCGAATAATTACAGTTTCAAACCACGCAATTTGTTCCTGTTAATAAAGTTACAGTCCCATTTTTGTTCATCACGCGCGCAAGCGGCTTGCATTTATTGGTTCACACGGAAAGAAGCTGCGGTAGCTGAGCGATTAGCCTACTCGCCTCCCACCAATTCGAACCCGGTTCAATCCCCGGCCGGTTCACTCCGGATTTCCACAAGTGGGAATCGTGCCGGACGATGCCGCTGGTCGGCAGGTTTTCTCGGGGAATCTTCTGTTTCCGCCACTCTTTCATTCCGGCGCTTCCCCATACTCACCTATATCAAACTCATCGGCTCTCAAGACCTCGATGTTAAGAGCCGCCCAAATCTCTTCTCTCACCCATACGGAAAAGATGACTACGTCTATAGTCCATTCCCCACTGGAAGAAACTCTCTTGGATCCCTGCTAAATATCTACTTGCTGGTCCATTTCGTATCCTACCGCCAAATATAAACAAACATTGCCATGTGACTGCCAGGTAGCATCTGTCAAAATCAATGTTTACATTCCATTGTGTGTGTACATGTGTTGGTATACTTTCGCTACACCTAAACATAAATAGTGAAATGTGACTTCTACTTTTATACCTGTTAAAAGCGCTATTTGCTGTTTAAAGCTTTTCAAAGAATTCTGTCTTATTCCGAAAACAATTTCGTACGAATATTCTCAGTTTAGGCCTAAAACATTATTTAGGTCAGCTTTATGACGTTTTAAAAATGCCTGAATTGACGATAGTTCTTACGGTTATTTTACACTAACATATTTGTTTTCCACAATATAGCACATTACATCCAATGCCGTGACTGTGTTTAACACTGTTACAACTACGAGGTAAAAGGACGGCCTCAGTTTGAGTAAATATTAAAACGAAGGAACAACCAGTCAAACGAAAAAGGCATATTAAATTCAAGCACGCAACTCGTGTTGCTTATTTTTTGTCACACAAACTTAAATGATAGTGGTTAACATGCACACAAATAAGCCTATGGTAACTTTTATTCCGCTCATATTTCTATGTATTGCTTCTTTCTGTTTATTAGGTTTACTGAAATTTATCAGGCTGGGCTTAGTATTTTTTGGGACTGTGGCCAACCACGTTACACGACTACACCTAGGGTAAAGGTACAACGTTATGATAAATGAACAGAAATTAATGTAAATAATTAACTTCGTCATAAAAACAGTTCGCAGTTAAAACGTATAAATAGTTCACATCAAATAATTGAAATTACGCACACACACAGGGCCAGCGTATCAACCACGACGCAGCCCCGCCACGCCATTTCGCACGCAGCGGTTAACGAAATACACGTCACAGTATATTTATTACTGCCGCGGAAACACAGATTTATCACAAAATCGTAACTTGCCTAGGTAGGTTTAAAAAATACAACGTCTGCAAACGTGATGTGGTAATTTGAAGTATTTTTCGGAGGAAGAGAAATCAATACTTCGTTGAGCACACAGCAGCAAAAGGCCTCGTCATGTGGCCACTCGACATGTCTGCCAACTTTAAGATTTGCAAGCCACCAGTCATCTCTTCTCAAAGCTAAATGTATTAAATTAAGTATTCAAATATTAAAATCTCTTTTCAGTTGTAAATTCTACAGTTGTAAATTCTAAATTCCAAATTTATTATTTTGCTCTAAAAGTATGAAACATGCTACAATATTAAACATGTATAATATTCATTTTACTAGCAATGGGAGATGTCCCGAGAGAGAGTGACAGAGAGAGAGAGAGATAGAGAGCGATAAGCCCCGCCCAGCAGACAGTTTCGTCGGTCGAAAAAACAAAACAACATGTCACTACGACCTACGCACGCTATTTTGCGCTGTTATTTTTAACTGTAATAATTAAATATGTTTCTATCGGGGCTACCTAAATATTGAAATATTTCAGTAACAATATTTAATTTACTAACAGTATATCAAAAAATAACTATGTTGAAACAATATTTCAACTGAGAACTATTTCTTTATAGCCGTTGCCAATATACCGCTGCTCTCGCTGTTTTTAATTCGTATTTAATACGAAATAAATATTACAAGTTACATAAGGTATTAAGAAAAGTTTCATTTATTCAAAAATACAGTACTTTAGAGTTATTCACAGTGTTCTATATTTGTGGAATACAAGTTATTGAAACAACAGGTTGACATGTTACACCTAGGGTGGTTTTTCAAAGGTTCGTTTCATCAAGTCTCTTCCAGTGGGGAATGGACTGTACGCGTGTCGGGTTTAAGTGGCAAGAGAGGCCGGAAGCTGGAAGCGTGAATCAGTTTGGAGCACTATACAACTTGGCATTAACATTTCTATGTACTGAAACGTTTTCTGTGAAATAGTTGTTTGTGCGTAAATAAGTATGTCGGAAAATAAAAGTTCTGATAACATGAATTTTTGTCAGAAAAAAAAAAAAAAATTGTCTATGCTCCTATTCTTTTACTTTTGTCATTTTAAGTGTGTTCTTGGGGAAAAAATCGTGAAAATGGTCAAACATCGCAATTTTCAAAGCTTGCCTACGCAGTTTTCTTAAGCGGCAAGAGAAAAATTCAAAGATACGGACGTAGTTTAATCGGTGGGCTTTCATCACGTGTAATAACACCCGTATGTTACAGATCTAATTTGCACAGTACAGCGTTATGCCGGAAACACTGCACACCTTGCGCGTAGGATCGATGGGGCGGCTAGGCGTGCGTGTAACTGTCGCCCGTATTTCTCTTTCTCTTTTTGACCTTGGACGGACAGCTACATAGCCCCCTTAATCTTCTAATCCTGCTTTCGGGTCTAATATTGTATTATTCTCTATCGAAAATGGCTTATTAACGTCCCCCGGTATTATGCTTGAGGGCTTATCAGGGAATGGCTCTTACAAACTAAGTTATGACCTAACTTAAACTAACGCCCATGCCTTAAATAGGATTCGAATCCATAACCTCCCGCACCGCAGATCGGCGGAGCACCAACCGACTGCGCCACGGGAGGTCGGCACGCGTCTAATAAGAAAGCTAGAATTAGCAAAGCTCCCACATATCTCTTACAGGTCAAAGAGAGAAAGTTTTAGAATTTGATATAGGCTCTCCAAAGTAAAGTGAGCACTTTTGAAATCAACCTTTGAAAAAAATCGAAGTCTATAAACACGTACACTGTCATACAAGCCCAAAGTTAAATTGGTAACGAACTAAGAAAAATTGTTTCCATGTCTTTAAGTTACGTTTCGAGTTTAATGTTTACATTTATGGCCAATCAAATTGATGATTTTATGCTTTATACATAGGGATATGCAAAATTCGCGTTATTATTTGGCATCAGGCTGAACTTCACAGTACTGTAGGCACTACAGCCAGCGTCGTTTCTCCATTGGCTGCTGCATAGATGTGAAGACACTCGCCCTTTGACTGAACTACACGTGATTGGGTTATACAATTATGTAGTGTTCCTTTATTGGCGCAGAGTCACCCAGAGTGTGTCACATAAGTTATGGTCCAATGATAAACGTATTGCAAACGTAGATGAGTTTCAAGTTTAACTTGTCCCCGAATAATAACGTGAATTCTGCAGGTCTCTATTTATACATATTAAAGTAGTAACTGGCATTTTATTAACACATTTGTGTTGCTATCAATGTCACACTATCAATTTACTAAAGCATGAATCAAGTCATAATGCAAAGTTAACCTCACATATGATGGAATGATGCAAACTGAGGAGAAAAGTAGACCTTAAGTAGCGCTTTAAAAATGTTCAATTGTGTGCAGATAGCTTGTAAAAAGTCACCAGGAGCAAAAGTATGAAAACGAGACAGAAGCACTGTGTTATTTCAGGCATAACTCGAAGGAAGTTGCAAGGGAAGCTAACTTTTTATTGGTGTTCCTTAGAACGTGATTAGCTCAACACCAAACACCAGAGTTTGAAAATTACATCAAACGCAGGCACCCTGTCCTTCAACGGGTCGCTGGTGAAAGTATGCATGCGTCCTTTGTACAATAAGCGATCAACTTGAAGAGTTCGATAAGAAAATACTCACGTGACCCGATTTTGCACATGTTTTATAACAATATTATTTTTTAATTCGTATTTAACGAAATTTCTCGTTTTAAGGAATTACCAGGTACGAAATCACCATATCACAGCTTTATTTGTATATACGCCGGCATCTCATGAGATTCAGGCGGTGCCAGGATAGAATTATGCATCTATACTATCCTGTTTCTTTAGTGATTCGGCTACTAGTTTCCTAACACGCCCTGCAAGAATGTGGACAAGTAAAACAAATGTAGAAAGAGACCGAGCGAGACATATATAACTGACCTGCAAAATTCGCGTTATATTTGGGGACACGTTAAACTTTAAACACGTGTACGTTTGCAATACCTTTTGTCATTGAACCATACGTTATCTGACACGCCCTGGGTAACTCTGTGCCAATAAATGAACACTTCACAATTGTGTGCCCAATCACGTGAAGTTCGCTCAGAAAGGGCGTATACCCTCGTGAAACGGATACGGTGGAATGAGTGGTTTTACAGTCAGTCAAATGTAGGTGGGACGTTGCGAGTCTGTACTTTATTTTGTGTTATTGTATGAGGTTAGGACGTTAAACAACAATTTTTTCTTACCGACAGGGACTCCAGTTATAGTAAAAACATGGGCTAACACCTTGATTGCGCGGTAAAATAAGTGTTAATAACGGATTACTGTAGAAGTGTATGTTGATAATAATTCTACATGCCGAAGGCAATAATAGAGCTAACTTGTTGGATCATTTTAAGCCAGGCAGTCTTCGAAATACCAGCACACAGATTTAAAGAGGTGCGTGTGATTTAGTGAGCTATTTTTGCTGGTTCCGCTGGTTAGGAGCCATTCAGGCAGTTTCAGGTTGAGAATGTACTACGACCAGCAGTGGGTGTGAACTACTTTAATCATTTGTTTGGCATCCTGGCATGGCCTTTTTCTCTCCAGTTATAGTGTCGGGTACACGTCACCTAGTCTGAACACCGCCCACCCAGGAGTCGTTGCGTCACAGAATGCTTGGGGATGGCCCAGGAGTATCCGGGAGAAACTCTTCTCCCCCCCTTTTTTTTTTTTCACTTTCATCCAATCTCCTGAGCGGCTCTCGTCACTTCTCTCAGGAGCAGTTCATCCGCTTAAAAAGTCCGTATAACTATAGCTCGTTCGCGGTACAGTGACACTTTATAAACGAACATCCAACATTTGGAAAAAAAAAAATATCTTGCCCGTAACTGTACTGAAAACTTGGTAAATATGCAGAATATTCTCAATACCCCGAGCACAGTGAATGTGTCTCCCCAGTGGCAGCTTAACGATTTTCACAGTGGCTGAATTTCGCATTTTTTAAAATGGCAATTTCCATTAGAATACCGCTACTCCGAGGCAATAGTTCCCAGTTTATCCGACTTCTGTAATCACCACAGACTAAAGATGACGTAGACTGATTCTCGTCTTCTTCGCACCCCTGAAACATTGATTCTAAGAACTGACGTAGGAATGGTCAAAACCACGCGTTAAAACACTGACTTGCCGTGTGTATACATTCGGTTTTAAAACAACCCCGCGCTTTTACGAAAGGAAAACTTAATTTTTTTTTTTTTTCGTGACTTGATTACGTAAGTGTTTGCGATACCACTGCCGTTCATTGGATGGCGACAAACAGATGGGTACTGAGCAGATGGCATGTGCACTCTACCACACATTCCTTATGCGTTGCTAGCATGTTAATGGTTGACATTCTGTGACCAGAATTTATGAGTAATGTCACTTATTCTGATGTAGAGCGTACCCGCTGGTGTATTCATACATATAGACTGTTCACGACAAAGTGAGCACTTTTGAAATAAACCATATAAAAATGTCACTGCTTCTACCTGCACACATTTTAATGGGCGCGCTGAGTGCCATGCACCCAGTAAAGTTGGTAACGATGGGGGGAAAGTAGTTGTATACGTTAACATCGAATAAAAGGTGTTAGGCAATCATTTGTACTAACTGAAATTATTTATTTCGCTTTGTGTATTTTTTAATGCACCGAAGAGGAAAAAATGAAGAGAATTTTAAATATTTACTTTTCTAATTATTTTACACCTTTATTGTACTGATTTATGAGTCTAGTGATGAGGCCCATGACAATGTTAATTTTACATAAGGCGGAAGAATACGCAACGTGCATACAAGTAGATCTTAAGCAGGGCTTTCAAAAGTGCCCAGTTTAGAGTGAACAGCCTTTAGTAACTTTGACAGCGGGTTACGGAGAGTAACTCAATGTCTTAACGGTTAATCGGAAGTAATTATAATATTTACATTTAGTAGACCCTAAAATATGTTTATTATTGAGGGTTTTAAAGTAAGTACCGATGTCATAAAAATATTAGTAATACTTCTAATAACTAAGCAGGAATTCTTGATTAGTCTCCGAATGCTATAGTAGCGCCGCTGTGACTTGGGAGCTCTGTGTCATATCTCGAAAACCATTCAACCAATTTAAATATAATTTTGTATGTAGACAGCGCACCGTTTAAGAATTACATTTTGAAATATATATTGCTTTTGTATGCTATTTTGGAAGACAGCTCCAAATGAGGAATAAAGCTCTTACATTATATCTCGAGAATTATTAAATAAATTCTCAGCCAATTTGGCAATAAAGTAATACTATAATAGGCCATGTAAACGTACGTAATTGACATATTTTGTACACTCATTTTCAAAATGGTGAAAATACTGATATTTCAGGTTTATTTGATACCCATTTGACCAATTTCGACCAGATTTTGCATGCTGAAAGTATCTATTAGAAGACATATATGCTAACATATAGACACTATTGTCAGCCATTTTGTAAGATAGCGCGACACGAATAAATATATTTTTTACGTCATATGTCAGTAAACAATTTACTGATTCCCACCAATTCTTACATGCAAGTAGTGCTACAGTATGGTATGAAAACTGACGTAGTTTACGTGTGGCAGTCCTTATTTTCATGGCGTTAATGTAAATAATTAAGTTAGTATATAAAATTTACAATACAATTCAACAAAATTAATATAATTTTGTACACTAACAGTATTTATTAAAAGCATCAACTATTCATAAAGAGATATTATATTGCCAATTTTTTTTTGCAAAATAGTGCCATATGAAATAATTTAACGTTTTGCCATACTTCTGGAATAATTAAAAAAATTTCGACCAAATTGTGCACACCATTAGTGCTACAGAATTTCATGTAAACTTACACCATTTAAGTGCGTCAGACAACAATGTTCAAAATGGTGGCTTTATGAATATTTTAGATACGTTTTCCACATAAAGCTCTTTATATTGACAGTATACTATGTTAAAATCATAGTGTATGTACAAAGGCACTTTAAAAAAAAAAATCTTGTAATATAGCACCAGATAAGAACATTAGGTTATGCCATATTTTTGTCACCAATCAACCGATTTACATCAAATTCTTTGCATAAATAGTGCTATGGTAGGCTATGTAAGATTTTATGTTTATAAGTGACTAAGACGCTTATTACCAAAATGAGGGCCCTGTAAATATTTAAAGTTAGTAAATCCTATTATTCAAAATATTAGACTGATTACATTCCGATTCGATGCTCCGCAATGCAGTTGATTGTACCTTAGCTCATGGTACGAGGTTTTCTGGGTTCCAGTACCGTGTAATACAAGTGTATATTTCTAATTGCCGCATTACTGTTGCATATATTTCTTGTTTCATTTCTAATGATATTACTCTCATAAATACATCAAGTCCTACCTACCATCTTGGCATTTGAAAACTTCATTAACAATTAATTGTACCCATCTAGAAGAAAGTAGGCTCATTATTTATGTCAGTAACTTTATGTTAAAGACTATTAGGGTAACCCGAGAATTCATTAAAAAATTATTTTTTTCATTTGTCTAGTGCCAGCTACATTTTTCCATATGGGCCTGTTCGTTCTTATAAAGTAGTTGTGATTACTTTTGCATAAACAACATAGGAAAATGTTTTTATAATTCTATTCTTAAGTACTTCAGAAATGTACTAATATTTGCAGTATGCCACATGACTTTCCTAAATACTTCTGTATGAATTTGAAGGAAAAGCTGAGAAGTTTTATATATATATATATATATATATATATATATATATATATATATATATATATATATATATATATACACATGGCTTCAAATTGAAATCATTTAGTATTTTATTTCAGTCTATTGATAGTCCCGTTCAATGTTTCCTGTTTGTTTCTCACAAGGTTTCAAGAGAGCAAGTTACACATTAGGCTATCAAATTATAAAACAGCAGTACCGTGGCAAAATAAACATATAATTGTTATGTAAGTATTTAGTTAATATTGATCATTGTTATACAGATATGTACAGAGTGATTAAACAGTGTGTTGAATCATATTCCTATATATATATATATATATATATATATATATATATATATATATATATAACACACAGCGGTATTAATAAAATCCGTTAAGTGTATTGCGCAGATTTTTCTTAAACATTAAGTGTGTTTTATTTCTAAATGGCGTCATCAGTAAAATCTTTCGTTATTAATGTATGCAATTATAAAGTGGATAGTTTTAGCTGCTACAAGATGCCACTAATAAGACCAGGACAACAGAAATATTAAATACAGAATAAGAGAATGTGTATACTTCAGTTACATTTAAGTCCATCCTACCGATTCTTCTGAAATTTCGCTCTGTTGTCTGTTGAACCAATTAACATGCAGTCCATATGCTGCAGAAGAATTTGTCGTTGGATTTCCATTCCTCTATCTTTCCTTTTATTACCCAGATATTCCCTTCGCGTTTCTTGTGGTGTACATTGCATAAAATTCAAGTGAGAAAACCATTCGGCATAAAAAAAATATTACCCGCTACCTCACTGTATACTTGCATATTTGTTTTGTACGATGTTTTATAACAGTTACATATTGTTCCAACAGCTTTGTTGGACCATTCTATGTAAAAGCTGTTCGGAGTAAAATTATCACTTTTTAAAGCCCTGCTTAAGATCTACTATCATACACGTTGTGTATTATTTTACGTTATGTAAAATTAGCATTGCCATGGGCCTCATCACTTTATACATGCGTCCGTCAAGTGAAACTGTGAAATTATTAAGAAAGTAAATACTTTACAGATCTGCTTATTTAAAAATCTGATGCTTAAAAAAAGCAGAAAGCAAAATAAATAACTTTATCACAAATGGTTATGTAACACTTTTTATTCGACGTTAAGATATGGAACAACTTTCCATTCATCTTTGCCAACTTTACTGGGCGAATGTACTCAGTGCGCCCATTGAAAGATATGCATGCAGTGGCAGTAACTTTTTTTTTTCCAAGGTTCATTTAAAAAGTGCTCACGTTATCGTGAACAGCCTTTACTTATATGCTGGCCAGTTCGTGGTTAGTCAAGCCCCTTTCGAAAGCCCTGTTTAGTTTCTTGTTCCCGCGTATTGTGTAGTTTTCTGCGCCATGCACGACTAAAATCAACACTACCATGGGCACAGATACTACAGTCGCGCCGGACTAAAAACAGACTGGGCTCCGCCAAGTGAAAGAGAGAGGCAGAACGATCTGCAAAGCACTGACCACAGGAGCTGGCAGGCAGACCAATCTGCAGGCACTCCCTCCTTCCTACAGTACCACCTTCGCCCAATTGTCCCCTTTCTCAGGTGTCCTTACTAATTACTACATGTGTACCGAGTTTGGAGAAATTTGGTTGACACGTTAAAAAATAGAAATGGGGAGGGGGGAGGCACACACTCGCAGACACACCATCCAAAGGCGCACATACAGGAAAGTAATCTCATAATCCCTTCTTTCCGTCGTAAAGTAGGCTACACATCTCTACACCATAACAAAATACGAAACTTTTACTAAAAACAAAATAACCTTAATGCCACGAAACTATACATTGGTTATTTCATTGGACTCAGATTCGCCAAATAAAGTTATGTGGGCTAATATGAGCCTGAAAATACATACACTGAATTAAAATGAATAAATTGGTTAAATGTATAAAATGTTAAATTATGTCCACGAGAACAAAATCATATTTTTTTTTGTGTTACAGTGATATAATAAACGTAAATTAGAATGAAATAAATTTCTGTTCAACTTGAGGAAGTGCGCGTTATAATTGAGTATACAGGGACAACATTATGTTGTAATTAAATGTTGCCTGAAATAACTTTTGAACTGTGGAATTTAATATGGTTATATTTGGTGTTTTGGTGTTTTGGTGACATGAATTTAGACGAAATGGGTGGAAACAACTGAAGGGCATTTATTCTGTTTTTCAGTGTTTTTAAGATAATGTGAAATCGTACAAATTGAGTAGTTCTCAATTTTCTTGAACTTAAAAATACGTACTATATAGAAGTCAATATATAGGTTCGTTTGAAAGTAAGCAAACATCCGATAACTTACCGCAAGAGTTGTGTAAGGTTTTTTTTTACATACTAATATTATAACATCAGGAATGTAGGCTACAGGTTTAAGATATTTGCCACTTGTAACCGTTATGCAATTAGTTTTCATTTTCGCAAAGCATGCTAACATGACATGAGACTGTTTGACAAAGTAAGAAAGAAAATGCTTTGTGCAAATGCCAACATATTTGTGAAAGCTGCCCTCTCGGGTTATCACTTGACTTTTACTTCTGACATTTACCGAGGTATTCTGTACATGGCAGCTAAGGAGACGCCTTCAAAGTCGTCTTATCTTCCGTATGAGAACAATGTCTTTCTTTTCCCGGGGTTTATCTCTTGAGTTCTTCGTTGCCGTAATGTTGTCATATTTGTACAGTCGACACATAGAAAAACTATAATGTTGCGACAACTGTATTAATGTTACTACAACAGCAATTTTTTGTTATCTGTGAACCATCAGTGACTAAAGTAGCTGATAATGTAATATACTGTTAAGTTATTAATGTTATTATAACATTAAGTACTTTTGTAACAACATTACCTCATTAAGATTCTGTCAACATTAAGGTGGTATTTATGTCGCGGCAAAACAAATTTTGTTTGAATTTATGTTACATTTTTGTAAAATATTGTATTGAATTTCATGTGCTTGAAAAAAACATTCCGATGTAAACTAAATTAAGTGCAATAGTTTTGTAACAAAAAGAAATATTATCAACGGAAAAAAAATGACGGCTGGGAGGAGGAGACTCGAGCCCGCGCCTCGAATGCTTGACGTTCTCCACTTTACGGAATCTGACGCCCTACCAATGCTTTATCTTAACATGTCTTGCTGTGTTTCATATTGTGGGTATTCAGTACAACATAACGACAAACTGCAGTTCTCTTTCGTTATGAGGAAATACTTCATGAACTAGCACTTAAAATATATGCATAATTGGCACACGTAAACTGCTTTGCAAGTCTTCAGATCTGGTCTAAGCTATATTATAGTTATCATACTATGCTTTAGAATTTAAATGCAATGGTTTTTATTTTACGTGGTTATCGCTATTCACTACGATCCGCCATTTTACAACGCCAAGTAATTGTAAACTTATGTTAGATGAACATTTATTTAATATCTTAGTAACAAAATATTTTGTAATTTCTGTTATTTTTAGCGCAGTACAAATTTCTACTGCAGCAGAAATACTCAGAAGCTTTATTAATATCAACATTTTAACAGTATAGTTACATTATAATAATATAAGACATTGTAAATTGCTAATGATATTAACTTTGTAACATTATTAATTTTAACATAGAAAACGTTTAAAGAAATGCTTCAATGGTAAATATTTTGTAGCAAGAAGAGTAGAGTTATTTTATGTGCAGTAACAAAGCGACTAAATAATGAAAATAATACTACAAATTAATTCGATATATTCCAAAAGAGTTGTACGAAGGTTTAAAAAAGAAACAGTTGTCCACTATTTTGACGACAAAATACGAAGCCAAGATGATTAATTGCAATAAACTCCGTCCTCAATTTTTTTTTCTATATATTTTACAACTATGAAACTAGCAGAAATAATATCTCCTGTTAAATAATTTAGTAGAGACCTGCAAAATTCACGTTATTATTTGGGCGCATGTTAAACTTGAAACACGCGTACCTTTGCAATACGTTTATCATTGGATCATAACGTATGTGACACACCCTGCGTTACCCTGCGCCAATAAAGGAACACTTCACAACTGTGTGCCCCAATCACGTGTAGTTCAGTCAGAGAGGGAGTGTCTTCACATCTATGTATCAGCCAATGAGAAACGACGCTGGCTCTAGTGCCTACAGTACTATGAAGTTCAGCCTGATGCCAAATAATAACGCGAATATTGCGTGTCCTTAGTAATTAGTCGAGTAATGTACGCTGAGACGAAATGGAGTACGAATTCCTTTGATGAGAGCGTGACCGGTTCTACAATCGATCGCGCGACGCTGCGTCTGATTGGCTACTGCGAGCTGCGAGAACGTTCCCTGTTGGCTGGGCTGCGGGCTGGCGAGTGAGTTACCAGGCGCTGATTGGAGGCTGCTGACCAGTGACGTCACTTTACTGACGCGTGAGCTGTTACACCTCTGTAATCTTAAACACTCCGTGGCACAAAGGTTATGAATGCCGGTGAGGGTCAAGTGAGGTGTGGATGGAGCGGCGGAGGAATGCAAGGGCCGGGGCCACGTTTCCCAAGTGAGGATGACCCCGCCGGGAATGGAACCCGGTTCGCCTTGGTGGGAGGCGAGTAGTCTAACCACAACACCACAGCGACCTCCTCTAAGCGGTAACCCCCATGATTTTATTATTGCAATGCCTGTAACAAAGTTCAATACCTGCTCCTATGTTGGTTTTGAGGCTTTCCGACCAGTAAATTTTCAGATAGTAGTCAAGTCATATTTTCTGTTCATTCGTTGCAGTTATTTATTAGGTTTTTATTACCTGACAAGGAATACTTTTCCTGACTTGTGTTTCATTGCGGTTTTTGTCCTATTTTTGTGTGTGTTTTGAGTTTTGCCTTTGAGCTGCACCCTCTGATATTGTTGTTTTTCTTTTTGCACTGTTTTGTTCACTCGTATGGTGTTTTAGTTTTCGTCATCGTATTGTGTTTCCTTTCGGTTTGATTTAGTTGTCCCTCCTGTTTCGTAATAATAAGTTATTCTTCCGTCTGTTAGTCGTTTTAATTATATACATATTTATTTTCACTGACAAGGAAGCAGCTTTCCCTAGGAATCCGTCTGTGATGGGTTTTTTTTCTTCATTTTTCGTTTTGCTGAGATCCGTGTGTGTGCGATATTTTTATTTAGTCTCATGGTCGGCAATGGACATAGTCCAATCAAACTATCGTAATAACACTGCACGCAGGTTCAATGCCTTCCGCGTAGGAGCGACGGGCCACCAGTCGTGGGTGTTATTGTCGTCCTTATCTCTGTGCCTCAAAAGTGGAGGAGAATAATTCTTGGAGCCATGTACTTTTAAGAGGAGTATGCACCTGCGCGTCCAATGCCAAGAAACGAGGGAGTGATGCGGGCGACACTAACACGCACATCTAGTGCCTCATCGCTCCTACGCGCAAAGCGTGCAGTGTTTCCGTCGTAACGCTGTACTGTGCAAATCAGATCTGTAGTAGTGGGATTTTACTATACGCGATGAAAGCCCACAGATTAAACTACTCCCGTATCTTTGTCGCTTAAGGAAACTGCATAGGCAAGCATTAAAAATGCGATATTTGACCATTTTCACGATTTTTTTTTCTCCGTTAATTATACTTAAAGGAGACCACAACACAAAAATCATGTTTTATTAATAATAAAGAAGACATTTGGAGGAATTCAAGGGTGTGTTCACATTTTCTGCGGGCAGCTTTGACCAGCCGCTACGCGAGGAAACGTAAGGAGCTGTGCCGTTACTGCGCCATTCCACTCCGCGAGTCGCCTGTCTGCCGCGCTTGGCGGGTGTTATTTCAGTATGCCGGTTATTTCGCGATTCGCGAAGGCTGGAAGATGGCTGCGTGTAGTGCCTACGGTTGTAGTAATACGACCAATAAGAGTGAAATCTGTTAGCAGCAAGGGATACATTTCCACAGAGTTCCAAACCGCAGCAAATCACCGAAAAGGTTCGCCAGATGTGTTGCATTTTGTAAGCGGAAGAATTTTTCTCCGGGCAAGAGTGCTATATTGTGTTCAGCGCATTTCTTACTTACAGACTATGATGCAACTCAAAAGTTAAAAATGATGTTGCTGCCCGAAAAGTTGCTTGGAGAATGTAGTTCAATAGCGGGGACGAATACTTTAGAATATAACGATAGAGCAAAAAGATACGCTATCAAGAAACGTAAAGAGGTCGTAGATGCATCAATCGATGAAAATAATCCAGCATTGAATCACGATGAGTATTGTAATGTACATAGTGAAAATGAAACTGTTGTTACAAATACGCAACTACATTGCATCGAAACATAGTGCGAACTAGGCCGTGAAGTTGCTATTAAATATTTAGTCTTAGAATCTACAGCATGCGAGTCAGCCTGTGAAAGCGGTGATTTGAATGGCAGTTTTTATGAACCAGATAACATGTCGGATACAGTTAGTAACATTAGTGATACAGAGAGTGTAAATGTAGATGGCAATGCAGAACGTGAAGTAGGCGAAACAGAAGGTGAGTATCTATTTGTTTCATGGACATGTTTACTAGCTCTTTTTCAGATTTGTTACATGTGTAAAGCCAAAGTCATAAACATTTCACGTTATTTCAAAGGGACCACGTTGTGTGTAAAATGTATTTGCGAGCGTGGTAATGAATTGGCTTGGTATTCGCAGCCAATGAATGGGAAACAACCACGAGGAAATGCACTAACAGCGCGAGCGTTGTTGTTGTCTGGCATTCTATTTAAGCCATTCCTGTCTTTCTTCGAAGCAATTCAGTTACGTATATTTTCACGTACAGTAGTAGACAGGATTGTTACTACAGTAACTAGGCCACCAATCAAAAAGTTTTGGAAAGAAGAAAAAAAAAAATTGTACTGAGAAATAGAAATAAATCCGTGTGGTTAGCTGGGGATGGCCAAACGACTCTAGCGGTTTTTCTGCCAAATATCTGATGTATTCACTTATGGATATGGATACAGGCCTTGTTGTTGAATTTGAACTTATTCAAAAAGGGTGAATTAGAAAGAGCTGCCTGTGAAAACATATGGGAAAAGTTTGCAAATAAAGAAAACTGTGATGTAAAGCTATTTCTTTCAGACAGACACAAAGGAATAAGACATTTATTAAAAACGCGGTTTCCGAATATTGAGCACGAATTTGATGTGTGGCATGTGTCTAAGAGCCTTATGAAAAAAATCAAAGCACTAGATAAAAAGAACCCAGAAATTCAGGCCTGGAAACCCAGCATAAATAATCATTTATAGTCAGCACAAACATGTAAAGGTGACAGGTCTGTTTTAGTTGATAAATTTATATCAATACTACATCAGTAGTATGGGTGAAGGGGTTTCCGATACAAAGAGATTAATTGGGATTAATTGATGGTTTATCGATTTGATTGATTGAATTAATCCTAATCCGATCTTAATCTGATCAGATTTTTTAATCAAAAGGGGTTAATTGAAAGGATTAAATTGATTGAAGGGGGTAAATGAATTGAAAGGGTTAATTTTTAATGGGATAAATTTTTATTTTTTTATTCTATTTGGTTCGGGGTAGCAGGAGCTCTGTACCATGTTGACGGCGTGGTGTCCTAGAGGCGATGACCAGAGTGGTGGGTTCCAATGTCTTACATACATGTAGAGTTGAGTGCAAGAGTGGCCTAAGGCTAAATTTATCTAATTTGTCTAATTTTTAGGTGTTTGGAGGGGTATTGCTGGTAGATAGGCGATTTTTACGAATATATTTAACACACGAGAGAATATCAGAGTGTTTAAACGATTTCTAAGGGTGGCCTAAGTAAAAAATTATGTTTTTTTAAAAATGGAAATTGCTCGTAAACAGTAAATAGGCGACTTTGAAAGATGTGATTTACATGTTAAACAATCTGTTTCCAGAATGCAATTAAATTTTAGAGAATTTCAGACTGTTCTACATATGAATAAGTTCCACACATTGAATCAGAAATTTTCAAACAACTACGGGAATAATAAGAGGAATTACGTGATACTTAAACTTAATGTGAGTCTCGAGCTTAGAAATATAAGGTACACGAGAGAGAATTTTAACTACGTGAATAACATCTGATGTCAACAAGTGCAAACTAAGTAAAAGAAATCCAGCTAGTCAGTGTGAATAAATAAAACATTTACAATTTTACACGATTCAGCCTGTGAATACGATTTAAATCAGACACAATAACATACCTGAAATATTAAAATAAGCCCATTCGATGAATGAGTAGCACTTATGTCGAGCTGTGAGTAGATATGTGTTTAAATTACTGTAAATGTTTATGAAATTCTCTGAACTTGTTAACACAAACAGTATTTTCGTCTACCGAACACAGAAATCAATTACTTATCGCAATATTGACTAAACACAAGAAAACTTATATTTTCCCCATAAATTACTACGTATATAGTGGCTATCATTAGAGATGAAAGTAAGTGCGATGGTCGCCGGGGAGTAGTTTACACTACCCCTTGCTCGTAAGCTCATCGGCCGCCAAGTGTGTACAGGTGCGGTGTTTATGAAGGAGCTGACGACTAACACGTCTGTCTTCACACAAACGTTCATGAGCAACTGGAGATGGCGCCGAGTGTGCAGAGAATTTCACATCGGAAGGACTGTCTGCTTGTAACCACCCCCTCTCAACCCCTCGACAGTGTGCATCTGCAGGATCCTGATGTCAAGAAACCAGACTGCACCCACTTGTCCCTCCCCGCCACTCGCCAGTGTGCGCTGCCACAAGCTGGCTGCGATCGTCAAATGTTGTCTCATTGTTCTTCACTTGAAAGTAAAAAAAACTGTCAAGACCAGACCTATATCTGCCTTTATATAGGGAAAATTATGGCATAATCACAAAAAAAAAAAAAAAAAAAACCACATTTTTCTTTCCAACAGTAAAAACACATATCTTTAAACTTTGTTAATGTCATATCGCCTAAAACATGAGCATTGTAAATATGTTGCAGATTCATACTATCCATTTTAAACACAATTACTGTATTTGCACTATCGCATAAATTATGGTTCGGTATATGTGTGTAACTTTGCCATAGATAAAAACAATCAATGTTTGAATGTCGGCCAAAACTAAAGTATTGCTGTATTTCACTCTGTGGCTCACACCAAACATCGTCAAAAATAAATACGGAATTGGGTAATGCTTCTTTCAGAGGCACTATATCATCTTTATTTTTAAAAGGGAAATATAGCATTCCTTCTATTAATGATAAAATGGTCGCTAACCATTGATGGAAAACACATATACGTTTTCAAATTTAAGGCCATTCTGATACTCCAACAACGACATATTAACACAATTCTTCCCACATGAAGAAGGACCTCTTATTATACCACGTATATTTGATGGTAAAATAATACCATATTTCTGTTAAATTACGTTTTCTTTCGTATTTACAATTACCAGCAGAAATATATTTTGTTTTATAACCTTCATTTCTACACAATTACACAGTATTAAATAACATACTAATGCAGAACTATAAATGTAGGTCTATATATAGGATAGCATTCAGTTGAATACAATGCCTTGTACTAAACGTATCAAAAAAGGATGCGGAGTATTGAAACAGTGATTAACAGATTACCATTTGAATTTCATTCACTGAAATACAATTATTGCGGACCCAGAACTAAGCTTGCAAAAAGTTTCGCACTGAATGTTCAAGTAATAAATGCTTTGGATAATGCTTGTAAAGAAAACTATATTGTTTACGATCGAACAAACAATTAGGAAAAAAAGACATAGTGGATACAAGTCTAGCCGATAAAGCAGCAAATATAAGGAAGAATCCATCTACGTATATGGGTGAAAAGCTAGGTGTTTGGGTTGTTGATAAAGTTGTGTGTGCGAAGGTAAAGATAGGCCTGGGCTTACAACTTTAAACTATAAGAAAAACAAAGAAAGGAGGAATCATTCCATTCCTATTTCCAGCATTAACACCTTTTGGAGCAATCCTAGAGGGGTTTCGGCAATAAGTAGAGCAGTTAAATCAAAAAGTAAAGGAATTGATTTGAAACCTATAAAAATGGACAAGGATGAAAAAATTCAAAACGTTGAAAAAATGCTGAAAGTCTTAAATAGTCTGCCAAAACGTGCTTTAATAAACAAAGATACTAATGTATTTGTAAAGAAACTAAATATTCCCTATTTCCAAGGTGTGTATATGAGAGACGATTTACCAAAGAAGCAAATCTTTGTGTATGTATGATTGTTAATTTAGATTGGAAACAAAATGAAGGAACACATTTGGTTGCCTTAATTAAAAACATAAATCAATCATTGTATTATGAGAGTTATGGGGATTTACATTCTCCAACTGAAATACATAGTCATTTTAAAAACATGCAATTCAGATATAATTACAAAATGTATCATTTACCAAATACAATCAATTGCGGACATTTATGTATACGTTTCTGGCTATAAATAAGCTATACAGTAATTGTAATTGTAAAACATATTATTAATATGTCAAATACATTGATATTAAGTAGTAATTCGTCACATTTACGTGTGGTATATTTCCCTGCCATGGAGTTCGATGGAGAATGGCAAATAAGTCTAATAGAATTCGTTACTTACAACAGCATACCAAACATTGATATGCATAACCAATCATTTATGGCTAATATTGGTAAAAAAAAAATACAAGTTTGTGATACTGGTAGGATCTTATGAGTTGGATGATCTTGAAACATTCATTAAAGCGGCATTACCTGAAGATGTACATTTCTGATTAAGTGGAAATCCAAATATGTTAACTAGTGCGATGTATAGTAACGTCGATATCGAATACTCAGAAGACAATTCAACTGCAAATATGTTGGGTTACGAATGGTGAGTAAATCCATCTAATCAATTATACAAATTATCAAAACAGGTTAATACATTTTCGGTAAATAAATCTCGTATAAATGTTTTTATTGTAAGTGGTTCATATTTGAATTGAAAAACAACAAATAAATTACATGAACTCATGTGTGCTGTAGCTCCAGAATATAAAATAATTGAAAAATACAATACATTGACATATCTTCCAGTAATAGTGATTAGTGTTGATGAAATAGCTGTTACAATTATCAATCAAGACAGCAAACTTATTAATTTTAGCAATAAATAAATAAATAACTGTTCCTTTACATTTTAAAAATGTATATAAACACCTGCATTCTGTTGTGCATTGCAACCATAATGGGTATTGTGTATAATATTAATTTCGGACGTATAGTATGCGGTGCTTTTAAGATGTATCAAACTAAGGAATATATTTTGAAGAAAAAAGTATAAAAAGATGTAAATACAAAAACATAAAATGCTCACTTCAAATAAGATACCAGTGAAGTTAACACAAGGCAACGAATTGTATTTAAAATAATTAGGATATATTGTTAATAGAAATAGAAGACCTACTTAATGTTGAAGAACTGATCACTTATGAAAATGCAATCACCAATACGGAAATACATGTGTATGAACCATTCAGAGTAGGTCTGTATACATTTCCTTCGGAAAAAAGTATTTCAATACAAAATCATGATATTTACACGTTACCATTCAAATCAAGTTTAAGGTTTAGAGGAACAATTAAAAAGACAGCCGATGCAAGTAATCCAGCAACTACAAAAATAATAAGAAATGGAATACTTCATTTAATCGACAGAATTGCATATCTGCTAAATGGAGTGGAAATCGATCAAACACAAGATGTTAGAATTACTTCCACGATAAAGAACTATCTCTCAAGAACTGTAAACAATATTTATAAAGAGCTTATGGGATGGAACAATGCTAGTGATTACTCACTACAAATAAACACAGGTGGAAAATACGAAGTTGTTGTACCATTGAGTATCGTTTTAGACTGTACTGAAGACTACAAATACATCATATTAAATGCTAAACAAGAATTAGTTATACAATTCGGCAATATGCATTTAAATGTTATATACAATTCGGTTAGTAATGAGCAAGGTGTAACATTTGAATTAAACAGTGTGGAATGGTTGATGCCGCATATTGAAATTAACACTCGGGAACATGTAAAGTTTTTTTAATTTATCAGAAAAGGGAAGAATATTAACATTACATTCAGATCGTGGGCCTTAGAGGCTTTTCCAGCACTGCCGACATTGCAAAGCCTTTGGAATGTGAAATAAAGTTTTTCGTCGGAAAAACCGAGATATGTTGTAATTTGTTTTTAAACAAATCAACAAACAATTTAAAAATGGATCGATCAGTTTTCAATAATTGTGATATGAAAAATACTAAACTGTATCTAAATAGTCAAGCTTAACCTTATGTGGATTTAAATACGAACTTTGCCAATGGGGAATTCCTTATTTTGTATGATATTTACTCAAAGTTTCAGGAAACATATTATAACAAATTAGTTTACCAATCCGAGAACCCGAATCATTTAAAAGCAGAGGAACATGATTTGTGTTTAATATCAGGAAGCAAGACAACAGAATTACCAATGGCATGATTCATTCACGAATTGAAATTATTGCAAATACACGATTTCCAGCAAATATGCAAGCTTATGCTCTTATAATTCACGACAGATTAGCGAGTTACAATGTAAGTGATAAGCTAGTGAAAATAATGAATTGAGTCAGTAGACAACGAACCACGGCTGATACGAAATGTTTTGCAATGTGCAAGGATTTCAATCTGCAGTAAAAAAAAATATATATCATTAAAAGAATTAGCTATCACGGATATGGAAGAACGAAATTCAGCTTCAAATCACTGTTTGACTGGAAATATCTAACTCCTTAATACAACAAAACAAATAGCTGGGTTACTAACCATCGCCATGGTTTAAAATGGGAGAGTGGAAGTATGGAGTATGAGAACATTGTAGATATTTGCAAACATTATCTAAATAATTGCGAAATATATGTAGGTGGAGTTGAGCAAAAATGTGTTTTTGAAAGTGTGTTTATCAGGAAAGAAATAGATATTCAAAAATAATACAATTGCACCTCATTCAAACAATTACCTATAACATATGAATATAATTCCACATTTTTCTCTACAGAGGGCAACTCAAAATTAATGTTAAGTTGGGCAATGAGGACTGTCTGGGGTGAAACAGACTTTGATGATTCTCCTCCCGAATCACCTGTGGATATTAGTTGTCATGTACTGTTATTTAGGATGAGTGCAATTTACTATGATAAGTATTTACTTATATGTAATCAACTACTTCATAAAGATGGATCAAGAAGACAACATATCATGTGCTGGTGTATACAGAAATAAAAATGTGAATTGAATATCAGCAAGTTATTAGCACGTTGTAGTAAACCATTTCGACTTTGTTTCGGAAAGAAATAGTTTCAGCAAGATTTTTTTAAAAACAACTTGTGTTTGTTTAACATGCTAATATTTGGAGTGTATTCTACTTGATAGTGTTTTGGGATGTCTTGTACTTCATGGTGTTTAAATAAGTATGTGTAATTTGTGTCTGTTTGGAGCAAAATTTATCTACTTGCTTAAATATGTAGCTGCAGTGATGAAATGTTGTACATAAAGTTTGGATCATCCTGTGTTTGTATATATTTTGTAAATAAATATGATGTAAAATGAATCCCTTTCTTAAAAATTTTTAACCCTATTTCTTTTCTAAAAGTGACTTTGTTTTAGTAAGAAAAGCATTTTCTCCACAGAGAGGGAAAAGTTCTGGAAGCGAGCAGTCTAATGGCTTTTCCATAACTAGCAATATAATATTCCATCCTGCATAAGGCGTGGTTAATATAAGCTGGGTTCGAGTCTTGGTTAGGTCATGTACGAATGTAGTCTAGTTTATCACTTTCAGTGTGGGGTAGTTTATAGATTCTGGGTTCGAGTCTCCAGTTAGGTACGAATGTAATCTAGTTTCCCTTCTAAGGGTTCAAATGTAATAGCCTATACATTATGTTACAATATGTTGGTATGTTACAATACATTATGTAACAATATTATACATTGGTATGTTACAATATGTAAGTATGTTACGTTGGTGCATTATGATATGTAGTACTATAACATTCATTCACGGAATAATGAATGTAACATGTCAATGATAAAGTAAATTTTTTCATGTATGTGAAAAAGGTAGATATGTTGAATTTTATAGATGTTTCAACTTAAATCAATCGCATACAAATTTTCCGATAAAATGTTATTAACTTTGTAATTTATACTCGCTTGGAATTGGCATACTTATAGCATTTTCCAATGTTTCAAAAAACTGTTATGATTAGAGATCTGAGGTATTAGCTATGTGACCGTTCTTTCAACGTTTTCCCAACAGTGCCAACTACAGAAACTGAGATCTCAGAGGTTGGCAGTCCAACAAACCCCTGCAGAACACATTCTGGTTTTATTATACCTTGGACACAACCCTGATGCCTAGCTTTTCACTAAGGAAGCGACCAAGGACATCCCTGTCCCTGGAGGGGCGGGCATTTCAAGTCAACGATTTTTCAACCATCGAGAGTAACAAGATAAAAATGTCTTCCTAGCTGTTTGAAAATTCGCTAACAAAAATATTTTGCCCTCTAATTTATTTAAAAAAAATAATATTCACTTTGCAAACTCCATTCCACAGGGAAATATACAGAAATTATATATATATACAAAACTTATATAAAAACGAATAAATATTTACAAAACAAGTATTTACTTCCTCTCACTCACTAACCTTTACCAAAAAATCCGATGGAAATATATTATAAGATAGAATTTTTTTATCATATTTAAATCATGATAGGATACATTCACGGAAAATATCTGTATATGTTAAATGTATATATGATTCTCAATATACAAATTAAGAAAAACGGGAAGATATTTCCTAAAATTGAATTATATCACATCTCTTGATTTAGATAAGATATATTGTGAATAAGAAAAAACAATTCCTTTAAAAGTTTTAAGTAATCTTAGATAAGGTTAAAAGTTTTTTTTTTGTTTTTCTATGAATAATATTATTTTCATTGCTAATAGGTTTAATGGGTTATTAATTTCTTAAGGGAAGAAACTTAGCAGAGAATTTTATTTCTGAGGTTGGGGGTTCTGATTTGAAGATATTTGAATGGCAGTGGTGCAGGAAGAGAGGGGAATGGGTGTTTTAACTTCTTACTTCTGGTTGGAGGGGATAAATCAGGCTTCTAGAAGGTTTCACCTGGGAATTTGAAATTTCCAGTTGTTTGTCAGTTCGGTTAGCTTTGCGAAGTCGTGGTCGTATAAAGACTACTTTCTTGGCTTATCTACGCAAGATTTTAACAAAGAGCTTGATGATTTTGACTGGGAGTATTTCAATAGACTAATCAATGGTTCGGATGATTTAGTAAGCCGTTTCTTAACTCCTTTAGAGGTAGAGGAGTTTACCTTCTCATTGCAACCAGTGATGGCATCATTATCACCACATACGAGAGTGACCACAGCACCATCAGCTACTGTGTACATATCTTCCAAGTTTGTAGCACTGTCCGCACGGTGCCAATGTCTAAGAGAGTGTCCACAGCTACTGCATCCACATCTTCCAAGATTGTAGCACCGCCCGCCACGGTGCCAATGTCTACAAGAGTGTCCACAGCACCATCAGCTACTGCGTCCACACCTTCCAAGTTTGTAGCTCTGTCTGCACGGTGCCAATGTCTACAAGAGTGTCCACAGCACCATCAGCTACTGTGTCCACATCGTCCAAGTTCGCAGCAATATCTGCCATGGTGCCAATGTCTACAAGAGTGTCCACAGTACCATGAACCACTGTGTCCACATCTTCCAAGTTTGTAGCTCTGTCTGCCGGATGCCAATGTCTAAGAGAGTGTCCACAGCTACTGCATCCACATCTTCCAAGTTTGCAGCACAATCTGCCATGGTGCCAATGTCTACAGAGTTTGGTGCTTTAGACTTACAAAGAAGAAAACCGGTGAGCAACAACTGCCAACACCCAAAATTTGCTCCTGTTGTAAACCGTTAGATTTAATGTCTCCTTCTCTAAATGTGTCTCCGAAAGCTTAATTTACCAATTATAATTTGTTACAGGAATTCGACGAATTTTTACATTTTAATTTTGATGTTTCACCTGTTCTATGTCAGCCATCTATTAAAATATTGTCACCTGAAACACCTCAAGAATAATTAATTTCTCTGCCACCCCTGTATTCAATCCATCAAAACAAGAAATAATTTATAGCCCAATCTCATTTCCTCCTTCACAAGTAGATGTTATTCCAGTTAAGAAATATAAATTAAGCTTAGGTCTTAACCCTAGGTGTAAATTGTATTGAAAATTCACATTTTCAGTTATAAATGATTTCTTCTGCTTTATAATTTCACAAATTTTTTCATTATTACAATATTCCAATAATTTTTTTCCTTGTATTAGGGTGAACATTTTCACAGTTTAATGACTGAAACTATGAAGTTCTTACAATTTGTAAAGAAAATTTAATGATTTGTAATGATTTTAAAGAAATTTCATTCTGATCTAACAAGTTATAAAGAAATGTCATTGATTTATAACAATTTTAAAGACAAATCATTCAGTTTGATAAAAATTTCATTCAGGTGTGACAATTTTTAAAGTAAAATCCTTCATGAGAGAAAGTTTACTAAGAAACTTTATTATTATTATTTAAATCATATAATTATGCACATTTTTCACTCTAAACACTTTTTGACATTGTAATGGTGAACAGGAGAGTTTATATGGTTAAAAAGAATGTTTGGTTTGTACATGTAACTGACAGAGTAATTGAATATTTTCGAAGTTTTATCAGGATATGGTACTATTATTTCTCACAGTTTTAATGATGTAAGATGGAGTTTTTTTGGTGAAAAAAGCCTGTTTGGCTTGTACATGTAACTGATAGAGTAAATGAATATTTTTGAAGTTGTATCCAGGATATGGTAAGATTATTTTTTACAATTTTAATGACATAAGATGGAATTTTTTGGTTTAAAATACAGGTTTGGGTTGTACAGGTGAATATTCACATTATGAATTAAAAAATTAATGTATTCATTTCATAATATGTGATATATGATATATTAACGATTTTGGTATGTAATGTTTGCAAGACGTTAGTGCTAAACAGTGGTTGTATTTCACTTAAAGTTGTGATTTAACATGAAGTAATGATTTAAGTTGTGATGTTTTTCAGAAGGCAACAGTAAAAATGATTGTATTCCATTGAAAATCATGATTTAGTATGTTTAATGCCAAGATGTATAGTTTATTCTGTCTTGAAAGTGAATATGATTTTTAAAATAAAATATTTTCTTTCAAGTTAAAAACAAATAGTATGACTTATTATTTATTTTATTTCTAATACCTTATGTCACTAACATTTTTCAATAATATCTTATGTAAAATGAGAAAACAATGCTATGAGTGTGTGTGCCTATCAATATTGGTAAGCTGATGGTGTGTATTACAGAAATTCATGATAACTTTTTTGCTTGCTTTCATGAAGAAGAAAATGTACTTTTCTGAACTTACAATACTTGCATAGACTTTGAAGGGCTGAGGTGAAATTACAAAAAAATTATGGAGAAAATCAAACATAGCTGAATGAATGAATGAAGTTTTGCAAATGAATGATGCAACAGGATAGTACCTGAGATGACCTTGGTCCACTCCAGCTATTCAACTTGAAAGTTGGACAAGGACACAACTGTATGCTGGCCAGCTTTTGTGACATTCCAGGGGACATATTGAAAGTAAATCCCGCATACCTTCACAGACGCTGTTAGTGAAGACCTCTGTCCCTCCTTTCCTACAATCTACGACAGCACCCAACAGAAATCAACAAACATTTTTAAAAATATTTAATTTTACATATACACAGATTACAAGAGTTCCTGTTTCAAGATACAATATGATGATGTCTGGAGTAGAAGATACCCATAATAATTTAAACTAGTTCTTAATTAAATAATCAACAGAAGTAATGTAACAATACCAATATATTCTCCTTTAAATATAAAAGACTTATACCTTTTTGTAAAAAAAAGTGTGAATAATGTTGAAATTGCTATTTTCAATCTTCGAAAAACATGATTTCCGCCTGAATTCATAGTGTTTCATTGAACTTATAGCGGAAGTGCTAAAATATTAAATAAATTCAAATATATAAATTTTATGTTGCATGGAATACAATTTTGCTGTTGGAAAGTTTTGGGTTAGACGGAAAAACAGAGGGAATGTGTCACCATGCTCGCCTTCCTGAGTGGGCTACACCATAAAAACAAATTATTTTGCAATGTGTGGATATCTTGTTAGACATTGGTCGAGCAATTTTGCTTGTCAATGTTTTTTATCGGAAATCTCCCTCTCGTTTCCATAGTCTCACACATGCACGACTAGATGCTTCTTCCCCTGTTTCACTGTCATCGGCTCTCAAGACATTTACAGTAAGAGCCATCTAAATCTCTCCCAATATTTTTTTCTCTCCTATATGTTGAATGGACAGTGAAAATGTTTATTAATGAGCGAGTACTTGTAGAAAACATTTCTTAAAGAGAGAAAAAAATATTTTTTTAATACTTCTAAAATATTTCTGGTTTAATGAGTAATTAAAATCTAGTCCTAAGTGATTCTACAAACCGTAGTTCGCTTTATTCAAATATACATGTGTTGTTGCTAGATTTTTAAATCTAGGGCTTATATTGGAAACTATATTTCAGAGACTTGTAATATTTTTTTTCACTGTTCATATATTCAACCTGTTATGTAAGGTTGAAGGAACAGCGAGTCGGGCCAAATTTCTCAGGGCATGCATTCAGAGGGCTGCGGCTCAAAGCAGAGGTACCAACATTAGAAACAGAGCATGTTCTTAATACTGTAGCGAGGAGAGCGCATTGTTTTGAAACAGGTACTGCAGAGAAACCAACTTACGAAAAAATACGAATAAGTATTCCCAGGGCTGATGCTGGGGTGTGTAAACTGGTTTTTGCAAACTCCAGACTCGATCGATAGCACAGGTATAAAAAATAATGTCGCCTTCGAGAGTGGGGGTGGTAGAGGGCACATCTCTCTGGACACATCTTGGAGGGGAGGCGATGTTGGCATTGTGGAGTCGGAGCAGTTCTGAAGACGAGGGTGGAAGGTGCAGGGGTGTTTGGACGGGGTCACATACCTCTGGACTCGCGCCGGTTCTGATGAGTGTAGGTGGAAGGGGTGCCAACTCCCGATGTGCATGAAAGTAAGCAGTTGTCGCCATCTTGCCTTAGCACCGAAAATATTTGAAGATTATGGCCAGCTCGGGGCATCATGCACTGGCGAGGGGTGGGGAGGGACAAGTGGGTGCAAGCTGGTTTCTGGACATCAGCGCCCCACAGATGCGACCTGGCGAGGGGCTGGGTCCTCCCGATGTGAAGCTCTCTGCACACTCGGCGCCATCTTCAGTTGCTCATGAACGTTTGTGGAATACAGACATGCTAGTCATCAGTTCCTTCATAAACACCACACATCTACACATTTGGTGGCCGAAGAACTTACGAGCGCAGGGTAGCTCAAACTATGCACCGGCGACCATCTCACTACCTTCATCTCTAGTGATAGATGCGATTTAAGTAGTTTTTTTATTGGGAAAATATAAATTTTTGTGTGTTTAGTCAATATTGCGATAAGTAATTGATTTCTGTGTTCGGTAGAGGAAAATACCATTTGTGTTAACAAGTAAAGTGAATTTCATAAACATTTACAGTAATTTAAACACAGTTGCCTATCGGACACGTTACACGTATCCACTCACAGCTCTAGGTAAGTGCTATTCATTCATCGAATGGACTTATTTTTATTTTCAGGTACGTGATTGTGTCTGGTTTAAATCATATTCACAGGCTGAACTGTGTAAAATTGTTGATGTGTTATTTATTCATACTAACTAGCGAGATCTCGTTTACTGATTTTCCACTTGTCGACATCAGATATTATTCACACAGTTAAAATTCTCTCTCGTGTACCTTATATTTCTAAGCTGGAGACTCATATTACATTTAAGGCTCATGTGATTCCACTTATTTTTCACTTAGGCATTTGAAAATTTCCGATTCAATGCGTGGAATTATTCATACATAGAACACTCTGAAATTCTCTAACATTTAATTGCATTCCACAAACAGGTCATTTAACACGTAAATCGCATTCTTTCAAAGTCGCCTATCCAGCGTCTATGAGCAATATCCCACCAAAACATAACATCTACATTTTGGCCACTCTCAGAAATCGTTTCGTCTCGTGTGTTAAATATATTCGTAAAAATCGCCTATCTACCAGCAACATACCTCCAAACGCCTCAAAATTAGAAAAATTAGAAAATTTAGCCTTAGGCCACTCTTGCACTCAACTCTACGCATATGTAAGACATGGGAACCCACCACTCTGGTCATCCGCCCCTAGAACACCACACCGTCAACATCGTACAGAGCTCCTGCTACCCCCACTCAAAAAGAAAGAATGAAAAAGAATGACAACAAATTTAATCCTATTATAAACTAACCCTTTCAATCGATTTAACTTTTTCAATTAACCCTTTTTTGATTAAGAAATTTTATCGTATTAAGATTATATTAAGGATTAATCCTATCAATCAAATCGATCATTTATCTTAATCCCAATTAGTCCCTTTGTATCTGAAACCCCTACGCCCCTACTACTTACATCACATAACATGAATATAAGTGGCTAGATAATGGGGAATACAATTCCTACGATATAAGGAACTACCAGAAGACGAGAAAAAAAAAACTAAATTGTTGCTGAATGGACATTCAAGTGCATATCAAGCCCTAAACAAAATAAATTATAGACAAAAAATTTTTGAAAGACGTAGAACACATGAAACATCATGTATATACGGGAAGCCTAGAGAGTTACCACAATCTTCGTCTGAAATATGCTCCAAAAAGAGTGCATTTTTCATACAGTGGTTTAGGACTTAGGTCAATTATTGTTTTACTGGACCATTACTGGCACATAAATAAAGACAGAGTTGGTGTGAAATCTCAGTTCTCGAAGTCATCGCCTAGTTGGGTGATTAAAAATAAACATCAAGTTTCAAAATATGGGTGGAAGAAAGAAATAATGAGGATTATCAGGAACCGCCTGGAATCAGGCAGTAGAAAATTATCTGTAGAACCGGAAGTTCTTGATCTGTCGCTGCCCAAGAATATTACTCCAACGCTCTGCTTTTCCATTTATGTTTTGAAAACGAAGCGCTTTCCCGATTTAACCTGCCAAATTAAAAAGGTACGCAAAATCTATACATATTTCATTCAGTCTGTGTTTATGTTATATTAATCCATATACATTATTATAAAAATGCATTTTCATATTTGTTTTAAAATAATAAATTCTTAATTTGCTATTAGTAACTGTTCTCACGCTATGACTATCTTACAGATATAACAAAACTTTAAATTTGTATATGGCGGCCATTCAAGGTGTAATTATAACAGCGGTATAAATAACTGTTCGTTCGAAACATGATTTATTATTTTAATTACATCTCTAGCAATATATTTAAATGTCACGTATTACAAAAATACAGTGCTCTTGTTTAGTTTTCTAAGTACAGTTTTAAACCTACGTAGTTGCCATCGGCCCCCGGAAATGTCTCATTAACGGCACAAGATGCTAAAGCAACTCTATTCCTGCAGCCGACTGCAGTCCATGAATTTACCTACGACGTAAACTGTCTATAACTGGTGTAAAGCCAAGTTTTATTCGCTGGATTGGCAGCAGTTAACAAACGTTTCTTATACTTACTCTTTGTTTTTAAACTCAAATTGTGCCTCACCATTGTCAGTACTTTCGGGTCCAAAATCAACTTTGAAAAAGGATTTTTTTTATTTATTTACAGACACACACACGTGAATCATTCAGATTCCACCGTTTTTAGATTTTCTAACTCACAGCAGCAGACGCTTTCTTCATCAGTGTTCATTGACAGTACACTCATCACACACACACACACACACAACACAATAACGTTCCCGTTCGCCCTGAAGTGTTTAGCGTGTTACAGTCATTACCACTGCCCAACTAGCGACCAGCACATGTTTCCTCCGGCTCAAACTGGCAAGGAAGACTGTTTGTTGAATCCATTTTAACACGGCAAAGACTGCACAGTTACCAGACAACGTAATACAAGTGCCGAGGTAACAATAGCTGTGCGCATGGCGCGGCAGTCGGCCGGATGACGATACGGCGCGCAGTGACGCGACGCGCCATGGTTGGTTCACGGTAACTTCGGCCTTATCAGAAGCCCTGCTTAAGTTCTACTTCCAGGGTATCCCTCCGCCTCGAGCAAACTAAGCTTTACTAAGTATGGATGATTGCACCAGAGGGACAACGCACCGGAATCGTGCGCACTGTGTTGTATAATAGTATTTCGAATAAGAACTAGTTCTTACTAGGCGCTACCAACAAACATGTTTTCTCACAGTTTTTTTTTTTAATATTATTTATAAATGAAGCAATATAATTTATAGATAACATATGAATAACGTTTCATTTTAACAGAAACAAAAGTAATTTTAATGAAAACAAATAGGCTATAAAACGCTTGTGATGTTGTAAATAACCAATCACGTCATACATGAGGAGATTTTTTCAAAAGTTTGATTCAAAAAGGCCGAAGAATCCGTGAATAGACTATACTCAGGTTTTCGCTTGTATGTCGGGAACCACTGAAGATAACAACGTTGAATAAATGGCGTTGTGTTTCTAATTTTTCATTTTAATTTTTTAAAACTTTAACTGCTAATGTGTTTTTGTGTTGTGGTCTCCTTTAATATGTTAGAAGTAAAAGCATAGAAGCATAGATAATACTGATTTTTTTTACCTTTCCTAGCTAAGAGTCGTATTTACAAAGCATATATTTACCGAGATACGCGAATACGCGCAAACGACGATTTCACAAAAAAAAAAATGTTTCAATGCACGCTCCTCTTAAGTAGGCACAGCCAATTCCGTCCTCTCTTCTAGTACTGGAGCTGTGTAGATGCTCACCACGTCTACCCGTCATCGGCAATCAGGGCCGGTCAAGGTGAAAGTGACCCGGCGACAAGAGGGAAGCCAGTGAAAGGTGTTGGACGTCTTAGGATGGAAAAATTTTAAAAGGGGGAGGGGAGAGTGTGGTGCATAGCGCCCAGCTGGCGGTCGGTGGAAAGTGGCTGTACCTAACGGGCGGTCCATCATCTTCTTCATTGGCGATGCCGCGAACGTGTTCCGACCATGGAAAGTAGGAACGACTCCTATGTCCGTCTTTCCTGGTGAAGATCAAGAAGCGAGGAAGCGATATGGGCGACACTAACACGCACATACGCGCAAGGCGTGCAGTGTTTCCGTCGTGACGCTGTACTGTGTAAATTATATCTGAACACAGGGGTTTTATTACACGCGGTGAAATACCACAGGTAAAACTACGCCCGCATCTTTAAACTTTTCTCTTGCCGCTTAAGGACAACAGCATAGGAATGTTAAAAATATATATTTGTCCATCTTCACGCTTTTTTTTTTGTTTCCAAGAATACACTTAATATGACAAAAGTAAAAAAAATAGGGACAAAGATAATTTTTTTTTTTTTTTTCTGACCAATAGTCGTATTTGCAGAACATTTATTACCGACAACTATTTCACAAAAAACGCGGGGTTCTATCCCACTCTTAATGGCTGCTTGTGGTAAATTGAGCGCTTTTGAAACACTTGCTAAATACCTAGGTACTTGTATAGACCATTCATGACTACTTCCACCATTTCTGAAGCCCAGATATAGTTATACTTGCAGGGTATTCCTCCACCTCATGCATACGAAGCTTGACCAAGTCCGGAAAATTGCACCAAGGAGACCGCGTATCGCATTCGTGCGCACTTAGTGTAAGGCTATATTGTATAAGAACTTTTTCTTACCAGGCATTTCCAACACACTTATATTCCACCTCTTTATACTCACATTGATCATGAACGAAATATTACAGTGTATCATTAAAATATCAGAAGTCCCATTTATCCCAAAAATAATATGCTTTATGTTAACAGAATTATAAAACACATAAAACGTACAAAACGTATTTGTGAAACAACCGGATACGTTATGCATGGAAAGATTTTTCAAAGGTTTGATTAGAATAATTGGGAATAAACCACGAATATTCTATATGCACATTGTGTATTCTTGCACAGTATGTAAAGTTAACTTTGGCACGGACCTCAGCACTTTATTCATGCGCCAGTCATGTGCAACTTTAAAAATATTAGGGAAGTAAATATTTGACAAATGTGCTCATTCGTATACTTATTAGCCTTTAAAAAAACAGTAAAAGTAATAATTTAAATACTCACAAACGTTTATCGACTATTTTCAGTTCAACGTTAAGACTTTCCCTCCGTAGTTACCAAGAGACATGTGATATTCGCGTTACTATTTAACACCAGGCTAAACTTCACAGTACTGTATATACTCGACCCGGCGTCGTATCTCCATTGGCGTATGTGCGAAGTTACTCCCTTTCTGCGTGAACTGCACCTGAATGGGGTATACACATGGGAAGTGATTGGCGCAGAGTTATCCGGGGCGTACGGAATAAAGTATGGTTCAAAGACAAACGTATTAAAAAAACTACAGGTGTTAAAATTTTTTACGTGTCTCCAAATAATAACACGTATCTTGCAGGGCTCTAGTAATTACCAACATTACTGGACACTTGGCAGCCAATGTGCCCGTTAAAACAAGATGTGAAGTACGGCGCATAGGTTGATTTCATAGGTTGGTTTCAAAGGTTCTTAAATAACAGTGAACAGCCTTTACTAGAAAACTCACGAAATGGAAAAAAAAAAAAAAAAAAATTTAATACTCGTGTGGAGCGGAACACTACTCAACTGGTAGAAATGACTTGTCAACAGGGACACGAAAGTTTCGCGTTTTAAACGACATGTAGAATAGACTTCACTGTCCTGTGTATTTCCAAGCCCCAGATGTCTGTCCATTGGCTGCTGCCACAGTGTGTAGCTAGTTTAACCTAAGAGCAGGTGGCACAGGATTCGATGGTGTTTCCTTGCCGGTCTGTTATTGGCCCAGAGTTCCTCTCGGCGTGTCTAATAAACTGTGCTCCAAATGCAAACATAACATAACTACACATGTGCTTAAAGTCTAGCTTGTCTTAAAATGAATTCGCGAAATTTCCCAGTCCCTACTTATAAGTGCCCTTTCCTCAAATAAAACATGCCATGTCAAAATCACAATTTTAGTGTTTTTGGGACGTCCTACAAATATAAACGAAATCGTTTACGGGAAATTTAACGATAGCTCCTGCAATATCACGTTTCGATTAATTTAAAGAAATGCTTAGCAAAACTTAGTTTATAAGAAAAACAATAGACTGCTACAAATAAAATATATACAATATTTTCCTTACTTCAGGAAAACTTTAAAAATTACAAAAACATCTCACAGTGTGATTTTAATAATTCCCTTAGTGTAACTCGTATATATTATTATATATAATATATATAATATATATAATATTAATATATTATATATATAATATATTATATATATAATATAATATAATATATAATATAATATATTATATATATAATATATTATTATACTACTTTAAATTCTGTGAGAATTATCACATTATGGCGAGGTTGTATTTTATAATATTTTTATGTCCTCAAAAACACTAGAAAGGTGATTTTGACAGGCCTTCGTGTGGAAAATATGGCGGCTAAATTCATATAATGTATAATAATAATAATTTTGACGACCAGCACACGAATCTAATGCATGTTTAATCACGTTATTACTTGAGGACAGACTAGACTTCAAACACTCGTACTTTTGTATTGCGTATGTCGTTGGACTACTGTTCGTTTGGCCACGCCTTGGACGACATTAGACCAATAGGGAACTACTGACAAGGAACTAACCCAATCACGTCCAACTAAGTCAAAAGGGAAAATGGATCCTCACTGCTGCTTAAGTCAATAAACAAACGATGACGACGACTCCGATATGTATAGGACGATAAGTTCTAGTGTGATGCAGGAAAATAAGGTGATTTTTGCACGTCCCTACTTATCTCCTTTTTGGGAATGAATTTCAAAACATCATGAAGACAGTAGGTAGCCTTTTGAAGCAAATATCGTAACTATATCTTATAGGGTTAATGAGATATTAAGATGTGCTTGAAAACACATTCAATCCTATTTCACCTTATCAGGGGTTGAATTAAAATAAAATACTGAAACTAATTTTTAGGAATTTTAATAGGCAGCCGTTTCAAGCAAAGAAAAATAGCTATATCTCGTAGGGTTAATGAGCTATTGAAGAGTGCTCAAATAACATATTTTCACCCCTTTTCACGCTCTTCGAAGTCACATTTAAAAAAAATCTTTCTTTATGATATTCTAGATTGTCATGCTTTTGCGTTCAGCGGTTTGGATTGTGTGTTGATGAGTGAGTGAATGGGTAAGTGAATCAGTCGGGACACTTCAATATATACATAAAAAGTACTCGCACATGAAGTTTTATAAACCATAAACTTGTTTTCTGCTAACGTACCTGCACTCACAAAGGCCACATTTGAAGATGTGTTGCTGCCCAACTTAACAACCAGCAACAACCAGCGCCAACGAGACGTCAGTACACGAAACACTGTTCTTCTGATCGTACACTGATGAGTCTGTGCCGGGCAAACGGGACAACTCGAGCAGTTTAGCCTGCTCGCCTCCCTCCAAGGCGAACCGGGTTCAATCCTCAGCCGGGTCACAGGATTTTCGTATGTGGCAATCGTGCCGGACGACGCCGTTGGTTGACGGGTTTCCTCTGGGATCTCTCGTCCCCCCCCCCCGCCCTTTCAATACGGCGCTGCTCCACATACTCACCTCAATCACCCTCATCGGCTCTCAAGACCTTGTTGTTGAGAGCCGTCCAAACCTCTTCACTCGCTCACTCTTGCGCAATATTGCGCACTGTATGTATGATTTGTACAGGTATCGGAGTTCGGTCAAAGTAACATTTTCACGTCATTTATTCCTTTTAGGATTTGGTCGTCATGAATAGCACTAGGTTGATGTCGAAATGAGCCAGGTACCATACCCGAGGAACCCATCTGTCGTCTTGAGAAGTGGGAGTAAATAAGTGATCGAATGACGTGGAAGAGGGAAAGCGTGTACACTCAGGAGGTTTTGTAATTAGTTATGAGTTTCATATTTTTGTAATATGTATTTAGTCAGGACTTCGTACGTTTTAAGCCATAACACCGCAACCTTCAATTGTCTAGCTCACCGTACTACTATTATTTTCTTGTATCATGTTTCCAAAATTAAAATTCCGTAGTCTTAAAAATAAACAGTAATTTTTCCTGAAAGTTGTAAGAAAACAGTTTCAAATTTGAAATAAACGAACGAAAACAACTATGACGTGAAATTGTCACTCAACGAAGAATTGCAATGATATAATATATATTTCAAGAACATTTCATCAACTTGCTTTGTGAAATAATTATCGAGAGTACGTTACGAACTTGATTATTTCAATAACCTCCCTTGCAGGGGTATTTAAAAATTTCAAACAGGCAAAATTAACATGGTGGTGGTTTGGTATTTTGTACTTGGTAATATTTCACCTTCGAAGCTTACAAAACACAAAACGCAAATTACAAATATACGTCAACGATTTTGTCGCCGAAACCGGGTAACGTGACCATTTTGTTAACAAAGCAGTGGCAATCGGAACATGGTCTCAGAAACCCACTGGTTGTCGGCCACATTCGCCAGGTTTCCTACACGTGAAATAGCCGAAAGCGTATCCACCGGTGATTGAACTCGATTCGCCACTATAAAGGACCGAATGCTAAACGCCCGGTCACCGAAGAAGGTATTGCCTTCGTGCTTAATCTATAAACACTTAAAAAAAAAAAGACTGCCTTCTAATTGTTTTCATACACCCTTCGTTAGGCCAGAAAATGCATACACTTCCTTCGACAGAAAATAAAGATTTCGAAATAGCTTAGGTATTATTTCAAACATAAAATATAACCTTTCAACGCAGACGAAAAGGTATTTCGAAATTATATAAATGCGGGTGTATTTATTATCGCCGTAACAATTCCTTGCATGGTAGGGGAATTTACTTTTTTTTCCCCCCTCGAGGGTACGCACTGCGCAAGGCACAGCACGTTCCTACATTACGACCATTGTAGGTAAGCATGCCAAAAACGAAATTACGCAACTGTTCCTTTGATTAAGGCGCACAAGGTCGTTTGCGTGAGTCTCCGGAGGAGGCCTGTGTCTGACTTAAGACCAGTTGCATCATCCTGGTTTGAAACTCGATCCGAGATCGGATCTAAGATCGACACAGAAAACTGTTGCACCATTCGAGTTCAGAGCTTTACTGGAGATCTAGGTGAACTTCATTTCGAGCCACCGAATTTGGTGGTTCGAAATCTCTATCCGAAATCAGAGAAGAATACATGTCTGTTGAATATAGGTTATGTGAATTTAAAAGTAGTATTACATTAATTTTTATTTAATAGAAATAATCTTAGTGGCATAATATTTAAATCGTTTAAAAATTGATTGGGTTGTGGTTTATTGTTGTTAAATGTAAATTGAGACATTTTACAAAGGCTTAAGAATTAACGCATTTATTTAATTGAAAATGTAGTTTTGTAAAGAGAGAACGAAATTAATGCTTATCCCTCCGAGCAAACACTACGTAAAACTGGAAAAACCATTCAGAATATAATAAACTGTCCTTCTTTTTCCGCACAAGCCAAATATCAAATCGAATTTTTTGATTACGAAAGAACAGCCGTCGTCAACTAAAATAGTTTGAATATACGCCAACAGAAAGAACTAAGTACAGTTGTTTTCTTGGACAATTTAAACAGCATTATATGTACTTGAATATTCTACAGTAAAATTCGTAGAAAAATAATTCACTTAGAACATATAAAACACCGCACATCTAGTTTTATGTACGTTACATTCTACAATAACACTGGTATTAAAAATAACGAAAAAAAGTGTGTGCATAGTTTTTCCAATCAAACAAAACAACTAAAACGGAAAATTTGCAGTGCATTTAATATAGTAAAACATAATATAATAAATAAATATAATATAATAAATAAACATAATATAATAAAACGAGTCGGTTTTTTCAATTCAATTAGTTTTCTATCACGTCGACGATAGTAGGCCGAGCGACCCACTTCTGGTTCACTTCATTAGAATGACATGTTGAAGGAAGCGGATATTAGAGTGTTCTATTAATATATTTATTGTCTATTTGATATATCGAATAGTTGATTAGTTGCTAATCGAATGATGGTTTAGTTGCTGATTAAATAATTAGTTTAATTGTTTGACATCGCATTTTTTTTAAACAAATTTCTATGATCTAATTTCTTTGATAACATTTTTTATTGTTTTTAACATTATTTTATTGGTGTTGCAAGGATGGTGGAGCAGGATCGATGTTTATATGGGAGTTGATGCTGGTGTAAGAGTGGTATAATCAACATTTTAAATAGTGATTGGAGCGAGGACACACGACTCACTTCTAATTCACTAGGCAAGTGTGGTGTGGATGGAGCGAGAGCACACGGGTATGTTCTAGCCCACTACGATTTACATTCAATTAGCCAACTGAAATAAGTACGAAATGTTATATAATTATTTAAATCACGCTATTACCAAACACATCACACGAGATATTAAAAATTACTTCAATAACGGGTTCACCAAACTCATTACAAGAGACAACTCAATAAAACGACGTACTCTGAGTATGTCGTACACAACAGTACGGAACACAAAATTTATATTAATATCGTAATGAAATATGAAGAACAAATTTCCTTAACAATATTTCAAACACACCTGAATAAATGACACGAAACAAAGTTAATCACACCAAACGAATTTCACATGTTCCAAATATGCAAAATCGTTAACAACTTTTTGAACGCACAAAATCCTACAACAAACTATTTAAATATTAACAGAGGAAAAATATATTTTACACCCAACCAGGAACAAAATAACCATTGCAAACTAAATTACTCACTTATTGTCCACGAACCCAGGTGTAATAAATTCACACTTCACAAATCAATAAAAACACACGATTTACAATAAAAATTACAACTCCCCAACACTCCAAATCCCCCCTCCCCCTGACAAAAATCACCTCCCACTCTGACACACATACTTCATCCTCATTGGCTCTCAAAACACGCATCGAAACCAGATGAACTATCTTCCACCTAATGGCTTACAAAACTGAATGAATACACCAAACAACTGTTTTTAAAATTTCGTAAAGTATAACCATGTCACAAACACGTCTTTCGGTAGCTCATACGACCATCACAACACTTGCCTATAGCGAAAGCCTACTGCGAATACCCAATGCACATACTCCGTTACATCACACGTGAGAACACACTACCACAATTCTATTCTTACAAAACGTTTTCAATTGTACATCGGCATCTCAATCGCTCACATAATTAAATAAAAAACTAAGCATTTATACGAACACGCTATAGAAAACTGTATGGGACGTGACAACTGCTCCAGGCTACTCGGTTGCTCGGTTATTCGCTTGCAACTAAACTCTCCAGGAACCAAGCTGAATGTGAGTCACCCCTCCGATGCAGTCGCCCGACACTGTCAAAGAAGCCACTCCAATATATCATTCCTTAAGACAGCTGGGGAAGTCGGTAGGGCGAGGAGCAAACTCACCTGTCGAGACAAGCCAGCGACGCCGAATAACTTTCAAATGCCACAGCCCAAGTGAAATATAAAATAAATTTATTTTTACAATGTTTCCCAAAACATTCAATGTTAATAACACAATTTAGACCAAAATCATTTTCTGGAATTGCAAAACGGGTTTCAACACTCCTTTAACATATTTAATGAAGTGTAAACTACAAGTTGATATTTAAAAAGATATGAACTTAACTGTCATTCTTATAACATTAAGTTAAAAATGTTGTTGAAATATAGTTTCAAACATTATAAGCTGTACACAAGCTAAAAAATCTGTCTTCCTTATAAAAAACGATATGGAATCACATACATTTAAAACCAAGTTACACAACTGAAACTCGTATATATAAAACCTACATTATAAAATTTCACTCCGAGAAGTATAGTAACGAATATTAGTTCCACACAGGACAAATACATCAAAATGGATTTCATTTGTAAAACATAAATATTTTCTTATATAGTAAATATTTTAATTACTGTAAACTGGTGTTTAAAATATGTTTTCCAACAGCCAGAGCGTTCGGTGTTGTGGTTTACCCCCTTACTGGGTATTCAACATATTTTTCATAGAATTTCTCAATATTCTCCCATTTCCACAACCCTTTCAATTTCATGTTATAACATTTACGTTAGTTTACACTGCAAAAACTGTTTGACAGACTTCTGTAAAAGTTTTGTTTAGAAACAGGTTCCTTTTTAAAAAATTTGTGTTTAATTATGTATAAAAGGTATGTTACATCATTTCATTGCGAAATACAGACTTCGTGTATACCATACATCTCAGCATATAGTTGAAGAATAATATTTTTTCACACACACAGTATTTTTTTCTTTTGTATGTTAAAGTCAAAATCATAAGTTTTTTTAAATCGATTAATTTATAAGTTTGTATTTTGGTTTGTTATAAGACAAAAGTCGTTGCCAGCTAGTGAGGGTCGCCATTCCTTAACTTTGATCTGCGGGGCACGAGTCAGTTTACCTGAAATTCTCCCAATCCACTTTCCCTTCCGACAACCTTTCCCCCTATTCTACCATTGTGTGTTTTTCAGGTTCAGCTAGGCTTTCAAACTCCTCCTTCATCCACAAAATTTTCTCAAGATTCTGCCTCGTTCCTAAATTACTTTTCAGAGCTCATTCATTTTCATACTTCCATTTCCACACTTGTTGGTGTAAAAAAACATTACAACTCACCCACAAAATACTCAAACTTAAAAATATATAAAAAAAATGTGACAAAAGAAAATCAAACTAATAATTAACAAGTCACATTATTTCCTTATACTGTTAAAATTTATTTATTTTTTCAAAAACCATCCTTAATGTTGTTACAAATATTTACAAACATTTAAACAACTATCAAAAATATTTACAAACTACTTTACACAACTTTTCACAAACTTTCAAATTCTTCTTAAAAAAAAAAGTAAGTCTTCTCTAGGAAAAACCTTTCATTTGTTTTTAAACTTTGGATTTAAAGATAACCGTCACCTTTTCGGGACAGGAGGATGAAAAAAAGTGAAAGGTATACCAAGAGGAGAAGGATTTCGAATGGGAGGAGTGACAGAGCGGTAACAGATTGTCGGCATAGAAGCTGTGAAGGCTGGTGAAGGTTGTGATTGTGCATCACTGAAAAAGTTCGAATATTCAGCTAGCTCAGAAAATAAGATGGTTTAGGAAGAGGCGAGTTTCTACAGCTCAGGTCAAACAGCTAGCAACATTTGCTCTTCTTCTCGATATATTTGTGTTTGGTTTTCGGAAGCTGCAAATCGAGGACTTCAACATACCTTGAGCTTTGAGGTAAGGTCATCATCGCTGCAGTTGAAGGAGCTGGAGGCGCCAAGACTGTCATTGCTGGAGGTGCTGGAAGCACTGGTCGTCATGTCTGGAAGCACTGGAGCACAAGACCATCTTTGTAAGCAGTGCTGGAGATGTCAGGATAATCTCTGGGGGCGCTGGAAGCACCCAGACCATCTTCAGAAGCAGTGCTGGAGGTACTGGGATATGTCATCTTTGGAGGCACCAGGGTCGTCATCTCTGGAGGCGCTAGTGGTGCTGGGATCGTCATCACTGGATGCACTGGAAGTGCTGGTGTTGCTTGGGATGGCTTTTGGGGGGCCAACATGATTGCTGAAGGTACTGGAAGCACTGGTGTCGCAGTAGATGGCACTGTAGGCACCAGGATCGTCATTGCTGGAGGTGTTGGTGTTGGAGGCATTGGTGTTGGAGGTGTTGGTGTTGGAGGCGTTGGTGTTGGAGGCATTGGTATTGGTGGTGTTGTTGGAGACATTGGTGTTGGAGGCATTGGTGTTGAAGGTGTTGGTGTTGGAGGCATTGGTGTTGGAGGCATTGGTGTTGAAGGCATTGGTATTGGAGGTGTTGGTGTTGGAGGTGTTGGTGTTGGAGGTGTTGGTGTTGGAGGTGTTGGTGTGGGAGGCATTGGTGTAGGAGGCCTTGGTGTTGAAGGAATTGGTGTTGGAGGCGATAGTGTTGCTGGAGATGGCACTGGAGATGCTGGCAGGGTTATTGCTCTTGCTGGTGGTGCCGGCAACAGTGTCGATGGCGACAACACTTGCTCCACCAATGGAGTTAGCTGAGCAGCATAAATAAGCGACCAGTCATATTCCATAAGTTCTTGCTCGAGAGATTGAGTAGACATTCCTGCGAAAGACTCTCAGTAGAATTGCGACATTTAAAAAAGTTATACATTCAAAAAACACTGAAGTCAAACACTGGAAGGGTGTAAAGTTTAAACCCCTAGTGATACCAAATTTCTAACCCCCAGGTAAACACACAGGAAGCGAGACTCATCCCCTCCCCACAGAACCCTCTTCGCAGAATACGCATCCCCTCTGCATCCAGAATGTATATTACTGCAGATATTGTCAAAGGGAAGAAATTACATAAATGTGTATTTTTGTAAACATATATTGTTATGAAAACTTACTTTGCAGCGAAATAAACAGTTTGAAACTACTTTTTGGTGTCTTACTGATTTCAGAAATACATTAATTGTAATATACCCATATTCTGACTAAGTAATATTAGTTATGTGGATTTAACAATAAATGTTTGAAAGCACATTAATACTTTTATGTACATTTCAAATGAATAATGTTCTCCAATTGCTTCCTATAATTTACCTATAAAATGATGGAACCTTTCATTTCTATTCTAGACTTGGAAGAGTATGGATGCAATGATGGCTTTGCTGTGTCGCTTCTGCGGTAAAGAATTCACATCTCTGCACAGCATGCTACGACATGAAAGAACGACCTGCAAGATGAACATTTTAAAAATGCAGTATCGGTGTGATTTCTGTCAGAAACAGTTTTCTCAAGCCAATAATTTGAAGAGACATTATAGATTTTGCAACACTGCTCCACAATCAATACATCACACAGCACCTCACATAGCACCTCATGCAGTACCTCACACAGTACCTCACATAGCACCTAATGTAGCACCTCATACAGCCCCTCACATAGCACCTCATGCAGCACCTCACATAACACCTCACATAGTACCTCACACAGCACCTCACACAGCACCTCACACAGCACCTCACTCAGCACCTCACATAGCACCTCATGCAGTACCTCACACAGTACATCACATAGCACCTCATGCAGCACCTCACAGCCCCTCACATAGCACCTCATGCAGCACCTCACATAACACCTCACACAGCACCTCACACAGCTCCACAGTGGAATTTTCCTGCTATACCCACTGTATTTCCTTCAAAACATTGCTATCTTAATTCAGGATTGGGAAGTAATTCGCTTTCCAGTTTGCCCCAACTCAATTATGAAATACTATGCACAGCTGTTGCCGGTAGAATGACTGACGTGAGGATATGCAACGGCCAAATGGATACTGATGTAGACTTTCAAAGAATTTTTTCATGGTGTAGGAGCCTCTGGTAGATTTAACTACAACATCACCCCGACCAATAACTCTTAGTGTAAATATAACCTGTAAGTATTTGAAATCCATTACGGCAGGTAAATCCTCTACAGAAACTCTCTACTTCAAACTCAAGCACTCCCCATTCTATATTCCAGATATATTGATAACCTTTATAATTCTACCATAGTGCCTTACTTAACAACCAGACTTGAAGAATTTAGTGCTCATGGAAGTAGGTGTACTTTACAACTAATAACAAAAATGGATGTATGGATCTCCTAGTATAGACGGTTCACTGCTGGTCGGAAGTAACCCAAGTTATCGCCTATAAAAAATTATGTAATCCAATCCTGTACCATCACTCGCTTTATCCTCATCAGCTCTAAAGAGCTTGGTTTCAAGATTCGACAAATTCTCTTAACTTGCTCAGATGCACCAACAAATTTTTTTTCTGCAACACTACACTTTGTATCATAATAAATTCAGCTCAGCCAACTTCAACGAGTCAATCAAGCTTCCATCTGCTTCAAGAATGTGTGAGTCATCTAGCACATAATGCCTTACATCTAATCTGACAGTCAATGAACCAAATATTCATCTATATTAAAAACATGTCCCATATATGAGAGAATAACAAGTTCGTCTCCCTGCAACCTATCGCCAGCCTAGTCTCCAGATATGAATTTCACTACATCAATTAAAAATATATTGCTTAAATGAATAACGAAGATTGCTTGTATATGAAAATAGATATTTTTAGAAGTAATGTGATTTTTTTATATGTAAATAAATTTTGTTTGTTTGTTTAAAAAAAAATGGAATATAATAAATTGTATTTCGAACTGAATGTGTGTGTCACTTAACACCAAACAGACTATATAATTTAAAGAAATGAGTGATTCGTTATTTACATAAAATATATTACTTTATCAATCTATGGTCATAATTTTTCAAAACGTTTGTGTGAAGGACATGTATTTAATGGTTGGTAGAACCTTTTTTATATATTTATCATTGCCAAGCATATCAACCTAACAAAAAAATTTACTTGGAATATATTCCATGATCAAAATACGTAATTTTCATTCACTCAGTCTAATGACTTACATAATATTTTGTTCGACCACATTCCCATATCAGAAACCAATACTGTTATGAATGATAATCACACTAATGGATTTCACAGCAAAATTGTTAATATTTAACGTACTAAAGACACGTGTAAACAGATAATCGTTCACAGGGCAAGAGAGTCTCCCATGGTGCGCTAAACCACGACGAGGTTTTTTTTCTTATTACGAATCATGGTGGGAACACGCTCATAGAAAGTCTCCTGGGTAGAGCCAGCTAGGTACATGATGTGGGTGGCAAGAGCAATGAGTGACGAGTGGTGATCACAAGGCGTTGGTGAGGGAGGTATGTCGAGATGTGAATGTATAGCGTTGAGAGGGAGGGATGTTTGTGGCGAAGCAAGGCTGTCGGAACTGTTTGAAATTAGTCGTGGGAGAACAGCAGGCTCATGGAAGGAGACAATGTGCGAAATATGCGAATCGATGATGAACAGCGGGGTGAGGGAAGCATTGTGTTAAATTAGATTTTTGTTTGCTGAAAGCACTGACCGTTAACAGCTTTACATATTTTGAATGTGTGAAATTCCTTTGGTATGATTAACTTCGTTTCGTGTCATTTATTCATGTGTATGAATTATTGTTAAGGAAATACATTCTTCATATTTTGTTACTATATTAATATGAATTTTATGTTCCATTCTGTTGTATGCGACATACTTGGGGTAAGTCGTTTTATTGAGTTGTCACTTGTAACGTGTTTGGTAAATGCATGACTAAAGTAATTTTTAATATCTCGTGTGACATATTTGGTAATCGTGTCATTAAAATAATTTTTTAATGATTCGCACTTATTTCAGTTGGCTAATTGAACGTAAATCGTAGTGGGCTAGAACATACCTGCATGCTCTCGCTCCATCCACACCTCACTTACCTAGTGAATTAGAAGTGGGTTACGTGTCCTCGCTCCATCCAGAATTAAAAATGTTACTTAAACCCCTCTTACACCAACATCAACTCCTATATAAACATCGATGATGCTCCGCGATCCCTTTAACACCAATAAAATATTTTAAAAAAAATCATATTTTTTACAAATGAAATTTGATGTAAATTACACTAATTATTTAATCAGTAACTAATCGATCATTATATTAGCAACTAATAGATTATTCGGTATTTAAAATGTTCGATATATCGATTAATCGAACAATCGATTATCAGCTTCATCCACATGTAATTCTAATGAAGTGAGCCAGAAGTGGGTCGCTCGCCCTACTAACGATTACTGTTTTCACCTTTTCTGCAAATATATTTAGTTTCGAACCACTTCTAGCTTCATCCATATTTTGTCCCCAAAAATTAAATAATTAGCATTTGCGGAGACAGGCTTGATAGAGAATATAAGGTAAATACACAGATTTAATACCAAAACAAGTAGTTAGAACTTCTATAGTGAAAACTACGCCTACATTCATAACATAATGTATTACGAACCAATAGAAACATTTGTCTCATACTTAATCTCGATCTCTTAATTGGAACAAAGATCGACGAATCGGAGATCCAGAATCGAGCAATTTTGTTGGTGCAACACTTTCGCAGTGGAACCAAGATCAAACTGAATCCTGGTTCGGAACTAGGATCATGCGATATCGGGTCGGGGAAGATGTTGATGCAAGCGGGCATTAGTACTTAATCACATTGCGGAAGATCCAATATTGGTCGGGTTGCGATCTGGCAAAGTGGTCTCGAAACGCTGATTGGCGAACGACGTTCCACCATATTGTTGGCCGTCAAGGCCGTTTTGTTGGCGCGTACAGGTAGAGTTCACGATACAAGCCACCGTTTGGCTTCTGTATTCTTAAATACTCTGAGGTACCACCAATGTCTTCGAAGTAAGCGATGCGAGGGACACAACTTTCAACTTGTTCCTGCGATGCTTTTTATGTGAGGTTAGGCTGTTCGCCCTAAAGTGAGCACTTTTGAAATAAACCTTTAAAAAAAATATCACTGCCCTACACTATATACTTATTATAGTGCACATTGACATGCAGACCATAGGCTGTTAACTGTAAAGTGAACACTTCTGAGGCCCTAGTTACTAGTTTACAATCAGCCATCTTGTATCCTTCTACCACTCTCTAAAATAAATTTTGCCGTGTAAGTAATAAAAAAAGTGTATATATTTCACCGGATTCGAATGTTAACATCTAAAGCCACAATTAAATATATTTATTAGCTATTTTTCCATGTGAGAGGGCTTCATCAAGTGCTCACTTTACCGCGAATAGCCTATACCAGTTATGTTCGCAGTGAAGAAATTTAAATAGTCTTAATATTCGGTGTTGTATTGCAAGAGTAGTTTTAAATGCATACCAATGAAACTAGTGTGTCTTGTTTTATTCATATTATAGTAAGAATTGCATATAAATAACACATGTCTAACATTCCCACTTTTTCATTTGAATGGCGCATGAATAAATTGATTGAGACCATGGCAATGCTATATATAAATATGGTAGAGGGATAAAATGTAATCAAAGAAGATTTAGCGTGAAAAATTTGAATAGAATGGAAATTTTCCTCGGGGCCAAGGCCCCGGGGCATCGGAGCGCCGGAACCGACCGGCCGTAATCTTGAATTTCCTTTTTCCCCTCAACATTTCCCTTCTACCCTCAAAATTGACTAAAATTCCCTAAAAAGTTCCTTTTCACCCTAAAATTTTCCCATTTTCAGTAAAAATTTCCCTTCTTTCCCTAAAAAAAATACCCGTTTTTCCGAAGCACGTGACCAGGATTTGTGACCCATATGACCGGGATTTGTGACCCTGGGTCAGGAGAGCAGGACTCAGTACCCACGAATAATAAAGATAGCTTGTTGATAAACTCTCTGTAGTAACATTCCGTCCGCTTTGAGGAATTGCTATGAATCGATGCACACCTCGCTTGAGTATGCCTGTCTCAGTAAACAACAAACTTAGTTCGGCAGTAATGCCAACATCGCCCCCCAGGGAAACAAGCAAGGAACATGTTTACAGTCCACGAGTCTACGAGCTTATGTGTGTGTCAACGTTGGTTTTGAAATTCCACTTCAGTTATTATGTGCGACTACGATGTTCCTACTCCGTGCACGGGAATTATTACAGGGTGTTGTAAACTTTGATGACTAAGGATTCTTAAGTACTAGTTTACTATTGATATGAACTACTATAGATACGATAGTAAAAATTATTTACACTTCCTAACGCGTTATTTGCAGTGCGTCTATATTTAAATTCTCCATAGACGCTTGGCATTCTGACGCTATTATGACTTCTTCAGAGTGGACAGAGACAAAATGGAATACAACATAGTACAAAAATAACTGAACGATTCTGAAAATTAAGTAAAGCGGCGGTGATCTCTATATTTACATAATACGGATCTACCCTATATTTCCTGGATCATCGGGTGTCGGGAAGAAAAAAATTGCTGACGTAATAAGGTTACCAATGCCACTTACAGGCTGTGCACTGTTAACTCACTGCTTCTGAAACCAACCATTGAAAAATGTCACTGCCCCTACCTACATTTGCATTGATATGCACGCTGACCGGCGTGCACACAGTAAAGTTGGCATCGGTGGAGAGATATAGTTCCATCACTTAATGTTGATTAAATAGTGTTTAGTAAACATCTGGGAGTCATGAAATGATTTATTCTGCTTTCTGTTTATTTATAATAAATAAAAGTGTCACAATTATAAAAAGTGTAAGACGTATATTTTTCCGATAGTTCCATAGTTTCAATTAACCGACGCATGAATAAAGCGACCATGCCCATGGCTGTGTTACTTTTACACATGGTGGAATAATACACCATGCGAATACAGGCAGATCTTAAGCAGTGATTTCAAAAGCGCCCAGTTCGCCGTGGCCAGTTAATAACCTCTCTATAGTCTATTAGCGGTTCCTTCACACTTTTAAAATCAAACCTTAGAAATATCACCCCAGGTATGCAGTGTTTAGTTGCTTTCTAAATATGCCATGTATGACGAGTGTTTTATACCTCTGTTTACATAAAAAATTTTCTTATTTTTCGTTAAATTGAAGTTCGACCAATAGTTTACTTGTAAAATATAATGTTTTATTTGTAATAAATGTGAATAAAAACAGCGAGGAAACATACGTTTGGTAGCGCCTAGTAATAAATAACTCTCGTGCAAAATATTATTATAACAGAGTGCGCACGAATTGGTGCGTGTAATTTCTAGACTTATTTAAGTTTAGTTTGCACGAGGCGGAGGAATATCCTGGAAGAATAACTCGAGCAGGCCTCCAGAAATGTTGGCGTAGTAACCACAAGTGCCTGGAACAGTGCGCGGGGTGTTGTTGCAGCCGCAGGAGCCCTCGGCTGGTGTTCCGGGACCCGGACGTGCCAGGCACGCTGCACGCGTCCTCGCAGCTGCACGGCAACCTGCAGGACCTCCTGGACGAGGACCCCAGAGGCATAGCAGGACCTCCCTCTAGGCGCCCCAACCCCACGCGGCTCTCCGTCTCTTTCTCACGGCCCGGCGAGACGAAACTGAAGGTTTGCCCATTCTCTACCTGGCTCTGACCCGCTGTCACCTTGTCCACGACCGTGGACACGGTGCAAATTTATGATACTTATTAAAGGCTGTTCACGATAATTTGAGCATTTTAGAAATGAACCTTAGAAAAAAGTCACTGTCCCTGCATGCATATATTTTAATAGGCGCACAGAGCGACATTCACCCACTAAAGTTGGTAACGATGGTTGGAAAGTAGTTCCATATCCCAACGTCGAATAAAAAGTGTTAGGTGACCATTTATAATAACTGGAAATTATTTCTTTAACGTTCTGTTTTTTTTTTTTAAATTCAACAATGAGGTGTACAAATTAGCGGATTTGTAAAGTATATACTTTCTAATAATTTCAGCATTTAATTTGATCGACGCATTAGTAAAGTAACGAGGCCCATGGTAATGTTTATTTTACATACGTGTACACAAGTAGATCTTATGCAGGGATTTCAAAAGTACTCATTTTACCGTGAACAGCCTATACCTGTATTTTACACAGGAAGTATCAGTACCCAGTCTTCCTTGTGGCTATAGGCTGTTCACGGTAAAATGAGCACTTTTTAAAGCCCTGCTCAAGATCTACTTGCATGCACATCGTGTCTTCTTCCTCCCTATGTAAAATTAACATGAAAATTGACCTCATCACTTTATTCATGTGTCGGTCAAGTGAAGCTGTGAAATTATTACAAAAGTAAATATTTTTCAAATATGTTCATTCTTATTTTTCGGTGCATGAAAAAAAAAAAAAAAACAAATGAAAAGAAATAATTTTAGTTATAACTAATGGTTACGTGGCATTTTTTATTCGACGTTAAGATATGGAACTATTTCCCAATCTTCGTTGCCAACTCTACTGGGTGCATGTCACTCAGTTCTCCTGTTAAAATATATCCAGGCAGGGACAGTGACTTTTTTCTAAGGTTGATTTCAAAAGTGCTCACTTCATCGTGAACAGCCTTTAATCCGATTTCTGGAATTTTATGCACCTATTATGACAAGAATTTTTAAGGGGAATACCTAGTAAAAATTCTTAATGCCTCAAATTTGCGTTTGGCAGTAAATGAGTGAAGAGTGAGTAAAGATATGTGGGTGGCTCTCAACATCGGGGTCTTGCAATCCGATGAGGGCGAAGCGAGGCGAGTATGGAGAAGCGCCGGAATGCTAGGGCGGGGGAAACGGCAGGTCCCGGAGAAAACCCGCCGACCAACGGCATCTTCGGGCACGATTCCCACATTCGAAAATCCGGTGCACCCCCGGCCGGGAATCGAACCCGGTTTACACTTGTGGGAGGCGAGCAGTCTAACCACTACACACTGCAGCCTACACATCACACCAGTTCATATCATGATAGAAGGACTTAACGTAGAGCGGTAAAAATTATGAGGCATATTAAAAAATTATTAGGTGCTTTTGAGTAATTTCGGCGGTAAACTAACTGCTCAGCGTTTTCATAACAGTGGAAGTGGAGAAGATATAGACCACCTCTGTTCACTGTTATGGTGATACGGATTTTGGAAAAATTCCACCACCCCGCAAATTCGTGCAGTTGGATAAAATAGTTCTCTTCAATTAATTATTTTAACTGTAACAATAGGAAATGATAGCATAAACTAGAGCAGCCGTTCTATTATGTTCTCTCATATATATTTAGTGCGCCTCTTATACTTAAAATCGTCCCAACTAAATCTCAGCTAGTGACATGGGCTCGTAAAAAAAAAAAGTCCCAGAGTAGAAACGGATGGATGAAAATTAAAAATGCACTGTACAACATTTACAGATCTTCGTGTTGAAAGAAAAATCAACCCGGAATAAACTCTTCCATAATATAACATTTCACTTCTTTTAACATCCAGTAACCGAACACAGAATTAAAATGACATAAAACTAAGGATCACATACTGCACGACCATCGAGTAAGGTTACTAACTAGGCCTGGCCTCTATAGGCCAGTGAAGTGTGCACTTTTGAAAGACCTCTCATTTTGAACATTACTTTAATAAATATATTCTAGCCTTAGACTAACTTCCGATTGTGGTGGAATATACACACTGTGTTCATTACTTACATGGCCATATTTATTTTAAAAGGTGGTTAAAGGATAAGAAATGGCTGAAAGAAAAATAACTAGGTCTTCAAAAGTTCTCGCTTTACTGTGAACCGCCTATAGATGCCAATACTGCCTCACAAAAATTAATAGAATTTCTAATCACGGAAGAAATAGTCCATAAACAGCACGAAGTGCAATTTTCTTACAGAAGTTAATGGTTTGGCTATATTGTGGCGAGTTTCCAGGGAGGACAAAGTTCTTCGATATCATTTTTATCTTACTTCTGAAGGAAGTCTCTCTGGTACACATAAAGCACTCAGTGAGGACATCCGACTTTTATAGTTTTCGACAATTCCGGATACTTATTTTCAAAATGGCGTCGATATAAATATTTTGTGTGCAATACCATATCTTGGGAACAAACTCAAACTATATTAACTAAATGTTGTATTTGTCCGCCATTTTGGATGAAATAAATATTTTATGTAATATTTCGAGAAAAAAAAATTAACCGATTCCTACCAAATTTGGTCAGCAGGTAGTACTATGGGCGGTGATGAGAATGGGCATGTCTTAAGTGGGATGGACACTTATTTTCGAAATGGCAGCCAAACAGATATTTTACATTTGTATGCTATAGCTTCTAAACACGTAATAAATTTCAACTTCCGTTTTCTGCTAGCAGTATTCATTAGAACCATACCAATTTATATACACGAAGTCTCTTTTGTGCGCCATTTTGTAAAATAGTGGCACATGGAGAAATAAAGTTTTTTTTTTCATATCTCGGGAAACAATATACCGATTCTTACATTTCACAGTCTAGTAGTACTACGATAGGTCACGAGAATTTCTGTGTTTTAGATAAGTGAAATATTTTAGACATACGCCATTGCTTCACTACGTCGTCATAGAAACTGAAGTCTGAGACACGAAACAAACGCGGAAAAACGAGCCAAGAGTATCTGTAGCGGAAATATATAAATAAAACGAATAACAAACGGATAATAAATCTCACAAGGAATTTCGTCAGATAAATAACAAAGTAGAGAAAAAAAAAAACAAAAAAAAAAATTACGGAATGAATTATCATACGAAATAATTTAAAAAAGTAAGACAAAAACAACCCATATTAAAACAGCACCGATGATCACAGATACGAAGACAAACCAACATCGTGTCTTCCAGTCTTGTGCGAAACTCTGTCTTCACCTCAGTGTTCGTCGGTGCTTTATTATTTTGGGTTGTCTTAAAAAATTTTTTTTGAGTTTTTTCGTTTAGTAATTTAGGTTTTTTTTTTTTTTTTTTTTCGTATTCTGTTTTATTATTTATCTGGAAAAAAAATCCTTGTGGGGTTTATTATACGTTTTATTTATATATTTCGATTACAGCTACTGTCGGCTCGTTTTCCCGTGTTTGTTTCGTGCCTCGGACTTCATTTTCTGTGACGACATAGTGAAGCAATGGCGTGTGTTCAAAATATTTCACTTAAACATACACTCACATTGCAAGAATCCTTCGAACAACTTGTCTGTTTTAAGTGTGACAGGTACATGTTATAGTATATTCACGGTTACTTCAGCATTTTATGAAGCCCTGCTAATGTTCTACTTTCAGGATATTCCTCCGCTTCGAGTAAACTAAGCTTAACAAGTCTGGAGAATTTCACCAGAGGGACAACGCACCACATCCGTGCGCTCTCAGTTGTAATGATATTTTGTATAAGAACTGTTTCTCACTAGACGTTACCAACATACCTATTTTCTCCCTGTTTATTTATTGCAATTATTTATCAACGAAGCATTATAATTTATATAGAATATATTAATAACATTTCAATTTAACCGGGAAAAAAAGTAACTTCTATGAACACAAATATAAAACGCTTGTGATACAGGGCTTATTTAGGAAATTAAACACGTCATACATGGGGAGATTTTTCAAAGGTTTGATTCAAAAAGGCATAAGAAACCGTGAATGGACTATAGCCTACTTTCCGAAGGAAAGAAAGGCTTATGAAATCACTTTCCTGTCTGCGTGCCTGTGTGTGTATGTGTCCCCCCTACCCCCACCCCTCTCCACGCCCACTAAATTTTTGAACACGTTAATATAATTTCACCAAACTCGGTACATACATAGAATCAAGTAAGGACACCTGACTTTTATAATTTCGACCACACTGGCCACTTACTTTCGAAATGGCGGCCATTTTAAATTTTAGGGCGATATGTTATATCTCGGAAACCATTCAACCTATTTAAACCAGATTTTGTATGCAGACTGCATTCAATTCAGGGGTGAATATTGTTGTTGCTAGTCAGCCATTTTGGAATATAGCACCCCCATGAATGAAACAAGAAGTTACTGAAAACTAATGAGCCTATTTTCCTCTAAATGGGTGAAAATAAATTCTAGTGAATTTCTTAAAAGCTTAGATGGTAGGTAAGCGTTGACGTCTCATCGACAGCAATGTCATTATATATATAACCAGAAACATGCGAAACAGCACTAAGACAATTAAAATACACGAGTGACTTTCCCAGCATTCGAATTCAGAAAAACTTGAAAGCCAGTTTGTAATCGGTGGTAGGATTCGCAGTATCAACTTCGGATGTAATCAGTCGAAATTTTTTAATGATAAGGCTCACTAACTTGAAATATTTACACGGCCTTCATTTTTTTAAATTAGTGTCTGAGCCACTAAAAACGCATAACTTTACATGGCCTACCATAATGCTTCTTGTGACGAAAATTCGGTGGAAATCGGTTAATTGGTACCCGAGATAAGGTATAAAAACCTTAGTTTCTTAATCGATGCTATCTTATAATACAGCCAAAAATGTTCTTTATGCTACGCGTTTAATAGATACTGTCAGCATAAAAATATACCAATTTATTTCAAATTTGGCCCAAAAGTTGTGCTGTGATATTCCATATTAATCTATATGTTTTAGACATGTGTCTTATTTTCTGAATGACAACTTCACAAACATTTTAACATAGTATGCTATATATACCAAACTATGTAACAGATGTAAATTTAACTTTGCATATTATACCTATGATAATCATGGAACGTATACATCAACATTTTGTCCTCCATTTATGAAGATCGTCACATGAACAATGGAGGTTTATGCCATATCTCGAGGATCAATAAAACCGATTCATACTAAAATTTCACGCAAGTATTGCCATAGTAGGGTATGTAAATTAACATGTGTTATGTACGAAATATACGTTTTAATGGGGTTTGTATAAATAATTTAAATTAATTTGTTATATCTAAGATACGTTTCAACAAAATACATCCAAATTGTGTATATTAACAGTATTAATTGGAAGCATCATTTATGCAAACAGAAATCTTCTTTTGCCGAATTTTTTTGCAAATTAGTGCCAGGTGAGTAAAATGAACATTTTGCCATATTTCCGGAATAATGCAATTAACTTCCAAGAAATTTCGCACACCTATAGAAGGTCATGTAAAGTAACATGTTTGAAATGGGGTCGGACACTGATTTACAAAATTTGTTCCATATAAATATTTTGATATGTTTGGCATATCTATTTAACGATTTAACATTCTACTAAACTTTTTATGCTGTCAGTATCTATTAGCTGCACAGTATAAAGGAAATTTTTAGGCAGTTTTATAAGATAGCACCGATTAAGAAAATAATGTTTTTATGCCTTATCTCGGGTACAAATTAACCGATTTCCACCAAATTTTCCACACAAGAAGTATTACGGCAGGCCAAGTAAACGTGTGTATTTTTTTTGATGGCTAAGACACTTATTTTAAAAACTAAGGCCGTGTAAATATTGCAGGTTAGTGTGGCCTATCATTCAAATCATTAGACTGACTACATCCCAAGTTGATGCTCTGAATCCTACCTCCGTGATGCAGTTGATTGCAAACTAGCTTAATTTTACGAGTTCTTGTGAATTCGAATGCTGGGTAAGTCACTGTTTATTTTAATCGTCTTGGTACTGTTTCACGTGTTTATTCATATTTTCTGGTACGCCAGATACACAAATGCCTATTAGGAAGTGACTAGTAAGGGATGGTTCAACTCTAGCAAAAGAAAATATAATAAAGAATACCCTATCTATTCTGGTCCACAAACTAAAATTATTATAAAACAACTCATACAAATAGTGAAGACTAGTTCCAAAATACTCTCGTAGAAAAATTCGAAGCCGGTATCTTATAATACGTCAAAGAAATAAACATATGACATCCGTGATGCCACCAAAATTTGGTGAAATTTGTAATTTGGCTTCAGGGATGTGGATTCCACATTTAATTTTCGTAAGGGTTAAATTTTAATAAACGAATTTACAGAACTGATTAAAGCGATAAAATGTTGGCATCTCAACCTTGAAAAATTATGTGTGTACAGGAGTATTGACAACGCCCAGTTGAATTTTCTTGTGATTTACAAGTTGTAAACTGTACCAAGCTATGTAGGTGTACACTCTCTCCAAGTTTGGCAGGAGGAAGAAATTTAGTTTTAAATATATTCCTAATTATAGTTATTAAAACGACTTTAGCTCATGTTGTACTATTAGTTTTTATAAAAATGGTTATATTTTCGGCAACACGTCAAATTTTTTAGGAAGCGCGGATTAAGTATCAAGAAATCACAACTTTTTTGTAGATTGTAGCTATTACCCGACTGTTAAATTGCTTAGTAATCGATAGAGACCTGCAAAATCCGTGTTGTTATTTGAACATATGTTAAACTTAAAACACTTTTTCTTTGCAATACGTGTGTCATTGGACAATTTATTATTGGACACGCCCGAGGTAACTCTGCGCAGATAAATGAACACTTCACAATTATGTGCCCCAATCATGTGCAGTTCACTCAGAAAGGGCGTGACTTAACATTTATGTAGCCACCAATGGAGAAATGACGCCGGCTCGAGTATATCTAATACTATGACATTTAGCTTGATGTCAAAAAACATCGCGAATTTTGCAGGCCCCTAATAATTGCTTTCATAGCAACGTAGCTTTCTAATAAGGGGATGAGGGGTCATACTCGTGCAAACATACGCGCGGACACACACATATGGGCTAGAAGCTCGTGCATGATGATTCTCCCGAGGAAAGTGAAGCGAAAAGTGAAACACGAGAGATTGAGGCACCTTCCCGACGACCTTTCCCATCATGAGGCGAGACTTCTAAACCGCGCCGAAATGCCACATATCAACACACGCTTTCAGCGATGGTGAGTCAACACGACGAGGCGAGGAAGTTTGTGAAAGTGCTCGTTCGCTCCCGGGGGAACTTAGCATTTCCCAGCGGCGGGGAGCGAACAGCCGGCGAGACTGCGCATGCCCTGATGCTGGTGCGGATATCCGAGGTCGTAATGGCCGCTCACGACCGGTTCAAATTGCAGGTTACCGCGCGCTTTCAAAGGACGAGAGTGAATACGAAAGGTTTCTTTTCCAAACATAGCTACACTCGGAGAAATGCTTGTTTAAGGGGCTTCCCTAGCAAAATATATTTCGAAATCCTTTAAGAGTGGGATGGACGCCGCGTTCTTTTTTTAATAGCTGTTTGTGCGATTACGCGCATCTCGGTAAATAAATATTCTGCAAACAAGACTTTTTGTCAGAAAAGATTAAAAGCAATTATATATGCCCCTATTTTTGTTTACTTTTTTCATATTAAGTGCATTCCTGGAGAAAAAAAAATTCGTGAAAATTGCCAAATATCGCATTTTTAAAGCTTTCCTGTGCAGTTTTCTTAAGAGACAAGAGAAAAGTACAAATATACGGGCCTAGTAAAAGTAGACTATGCACGGAAACGTTTTCTGTGAAATCGTTGTTTGCCCCTAAACGCGTATCTCTGTAAATTAAAGATCTGAAAATACAAATATTTGTCAGAAAAGATAAAAAAATTATTGTTTATGTCCCTATCTTTTAACTTTTATTGTATTAACTGTATTAATGGAGAAAAAAATAATGAAAATTGGACAAATATAGCATTTTTAAAGCTTGCCTATGGAGTTTCAGTTTCCTTAAGCGGCAACAGAAAAACACAACGATACGGGCGTAGTCAAATCTGTGGTCTTTCATCGCGTGTAATAAAACTCCACTAATGCATATCTAGTTTGCACAGCACAGCGTTACGACGGAAACACTGCACGCCTTGCGCGTAGGAGCGATGAGGCGCTAGGCGTGCGTGTTAGTGTCGTCCGTATCGCTCCTTCGCTTTTTGACATTGGTCGGTGGGTCGGGGGGTGTCATCCGACACTTAAGGGCACGATCGACCCTAAGGATAGTAACGCGACGGCGATGGAACATAGCACAAACAAGCTTTGCGTGTGTTATGTTACCTCGCAAATTAAGTGGCGGCTGTAGGGTTTTAATACAGCAAGCTGTAGTTTCAAATACTGTTTTAAATAAAAATAAATATCGTGTAATTATAGCGAATTTTTCTAACTCTGACACTTTCCAACGACCACATTTATTATTCAAATAACCAAATTTATTTTTCGGCAAAAAAATTATCGACTTTCATTTTCGTCCTGACAAAAAATATTCACATTAAATTATTCCATATTTTTTTTTAAAACTAGAATTTACACGACTGCTTGCAATGAGTCTCATATGCAATCTTAGGGAGGCAGCGGCAGCTTAATAGACAGTATATATTTGTATCTATCCATATATATATATATTCAGTTGAAATTACGAAATTTTTTTACGGACAGATTTTGCTGGCCAAACACATACGTTTTTTCAGCTAAAGTGCTTATATCGTCAGACCAACAAAATCTTTTTTGTTGCTATTTATGTTTCGTTTACTCAACTAATTACGTAGTTGCTTCACTATGCTCGAACAAGTATTTTCTTATTGCGTGGGAAAAAAAAAAAAAACCTTTATCTCAGAGTACAGAGTCTGTTCCGCCGAGTCTGTGGGCAGGCGAGCACGGAATCGGCGTGTAGAGTTCCCGTCGAGCAGAAACTCTTCTGGGGATTGGAAGGACGACCGAGCGAAACTTTCTCCGTCCACTCGCTGACGAGAAATTCCGCCGGACGCGAGTTGAAATCGCTTCGTTCTTTCCGAGAGATTTTCCCGACGACATGGCGATTTGAGAAGCCGAGTGTTAGATCTATCTAAGGTAAGTTCGTACCAGGTAAGACGGATTAACTCTATAATTCAACGATTTTATTCAGCAGAATTATTTTAACTGAATCTTCAGTTATCGGCTGTTCACGGTAAATTGAGCACTTTCGAAAGCCCTGCTTAAGATCTACTTGTATGCACGTTGTGTATTATTCCGCCTTATGTAAAATTAACATTGCCGAGGGCCTCATCACTTTGTTCATGCGTCGATCAATTGAAACTGTAAAATTATACGAAAGTAAATATTTTATAAATGTGCTCATTTTTATACACTTATGCATTAAAAAACAGAAACCGAATGAAATAATTTAAGTTATCACAAATAATTACATAACACTTTTTATTCGACGTTAAGTTATAGAACTTCTTTCTCTCCATCGTTACCAACTTTACTGGGCTCATGTCATTCAGTGCGCCCGTTAAAAATATATGCATATATACATTCATTTTAGATTTTTTGGATTTCTTTAAATTTTGGGGTCAAAGGTTAGGGTCACGGGTCAAAGGTCAACGCTCATGGGCCACTGGCTTCCAATATGGCAGATGATATTATCACAACATAGCAGCCGGATGGCTCCTGCACTCCTGCTATTCGTGCCCTTGCCTCAGAACACAGCAAATTCTACTACTTATTTACTTTTCAAGAATATATTTTGTGTACTTTATTTTGCATACATGTTATCCTTGCTACAATATGGACGAGGATTTTTTGTCAGTATACAGCTGGCCACACGATCTGGCAGAGAATATGATGACATAGCATTCAATTTAATAAACGTACAAGGCAATCATAAAAATTGTTCTATAACCACTAACCAAGAATGGAAATGTCTTAATTGTCTTGAAGTTTTAAATTTAAAACTACAATTTTATCGTAAATATTTGGGCTTTTTAAACACCCATAAACTCAACACGAGCGCTATCGCAAAACAGTTGCAGATCACTGGTTATTTTGTTCACTGAATTTAACTAATGGAATGGCGATTTTTTCTGAGCCCCAATGAATTATAGAACTCTGAATCATTGTTTACCAGTTTATTTGAATAATTCACTATTTGGTAGTAGCATATTAACTAACACTGAGCAACAAATATTTGAATTAATGATTCTAACTTATTTAGGTTTAGAGCGAACAAAATATTTGGCGCCAGATACAAGTACTGCCCCACAAACTCATGCGAAGACCTCACAATTGAGTGAAGTTTTATGTATACACTTACAGACTGATGAGTGGTGAATTTCCGATATTATATATGGGGGAAAATAATAAATTAACTATTAAAGGAATTTTAACCAAAAAATATACATTTAAGTGTAATGCCAATCGTAACGTAAATTCAGGAAATGAATGATACGCTTTTAGCATGCTAAAACGTGATTATTGTGCTTGAGGGAAGGATGTTGAAGCAACATTTTACATCAGTGCAGTTCCCAAATATTTTCTTATAGGACCTTTACCTATAACAGTACCATGATTTTTTTTTTTGCGCTTTTAAAAAGCGAGCCAACTACAACGACAACGTTTTCCTGGAAATTATGTCAGCTCAGACTAGCAAGAAAATGGAGAGAAACCTATCAGTGGTGCAGTGCAGTATCATGAGAAATTCGACATTCAAAACAACAAACAAATTCTTCGGGAAATGTAACACGAAATGTGTTCGCCAAAACAATGCCACTCCAAAGACTCAGACCGCACAAAGCAGAAACTTGTTAAAAACTTTTGCAATTTAAAAAAATTTCCTACAATTCTCTGTACACCAAAACACAGCAGCAGTTGTTTAAAGGGGTGATGACTAAGCAATATCCATTTTACTAAAATACCTATTTTCGTTGTTTTGTCTGATGAAATTTCTCGAGTTATGAAGGATACGTATTTCACGTGGCAGCGAATCACCCGAATACGTTGTCGCAAGATATGTACCGCGTGTGCTTCTGTCACACCTCGGTTCTCATAATATTAAGTGTCTTGTGGTGTACGCGACGTGAATCATCTCGTGCCCACAAAAACAACCAAATTCGGGTTCTTGTTGTGAAGAACACCTTGTGTCGCATCCTGGTGAAATTATTTTCCGACAACTGAATATCAAATAATTTCAGACAAATCAAGCATTCTGAGTAATTCTTCATCATTCCGTGTTTTGATATTAAAAACTTCTTCGCCTGCCAATTAAATGCATGTTTTAAATAATTTATGGAACACTTCAGTTTCACAGTGACAGAGGAATAGAGGATGAAGATGTTACTGTTTACTCGCACGACGCTTCCAGTCATGAATAACAATATATTTTCGAAGCACTATTACAAATTGACGGACAATGATTCGAGCCCCTAAAAGCAAAATGTTTGTTACCTGAAGCGTCTCAACGAAGACATTGTATATGACCTAAATTGTGCATTACACAAAGATGATACTTATTCAATGAGTAATGACGGATCAATAATCTGGAGTTAAACAATGAAACGCTCGCAATTTCCACGGGAAATCAAACAAGCAAGAAGTTAAGTTGCACAGTTATTTATTTCTGTATTTCGAAATTGAAGGGGACCTCATGATTATAGTGTTCATTGATTCACTTGGCCAGACACGGCGGTGCTAAGAAATGTTTGAGTCATGTCGGGTTATGAACTTAAAACGTGGCCATATTGTTTCCTCTTCATATGAATGGCACAAGTCATCACGGCCACTCACATATTACCCTCGAGAAATCATAAAAGACCACGTCGTTGCACTCCATGGATTTATAACGTTGCGGTGCTCCACTCTATAAACTTCCCATTTTAGTAAAGGCAATATCACATGCCAGCTCTGGTCGTTTTTGCTGTGATCTAGGACAGACAGTTTATCACATTCCATGGCACGTGTTTTATGTCATAAAATGACTTACGGAGCTGTGGTCTTAATCGTGTGCACAAAGTATTTGAAGACAATAGACACTCGAGTGTCTTAAAAGATTAGCAATATTAATGCTACCTTTCCTTAAGACCTTAACTTACATATTAATTTTTCAGTTCAGGCGTTGCAAAAGAGGAACTCTATGGTATGAATAGCAAATACAAAATAGTTATAACAACTTATTATTTGGAACCTATCGAGAGGTTTTCAATATATTCATGACACGAGAAGAAACGAATTACAAATTATTTGGTGTGTCAGCAGCCACCGTTACACAGTAAAAAATATTTGTAACTTTTACTGAGAATTTGTTTGTAATTTTACAAATGCTTGTAACAGTAAAAAGGTTTCTCTTGTAAAACTACTCGTTTGTAAAACTATAAGGGCCGTGTTTGTAACAGACCTTAGGAAATGTTCGTACTATACTGAGCCGTATCCACAAGCTTCAGCAAAGTGGTGGACACTCAACCACGTAAAACCGTATATAGCTGTTTGCGAGTGCAAAAAGAAATGTATTGCAAGTTTTAATAACGCAAAACACTTAAAACAACTCAAGTAATCATTATGAAACGACAATCTGAATAAAACGTGACCATAGTACTCATTAACTCTTAATGCTTCCTAGTTACACAGAATATCTTAAATCGACTGTCAATGCCTAGTTGTTAAGAGCCGTCCAAATCCCTCAACTCAACAACATAACTCTTAAAGTGAAATAAATGTAGTTTTCATAATCAAATAACTTCCTTAATATTTTGTTGGAACTTGAATTTATATTTAAAATAAAAATAAGCGTTGGGTTCGTAAGTCAAGTTGATCTTGTGGTTAAGGGTGTACGCCTTAGTCCCCATTTTGGCAATGTGTATTTTATTTTTCGTAAATTATGTTTAGAAACATTTTTTAAAGTTATTATCTGTTATTAATTCATCACATTTGTTTTCTAGAAGACAAAAATAATCTTATGTAAGCCTACACTTATCAATAATGTAAGTTATAATAAAAGGCTATCATTTGTAATATTGTAAATATATGTTTTGCAGATTTTACAAGAAATCTGTTTGTAGTTTTACAAAGGATTTTCTTGGCAACTGGGTTTCCAAGGATTTTTCTTGTTAAAGTGGAAGAAACAATTTTTTAGTGTGTAGTGTTGCCCAGGGAAAGGCAATGTTTGTATTGATACTACCTTCTGGTCCTATAAAGCACCGACCATAATTTTACTTAATCTGCATCATGTCAGATGTGAACGAGTATACCCTAGATATATTTTAATGGACTGGCACATGAATAAAACTAGAATATCTTGAAATAATTAAAGCTCAACATCAGCCTTTCTCGGAAACGGTCAGTTGAGTACTTGGTGCGCGGTTGTACCGACTTCCACTTTTGAAATAGCTAAACACGTTTCAACGTCCGAAAACACAAAGAAAATACATCAGAGCTCTCTTTTCATCGCACTGAAGCCAATGTCCTGCTGTGTGCCGTGCGAGCAAAATAACCTTAATGTGCAACTTACCCTTACACTGACTTATCGGGTAAAATGCATTTCCTCTCAAATTTCCGCTTTTAAAAATACTGGTTTGTTACGTCATACGTCTTATATGTCTAGGTATAATACAAGTAAACATTCCAGCCACATTTGTTAACCATTTTAGAAACTAATTTTATATTAACGTATGGAAGTTAACTTTATGACTCAACAGTTAACTGTATGTATGATTTTATTATATATATATATATCTTCACAATTTCAAGGGACTCGATGTAAAATGTGTGTTACTATACGTCAGCAGTAATAAAGTCACGGCAAAGTGTACACGTTGTAGACGAAATCTATATATAGGCTGTTCACGGTAAAGTGAGCACTTTTGAGGCCCTAGTTACGTTTTTTTATTTCAGCCATTTTTATCCTTTAAAATAAATATCGCCATGTAAGTAATAAACAGTGTGTATATTTCACCGAAATCGGAAGTTAACGTCTAAGGCCGGAATAAAACATGTTTATTGACTACTATTCCAAATAAGAAGGCTATCAAAAGTGATCACATTACCGTGAATATCCTACAGTAAGGTTTTGCGCTTTAGAATACAATTTCGACTCTGCGTGGATACAATTGATGGTTTTCAAGTATTGTATGAAAAGCATAACCCCATAAATATCTACGACAGGAGTTATTTTTTGACGTGATCCATGAAAAAGTTTCCTTTATTCACGTAACAATGAACGACTATAACATTACGCGCTTTCTAACGTCAAGTAGACAAACCACAACCCACCGCCATATTCCCTTCTATAGCTTTCCACTCGCTACCACTTCTTCAGTCACCGCAGCGCACACTTTTCGATGCTTCTTATTTTTTTTTAATATGCTCCTTTTCATGTCAGGATTTCAGCTCAGAACGTGAAAGAAAAGAGAGAGTCTACCGGAACCAGAGTTCCAATGGTCTGTAACCTAGTAAGGCGTTCTTTTACTACTTCTGCTGCTCGGTCACGTGACCTGATGACGTCAGGAGGTAGGCCTAAGATCAGGCTCGACGAATCACGGCTGTGATGTTGCGGGCAGTGAGTGACACTCACGGGGCATTCAGACGACCACGTGCATGATAGGATACCGGTGTCTATAGGCTGTTCAGGGTAAAATGAGCACTTTTGAAAGCCCTGCTTAAGATCTGCTTGTATACAGGTTGTGTGCTCCTCCGCCGTATGTGAAATTAACATCGATATGGGCCTCATCACTTTATTCACGCGTCGGTCAAATGAAACTGTGAAATTATTAAGAAAGTAAATACTTTACAAGCCTGCTTATTTTTACACTTCGATGCACTGTAAAACATAACTTGAAAGAATTAATTTTAAGCTACCACAAATTGTTACCTAACATTTAGATATGGAACTACTTTCCATCCAACGTCATCAATTTTACTGGGCGAATGTCACTCAGTGCGCCCATTAAAATATATGCATGCAGGGGCAGGGATTTTTTTTCTTCAAATGTTCATTTCTAAAGTGCTCACTTTATCATGAACAGCCTTTAGTTGGGGATACGACCGTCGTGACTCGGGAATGTTCGTGAACACTCGGCGCTCCTCGTGGCCGGTGCATGCGCAGCTGCAATGTTCTGTTTTTTGTTACCAAGTCTAAATATGAGGTGAAGTCCATTCACGGTTACTTCCAAATTTCCTGAAGCTCTGCTAAATTTCTACTTTGATGATATTCCACCGTCTCTTGCAAAAAAAAAAGGCTTAACCAAGTATAGAAAATTACACCGAAGTGACAACGCACCGCATTCGTGAGCACTCTACGCAATATTATTTTTTATAAGGAACTATTTCTTACTACGCATTGTAAACACACGTATTTCCTCCCTCCTTTTAATATTAATTTCAATTAAATATTATAATTTATAAAAAGAATATAAACGGAAGTTCAATTTAATAAAAAAACGTTATTTTGTACGTTAACTCAAGTCTAAAACGCTTGTGATATGTCGCACATTTTTAGGAAGCAACCAAGCACGTCATACGTGGGCTGGTTTTTCAAAGGTTTGGTCCAAAAAATTGTGAAGAAACAGTGAGTATACTATAGATATATTTTTGTCTTCTGCGCATATCCTCAACTTTTACTCGCATATCGCCAGTAAAATTATCAAAGCCATACAGTAGAAAGAGACGAACGTGCTTGTTCATATTTTTATTTTCAACTGACCAAACCTCTTACACGAATAAAATACTTTGAACGAACTTCAATATACCCTGCTTGCATCAAAACTAGGTTAGAGTAAATGTGCAAATACATAGAATAGTTTGTAATGCCTCGCAAGAAGTTGTTCTCGCGCAAAATACCAATAAGCTGAGGGCCCACAAATGCTGCGCGTTGACCCGTCGATGCAGTTTTCTAGACTTACTTTGTTTTTAGCTTTGTTTGCATGAAGCGGGGGAACAGCTTGTAATTAGAACTTTGGCAGGATTTCCAAAGTTGGAAGTAACCACGAATTGACTACACCCGCCCCATCTGAGGTGAGCAAATAGCGCGTGGGAAAGCTGCTGGACGCATTCGCAAAGTGTTTCCACGGGGGGACGGCGAGGCAAGCACCTCTCGCGAGATGGAATTTCAGCTGCAAGGTTAGTGTTTGTATAGGCTGTTCACGGTAAAATGAGCACTTTTCAAAGCCCTGCTTAATATTTACTTGAATGCACGTTGTGTTTTCTTTCGCCTTATGTAAAATTGACATTGCCATGGGCCTCATCACTTTATCCGTGCGTCGGTAAAGTGAAACTGTAAGATTATTAGAAAAGGAAATACTTTACAAATATGCTAATTTTTTTACACTTCTGTGCATAAAAAAAAAAGAAAGCGAAAGAAATAATTTTAAGTTATCACAAATGGTTACCTAACACTTTTTATTCAACGTTAAGATGTAGAATTACTTTCCGTCCATCGTTACCAACTTTACTGGGCAAATGTCATTCAGTACGCCCATTAAAATATATGCATGCAGGGGCAGTGCATTTTGTATAAAGTTAATTTCTAAAGTTCTCACTTTATCGTGAAGAGCAGTAGGCTGTTGCGTAGCTCAGAAGGGACTTCGTAATAGCTCTTAGCACAGTACACTTCTTCATGCGACCACCTACCGTCTTCGCTCGTGCACTTACGTGACACTTACCGAGGTTATCTCCGGCGGTGTGTAGTAGACACTTTTGGGCGGCTCTTAACAGCGGAGTATTGAGCGGCGATGAGGGTCAAGAGAGGCTAGTATGGAGCAACGCCCGAATGCGAGGGTGGGTTGGAACGGGAGATCCCCGAGAAAACCCACCGGCCAGTGGCATCGTCTGGCGCGATTCCCTCGAAAGAAATTCTTCGGTGGGCCTGGGCCCTTTAGGCGACAACGTTCATGTAGCAAAGATGGCGTATGGGTCGATGGTTAGTGCCAAAGGCGTTTTTGAAAGTCAACACTAATTATTATATCCATTTTTGTTTACAAAGGTTTTTTAAAAAAAAAGGAAGCAGTGAAAGTTTCCATCTTCCATATTAGTTAAACTCACAAAGGAAACTCTTAATGTCGACACTAGTAACTACAGTTAAAACGTATTACTTTGACATAATTGCTTATATCCATATTTATTAAATTTTAAATTAACACAGTAATTGTGTAATTCCCCTGGAATATTATTAACTAAAGAAGGCCTCTTTGGCTACATGGTAAGGGGAAATTGCACCTTTTCAACCTTGCATATTATGTTGTGCTTGAATTTCGGTTCATTTGTATGTTAGATCGACGTTCGTTGCAGTGAAGATGAATTCTTCCACCTATAGTCCAATTGTCATTATACACCAACGATGGTGCGCTTATGAAATGAATACACCTCTCTTTAACTATATTTTACTTCAACTTTATTAAATCAAGTGGGAGGAACTGCCAGTGACATTAGACGAGCTATTACAGATGGGAGAAATAATCTTTCAGAGAATGGATGGCATTTGTTTGTTTAGTTGATACATACGTCGTCATAACTTGAAAAGCGGCCAAGTCAAAACTGCTCATTACCTGCCGTGTTTATTTGTATTGTTCACGTTTAGCATAACGAAACCCGTAGTGCAAATGGCAACATTGGCGGATTGGTATTGTCAGGTTGCGCGATAATTCGTATTGCACGCGTCGTATCGGTGTGCGATGCGATATGATATGATTTTATTCGACGCGAGTGTCGTTTCATATAATTGTACCTAGGCCGCAGAGGCCTGAAAAAGTCGCGAGTTCAGTGACCTGTAGGCTAGACTTAAAATTTTATATAAACTTATGCAGATATACACTGTTTATTGATTGCTTGGTGTGGCAGTACTAGGCGGTGATTGCGCCTACAATTTATTGCATGTTTGTTATCCAGGAGTTGTCAGACAACGTGTCGACCAATGAACGTACAGGTTTGTGAATTCCACCTTGTTTCGAAATGAATCCGCGAATCTTTCTGGTCTGTAAGGCATAATGGTGTGGTAGCACTACTGAGGCGGCATGTAACATTTCGATAACGGACAATGAATCATATTGTTTACTTTTTGGCGTAAATGGCCACAGAATAGTTAAAATACGGAATTTCCCAAACACAGTACTGTTTGCTTACAGCGGCGTGAAGCGTGTACAGTTGTAGGCAAGAACATGTGCTGCGTGCAACATTTTACCTGCCTCCGCCGGTGGATGTTCTGTCACTGGCCTTCCCTTGCCTTGGAAATCGTTTCATCTTCTCTCACAACTCGGGCATGCAGAATACTTAACACAGAAGTGAGATAGGCGGTTGTACCGCGAACTACGACCTCACACGACATCAAGATGGCCTAAGTGTCCAGCAGTATGAAGGGGCGCCGTTCAGTGATAAGCGGCTAGTAACTTACTCTTCAGCTGGCAGCCCTGCCAACAGGTATCATTTCGTAGCTCGGCCCAAGGCAGCGGGGCAGGACTGTGCCTTGGAGGGTTGATGGATGACACGGTCGTGCAAACCGTAAACGTGATGAAAGGTCCACAATTAAGGCGGTCGTCCACCTTGTAGCATATTTGAAAAAAGGGTCCTTTTCCCTCTTTATAAAAATTGTAAACTTGTCCTAAATATTATGACCTACGAAATGAAAACTAACTCCTAACGGCGACTGAATGGTACTTCCATGATATCGAGCGCGCTATAAACATCACTTTTGAGGCCTCACAAATCGTTAACATTTATAATTGTGTATTGTGTTAGACATTTTTAAAGTTACAAAAGATTTTTTATGAAAAACAAGGTAAACTCTAAAAAAGGCAATTTATAATGGAGAATAAAATCTGAAATTAGAAATGTGTAACTACTAAGATATAGGCGAGTTTAGATGAAAGAACAAATTTTTGTAACAAAATATAGTTATTCGACACTATCATTGTAAGTAAGATATGACATATTTTTTTAATCAACAGTTAGAGAACTAAATTCTAAGTTTAAGTATATTTACATATAAACATTAAATTAAAAATGCTTTGAAATTATTAAAAATTATCATCTAAAAATAGAAAGAGTTTAGTTTAATTTGTCATTTTGGACATAAAACTTTGGAAAGGCATCCCTGTCCTTTACTACATGTATTTGAAAGATTTAATGACTGCAATATTGACAGTTATGATGGCAGCGAATCAAGATTATCAGTTTTACAGATCGACTTATGAAAAACATAGCGTTCAAATTATTGATCACTAACAATTTTTACAAAACTCTGTAGCAAACTCTAGAAAAATCAGCGTATAAATAACAATAGCACAAGTCTGTAACGTTGCTTAAGGGCAACAGCAACGAAAAGATCTATATTAGCCTCAGAGTATTCTGTTGGTTCGTTGCAGTTAAAGTTTATGTGGGAACAGTGTATGTTGTTGTGATCGTATAGAAGACTCCTAACAGGGAATCCACACATGAACCCACCAGTATACGTTCAGAGTAAATCCAGGACCCCAGAGATTGCATCAAAGCATTGCGACGAGGGCCAGAAACTATAACCCCCTCCACCAACCAGGGAAAGATGCCAGCTATGTCTAAACGTTAAGCATCGCACCGATATAGGCCGACGCATCTCTTCACGACCGGCCAGACTACAGGGAAGATCGCAGCCATGTGGGTGTCCACCCGACGTCATCCGTACTGCTAGAAACAGCCTCCGGTATCATGTTTCAGGTGTGAACTCTCCAACATAGATTTACAGAAATAAGGATTGCGGTGCTCATAATTAAAAAATGTGATGATAGCTTAATATAATTTAAAGTAGCTCCCCGTTACAGTAACTCTTACAGTGTTGCATTGTCTGCGTCACATATCGTGAATAAAACCTCTCATTTAGAGATGAGTTCTACCATATATAGCTACGATCCTTAAACTCCCTTAGTTTATGAATGAATGGCCGTAAGCCATTTTATTTATAACAACGTATTTGCTGAACTCGTTACGCCGAAGGAAACTGTGTGTCCTGTGGCAGTACCAGATTGTTTCGCTGTAGCAGCTGTGTGCAGTATAGCTGCGGAAACAACCGCAGACAGGGCGATGGAGCACGGGCCTGGAGCCCTGTTCTGTAACTTTAGCAGGCTTAAATATACTCGCTGCTAACAACTTTGTGTTAAGAACAGCCAAAACGACAGTATTGTTAACTATCTTTATGTGGTATTATGTAACACATCTCTTTATGGCTAGCATTGCGATGTGTCTAGTAGGTTTGGCCACTCTTCGGGCTCCGTTATGAATATATATATATATATATATATATATATATATATATATATATATATATATATACAAATCTTTTACAGTTATTACAGAGTGCCTTGCGTATAACATTTTGTTAATATATGTGGCATATTTTGAGTTCTGAATGTTATTTGTTTCTCAATACATCTCCGAATAACACTTTTACAGTAAATTAATTATCTCTGTAATACAACTTGTTGGGGTTTGGCCGACTCTTATCTTGAGTAACAATGAGGGTGAAGCGATGTGAGCATGGAGCGGTGCCAGAATGCAAAAGCGGGGGAAAGGGAGATACCCGAGAAAACCCTGTGGCCGGTGACGTCCTGCATGAATCCTACGTGTAAATATTCGGAAGCGACCCCGCTGGTAGTAGAACCCGGATCTCATTGCTGGGAGGTGAACGCTCTATCGGCTGAGCCACCGCGGCCCCGTGAAGCGTTATAGCGTATCAGTAGTGAAAAATAAAATTATATATTAAAAATGTGTTCCAGACACAGTTTACTATGCCAAAATAATAAAATAGAATGGTATATTTCTCTTCTTTGGGAATTTAAATACGTAATTCTTCTCTCTGGAGAGAGTTCGATTTAATTAACCTCGTTACGTCAGCTTTTTTTTTTTTTTTTTTTTTTTCATAGACACCTTGTTAGTCTGCCTTTATTTAAATACAGTCACGAGGCATTCGAAAGACTGTCAGGACGACAATTTCATTTACAGGATACAATTTCGCCTCGTAAAGATAGAAACGTGGTAACTGTCGTTATGGAAAGACAGTAAAAAGTCACAGTGCGACTAACTACTTCACAGAATACAAACAATATATGGGGCTGCAGTCGCTACGATGTGCTTAAATGGGTAGAGTCATTTGGTTGATACAGTTATTTTTTTTTTACCATCGCAAGAAATCTTCGTGTGTGTATTTTTCTAGCAACCTCATATTCTTCATTGATGGACGACGTTTATAAATAAGGGCACATGTTTTTCGCGAAAAGATTTCAATACAAGTTGTTTTCCAAAACTCTTCGGTTCAGAACCACTTTCGTGATCGGATCATTTGAATTGTCACGCGTCTGATCTGTCTGCCCGCGAATCACGGACAGTCAGTATTGGAGAAACTTAGCTCTGGTTGGTTCGCACACGTAGCGGTCAGTCTTCACTCAAAGACAGTTGGCCAGTAGCCGAAGGAAGGCTGCACAAGTGTGCACATTTAGGATGTTTAAGTCTAGCCTCCACTCAAATCTTTTCGCGAAAAACAGGTACTTGTACATTTTAAAGATGAAACAGAGCGTTCGTTCAGCCTCGGACCTCGCACACATGGGAATGTTTATACGGGGGGGGGGGGTGTCATCGTGACACCCGCGAGTCAAGGCCGTCTCTCCGAGTGCCTGTCTCTCGGTGTCTTGATCCAGTTGACGTCGCTCCGATTCCCACGTGACGCCAGGAGTTAGCCGCGCTTTCTCGCGCCTCGAGTCTGGCTTCTCACGCCTCAAATTCACTCCCTGGGTCATTCCAACGTGAACGCGTCTATAAAATCAGACCGACACGAAAGCCTGTAAGCCACTATATAAAATATTCCTTTACAAGCTCGGGAGGAAGCTTCCACGAGATCTGCTACCCGAGCCTGCGCTGTAAAAAAAATAATGGGAAAATTACCTGACAAGCGTAAGGTAATATTCGCAAACTTGTGGGGGAAACAATAGTTTTCCTTGCTGTTAAGGTAAAATTACCGCACTCTGGAGTAAAATTCACGCACACGGTAGTGAAAAATCCCACACATGGATGGGAAAATTACCCTACGACGTGTGGATCTCCTCGTCATTTGTAACTATTTGATAATTGCATTTTATATATTTTTATCTTAAAATTAATTTTTACTTTCTAGTCATACAAGCTGTCCAACAAGGTACTTTATATGTAAGGCATTATTACCCCACTCTGGAGAAAAATTCATGTACATAACGGTGGAAAATCCCATAAACGGATAGAAAAATTACCTTACGACGCGTGCATCTCTTCAGTATTGTCTCAACAGCTATTAGGAGAGGGGACGGGCGGAAGAAACCATCGTTTAACACCCTAATATTCACCGATACTGTCACGCTGTGATCGTGGTGTTTGAGGTTTCGGTTACTATTCGTCAGAAGATATAGGTAATAAAAAAATTAACAGCAGTACTAATCCGGGATATTTTTATACATAATATTTTTATTATATAAATATAGTTAATTTTCAATTACACGTATGAAAATTTTCCCCCACTTGTGTCAGGTACTTTATCAGTACGATTAGGGAATAGTACTCTACTTATTATGAAAAATTACTCTTCAATTAAGAGGTAATTTTAACTTACATGTAAGGGAATTTTACCTCGATTTTTTTTACAGTGTGCTTGAAAGCAGTTATGGAGGCTTCTTTGGAATAATATACTGAACGATACTTGCCGCAGAAATAAAGACGAGTGTTTTTTTTTTTTTTAATTTTATTATTTTACTTCTGTAACTGTGATCCAGGAAAAATTTTCACTCGCGACTTCAGAATCATACGTTTATGTACAGAGCTTAATCATTTTGTTGTTATAACTGGACATTTTGTTTTAAATAATCACAAATGTTTGCCATTGTTTTCACACAGTGAGGTTTTAGAATCAGTAATCATTTGCGCGATTTTTTAAATTTACTATTTATCCGTGTTTTGTAGTTTTACACTCTTTATCAAAACAAACAAAAAGGCTCCTCCGCACTTTCTCAGATTGGCTAAAATTTAATCGAAAATTGCAGACAGCCAATTACGAAAACGGCCAGCACTCGGCCAAATCTCCATAGAACTATTCATACAAACGGCAATGCAGGCTTGCACGGCATTGTTAAAGGAATCTTCCATAATGGCATACACGATTAAGGTTTATTCCACTACAAGTTAGGAACAAAACGAGATTTCTTATGTGAGAGTTTGAGATAGGGAAAATTTTCAAAATATATCTTATAAACACAATTTTAAGCTACCCGAATAATAAAAGAGAAATAATTTACTTAGAGATCAGCGGAAGGGAAATCTGCGACTGCGAGTATCAAGCAGTGAAGGGTGCGGCTGGTAGGCTGGACTATTGGACTACATAGATGCGTGAGTGAAAGACATTATAAATGATGACTACGGAGAGAGCGAACGTGTGTTAGTGATGAGTATGAGTTAATAGAATATAACGAAACAGCGACATTGAGAAGGACGTTAATTAGAGTTGAAATACATTAAATATTGCGCTCACTAAGAAATAAAAATATTAAGAGTGGAGATAACAAATTGAATGCTGTAAATAATAGCTGTGTGAATAAATTAGAAATCAAATTTAGTTCTTTTATATTTTTTTTATTAAGACCTCCAACCCTCACGAATTCCGATACGCCCCTCAGGCATCCATGTAACGGTAGTAATGGACAATATCTGTGTCTCGTAAGCTGAGCGAGAAAGAAAAGTAAATGACCTAAAGCTTGTTCACGGTAAAATGAGCACTATTGAAAGTCCTGCTTGCGATATACTTGTATGCACGTTGTGTATTCCTCCGCCTTATGTAAAATGAACATTGCCATGGCCCTCATCACTTTATTCATCCGTCGTTGAAATGAAACTGCGAAATTATTAGGAAAGTAAATAATTTATAAATCTGCTAATTTTTACACTCCGATGAATTAAAAAAAAGAGAGCTAAGGAAATAATTTAAGTTATCACAAATGGTTACCTAACACTTTTTGTTGGACGTTAACATATGGAACTACTTTACATTCATCGTTACCAATATTACTGGGCGAATGCCACTCGGTGGGCCCGTTAAAACATATGCAGTCAGGAGCAGTAACTTTTTTCTAAGGTTCATTTCAAAAGTGCTCATTTTATCGTGAACACCTAACGCGACACACATGGCAAATGGTTCTTCGGGCGTTGTTGTGTTGGCGAAGAGCTTGCATAATGTAGCAATAGCCGGGTATTGACAGAGGCAACAGTTGGCAGCCACGCGACGTGTTGTGCTAGGGGAGAGCGGGTATCTCACGGAATCGTTGCTGACCCGGGTGCAATCCACCCCGGGGTGCGTCAGCTCCTCGCAATTCCACGTATGGTAATATGTCGTGGGTGGCAATCCTAACACTGCCTCACGATTTGAATAACCCCGGATGTCGCAGGGGCAACGAGCTGCCCTCGAGCTCGCCTTGCCACACCTACGTCTGCGTGACATTTATCTATTCGCGGTTTATTCACACTTTTTGAATCTAAATTATGAAAAATCACCCATGTATGATATGTTTGGTGGTTTTATAACTATGCTAACCACCACAAGCGTTTTATACAGTGTTAACATGAAACTACCTTATTTATAGTTGTAGCCTACTTGTCTTATATTATATCTATAAATTATAATACTTTTTAACTAACAATTAACATGAATTTAAACAGGTAGAAAATAAGTGTGTTGTTAACGCCTAGTAAAAAAATAGTTCTTATGCAAGATAATGTTTCATTGAGTGCACACGAATCCGGTGCGTTGTCCCTATGATGCAATTTTCTATACTCTGTTAAGCTTTGGCTGTAGGAGGCGGATGGATATCTTGGAAATAGAACTTTAGCAGGGCTTCAGAAAAGTTGGAAGAAACCGTGAACAACCTATAGGTAAGAACACATAAGCGAAACAGCAGCTTAGAACGCCAGCTCCAGCGGGTGAAATGAGATGAGGGTGTAGCACCGGCGGAATGAGTATGGGAAGGAAAAATCAGCACCCCGAGATAACCCTCCACAGAGTGACAGTGTCCTCTATACTCCCTAACATGGGAATCCCTGTTTGAATATTTCGTTTGAGAAATAAAGCAAGAAAGTTAATCATAATAAAATTGTATTTTATGGACACGTTCTAATGAAGATCATAATAAAATAGTCATAGATGAGGTATTTGAAGTTAAACAGTACGGAAATGGTGACCTCCACGACGAACCAGGTTCGAACTCCACATAATCCGAAAATGTTTGGCAAAATAATCTAAAGGTTAAAGTTTAAGGTGATTTTATTTACGTAAGATGCTCTCCGATCAGCCAGCTGGCGTAAAAACAGGCGTGGTAGTAAGTCCAATGAAATAAAGACAAATTAAAACAAAAAAGAATTCCTCCAGATGTTGACTAGAGTGAGATGGAAAGAAGCACGGTCAAAATTATTCCTAGAGCAAAGAGCCTGCCGAATGCGAGTCTAAATGACCTAACACGTACAGTTGTGAAACGTTATAGTTACTGGTTTAGTATTGTACGCCTCTCCACGAAATGGCTAAAAAAGATGGCTTCCCTATTATTATTGTTATTATTATTATTATTGACTCCGCCCGTTGCTTACGGTGCTCAAGAATTGAAGCTTGAACGAAAGCCGGTTTGGCCTTCTCCTCACCATACTTGAAACTGCAGCCAGAAAGAACCCCTTGATAAGCTGGCAACGTTAGAATACGGGGGATTAAGTTTAGGTTTCTGGGCTGTTATTTTCGTCTTCGAATACTTGCTTACTTGTGATCATTATTTTACAACTTTATCCAGATTTGACAACATTTTTTTGCGTTGTTTAAAAAAAAAAAAATTCAAATCCGTTTTCTACAGATGGGTACGATTTCTAAAGAAAATTATTCCTGTCTGTTGTTTCATTTTCTCACAATCATATAGTATTTCGAATTTGGGGACAAGCTCCGTCATATTATCTTTAAAATAATTACAAAAAATCATAACTCTTAACATCGGTAGTCTCGTAAAAAATCACGCGCCTTTTTTTTTTTTTTTTTTTTTAATATATATATATAAATCAATGGTTCAAACATTTCAACAAAAACATTTCATGTAACTTTTGATATTTGTTCACTTATGAATGGTAAATAAAAGAAGGCGTGGGCTGAAAACGTATTTTACATCAATGCTTCGCTGTACTGCAAAATTTACATTTTAACTAATATCAGTTAATAAAAGACGGAAATAAGATATGTTTTATTATCTCCAGCGTAATTCAAAATCCCCTCGATTTTGAAATCGATATTTGTTAATAATAAAATATTTCCAGCAACATATACCTCAAAGAGTTAATAGAGAAACGTAGTGTTTAATTTCTACAACCTCGCATTGGAGAACAAAATAGTGTAATGGTAACACAATTATGTTATTAGAATTTATACAATATCAGTTCATCGAAGCGTTGAGCACTTCTGGTGACCCCTTTTAGAATATATTTTTCTCCCCAATTTTGTATCTTTCCATCGTATATAAAATTAACGTTTCCACGGATATACTCTATTTATTCATGCGCCGATCAAACAAAATCAGGTATTGTTATTACATATGGAAATGCACTTTTGCTCCAAATCTGCACATTTGACTGCAGAACTGGTGGATCAGTAAATTTCTACGGATCAATTCACTTAGTAATTTCTGCTGTTTCCTAGTGAATTACGTTGGCCTGGCGGTAAGACCTCACTGCAGTCCATTGATTCGCCAATAGACAACAGCTCATTAACTGAACATTTAGGAAGATTAATTTGCTATACTTCAATAACGGTTACTTCCGACTTTTCTGAAGCCCGGATAAAGTTCTAATTTCAGGATATTCTTCTGCCTCATAGAAACAAAGATGATAAGATCACAGAAGAGGGCCAACGCACCGAATTCGTGACCTCTCAGTGTAGTAATATTTTTTATAAGAACTATTTCTTACTAGACAATACCAACACACTTATTTTCTTACTGTATTTATTTAAGTTATTAATTAAATCTAATATTTTATACACAACAATATAAGTGAAAGTTGTATTTAACCCTGCTCTTAAGTTAACAGAAGTATAAAACGATTGTGATATGAGATATTTAGGAAACTAGTAAACACGTCATACGTGGGGTGATTATTAAAAGTGTTGCGGTGCGGCCAAGCCTTTGGCTTGGCGATAACATGAAACCACCACCAACTTAAAGAGGGCGAGGTCGTGAAGGCGAGGCGTCGCCGAGCTAGTTATGAAAACAGATCCGACAACAAGGGTACAGCCTCCATATTTAAGGAGCGCACAGGGGCGGGCTCGAGGTTACGTCACCACGCCGCCGACGAGAAAGATGGGCCAGCTCCAGGGGTTCGTACAGCCGTAAACGCAGTCTCTTCAGCCTACGGCATCACTGCAGGTAAAGCCGTTCCAGTAGAATGCGACGTAAGGACTCTCAGCTGGATTCCGCGGCCGTTGGCATCATTGCTAAATAATGTAGAAGCTTGCAGAGTCAGATAACTTATACGCTCCCCCGGCGCAATGTAAAATAGTAGTTATATAATGTGTTGTACGAATCTTATTGTAAGATATATTTATCGTCAAATATAAATGACGGAATGACTTTAATACTGTTTTACCTTGAGTCTACGACCACCCAAACAGCTTGTGCGATAGTCCATTAGGCCAATCACAACAAAATTTTTGATTCAGAACGTTTTGAAGAAATCGAGAATAGACTATATTTGAAATCACTGATTTAGTTTGAGGGTGTAAGTTACTAATCTCCTAACTGATCGCTTTATATGCACAGAACAAACAGAAACTGAATTACATAAACCCACCGTCCGAAATTTAAATGTTACACTTTAAATACGTCGCCAAGGTGTTGAACTATATTTTATGTTCCTGCCGACTTAACTGGAATCAGGTCTGTCAGTGTGCATCTCAAAATGCACGCAACTATCAGCAGGTAGTTTATTTAAAATGTTGGTTTTAAAATAACTCAATTAACAGCGAATCATCTACAATTGTTAAGTCCTTGGCAGTGTTAGTTTTATACGTAGGGGAAGAATACATTGCGGATTACAACACTGAACTGCTTTATTGCGAATAACACTGTCAGATATACCATGATTCAAGGTTAGAATATTTATAACGCAAATACATGCTTTGAAACTTTTATCCATTTTCTCTGACGCAGTTTTAAAGCAGGTGACTACAACACACTCTGTTAAAGTGTTATACCAATATAAAAGTGTAGGTGTGTTGTAAAACCAAACGTAATCACCCAAGTATATAACAACATGATTTTGACAGGTCCATTGGCGACCGGTGATACAGTCTGCGCAGAAGCATAATACATTAGAGTCTAACACGTCATATTAGATGCAAATTACCTCGACCTTGACCCCATGACCTTGAAACAAAAACACTATAAAAATACATAAAAGTCAGTAAGCATAATGCACTGGGATTCAAGGGCGGGGTAAACGGGAGATCCCTGAGAAAACCATTTGACAAGTGGCATAGTCCGGTATGATTCCCACATGCGAAAATCCGGGAGTGACCCCGCCGGGAATCGAAGCCGGTTCTCCTAGGCGGGAGGCGAGTAATCTGACCACTAGACCACCGCGGCTCCTATGGACACAACAGGAGCGAGGTGCAGGGGCTCTGTGTTACCAGCCTTACGTCACCCTCCGTCCGTCTGAAGCCCTCGCGAGATCAAGGAGATCGTATACATCCTGCTCGAGCGAGACAGATTAAGGTCGCCCGACAAAGACGTGCCCTAACATGGAGGACCGTCTCGACTGCGACATCTTTCTCTGGTCTCTCCCACAACGAGGCACCCTTGCCAGCAGAACCCTGAGAGGTCGTGCGTCCAGATCATAAGCTACGTCCCCACTGCCAACCTTGATTCACCGGGCCAAGTTTCAATCCGTAGGGTGCTTGTGAACGGGACTCGTGCGATCGGCCGCATTCGCCGCTGTGAAGTTGGGCGGAGACACGCTAGAGCTCCGCGGTTCATCCAAAAATCCTTATTTCGCACAGAAGAACTTTTAATCTCTTTGATGACATTTATATTGTATTTTGTTATAGTTTTGTAGTTTATTGTTGACAACTTGGTTAATCTTTCAATATATGCAGTCTTTGATAACCGTTTTCACGAAGAAAACATTTTGTTCTGACAGGTTTTGTCCCATTTGATAGGTTATATTGGTTGAAAATACTTCCGCCTTCATTTATGCAGTTATTTCAGTTTTTTTTTTTTTAATTTGGTTGTCACCAAAAGCACGGAAGGAAGTATTGTTAAATTCTGGGTATACGCATTACGGTGTTAAGTTACCTAAGATGCTTGATTCATGTTGCTTACTTAAATTTTTATTTAATATTTTCCATCGTTGCTTCGTGGTTTCACTTACATAATACCAGCATTGAAACCAATTAGTATCAAACTCTGTGGGAAGTTGTTTACAACAGACTGAATTTGGATAGGTTGCTAGTTTTCATTCTCATTCTATGCAGAAAATGCATAAATTCTTTAGTAAGATCCTGCTCAATTTTGCAATTATATTTTAATAGAGCGATTAGTCTATGCTCACAAAAAAAAAACAATATATTATTCTTACGGACCGAATACGTCTACTCAGCGATAAAGGCTGTTCAAGATAAAGTGAACACTTTTGAAATCAACCTTAGAAATGTCACTGCTCCTACCTGTATACATTTTAACGGACGCACTGAGTGATATACACCCAGTATAGTTGATAACGATAGATGGAAAGTAGTTATACAATCGTAACGCCGAATAAAGATTGTTGGGTAACCATTTGTGATAACTGAAATTATTTCTTCCGCTTTCCGTTTTTTTAAATGCATCGAAGTGTAAAATTGAGCAGATTGGTAAAATATTTACTTTACTAACAATTTCCATGTTTCGTTTGGCCGACGCATGAATAAAGTGACGAGGCCCATGGTAATGTTAATTTTACACGAATCGGAAGAAGACACAACGTGTGTACAAATATATCTTAAGCAGGGCTTTCAAAAGTGCTAATTTTACCGTGAACAGCCTGTAGTGCGTCGGACCCCCCTCGCAGTGCGATGTAAGCAGCAACGCGATCCGGGATGGGATCCGCCAGACCAGGATGCTGTCCTGAGGCAGACGGGCCCACGCATGTTGGACGTTGAGATCAATATCCCGGCTACTGTGGCTCGGTGGCAGCTAGCGTTTCAACTTATCCCACACATGCTCGACCGTGGCCATGCTTGGGGAGCGGGCAGCCTATGGTAGTGTTTGGACGTTAGTCCTGAGCGACCCGTGCCGTGTGCGGTCGGGCTGTTATTTATTAATTTCGACTTTATTTATACTGGTGAAGTTAAGGCGTCAATGCCTTCTCTTACACATAACCAGGTATAACATAATGTACACGTCAGTAAATGAGCATTAACAAAAGGCGAAACAAAAATATGATAGCTCAAATACTGTAGTATTAACTCTGATAATAATCAGTGGTTTCGTATCATGTACATATCTTTAGCAGGACTAGAGACAAGGCAATGTTTAAAGAAATAAAAATTACAATAGCACAATAATATTGATCCGCAACAACACAAAAATATATTTTCATAATCCGCATTACCAATCATAAATATAAATGTGTATAAACTATAAAGTACCTGAATAAAACCACATATTGAATCTCAGTTCATTAAAATAAATAAAAAGATCTATAATAGGCAATTACATTTTATGAAAACTGAATGCAGCAACTCATTAAAATTAACTGACTAATCGACAGCAAAAATTTACACAAGTAACACATTAAAATACATTGACGAATGGACTGCTGGGCTGGAATATCGCGTCTGGGATCCCGGCCAGAAATGTGAGCAGACGAGGGGCTTGGGGGTCTCGTCGACGTACCGCTGGACCGTCGACGTTCCACGTGACACGAGGAGAGTGGGTCGGTTATCGTAGGTCATGCCTGCTCCTGCCGTGCGGGGAAGTGTGATGCTCGGTAGAGAGTTTGGGCACGTGGCGTTCACCAGGGTCCTTCCAAACCCGGGCGCGATGCTCGCCAGCCTACATAACAAAGCGGCTCTCAGAGCTAAACACCACACATCGCCAGTCCGGGGCGTTTCACATTGCCATGGACTGAGGAAAATGTTTTTTTTTTTTTTTTTTTTTTTTTTAAATCAAACAAGATTTTTTTTGGTGCAACCAAATTTTTTTTGTTTTTATAGTGGCAATTAAATATTTTGTTGCTAAAACCAAATTATTTTGTTGTTCTCATTTGGTTTCCCCAAACTGTAAGATTTGATTGGTGCGGCTAAATATTTGCTTGGCTACACGTACACACATTAAACAGCTTGGGCAGATATTAAAAAAAAAAATATACAAGTTCGACCTATTTTCGAATCTAGATCACCTGCGTCCTTAGTAATCTCAGATATCGTGACAACTGATGACACCGGAAAGCTTTTAAATAGATATACCGCAAATATTGGGCAACGTGTGCAAACAAATATTTCAAGTTTTACAGCTTTACTTGTCAGTTTCTGGTTGCGTTCTTTTATTAATGTGTTTTAAACGGTTCTTAAGTATCAATAGATGTTATAACAAACACGGTTACTGCCCTAACTGACACAAAAAATACGAACAAACTCTCGAACTGTATTTTCGAACGAAGGCAGTCAAATGAGTGGCCAAACAAGTATATACAGTTGATTCGACAAAATATTTAGTAGACAGTCTAATTTTTTTTTTTTGCCCAACACAGAGATTTTGTTTATTCAAACAAAAATTTGGTAGACGAACAAAAGGAATTTGGTTGCTTTTCAAACTTTTCTTTCTCAACAATATATTTTGTTAGGGCAACTAAATATATATTTGGCCATATTCAATAAAATATTTGTTTCGATTTTCTCTTAGTGTGGCCTGGCACCACCGCAAACGGGGCCGCCACCGTTTCAGAGTTGATGGCGGCACACGTAATGGGCACGTGTATCGCAGATTCGCCTCCGCAAGACAGAGGAAGTGGTTCGTGGGCACACAGGAGTTCCAACAAAGGCTAGTAGCATGGACCAGGTCGTCATGAAATCCCTACGCGCCTTGCGCACATCAACAGTCAGCTTGTCCTCGGCCAATCCCTCCACATTCCCCCAGTTCTTCGTCCTACTTCAGGCTCTGCATGTGGCTCAACATAAATACAGATTACCTTTTCAGTTTACAGCAGCATATTCACAATAACCAAGGGACCCACTAACATTACTTCATACTTTCTGCACTGTTTTCACTTTTAGCATGGACTTCAACCAACATTTAACTCTCCCCCGACATAACACAAAGCTTCTCTTCGAGCTAAATCTTTCCGCAATATAACTCCAGAGATGAGGACATCAGTTCTTGTCACTTTGGGGAGATGTTATACACAGCCTCGTTGTTCACCACCTGTCAAAACAATACCTGGGAAGGAGGCCACAGGCCAGTTTGGTAACTACACAAGGAGACTCCGCCTCTAGTGCATAACGGGAGCCAATCACAAGGCATTACGTCAATCCACGCACGTGGAGGGGCGCGAAGAGTGGTCTGGGCTGCGAGGAAGGACGTCGGGGCAGTCCTTTCTTCCGTTGACCTCATGTCTGAAATTCTATGTACAAATGTTATAACTGATGGAGATGGAAATTTAATACTTTACTTACTCGATCTATAAGTCATCATCTTCTTAGCTTATTCTTCTACAAAATGATATCATTCTTTTCATGTTCTTATGAGTGGTGTCGGCTCATAACAACGATCCGTCGATTGTCTCGACTGGTAGCCTACCTCGCCGTTCTGAGCCGCTTTTACGTGTGTGGATGCATTCGCGTACCCACTGCGCTCCCAGTAGCATCGCACAGTTAGGTCCGAATGTCCCCCTTGATGCGAACACCCTACGTGTTTCAACTCTATCACGAGTTCTCTCACGAAGTCCCGTTAGTTGCGTAAATCGGTGTTTTTGGCGACTTCCTGGCATTATTATTCACCCGGTAAACTTCCTTGGCGCTGTCTGGCGTTTCTTGCTTAAATGAGGCTTCGACTACACGGCAGTGTCTGCGACCGCTGGTCGGTGCTTGCTGCGACACTACGTGATTTGCGGTCGTGTAAAGGCTGTCTACGTTAAAATGAGCACTTTGGAAAGCCGTGCTTAGGATCTACTTGTATGTACATTATGCATTCTTCCGCCTTATGTAAATTTAACACTGCCATGGGCCTCATCGCTTTATTTACGCGTCAGTAAAGTGAAACTGCGAAATTATTATGAAAGTAAATATTTCATAAATCTGCTATTTCTTACACATAGACGCAATAAAAAATTTTGAAAGTGAAAGAAATAATTTAAGTTTTTACAAATGTTTACCTAACACTTCTAATTCTATGTTACGACATGGAACTACTTTCCTTCCGTCGTTACCAACTTTACTGGGTTAATGCCGCTCAGTGCGCCTGTTGAAATATATGCAGGTAAATGATGTTCACGATAAAGCGAGCACTTTTTAAAACAACCTTAGGAAAAAGTCACTGCCCATGACTACACATACTTCAATGAGCGAACTGAGTGACATGCACCCGGTAAAGTTGGTAACGATAGATCGAAAGTAGTTCCATTTCTTAACATCGAATAAATATTGTTAGGTAACGATTTGTGATCATTTAAATAATTCATATCGCTTTCTGTTTTTTTTAAATGCACCAGTGTGTAAAAATTATCAGATTTATATAACATTTGCTTTTCTAATAATTTCACAGCTTCACTTGACCGACGCATGAATAAAGTGTCGAGGCCCATGGCAATGCTAACTTTACATAAGGCGAAAGAATCCACAACGTTCATTCAAGTAGATCTTAAGCACGGCTTTCAAAAGTGCTCGTTTTACCGTGACCAGCCTATAGGAGAAGTAACCTTTTTCCAGCGTTAATTTCGAAAGTGCTCACTTTATCGTGACCAGCCTTTACAGCACCAACCGTTCACAAATGAGAGGCGCGGAAACTTCAGCATATCAGATTTCTCACAAGGAAGACGCTGAAAACACCGGCCGCCGGTTCCCTGTTCTGTACAGTGCCAGCCGTAATTACCCTTCACGTGTCCTTGATTATGAACACGGGGGTCTAGCCCCCTAAGGTCCTTCGCTCGTCGAAAGGGGAGAAGGGCCTGACAAGGACGCGATGGTCGCCGAGAGGGAGCAAGGTCAGTGATATTTATTGACGTAGAGGCGGAGGGAGAAAGCGGTCTGTTCAACTTCTCTTTTCACGGCCCGTGCATTGGCCCGCGCCGAAGGCCGGTCCGGGTCGCACAGCACTTATCCAGAGAGTAGCAGGTGATTGTCGTCTCACGCCGATGCAGCCAGGCGGCGTTAACCAGCTTGTGGACCGTCAAACGTATTCTGCATTCGTTACTGAAATCTCATCTTCGACAATGTGTACTACGTCACTCAGACGATTCAGAAACTGCAACATCAGTGGAGTATACCTACTTTTATTTGTTCACTTTAAAGAATAAATTGGCGTTAATTATTTATTGCCTTCTGAGTACGAATTCAATTGCCACTAAAATATAATATTATGTGCCTAACAAAGTCACATCTTCAAAAATTAATCTCGTACACGAGTAAGAGTAAAAATATAATTCAAGATGGCGTCCACCTATTTTTCAAACAAGTGGCCGTGGGCCGGCGTGAGCCGTCATTACTGCGCATGCGCGTGTGTTGCGTACGCGTAAGGCTGTTCCAGAGTCATGGCACAGGAGCAAGTTCATCAGCGCTCAAAGGGCGGCACTACTCACTGTTACTCGAGCATACACACTTAAAAATTATAGGAAAATTATCTGACAAGTGTAAGGTAATATTCGTAAACTTGTGAGGGGAAACAAATTTTTCTTTACGTGTAAGGTAAAATTACCGCACTCTGGAGTAAAATTCACGTACACGGTAGTGGAAAATCCCATACATGGATGGGGAAATTACCTTACGACGCGTGTATCTCTTCAGCGTTGTCTCAACAGGTAAGTGGGGAGACGGGCGAAAGAAACAAACCTTTAACACGCTAATATTCTCTGGCACTGTCACGCTGTCATCGTGGTGTAATAGATAGAGGACCATGGTTCGCGCCCATCCACCAGCAAGTGTCTTGGATTTTAGTGTTGAAGTTTCCGTTACTATTCGTCAGATCACATAAGCAATTAAAAGGAGTAATCATTCTAATACTCAGGGGTAATTTAAATATAATTTCATTAAACAATATAGTTAATTTTGCCTTACTTGAATGGAATTTTTTCCCCCACTTTTGTCAGTAACTTTTCCCGTACGATTAGGGAATAGTACTTGCTATTTTAATTTACTCTACGTTTAAGGGATACTTTTACCTTACACGCAGAGGCAATTAGCTTCCCTTGCATGTAAGGGAATTTTACCTAAAAAATTTTGCAGTGTATAAAAAAGCACCTAATATATCAATCCCAGTGCTTGCAGGTGTATTGGTCATATAACGAGGTATCACGGCGGAGAAATCGTGAACAGCAACATTGACAAAGAGAGCTGAGGAAGAGATCATGGAATAAGTTCTCCAGAAATGACAATAGGATTGGGATAATTCTGAACGCCGAAGAATTACTTATGAGCTGCTGCCGAACATCAAAGCACAAGAATGGACTGGAAATGGATTACTACCAATCATCATAGCGCACAGCTCTAACAGGCCTTGGAAACTTCGAAGGAGTAGCTTCACAGTCTGCGTTTAGCGCATGTATGTGGAGTGGACGATCACGGTTTGTTTTAAGACTGAATACATACGGCAATGGTCGGAAGAGATTACTGAAGCTAAAGGAATTCACTTAATACCAGACAATATAACGACGGATAAAGCTCATCACAACATCTGGCATGAAATTGCCACTAAAATTGGTAGATATTGGAAAAATACTATAACGAGCAAGAAGAGCAAATCGATGATAATCCTTGAGGGGGTATTCGGATAAATACTTTTAAATTAGGAGTCGGAATATCTCTGATAGGTGGTAGGCGGGGTTGCAGGTTTTGCCGAGAAAACCTGTAGAATACCGAGTAAAGGAACTAAGAACAGTGGATGGCCCGAAGAGCAGAAGAGGAGAAAGTGCAGTGCGCTGTCTTACTCATCAGAGTACAGCTGCAGTGCGGGGAGGATGGAGGACCTTCGGGCCGTTAAACCTGTTCCAGAGTCAAATAGTTTTTTTAGAGTTTGACAATATTTTGTGGTTTCGTGACACGGTATCAATAATAATTTCATTCAACTACCAAATAATTTGAAAACGATATTCTTGATAATCTTGATTTGTGCAAGTTTCAAAAAGTATCAAAAACTTGGTTCACCTACGGTAGGAAGTGGCGATTTTGGATTTGAATTTTATCTCTAAAGTTTGAATAAAAAATACCCATGAATCGCACAACAATTTCCCAATAAATTCGTTTCATGACAATAAAACAAAATTTAAAAATGATTTTAAGATCTATCCTATCGTATTAATTTTGTTAAATTTCGAAGTTTATGAGGATAAATATATAAATTTAAAATTCTTATAGCTTTTTCATTCCATTTTTTAAGTAATTTTCTTTAATTGTCATTATATTTCAAGTAATTATTTCATGCCGTAAGACAAAGAATGGAAAATGCTAAAAGTGCAAAAAGGAATCATGTTGTAATTTTTAACACCCTTGAAAAACGGAATGTAAAATGTCTTGCTTTGTGTTTGAACGTTTAAAACCGCCTGATTTTCGACACAAATGCACGAGTCACTAAACACATCAAACCATTAATGAATACCATAGAAGCCGGTAATTTTACAGCATTTTAAACAGCATATACTTTTGATAACTTGTGACTAAAGTGTTCTTAGTAGTCAAACGAACGTACACCCAGCGAACATTTTAATTTTGCTGTGTCTTGACTGGTATCCATGCTTAGATAGGATGGCAATATAAAACGTAAATACGTTTCTATCTCGTTGGTGTTTACTGAGTAAGAAAATAGCTACTGAGTAAATCTTTTTGGTTTCTTCTCATTTAAACGATACCTTTATTTATTTATTTATTTATTAGGAGTTTGGAATGGCCACGAACTGCGACAAGTACGGGAATACTAGACATTAAGGGACGGGGAAAGAATCGACCAGTGGTTGTGTTAAAGACGCATCCCATCAGTCCCCTGGAGTGATTTCGGGAAACCATGTAAAACCTAAATAACGATGGCCGGACCGGGAATCAAACGCGTGACCTTCCGAATGAAAGCGTAGGATATATTTAACAAAATACCTCGAAAAATTACTAAATTGTCGCAATAAACAACACAGATATATTATGCACACATTTTTAAATGGCCATTCAACATTCTTGGGAGGAGTTTGAGTTCAGTGTGCCATTTAATGTAATTCGATGCAACTTTCCAAGATGAGTGAGTGGAGAGATTTGGACGGCTCTTCATATCGAGGTCTTGAGAGCCGACGAGGGTGATTAAGGTGAGTACGGAGCAGCGCCGGAATGAAAGGGTGGGAGAAACCGGAGATCCCCGAGAAATTCCCCCCCCCCCCCAAACAATGGCATCGTCCGGCGCGATTCCCACATGCGAAAATCCGGAGTGAGCCGGCCGGGGATTAAACCAGGATCGCCTTGGTGGGAGGCGAGCAGGCTAACCGCTAAGCCACCGTGGCCCCTACTTTCCAATGTAGCAGCTTTCTAACATTGTAATATGGTATAACATATTTACGGAGTCAATAGATTTTGGGAAAAAATTCTGTGCCGATGTTAGTTTGGCCTAACTTCTTGTTAATATGTCCCTTAAACCTTCAGTTTTTTTGTTATTGCGTTAAAGCTTTACAATCTCCCAGACAGCTGATAAAAATGTAAGCAGGTTCCAAGTTCAAGCCAGGATTTTTGTCCCATCGTAAGTTTTTAATTAAAATGGGACTCTAAAAGTTGCTGCCCATAATCTTGTAATATTTTAAAGTGAATGCAATTCTCATAGGTTTATTAAGTGCTTTTTTTTTGTCTGATTGTACAATGCCGTAAATATTTTCACACGTTAAAATTGAGGCTCATGTGCCATAAAAACACGATACTGATTGCGACTTTGCTTTCGAAGTGGTCAATGATACAAGCAAAATTCGAAAAAATTTCTTCAATATAGTGTAGATTTGAGTGTATTCGTGTCAATCTCACGATATCTCTCAGCTCGTCTGCACACATAGCCTGGGGCGTTTAACGGTGTCTGCACGCAGCACACGCCTAGCAATTTATTATGCTGTCGATAACTTATGTCATTGGCCGCTGTAGTTATTTCACGGTTAATTAATTAATTTTGAAACCAACATTACTTAAAATACTCTGCCCGTGCTGCACATTTTCAAACGTAACCTTGATTGAGACATTTACAGCAATAATGGCAACGTATTAAGAAAAATCTGCCCTAACGTATAACTGAAGTTAAATGCCGAGAAAATTCAGTTTTGTAGTAGTTTACTTTCTCGTTTTATATGCACCATTCATGCGAAGTAATTTTGCATGATAGTAATATTTATTTTTCTGTTAGTTTTACAGTTTCACTTAACCAGGGTATGAATGATAGATTTAAGTTCGCGAGATACACAAAAGACGGAAATATGAAATCAATTAGGGGTTTAAAAAAATCCTATTATCAGTAAGTTAGCAATAATCAAAATTGCTTACTTGCCCAACAAAGATTTATGTGTGTAGGAGTTATTTCATGACAGGCATATCACACTGCTCAAAATTACATGTACCACAACTTTTGTGGATATGTGCTTATTAATGATTCTTGTATTGGACTGTTCACTTCGTATTAAAAGCGATGTTAACTTTAAACTATTTATGGAAATTTGAGGCTCAAACTTCATCAGCTTGTGCTTTGTGTTAACGTTATCAGTCACATTTCACAGTAGTATGACAATCTATATTTCTTAATAAGCGGTGGTTGGTAACTTTACACGGTAACTCTATGTCTTGCAATCATAACGTGAAACAATCAAAATATAAAGCGAATAATTTTAATTATTCAATCAAATCTGTAACTGTCAAAAACACTAGACTATGACAGCAGGCAGACAGCTGTCTATCACGAAAATATTTTGTATTTGTCACATTTTGGAATGGTCCGCTAGTCTAAAAATGTATCAATCCACTCGCCTTTGCAAGTAAAACCTATTTAAATTATTCTGAATAGAAACAGAAAACAAAATATTCGCAGAGTTACAATTGACTAAATTATATTTCCCGAAACAGAGTTTTATCAAGATTTACTATAATCACGTACGAATTATATTTTAATATGGGTTTACTTTGCAAGCAGTTGTTGAAATAGGGACAGTTTGTATGTTTACATATACATCTATATTGAATATGGAGTAAGAAACAAAATAATATAAGCTTTTTTACAAAGAAAATCAAGTAAATGTGAAATATAATACTAAACATGTTCATTTAGCATCCATAATTATAAAGTCTTATATATGCTTTCACGTGTCTTATTTTCCTTTTGGTTATAAGTGATACAGTATAGTAATACGGGCATTATTTTAACAAACAGAACCACCCGAAACATACTGTAACTTGTTATTGCAGGATCCCTGCGAATTATCTACTCTCTGTGAATATGGTATTTAATCCTGCACACGCTCTAACATCAATAAATAATCTATCAAGCAGAAGCGTTATCGCCACCTTAGATATTTTCGTATTTCTTTTATAAAAATAAATTGAACGAAATCTTGTACCCAGAAAAATATATTTGTATATTATAGCACAAATTTTCCTCTCCCAACAGATTTGATATGATCGATTCAGAGTCGATGACGACATACAAAATGCAAATAATCCACATTGTAATATCGATTCCTTGAAAATCCGATACATTTATACATTTCATTCCGACAGTCGCTATAACCATCTCAAAAATACGCATTTTGACATTCTGACACTCGCTACCGATATGGAAGTATCGGATCAATCCGCTAGCGTAATTACTCCGATGGTTTCAAAAATCGGGCCCCTGATCATTGCCAAGTTTTGTAATAATATTTCCCTTTGTTTACTTTCACACGATATTGACATTACTGTCTTTGAACACCGTATACGGTAAACCAGTACTCGTAATATGCATAATGTGACAACAGAGCTATGACTAAAGTACGAAAGATGGAATTCTTCCCCGTCTCCCCAAAAAAAATTATAAAATTCGTGAGTACTACCAATTAATAATGACTTGCAAAAGTCGCGTTTTTTTTTTTACATAAAGCTAAAATTCGTAGTGCTATATATACTCGAACCGACGTCATTTCTCCATTGGTTGCTACATAAAAGTTAAGTTATGCCCATTTTGAGTGGACTGCACGTGATTGGGGCACACAATTGTGAAGTGTTCATTTATTGTCGCAGATTTACCCGGGGCGTGTCAGATAAAGAATGGTCCAATGGCGCACGTATTGCAAAGAAGTGCTTTAAGTTTAACACGTCCTCAAATAATAACGCGAATTTTGCAGGTCTTATCGAATTAATAATCTGAAAGACTACAAAAATAAGCAATAATTTGCTATGTATAAATAATTTTTTTGTGATAATCTGTATTAGTAAATATAAATAATTTTGTATATTTTGAGACGTGATCGGCGATGTCATAAGAAGTTAAAAAGCTTAAGTTACTGTTATTTTCTAGGAAAATATACGCAAGAGCCATATCACACCATGAAAACACTAATTTTACTTGTAAACTATTAAAAATCCATCCTCATATTGATTCTCACCTTACATTTCTGAATAATCGCTCAAAGTAAAGTCAAAACTTTGTCTTTGACTCTCGCAAAAATACACATAAATTTACAGCTTCTTGAAAACTTCAGCTCTTCAAACCACCCTGACCTTCCTTTAACTAAACTGCCACGATAGATGATTTAAGAGGTGATCAGCCGGTAAAAAATGGACATAAGACGGATGCATGCGTCGGGTAGATAATATCAAACGCCTTCTCTTTCTTTTGCTGGTTCATTTCAGCTCTTCACGAAACCACTTTGGTCGTGAAAGAAACGGATAACGAAGTTCGAGATCAAGCATTCAGCAGACAGGTGGATGCAGCAGCGGCAGATGATTGCGATCCGGAGTAATGGAAAAAAAAGACTCCCCTCTCTTACCAACCCCGGAGGGAACAAAGGCTCTACATCCTCAAAACAAACAACGGGCTGACAATGCCTCTCGGCGAAAGAACATGGCGATAAAAGAGAAATGAAACTGCAGCTACTTTCTCCCCGTCTGGTACTCTCCAACAGCTATAAGTTCGTCCGCGGTATCTCGTCCCACTAACAGCAAGCAGCTTCCCAATTAGTCTTCCTGATTAAGAAATGCGTTTTTAAAAGGGTAAAAGCCATTTTTGGATTAAATTCGGCTGTCAGGGGGAAAAAAAAACAGAGGATATCATAATTTATCAGTGGCGTAGCCAGGACTTTACTCCGTGGGGGGGGGGGGGGGAGAGTTACGAATGTATATTTTGGCGAAAAATATGAAAGCTGTAATATTAAAAATTATTATTTGAGAAAATTATTTATAATCAGTGGGTTAGTGTAAAGCGATGGTGGAACCACGAGAATGCTATAAACATCCTTACTATAGCTATAAAAACATGAAAGTTTTAGTTTTTTTTTTATTATTGAATACTTTATTTTCATTTCAAAGGGAAGGGAGATATGTCCCAATATTCTCCCTCCCCCAATCCGGCTCGACCCTGTAATTTATTAGTGAACTGTAAACCTGAAATAGAAAAACTGGAACCAAATCAGTGACAACCATTGCAAATGGCTCCATTTGAAATCAGTTGCAGCTTAATGTATGTTACGGTGGTTAATTTTAATTTATTTAAAGGTCGCTTCTTGACGATGTACAGTGCCTGTAAAGAGGTTAGGTTTTAAGCTTTGCAAATCGATTTGCAATCGCAATACACTGTTCGTTTGCCAGTGTCTATATATTTGCACATCTTCAATTTGGTAAACGGAGCAATGATTGGAGGGGTCGCCTTACGAACGCAAGACGTACTGTAAGTCGAGATGGTGGTCTATCGCGGGAAAAGTCGACTCTTCGGTAGAATTCGACGTACTGTACACATGTTCGACAGTTTCCTTTCCTTATTGGCTGTTGTGCACATATGAAGCTACTACCCTATTTCACTTGGCCAATGAGGATTCTTATATACAGTAGAACGTTCGTGATTGGTTTTGCAAATAATTTAACCGAGTCAAAGTCGTGGTCATCCAATCATGAAAGAATAAACTAGTTAGAGTGTAATAAAAGATATGTTGCCAAAAATTTTTTTCTTTCGCGAGTTTCCTTTATCCCTAACCATATGTTTTTGGAAGATGTACAATCCCACCAACCTCCAAAATTGTTTATGGCTCATATATTGAATTTATTTGGTTAACATCAACGTAAAATATTTCTTGTAAATTATTGTGCACAGAGTTTTATCGGAAAATCGAAACGTTAACCATGATGGTGAGAAACGGAAATAAGCTCTGTAAGTATAAAACAAGGAACCTCTTCGTATTCCCAGTAGCTTCAGAAGTCACTTATACAACAGGTTGGGAAAATGTATGTTAAAAGTCTGGCAAATGGGAATTTTTTCGCCAATAGGCAAGCGCTAAAGTCGGCAAGATACCGCGTTTTGCCTGTTCTCTTCGTTAAGAAACGGGATATTTGCAATAATCATAAATTAAATTTAAATTATTTCGTAACTAAGTAAAATATTTCTCTTTATAATTCACGTAGCTTAAAATGCCAAGTAAAAGTTACGTTTTGGAACATTGTGCACCTAACGAGGGAAAATTTCTCCATGTCAATCTCTCCCATTTGAAATCACGTTTTGTTCCTAACGTGAGTATAACAACCTCACTTCGGATTTCGGGGACGAACATTGCCGAGGTTTTACGAAGTGTTCGCCATCGCCGTAACCAGAAAGTTTTCATTCCTGTGCAACATAGGAAATCTACTCCATTTAAATATGTGCCTTCAAACGTCTTAAAGTAGACGAAGCTACTTTTAATAGACGGCAGTACTTCAAACACGCTAACATTACCAGAAACTAAAAAGTCGCGTGCGTCCCTAACATTTACATTTTTTTTTTAAAAATAGGTCGGTTAAGTGTAGACCTGGTAGGTATAAGCTGTTCACGGTTAATTGCGCTGTTTTGAAGTACCAACCTTTGAAAAAAGTCGCTGCCCCTAGCTGTACGTATTTTAACGGGCACACGGACTGCCATGTGCCTGGTAAAATTGATGACTGTGGGAAGAGAGTAGCCCCACGTTTTAACATTGAATTTAAAGTGCTATGTTAACGTCTGTAAATAATGAAATCATCTCTTTTGCTTTCTGTTTTTTTTTTATATCTTGTAAGTGTGAGACCAGGCTAATTTGTAAAATATAATCATTTCTGAAAAAAAAATCACAATTTCAGTTCACCAACGCATGAATAAATAAATACTTCATTATATTTGTATAGCTCTCCCGGCTCATAATTCGCAATGTTTATATTGAAATAATATTGTACAACCTTAATGTTAAATAAACTCCTTTTACATAGTGATCAATACATAACTCTTATCAGTAACTTGTTACGCCTCTAAAGCCCCTTTTTGGCACGAAAGACTCATAAATCATATCACAACAATGCACTTACCGGGAACCGCTTATAAGTGGATGGAATAATTGACACAAAATAGGCTACTGTTATTTTCGTTTTGTCAAAATCCCGTTTCATACGCATTTTTAAAATCTATTTTAATTTCTCATTTATACATACCATGCTTAAACACCCCAGTGATGAAAATAAAAACAAATTGGGTTTGTAATTTCGCATTGTAAAGAGCAAACATAAAAACAAACTGGAAAATTCGTGAAAAGTACCCTGAAACCACAGAGATTTTCAGGGAATTGAAAGAAAAATGTCTGTCACAGAGAAAATTGCATGTCCATAATTTTACGACGTTTTTTTGGATAGTTTTTTTTTTTGCCGGTACTTTGACGTAAATTCACGGAATTAGTTTTTCCCTGAAATGTGTTTTTTCCTGCTTTCTACCAGAAAACTCCGCTCATCGTAGGAGGTTGCTCGCCTCATGAACGCCGCCAGTTCTAAAGCCTGTTCACTATAAAGTGAGCACTTTTGTAATCAACCTTAGAAGAAAATCACTGCCGTTGCATGCGCATATTTTAACGTGCGCACTGCATGACATGCGCCCAATGAAGATGGTAATGATGGATGGGACGTAGTTCCATATCTTACCGTCGAATAAAGAGTGTTAGGTAACCATTTGTGATAACTTAAATTATTCCTTCCACTTTTAAGTTTTTTTTTTTTTTTATGCATTGAAGTGTACAAATGAGCAGATCTGTAACATACTTACTTTTCTAATAATTCCACAGTTTCACTTGACCGACGCATGAATAAAGTGATGATGACCACGACAATGTTCATTTTACATATGGCGGAAGAATACACAACGTGCATGAAAGTAGAACTTAACCAGGACATCCAAAAGTGCTCAGTTTACCGTAAACATCCTATAGAAGTCAGAATCCTTCAGAAGCGCATTACAAACTGAGATAAAAAACGGAAACTAGTAATTGGACGTGGCACATTTCACGAATGCTGTTCATAAGCAGACATCGCTCCAAAAATTTTGAATAGTTTTTAAATGATAATTATAGTATATTCGCGGTTTCTTGACAATTTTTTAATCAAATCTTCGAAAGATCACCCCATATATATATAACGCATTTAGTTCTTTCCTAAATATGCCATGTATCACCAGCGTTTTATACGTCTGTTAACATAAGAGTACGTTATTTTTCGTTAAATGGAAGTTTTATATATATTTTATTTATGAATAAAAACGGCGAGATAAAATGTGTGTTTGTAACGCCTAGTAAGTAATAGTTCCCATGAAAAATATTATTACAACTCAGTGCGTACGAATTCGGTGCGTTGTCATTTGGTGTAATTTTCGAGTGTTAGTTAAGCTTGGATTTTTATCAGGCGGTGGAATATCCTGGAAGTATAACTTCAGCAGGGCTTCAGAAAAGTGCTGAGTAACTGTGAATGGGATTATATGCGACTGAAGTTGTGTGTTCTGTCTGAGGACTGGTAAATGGTATTAAAAGCCTGGAAGTCACATCCAGACATAAGCAATCATGGCGGCGGAGATGGAACAAACTTCGCGCGTGCTCGGTTTGTTCGGAATTTTAAGTGGTTACTGCAGGGTTTAAATTCAGCAATATGTTCAGGAAAGATGCAGCACTGTTGCTATAATTTAAAACACAGTCTTACAACGAAATAAATATCATAGACAGAGAGCTGCTTAGCAAGAACCAATTTTTGCTGACTTCGAAACTTCTCGAAGACCACGTTTGTGTTATGAACTGACAACAAAATGTACGTTGAAATATTCCATAGTATCTGTTTTCAAACTAGATTAGAAAAAAAAACTGCTTACAATGAGAACCGTATGACAACTAAAGGCTGTTCATGATACAGTGAGCACTTTTAAAATCAAATTAGAAAAAAGTCACCGCACCTACCGGCATATATTTTAACGGACGCACTGAGTATGATGCTCCCAGTAAAGTTGGTAACGATAGAGGGAAAATAGTTCCGTATCTCAGCGCCGAGTAAAAAGTGCTAGTTAACCATTTGTGGAAATTTAAGTTATTTATTTCGCTCTCTGTTATTTTTAATGCGCCGAAGTGTAAAAATGAGCGTATTTCTAAAACAGTTACTTTTCTAATGATTCCAACTGACCGACACATGGATAAAGTGATGAGGACCATGGCAATGTTAATTTTTCAAAAGGGGTAAGAAGTGTTGTGGAAAAAATGTTAAATTTACAGCAATAAACATTGTAGTAAATAATGTTGAGGTCAGAATCATATAACCCATTTACGGTTTCTTCGGCCTTTTAGAATCAAACCTTTGAAAAATCTCCCCATGTATGACGTGTTTAGTTATTTCCTAAATACGCCCTGTATCACAAGCGTTTTATACTTGTGTTCATATAAGATATTTTTTTTCCTCTTAAATTGAAATGTTATTCACATTTTATCTATAAATTATGGTGCTTCATTTATAAATAACATGAATACAAATCAGGGAGAAAATAGGTATGTTGGTAGCGCCTAGTGAGAAATAGTCCTTATACAAAATACTGTTACACTGAGTGCGCACGAATGTGGTGCGTTGTCCCCTTAGTGTAATTCTCCAGACTAAGTTAAGCTTAGTTTGTAAGAAGCGGATGAATATCCTGGAAGTAGAACTTTAGCAGAGCTTCAGAAAAGGCTGAAGTAACCGTGAATGGACCATACACAAGTACCTACTCGAGGAACATGAATTGAACATCGCTACACAATTCCCACCAATAAAATTAGTGTCACCGCTGAAAGTCCCATAGTTACATGCGGCACAACGAGAACACTGTAGGCCAGTTCATAGCTGTGCGTGTAGCGGCGAAGACAAGTTTGATGCGTGTGGCAATGTCGTCCTTATCGGCCTCGGACGCAGGGAACTATTCCACGGAGACGGGCCCCTCGAGTACTCTACGATCACACGTTAAAAATCATTCCAGTGTTGCAGATATAATCTGCCAAGAAATCTGCTATAGTTTATTCAAGGCAACTTCACACTTTTTTAATGAAACCTTTGGAAATTCACCACATTCACGACGAGTCGGTTTTTTCCCCCCGAAATATGTAATGTGTCGCAAACGTCTAGTATTTTATGTTAACATAAAAATATCTTATTCTTGGTTAGTTCTAACTTTTACTAATAGTTTATCCATAAATTATAATATTCCATTTACAATCCATATGAATAAAAACAGAGAGAAAATTGGTGCGTTGGCGAGGCCTATAGGCTATTCATGGTAAAATAAGCACTTTTCAAAGTCCTGCTTAAGATATACTTGTATGCACATTGTGTATTCTTCCGACATATGCAAAATTAACAATGCCATGGACCTCGTCACTTTATCCATGCGTCGGTCTAGTGCAACTGTGAAATCATTACAAAAGAAAGTGTTTTGAAAATCTGTCCATTTTTGCACTGATGCATTAAAAAAAAGGCAGAAAGTGAAAGAACTAATTTAAATTATCACAAATGGATACCTGACACTTTTCATTCGACGTTAAGATGCGGATCTACTTTCCATTCATTACCAACTTTACTGAGCGCATGCCACTCAATTCGCCTGTTAAAATATATGCAGATAGGGATAGTGATTTTTTTCTAAAGTTGATTTCAAAAGTGCTGACTTTATCGTTAACAGCCTTTAATGAGAAATACTTCTCCTTTGGTGTAAATTTCTAGACTTGATAAATCAGTGTTTGCATGAGGCGGAGGAATATCCTGAAAGTAGAACTTTAGCAGGGCTTCAGAAAAGTTGGCAGTATCCGTGAATGCATTGTACAGCGTTGTTGGACGCAGTCTCAACTAGCAGCCTGGCGCAAGCGCGGAAATTATAAAGTTTTCTTTTTTGACGTGAATACATCTTTAAATTTGCAACCATAGTGGGAGGCAATCCAGATAATCCGATGATAACAAAATCGGAGGATACAGTTTGGCATTGCAGCTTCGAATCTGTCGTCTACATTCAAAATTCAATTATACCACTCGACGATTGCCAAAGGATCAAAGGATATGTTACGTTGAGTGAACACTGTGAAACAAACTGGTCAAAGGTGGGGAGGGGGGAGCACCGCAATTTTTGAGTTCGTTCCGCCGCGTCTCATAACTTCCGCGTAGTATAACGTTTGACAAGGAGAAGCTACGACGCTCGTTTAGGTTTAAATCGACATCTCTCGTCAGTATCAATCGATTGCGTGTATAAAAACATTTGTGTGGTGTGGTTATGGTGAAATCGTTTGCGTTTAATGTAAAAAAAATTAAGAAAACTTAACACAATTAGGGTCTATACTCTTCAAAAAGTCAAGTCGAAATACAGAAATCGTATACGGTTGGAAAAAGCATCCCAAAAGCAATCTAGTGATACCTATAAAACCCCATATGAACGAGTGAAGCGGTGTCAGTAACGTAAATTAAACATCAAGGCGTCCGAGCGCGTCAACGTAGACGTATTCACACAAAACAAACGGCCGTGACCCCAACACAGCCACAACCAATTTTAAAACAAATGTAAATCTGCCTTGAGTAATCTGTGGTGTGAGCGTAGTGATAAATGAGAAACTCGGCGTGTGCGGCACGGGACCAGCGTCCCTCCGCCCCTCCCCCCCCCCCCCAGCAGTGAATGCAGGCGACGCCACTGGGACCTGGGAAAGCTGGCTGCGATGGCGGGACTGGCGCCTCGTAACTCCGCGACCCACTTTCACGGTCATGGTTTGAGGAAGAGTGGGTGTGGAGGAGGGGGTGAACTTGGCACTCGGAGGACAGGAAAGTTGTTTGGACCCCTCCCACTCCCCCAACTCTTTATAGGGTCACCAATGTAAGTAATATGCACAGGCATGTTTACTTTCGATATCTATCTGGCCACCTGCTTGCTCGCGCCCAATGGCTCGCCGTTGCAGCACGGCACTCGTTCGCCCTTGTAGCTGCTGTCTGTCTGCATAAGGTCGGCGGATATTACTGTCTGTCTCATATAAGATGGCAAGATTTTGACAGTTCTACGAATGTTCTCTTTTAGTTTATGTATCCTTTCGCCATCACCTGGTGCGTCAATTGGATGCTACACGAAAACAAGGAAATGGCTTCGGAAGGGGGGGGGGGGGATGGCGTGTTTAGGACATATACAAACAATTACTGGCCCAATAGAAATTACTAGTAATCAAAATCGCTGTAGACGAAATATATGTTACTTTAAAAATTACGCAGAGCTCGCGGAAAAATTAAACTATTGATATATGTTCGTAAATTTGATATTTTATATACGAAATTCATTTCAGATTTATAGCTGGTTAGGTTCGTGAAAGAACACACAGATTGCGCGCACGACATGGTAAAGTGTGTGAGCCGCGCCCGGTCTCAACAGATGGCAGCAGGTTCGCCGCATCTTTCCTGCTTTTTAAAAATTGACTTTTCTTCTATTACTGTCGTGAAACGACACGAATTCGAAATATATTTCGTCATTTTGAACACCTATACATTACTACACTAGCACGAAGATTAGTTTCTAACACTTACAACCGGTGTTTTGTGACCACGTAAAATAGAATATATTAATTAATCTAGAAACTTTTTATTATCGCGTATTTTGTACTTGTCTGATGTGCGTCGCCGGTGCACTCAGAATAGCCAACCTAATATTAACTTTTGTTCATTCGTGCATCAGCTAATACACGATTTTGTAAACGGCACTTTGTTTCGTATACAAGTTGTCACTCACTGACTGTCAAAATCTTCCCATCTTATATGAGATAGACAGTTCAAAGGCTGTTCACGATAGAGTGAGCACTTTAGGAATGAACCTTACAGACTGTCCACGATAAACTGAGCACCTTTGTAACCAACCTTAGAAAAATGTCACTGCCCCTACCTGTATATATTATAACGGATGCCCTAAGTGACATGTGCTCAATAAAATTTGTAACGATGGATGGGAAATAGTTCCGTATGTTAACGTCGAATCAAAGTGTTAGGTAACCATTTCTGATAATTTAAATTATTTCTTTCGCTTTGTGTTTATTTTTTAATGTATCGAAGTGTAAAAATGAGCAGATTTGTAAAATATTTACTTTTCCAATAATTCCACAGTTTCACTTGACCGACTCATGAATAATGTGATGAGGCCCATGACAATGTTAATCTTACATAAGGCGAAAGAATACACAACGTACATACAAGTAGATCTTAAGCAGGGCTTTCACAAGTGCTCATTTTAACGTGAACAGCCTATACGTAACTTTTCAACCCATTCGGTCACACACTAATGCCTGAGTTGAAGTGCTGCAATGACGTATCACCCGCCGAACAGCAGCATAGTCCGGCACGATTCCCACGTGCGAAAATCTGGGAGCGACCCTGCCGGGAATCGAATCCGGTTCGTCATAGTAGGAGGCGAGCAGTCTAAACACTACACCATCACGGCCTCCATGCGTCGGACAAATGACAGTATGGAGTTGTAGGTTATGCTATTATTAATGATTCTTACTCTATTATTATTAAAACATGAAATAAGCCAATTCCCTTGCTGCAGAAATGGACGTCGTCTTCAAAAGATCCTATGAAGTCATATCGACTGTGCCAAGGACTTTAATTCTTCAAATATAAATTTTTATTTCAGTCCATTCTCATGCGAAAAGAAACGAGTTACACAGGAAAGATTTTCTTTCCAAACATATTTAACATTATTTGTTGGGCTGAAGCGTCGGTTTTTCCTTGTGCTGTAATAAGTGATTGAGGATTACAAATGGTGGGTTCTGTAGATTACTTGCCATTGTGTACATTAAATGATGGTCGTTTTTTGTTTCATATCATGTCGTTAGTTAATCAAGTGGCTTGCTTAAATTTGGATATAACCACCAGTGTACGTCCGAGTGAGATATCATTCTTTTTATATTTACAGCACTATTTTTATGTGTTCACTTATCTTATATTTTTCGTGGCCTGTTGCAGATTTACTAATATGTTTTGGTTATTTTTTGCATCTTATCAATGCCAATATTGCTAATTTTACTGTTTGCAATTTTTAAAGCAGTGATATAACACCAAGAGTCATATAACAGCATTCCAGATTATTTTTTTAAAAGACAAATAACTTATATATTAAATTTTTCTTCGTCTTTGTCTTTAAGGCATTGATTTCATTCATCAGCATTTATAGCCTTTCAAATTTCAGATAGGTATCAAATTATTCCGAATGCAGTGTTACTTGTTAATGACTTTTGTCATGCGTGACTCATGCATCTTCTCATAACACTTGTTCTTTAGTTATAATTGCACCTTGTTTAGCTTCTATTTGTACCTTAAGCCACAATACTCACTTTTATCGTCATCTTCATATAGCAATTACTGAGGAAACTGTATTTTCGTAGTTTACTTATTTTATCGATTTAGTTCGCCTAGAATCTAAACAGGTTGACGGAATGGTCTGTACAATTTCGCACCATTTTCCACATGTTCCAGGAATAACATAAATTTTTTTATCAAATACGTTTTCAAACCCCAATTTTCATAGTCTCGTACCTCCTTTAATATTCCGTTTAGGTATACGGTGTCCTGTAAATTTTCGACTTTATTTTTCATAAGGAATCACCTCCCGTAGTTTGAACGTTTAGTTTCCGAACACCCTATAATGTTTGTGGAAAATGCAAGGCCACGAAGGTTACATGTGACTGAAATGAACTTTATACCATAGATTAGGTACATGATAATATATAATTGATTAGAATTACAGAACTGTACATGATCTTTGTCCTTTAGAATCCAGTATGGTGTGAAGCCCCCATGTGCTGTAATCAATCTCTCTAAACGTCCTGGGGAGTCTCCCTCAACGAGATTTGTATGCGAGTCCACAAAGCATCAACAGTGGTTGTTGAAGGACCGTGACGATATGTTCGTTGGGTGACATGTCAGGCGAACGTGCAGGCCAGGGAAGCAGTGGTACCCGTCGTCCATTGAAGACTACCTGCACATTCCTCGCCACATGTGGCCGGGCATTGTCCAGCAAAAATATGGCACGTGGAGTCAACTGAAGGAGGGGCAGTACCTCGGGCTCTAAAACCTCCCTGATGTAGCGGCTGCTGTCCACATTGCCCTCGACACGTAGGAGTCGAGATCGTATGTAGTATCCAATCGTGCCCCAAACCATCACAATTGCCGTTGGTCCACTATGCCGCTCCACTATGCAATTCGCCAGATTGCGGTAACCTCGGTAGCGTGTAACACGTATGCTGCCATCACTGTAGGACAGGTTGAAGCGGGACTCGTCCGAAAACACCACACTTTGCCACTCAGCACGCAGCGACGGCGTTCACGAGCCCATTGCAGTTCGAGGCGTTTGTCGTTCCAACTGTCGACGCAGACAGATCCAGTGTCGAGCCAACACCGTGGACGAGGCTGTACGGTCCGTTACGGCCATGCTGACAAGATGGCGGTCATCCCGTGCTGTGATAACATTTCGTAGTCCAGTACCCGTTCATCGCTGCGTACGATCCTCTTCTATCCACTGTGCCACACACGCATCACTGTCATAGCAGCATGCCCTGTAAGAGCAGAAATGTCACGGTATAACAAACCTGTTTCCCGGAGACCATTCATTCATTCCCCGTTCGAACTCACTCTCACATGCTGATATGGTGCCCTTTGGCGTCGACGAGGCGTACTGTCACTTGCTTTCACTTCGTGTGACGGCTCTTCACTTTTTGAGTTTGGCGTAACACGGACCTTTCCGGTCACACAAGAGAGGGGACTTCTGGGCCTACGTGTAAGCCATCTCTCTGCAATCGTAATCACTTATTGCTGGTACACTGTTCCACACATCCTCCGAGGTTGGATTCATTCGGACCATTCTTTCTGGGTGTTATAATTTTCACAAACAATAGTGTATTTACAAATGTATTTACATGGATTTGACTAGACTACACACGTTTGTTTCAGTTAATACATGCCCATACAGACGATAAGTATTTCTCATCATGTATCGTCACTTTCAAGAGTTTTAATGGCGAACGTAAGTCCTCCTCTGTGTACATGCACTGTAATCACAACGGCTTAAACTGAAATAAATCACAAACATGTTATTAAAACCATAACAAAGTCATGTCTTCTTCTGTAGAAATTTATTGTTTCCTTTAATTCTGTAGAAATTAATCATGTTCTTAAAATACTGTTCTACTTTTTTTTCGTACACTGTTGACTACTTATAAGCATAATTTCTCGAAGGGTTGTTAATTATCTGCATTCGTATACCTTTAGGCTGACTACACGGTCTTTGGTAGGTTGTCATTTTGTTCGTGGTTGTAGCAAAACGAGTTGCAAAATTTTTCATTTCCCGCTTTACAATACCAGTGACCTTTTGGGCAGGCATAGTCAAATATACAGGTGGCGAGACAGGTAGATAAAGAGCTTATGCAGCATGAATGTGTGTCTGAAACTAGTTCAAGGAAGTAGTCGAGTGGTCAACAGTATTTTAAATAAACACAAGAAAATTTCTAGACCCCAGGTTATTTGTCAAATGATTAATGAAGTCACATTTTGGCTTTTCGTTGGTGTTTAACCTTCGCCGTTAATCTCCAGATATTTCGGTGATTATGTTCTCACTATGTGACAGACAACCGTATATTGTTCAGATTTTTGTTGTGAGTCGTGGTAAGTTGGTTTCCTTTCAACAGCAAACTTAGAAACTCTTGTAACACACTCCTCCACCCTCCAACTTTCCCACAACAAAACTGAAGTGACCACCTGAATAGACAAAATTCGCAACGGCGTGCGTCCAAAATAATTCATTTTATTTCCTGACCCCATCGCAAGAATAATTTATTAAACACAAATTTCTCCGTGCATTTAGCCGGCAAAATAATCAAATTTGCATACAATTTGACACATAGAAACGAAGAACAATCAACAATACAACTACAAAAATTACTTAAGAGTTGGTGCGTAAAATTCAGTGCGATCTGTTTACTGTTTCTTAAAGCTCCGTGTCGGACATCGCAATCGTAGACATCTTCAGTTTACGAACGTACATGCCGGCTTACGACGCCTGGTGAAGACTTGGCTTAACACGAACAAACCTCTCTCTTGGTGGAGTCCTCGAGAAGGAAAACTGGTCGCCAACTTGAGCTTTTAAGAATGTTTCAATTAATTCTTATTTGACGAGTGTCTTTGAAACTGTTTGACTATGGGACTTAGCTCAAGTTATCTCCCGGAATGTTAAATGTTTGACTGTTGCTACTGTAACAACATATCTAATTTTAAAATCTACTCCCCTCAGTTCCACGTGGAAAATGGTAAGAAAAATTCAACCAATCTACCTACATCATTCATATCTGTCTCGTAACCGTGTTGATATCCACATTTTAAAGCTGGAGGAGTAAAATTTTACTGGTGAAATATACTTCTCTGGGATCAGTGACATATCATCTTCAGTGTTCTCATGTTTTTTTTTTTGTTTAATGTTAGTCATTCATATTTCTGCTATTGTGTATTTAGAATATCATCTTTTAATCAGTTACGCGCGAATTATAACTGGTTCGCTCTTATCTGAGACTTTGTAACAGAACCATAATTATTCTTCAGCCGGAGTTTCGGACTTGGTCCGTGGACAGAGTTTAAGTTGGCGAAAAAAATCTATGGCCTCCGGGCACTCAGACTGAGATCAGAGATGTTAGAGAACCACGTGCAACAATGAGCATCAAGTGTTCTCGTACATGTTAGCATACATGGTCTATTGTAGAGAAGGCGATAGTGACGCACACAATCGATGAACAGTTATCAGCAGCATAGTATTTTTATATTGTTGTGTGTAGTCGTAAGACTATAGGCAGTGACCCAATAATTTAAATAGCAGAATGTCAGAAACACATTTAAATGTATTGGCTATTTCCTCATGTTTGGTGTGCTTGGTTGATTCCTAAATATATCAAGTATCACAAGCGTTTTAGACTCGTGTTAATCATAGAAGTAACTTTTTTTTATTAAATTGAACTTTTACTTGTATTCTATCTGTAAATTATAATATATCATTTAGAATTATTTACTAAAACAGGGAGATATTAGGTGTGTTGGTAATGCCTAGTAAGAAACAATTCTTATGGAAAATATTATTACACTGAATGCGCACAACTGCGGGGTGTTGTCCCTTTGGTGTAATTTTATAACCGCGATTAGGCTTTGTTTGCATAAGGCGGAGGAATAGCTTGTAGGTAGAACTTTATCAGGGCTTCAGAAAAGTTGCAAGTAACCGCAAACAGCCCATATATAGGCTGTTAACGGTAAAATGAGCACTTTTGAAAGCCCTGCTTTAACGCATTGTGTGTTCTTCCGCCATACGCAAAATTAGAATTGCCATGGGCCTCATCGCTTTATTCATGCGTCAGTCAAGTGAAACTGTGAAGATATCAGAATAGTAAATACTCTATAAAAATTATTCATTTTTACACTTCGATGCATAAAGAAACAGAAAGCGAGAGAAATAATTTAAGTTGTAACAAATGCTTACCTAACAATTTTAATGTGACATTAATTTAAGGAACTACTTTCCCCTCCATCGTTACCAATTTTACAGGATGCATGTTAAGCAGTGCGCCCGTTAAAATACATGCAGGTAGGGGCAGTGACATTTTTGTAAGGTTGGTTTCAAAAGTGTTCACTTTATCGTGAACAGTCTGTATACGTGAATTGTTCTTCGACAAAAGGTAGTTTCACGAGCGCGCGACGCGGAAATCGCCATCGCGTGCGAGGGACGCGCACGCCTCGTGTGTCGCGAGGGAGGAAAGTGCAGCGATCGTCGGCGTCGCGTGCCCCGGCGTCGCATTGTCGCGTTGTCGCGTGCGCAGTCGCCATTGTTCCCCGGGCGACTGGGGGGGGGGGGGGTGCGGCAACACAAGCAGCGGCAGCGGAGCGGCAACTCGTCGTACGGGTAAGAAAGCCCAGGAGAGATGATTCTCTCGGTAGTCGTAAGGGCACTTTCACTGTCGCGGCCGCCCACCCTGCGTGCGTCGACGTGCGTGCAGCACACGTGCTTTTGGACACTTACTTCTCGAATACTGGGGCCGCGGATGTTTAAGAGGGCGCGGGACATAAAATTAATGCTATCGAGGTTTATCGTATTTTACAAATTCTATTGAAGCCGACAGAGAAAAACAAAGAAATAGCAACCATACAGAATAGTTTTTACTAACTACGAGAGCAAATATTTTACCTGAGTGACGTTATTCTTCCGAGATAATTCTGACGCCGTCAATTTTTGTGTGTTTTCGTGGCGCAAGACATTATGCGAAATTGATACAGTAATACCGCAAAATACTTGGTCGTTAGGTTGGCAAAACCAGTATACATCAATTTACGCATTTGGTGTTAATTTATGCCCCATGCCCCCTTAATTGTTAAGTTTGAGTCACAATAACCCGACGACACGATACGACACACCGACACGACCTCAGAGTTTGACGGAATTTCACATTATATTTTATTCATTGCTCACAATACCACGACGAAATCTGCCCGATAAATGTATTAGTTGGCTGTTGGAAAAAAAGATCTAAAACGGCAAGTTATCCGATTAATAGCTAATATTAACTTTTTAAAACTCAGGATAAAGCGAATAATTATTTCGCTTTTGACAATATTTGAATTTATACAAGAGAAAAATATATTTGAAAACAAACCGGAACGTTATATTAGTGGCAATTTAATTTGTTATTAACTACAATAGGGAAATACGCACGAAATTTCGTTTTATAATGTTCTATTTACATTTTTTGCGCGCTTCGTCTAGCCTGACACGACGGAAAGTAGAAATAGAACCTACTATTTTCGGTCTGCCCGTGCCACAATTATGTCGGGTTGACGTCACAGTGACCTTGCTTTGCATTGGCTCCTACTCGACTTTCGTCGCTTCGGGGATGTCGTGTCGAATTCGTCGGGCATTGTGACTCCAGCTTAAGGCTACTCCAAACCCGGGTTCGATTCCCGGCGGGGTCGCCCCCGAATTTTCACGTGTGGGAGTCGTGCCGGGCGATGCCGCTGCTCGGCTAGGTTTTCTCGGGGATCTCCCATAACACCCCCCCCCCCCCCCCCCGGCCCAGGCATTCCGGCGCTACTCCATACTCACCTCGCTTCTCCCTCATCGGCTATCAAGACCTCGTTGTTAAGAGTTATATGGCGTGCTAGTTTTTGTGAAATTGTTGTTTTTCGCGAATACGCGTATCTCGGTAAATTACGGCTTTTTGCGAGAAAAGAAAAAAAAAAAAAAAAAAACTATTGTCTGTGTCCGTATTATTTTACTTTTGTCATAATTAGGATATTCTTGGAGAAAAAAAAATTCGCGAAGGTCAAATATCGAAAATTACGAAGATACGGACGTAGTTTAATCTATGGGTTTTTATCGCGTGTAATAAAACCCCACTGTCACAGATCTAATTTACACGGTACAACGTCACGACGGAAACACTGCGCGCCTTGCGTGTAGGAGCGATGAGACACCAGGCGTGCGTGTTAGTGTCGACCGTATCGCTCCCTCGCTTGGACACGCAGCTCCAGCTAACTCTTAATAAACGCCCAAATATCTTCACTCGAATACACCATATTTCTTAAAGTTTTGAGGGAACACAGAAATACACTGCAAATAAGCCACGTAACGTACATTAACGAAAACAGCGCAGAATGAACGAGGAACGCATACAGTGGGCGTGTATAGTGTGTCTGGACATGCTAGAACAGTGACTTGTGCCTCAGTTGTCGGAAACAGCGCAGAATGAACGAGGAACGCATACAGTGGGCGTGTATAGTGTATCTGGACATGCTAGAACAGTGACTTGTGCCTCAGTTGTCGGAAACAGCGCAGAATGAACGAGGAACGCATACAGTGGGCGTGTATAGTGTATCTGGACATGCTAGAACAGTGACTTGTGCCTCAGTTGTCGGAAAACCATAACCATATTTTTCAACAAGGCGGCTGTCCCACTCATTTCCACCACGGAGTTAGTCTCCACTTGAACAACGCCCTGCCTAGACGATGGATGGGACGTGCATCTGAAGATGACCAGCACCTAAAGGCTGTTCACGATAAAGTGAGCACTTTTGAAATCAATCATAGAAAAATATCACTACCCCTACTGGCATATATTTTAACGGGCGCTCTGAGTGACATGCGCCCGGTAAAGTTGGTAACGATGGGCGGAAAGTAGTTCTATAGGTTAACGTGTCGAATAAAAATTGGCAACTAACGAATTGTGATAATTTAAATTATTTATTATGCGTTCTGTTTTTTTACGCCTCGTTGTGTAAAAATCAGCAAATTTATAACATATTAACTTCTCTAATAATTTCACAGTTTCTCTTGACCGACACAAGAATAAAGTTATGAGGACCATCACAATGTAAATTTTACGTAAGGTGGAAGAATACACAACAAATAGATCTTAAGCAGGGCATTAAAAAAGTGCTCACTCTACCGTGAACAGCCTATAACTCTGTGGCCCCCAAGACCACCGAACCTCACACCGTGGTACGTTATTTTTGTGGCGTTACTTCGAAGACAGGGTATAGGTGCTACCGCCGTTGCCGCGTGATATCGCAGACCTAAGAGAGCGGATAGTCGCAGCGGCAGGCACTATCGATATGCCCATGTTGGTGCGAGTGCGAGAAGAATTAGACTGTCGTGTGGATGCGTACATTTGTAGGTGTCACAAAAACTGCTCGAGCCCCTTGTTCATTCTGCACTGTTTTCATTACTGTACGTTCAGTGGTTTCGTTGCAATGCAATTTTGTATACGCTATTCACGATAAAATTAGCACTTTAGATAGCCCTACTTAGTATCCCACTTGTATGCACGTTGTGTATTCTTCCGCCTTTTGTAAGATTAACGTTGTAATGGGCCTCGACACTTTATTCATGCGATGGTCAAGTGAAGCGATGAAATTATTAGAAAAATAAATAATTTACAAACCTGCTAATTTTTACGTTTCGATGCATTAAATTTAACATAAATGGTAACTTACACTTTTTATTCGACTTTTAGATACTGAACTACTTTCCCATCCATAATCACCAACTTAACTGGGCGCATGTCACTCAGGGCCCCCGTTAAAATATGTGCAGGTAGGAGTAGTGACATTTATCTAAAGTTGATTTCGAAAGTGCTCACTTTATCGTAAACAGCCTATAATCCATCAAGCTCTTACTGAACATTCTATATATGTAGATAGGTAGGGCTTAACGTCTCGTCGAAAGCGGGGAAGGAATAAGCCACGGACTGCAATAAGGAAACGGCCCAATTTGGACAATTTGGACTGATTTGGGGGAAACCACGAAAGACAGAAATCTTGACGTGGAGACCGGAATTCGAACCCGAGTCCTGCCAATTACGAGTCCAGAACACTGTAAAAAAAATTGAGGAGAAATTCCCTTACATGTAAGGGAAGCTAATTGCCTCTACATGTAAGGTAATATTACCTATTAAATGTAGAGTAAATTTACATAACACGTAAAGTACTATTCCCTAATCGTACGGAAAAATTACCTGACAAAAGTTTGGGGGAGGGGGGATCCCATACAAGTAAGGGAATATTAACTATATTGTGTATTAAAATTAAAATAAAAAATATCCCGGAGTATTAGTAGGCCTACTGTACATTTTTTTTATTGCCTGCATCCTCTGACGAAAAGTAACCGAAAATTCAACGCTAAAATCCTCGACACTTGCTGGTGGATGGGCGCGAACTACGATCCTCTGTCTCGATAGGCCGATGCGCTATACATTACACCTCAACGATATCATGAGAACATCGGTGAATATTAGCGTGTTGAAGGATTGTTTCTTCCGCCCGTCGTCCCACTTAGCTGTTGCGACAATGCTGAAGAGATACACGCGTCGTAAGTTAATTTTCCCATCCATATATAGGATTTTCCACTACAATACACGCGAATTTTACTCAATAGTGCGGTAGTTATACCTTACTTATAAAGCGCCATGCTGGACAAATTGTATAAGTAAACAATAAAATTAATTCTAAAAAAAAAATTATATGAAATGCAACTATACTAATAGTTACAAATGGACGAGGAGATCCACACGTCGTAAGTTAATTTTCCCATCCATATATTGGATTTTCCACTACTATGTACGCGAATTTTACTCCAAAGTGCGGTAATTTTACCTTACCTGTAAGGGAAACCGTTTCCCACACAAGTTTACGAATATTACCTTACACTTGTCAGTTAATTTTCCCATTATTCTTACAGTGTAGTTTACTTCTGCACCGCCTCGCTCGATCACTATACTATTAGTTCGCTGTCGTGGATGTCGCCCACCTACGACCAGTAGAGCTCTAGTTCAGAGGTGGACAGGCCAGAGTAAGGAGATTGAAAATCCCAGAGGCCTCTGAGGCCGGCATAAAAAAGGAGATAGTTGACATACACTTGGAATTGTTTCGTACTTCAGGGCTCGGTTGCGAATGGGCAAAATGGGCGATATAGGCTGTTCACGATCAAATAAGCACTTTTGAAACCCCTGCTTAAGATCTACTTGTATGCATGTAGTGTATTATTCCGCCTTATGTAACATTTGTAATTGTGATTGTAAAGAAAGAGCATTTAACGTCCCCCTAACTTAAACCATGTCTTACCCGGGATTCGAACCCAGAGGCTCCCGCGCCCCAGATCGGTGGCGCACCAACCGACTGCACCACGGGACGTCAGCCCTTATGTAAGATTAACATTGTCATGGGCGTCGTCACTTTATTCACGCGTCGGTCAAGTGAAACTGTGAAATTATTAGAAAAGTAAAAAAAATTTAAATCTGCTAATTTTTACACTTCCATTCATTAAAAATTAAAAACAGAAAGCTAAAGAAGTAATTTAAGTCAACAAAAATGGTTATCTAATATTTTTTTTCGGCGTTAAGATACGGAACTGCTTTTTTATCCACCGTTTCCAACTTAACTGAGCGCATGTCACTCAGGGTCTCCGTTAAAATATATGCAGTTAGGAGCAGTGACTTTTTCTAAGGTTTATTTCGAAAGTGCTGACTTAATAGTGTACAGTGTTTCCGTCGTTGTGCTGGACAGTGTTAAAATAAATTTCCTTCATTTTATGGACAAATGCTGGTAAATTTTTTTCCAGAAATGTAAGTAAACTCACCGTAAAATTACGGACACAGCTTTTCAAAAACGGACTTTCGTCTAATTTAACTGAACTTTCCGTGAATTCTCATAACCTTTCTGTTAATTTCCTTGTTAGTTTATTGTTCTTCCAGTTTAAAAAAGAAAGAAAAAATGTTGCGTTAGCAACACAAATTGCGAACAAAACGACGAAAATATCACAACATTGCATTTTTAGCAACGATAAAAGCGGGAAAAAAAAAAAAAAAAAAATTATGACACGAGCAATTTACTTACCTAACAAGGCTACGACGCCATCTTGACTGTTGTTTCCTGGTTGAGAAACAGGCTGGCCATCCTTGGTGGCCAGAAGTTCCCTGCTGTGTGCAGGGTTGCAAATAATCCATTAAAAAATAGGTCTACTTCATGTCCACAGTACATTATGTAGTATAAAAAATTTACATAAGGTCATAATATTTTATAGCTGAATAAGATTTTAATCCGGGTAAAAAAGTTGGAAGCCCATGAATCTAACCAATTAGGGCCTACATACCATTTCTCATAAAATTTTGGTGTGTAACTATGGTATTTAAACTAATTCACATAAGCAAATTTTTCTGTTTCTTTTCAAATTAGTGTACATTAAGTGTTGCTAAATTATGCAGATGCTTGATGATGCTTTTTGACGTTTAAAAAAATACGCTGTAAAAACTTGTAATTTTTACTAAGAAATTGTTTGCAATTTTACAAATGCCTGTAACAGTACAAAGAATTCACTTGTAAAACGACTTGTTTGTAAAACTACAAGGGCCGTGTTTGTAATAGACCTCAATAAATGTTTCCACTATGCTGATCCGTATCACGCGAGCTTCAGTGAAGTGGTGGACACTCAACAACGTAAAACCGTAAAACTATGGGTGATGTAAAGTGTAGTTGAGTGCAAAAATAAATGTTTCCACTATGCTGACCCGTATCACACGAGCTTCAGTGAAGTGGTGGACACTCAACAACGTAAAACTGTAAAACTATGGGTGATGTAAAGTGTAGTTGAGTGCAAAAATAAATGTGTTGCAAGTTTGAATAACGTTAAACACTTGAAACAACTCAAATAACCATAATAAAACGACAATTTCAATAAAACGTGACCGTATCAATCATTTACTGTTAATGTTTCCTTACTGCACTGAACTTTTAAATCGGCCCTCAAGACCTCGTTGTTAAAGTCGCCTAAAACATCCATCTCAACAACAGAACTCTTAAAATTAAATAAACATCAATCTTAATAAAATAACTTCCCTATTTTGTAGATACTTTAAATAATATTTACGGTAAAAATAAATTTTAAAATGTAAGTCAACTTGGTTTAATTGTTAAAAGTTGCGGGCTGGTATTACAAGGGGTGTGGGTTCTAGCCCACTGCTGGCATACTTTATTTGTTTTTCGGAAATTATATTTTGAAATATTTTTTCTAGTTATTATCTGTTACTAATGCAAGGCTATCATTTGTAATATCATATATATATATATGTTTTGCATATTTTACAAAAAAACAGTCTGTAGTTTTACAAAGGGTTTTCTTGGAAACTGGGTGTGCAAGAAATTTTCTTGTCAAATAAAAAAAAAAAAAAAAAAAATTAGAGTGTAGGTCTAAGAAGCGTGGATATCTTAACCACCCCAGAAACAATAATTTTCTGGCCACAGTGGCGAAGAAAGGTCCGGGTGGACTCGGCAATGTTCGTTCCTGAAACCCGAAGCCATGTGAAATACGGAGACTTTCCGTATTTTGTATTTACGGAGTCAGCTCACGTTTTCCGTCGTCGCAGATCGCGTTTCTGTATGTTCACTGCAGATTTCCGTAGAACTTTTCGTAAATACGCGGGAAATATTTAACGGCGTACTGTGCAAATTAGATCTGTAACTGTGGGACCTCGTTACACGCCAGGAAAGCCTGCAAATTTAACTACAGGCTGTTCATGGTAAAATGAGCACTTTTGAAAGCCCTGCTTAAGATCTATTTGTACGAACCTTGTGTGTTCTTCCGCCTTATGTTAAATTATCGTTGCCATGGGCCTCATTGCTTTCTTCATGCGTCGGTCAAGTGCAAATGTAAAATTACTAGAAAAGTAAGTATTTTAAAAATTTGCTGATTTTTACACTTCGACGCAGTAACAAAAACGGAAACGATATAAATAATTTAAGTTATTGCTAATGGTTACCTGACACTTTTTATTCAACGTTAAAATGTGGAACTTATCCCCCCCCCCCCACAATTGTTACCAACTTTACAAGACACATGTCACTCAGGGGCATTATATTTTTTTAAAGGTTTATTTCAAAAGTACTCACTTTATCGCGAACCGTCTTTATATGGTTGTGTGTAGTTTCCTCCTACCCCAGAAGAAAAGTGTCCAGGCAGACTAAAAAAAAATATTTTTTTTTTTTACCATTTCACATTTTTTTTGCTTGATGCCAGCAAAACTATACAATATGACTGGTATTTACCTTTTCTGCCAAAAATCGCATTACAATTTAATTTCTTTACTGATATACGCCTATGCGAGAAAGCCACGATTTAAAATCCATTTGTGGTTACTTCACACCTTCCTCGAGCCATTGCTAAAGTTCTAATTCCAGAATATTACTCCGCCTCGTGCAAACTAAGCTTAAGTAAGTCTTAGAAAATTACACGAAAAGGACAACGCACCGAATTCGTGCGCACTCAGTTGTAATTACATTTTGCATGAGGATTTTTCCCTTACTAGGCGTTACCAACACACACTTTTCCTCACTGTTTTTATGCAAACAAGAAAAGAAATTGACGATTAAAAAAAAATATATTTTATGTTTCGTTCAGCTTTTTAACTGTACTTTATTATCTAATTTCCAAAACTCAGAAGTCTTGGAGAATAAGACGGGGTTAAAATAGAAGGTTGCTGAAGCGATAAAAAAATTAAAAAAATTAGTTGTCGTTAGTGTTGTTTGCTGTTAAGCCTGGAACGCGTTCGCAGTAAGTACGTGCACAACCCACAAATAACACGCCCGCACTTACACAGCACAGCATCTCTTGCTTTCTCCATAAATCATGTTTATTCCGGACAATTCCGGAGTATTTTTTCATACACTTCACTTCCACCGGAAATTATCTGTTGTCATATGTTGGCAGTAAATCTTGTCCTGTTTTTTACATAAAGCTTTAATTTTTACTTAAATTTTTGCTGCTTGAAAAAAATATCAATTTTTTTGTATTCGTTTCAAGCACCGCCTCGTTAGTTTCCAGCCGTATCTCTCTCGTACTTTTAATTGGTTGAGCCGTTACAGTCGTCCATTGGTGGAAATAATTTGGAGTACCTAATCTATAAATAGGGCCACCTGTTTTTCGTGAAAAGATTTCAGAACTACTTGTACTTCAAAACACTAAAGCTCAGATCCACTTTTGTGATTGGATGAGTTTAACTGTCACACAATGCATGTGTCTGCCCGCGAATCACGGGCACTCAGTGTCGGAGTTACGTAATTTCGATTGTCCCAGCCAGGTAAGGAATTGTCTCACGACAAAGACACGTGACCAATAACCGAAGGAAAACTGCACGTATGGCATAGGACATTGGAGTCTAGCCTTCACGTAGATCTTTACGCGGGAAACGGGTGGCCCTAGAATGTTTATTTGTTTCCAAATATTGTTTTCTTCTTCATTAAGATATTCCACCTTCCTCATCCCTGCCGGTTTTTCAACTCGGACACACGAACACTTTTCCAACGATGTTCTCAATATGTTTATTTAAACGTATTAATAATAATAACAACAAATTACTGCAATCAAATCCATTAACTTTCATTTCGGAAAATTTCGTCCCAAATTAATTAGCGTAGTAACTGAAATGTTTTCTCGATTGCTTACGCACAGAGCACATCGCACAGTAAAGTTAAAAGTTGATTAATTTCGTATGTACCGTGCGTGTACTACTTTTCTGCGCGTGTGCAATGCTTCAAAGTATGCAGTTCCCATCGATAAAAGCACGTCTTGACTTACAAGCGCGTGTGCTGTGTGCATGCTATTGCATATGTAGCGTAGGCCTTAATCTGACACTTCAGAAGCCGGTCTTAGTGAATTATTTCTGCCGATGATTTAATTTTCTGTCATGCTAAGATTTCGGTTGGCATTAGAGTTTTATTAACATTTTTGCTTAGTTTACACCAAGTGAACATCTCGAACATAACATGTACACATACTTTTCACTAATAAACGAACATAATAATTTCAGTAATATCGATGTTTTGAAACTGAATCGCCCTTGTCCCTTAAGGGCTCAGGCACGTCAAGTCTACCTAACTTGCCGAAACCCCCACGCAACATTTATAACACATCAAGGAACAAGCAGCACTCGTCATCAACAAAAACCCCTTATGTACTTTCATCCCTATGAATATATTTAAGATAAATATATAAACTTTAAGGCAGTTGTATTCTGGGAAAAAGGCGTCCATGTCTTTGTGAAATATTTTTTAATAGAGTATGTACGGGATCAGCGGAACTACTAATGGATAGTTCACGCAAGTAAAGTTCGAGTTCAGTTATTTCCAGTTACTGGATAAATAGTTTATAGGCAACTTTAAGTTCATTCGTATACCTGCTGCGCACTGCGCTCAATTGTGTAAAAGTTAATATATGGCAGCGTAAGAAATATTAACGAATCGCGCACAGGTGCTCCAAAAATTTGACATTAAAATGGTTATGAAAAATACAATTTACACATTCGAAGTGGTCGCCGCTTGTTGACCGCGCGAGTGAATCGTGATAGTCAAACTTGGGGAAACTATCAGTCGTAACCGCCAGCGATGTTCTCAGGCGAAATTATCGATGAGCCAGTACCTTAATTTCTGTCGATTGATGAACACGTGTATGCAACCTCCAGGCATACACGAAGAATAACGGCCGTTCTTAGCAGCTGCAAACCCGGCAGGCTAGAAAGCCTGCTGGCCAACTTCATCCAAATGGGGACGGGTCTGCTGGGCAGATGTCGGTCGCACGCCGCCCGGCGCAGCAAAGCATTTTCCGACAAAATTGCCACTTTTATTCCAAAACACAACTCACGTGCTTTCATTTCAACAGTCTATTCACGCACACGTAAAAACTTTACGAACGTGACGTAACGGACAAGACAATGTACTGCAACTAACATTGCGAAAAACGCACACAAAAGTTACGATAAATTTCGCGGAAGCTATCGGCGCAAAAACTTAACCAACTCATGTTCAACCCAGACGTCGACATATTTAGCACTGTTCATATATTTGTAACTGCCAAATCCTCGCTACGCAAAAGGCAAATTTTATCGTTGCCAGGAACTCCTGATTATAATCCATTCACTGTTACTTCTGCCTTTTATGAAGATCTGCTAATGTTCTACTTCCAGCATATTCCTCCGCCTCGTGCAAACTAATCTTAACAAGTCTGGAGAATTACACCAGAGGGGCAACGCACCGCAATCGTGCGCACTCAGTTGTAAAGATATTTTGTATAAGAACTGTTTCTCACTAGAAGTTACCAACATACCTATTTTCTCCCCGTTTTTTTATTCAAATTATTCACCAACGAAGCATTGTAATTTAAAGATAAGATATTAATAACATTTCAATATAAGAGGAAAAAAAGTAACTTTTATGAACACAAGTATAAAACGCTTGTGATACAGGGCGTATTTAGGAAATAACTAAACACGTCATACATGGGCAGATTTTTCAAACGTTCGATTCAAAAAGGCCGAAGAACCCGTGAATGGACTATAGAGGGGTTTCCGAATCATGCCATACCAGAACACGGGCCAGCGGGATCCGTGGGCTAATCCACGGTCGGTAAAGCAGGTAATCATACAAAATAGCGTCTCAGAACTAAGTCACGTGCTCGCGCGCGCCTATTGGCACTCGCCCGAACATCCCGTCCTTCAGTCGCAAACTTAGTACTTAAGACTTAACACGTAAGACTTAAAACGCAAGAACCTCAAAACTTAATACTTAAGACGTAAGACTTAAGACATACGGTTCGAAGTGCGTAACTTCACATTGGGTGAGGGCGGGGTATAGAATGACAACCCCTCCCTCAAATCCCAAGAAAATCGGTGCACAAATGCGTCTTCCAGGTCGATTTGAAGGTGAAAAAAAAACAGCCCTCCGGTTATCACATCTCCTCAAAAAAACTTTCGTTTTTGATTCATGAGATGAAAACTTACATGTTGTAAAATCGAGTCATGCGGGGAAATCGGACCCGAGCCGTTACCGTTTCGGGCTGCCTAACCACATGGGCACGGCGATCGAGGTCCTGGTTAGTTCGCAAACATTTTCAAAACTTTTCCTCCAGTACATCTAAATTTTTCGGCTCAAATTCATATGGTACAATTTAATTGCCCGTGTTTTTTAATCAGTTGGAGATTACCGAATGTAACAACAGGTGGCGCAGTGGCAAACAAGAATTAGATTTGCATTCGGGTTCGTTTCCCGGAGCAGCAATCCTGAATATAAGTTTAATAATGTTTTCCTAAATTACTCCAGGGGAATATTGGGATGGCTCTTAAACACAGGCCCTGGCCAATTACGTCCCCTGACCTGAAGATCTACTGTTCCTCTACTTAGTCCTTGTCGCTGTTCCGAGGTACTCAAAAGCCTACAAAATGTAAACGAGTATAGGCTATTAACGGTAAATTGAGCCCTTTTTGAAGCCCTCTCATTTGGAATAGTTGTCAATAAATATATTGTATTGTAGCCTTAAACGTTAACTTCAAGAGTCTAGTGAAATATATACACTGTGTGTATTACTTTAATGGCAATATTTATTTTAAAATATGACGGAAGGATTAAAATGGCCGATAGGAAAATAGTAACTAGGGCCTCAAATTTTTTTACTTGACCTTGAAAAACCTATACATGGTATTACACCGGAGAAAGTATGGTAAAATTATTATTTTTTTTATGAAGACGATGTTGAACCTGGCTTTCTTTATCCGTGCAGTGTAGAGAACAGAGAAGTCACACGTGTGCATGTGACCTAGTTACAAAAATCACGCGCTTACTTTCGTCTTCTGTAGCTCCCGGAAAATCTGTACCAGGACACGTGCGCGCTTATCTCTATCTCGCGAATAGCTGGACTCCCCAATTATCTCTATTGCAATTGCTAGGACCCTGCATAATTCGTGTTTACTTTTTGAATCCGAGATTCTGCGCGTTATTTTGACTTCTGTCACCAGCCGACAGTTTCGCGAACTTTGATCCTTTTCGAGACTGCCAGAGAAGTTCGACCGTAGAGAACAGAATTGAACTAGCCGCTTATACCACGAAATAACGTCACGCATGCTTGAAAAATGACGTCTGTGGCCGTGCAACATTTCGGAAAGTCGTTCGCCAGCCAGTAGTAGTGACAGCCTCTGTTTTGCGACTAAGGACCAAGAGTGGCACACGTGCCATTTCATTAATGTGAGGTTATGTCGTGTCCTCCTCTCCTTCACCCCTCACAATCCGACCTTGTCAGAGCTCATCGTGCGCCAACCTCCGAAATGTCATTACCTATTCTCCTAAATGTCACTTGTGCCGTTCTTGCTGCCACTACCAACTGCCGATAACATCGCACCTCCTGGGGAAGGTGTGGTGGTGGAGGTGATGAGGAGGGTGGTGACCAATCACAGCAAAGGAGGGGGAGGGGTCCACTAATAAAGGAACACTTCACAATTGTGTGCCCCAATCACGTGTAATTCAGTCAGAGAGGGAGTGTCTTCACGTCGATGCAGCAGCCAATGGAGAAACAACCCTGGCTCTAGTGCATACAGTGCTGTGAAGTTCAGCCTGATGCCAAATAATAACGCGAATTTCGCATGTCCCTAGTCACACATCAAACTTCAAAGAACTTTATTTTTTCGTTAAATTGAACTTCTACTTATTTTATGTGCAAATTATATATAGTTTCAATTAAAATCAATACGATTCAAAACAGTGTTAAAATAGGAGTGTAGGTAAAGCCTAGTCAGATATAGTTCTTAAGCAAAAGTACACTGAGTCCACACGAATGCGGTGCTTTATCCTTTTGGTGTAATCTTCTAGAATAAATCCCGTATGACTCGATAAAAAACTTCCGTACAAGCTCGGGCAGAATCTTCCACGAGACCTGCTACACGAGCCTTCATTCAAACAATTGTGGAGGCTTTTTTGGAATAACCTATCCAACGATACTTGTTGCCGTGCAAGTAAACACGAGTGCATGTATTTATGAATTATTTCTGCGACTGTGGTTCGGGAACAATTTTTATTCATGACTTCATCATTATGTGTTCATGCGCAGAGTTTTGTTGTTATAACAGCTACTTTTATGTTAAATAAACACTAATGTTTACCTTAATTTAAACCAACAATAGGATTAGTAGACATTTTCGTGGTTGTTTATTTCCTATGTATTCGCGTTTAATATACTTGTCTTCTTTCTAAAAATAAAAGAAACAAAATGACTCTACCACCTCTTTCTGATTGGCTAAAATTTCAATCTTATAGGTAAACTTCCATCGAACATTGCACATGACAAATTACGAAAATGCCCATGAAAAATGGCCAGTGGTCGGCCAAATATTCCATAGAACCATCCATAGAAGCGTCCATGCTGGCGTTCATGGAATCGTTCAAGAAATCTTCCATCGTGGCGTAGCTAAGCTTTATTTGCACGAGGGAGAGGAATGGCCTGAAAGTGGAATTATAGCGAGGCCTCCGAAAAGTTGGAAGTAATCGAGAATCGAATGTAGCCAATCAGACACTACGGCCGTTCCGAGATCTTTGAGCGACCAATCACCCACGCCATTTCGCTTTCGTGTACTCACACGTCCTGTGGTTCAACGGTGTATGGCGAAGAGATTTGGACATCTCTCAAGAGCGAGGTCTTGAGATCCGATGAGGGTGATTGAGGTGAGTATGGAGCTGCGCTGGAACGAAGAGGCGGGGGAAACGGGAGATCCCCGAGAAATCCCGCAGACAAACTGCATCGTCTGGCAGGATTCCCACTTGCAAAAAGCTGGTGACCCGGCTGGAGATTGAACCCGGTCCCCCTTGGTGGGAGGCGAGCAGGCTAGCCACTCAGCCACCGCGACTCCTTCAGAGGTGGAGAGATTAGTTTCTTACAACGTGGTTAGACCATTAAATGACTACGATTAAAGGGATGCAGGAGAAGGATTAGGAGCCAATCCTGACACCGAACATAAACTCGAAATTTGTACGTCTTCAATAAACCCACGTATATGAACGTAAGCAATAACTGGAGTACCAACAGTGGATGTTGACAGCGAATAACTAAAAGTAATACTGAGTCTTTAAATTCTTATCATTTTGGACCGAAAAATTTCGTGACTTTAGTGGCCTGTATAAATGACTCACAGTGATTTACTCATTGGCAACTGCAGTAGTGAGAAACCACTTTTGATCGAACAAAGCTGCTAATGATTGAGCCTTCCCCATTTTGCGAGCTTATTAATGGCCTTGAGTACAAGGCTTTTCTAAACAAATTGGGTACAACTGGTAAAGTAGCAGATACATAGAATTAATTTTGCTCTAAACTACCGGTTAAACAATACACGAAAATATGCTGACTTCAAATGAAAAAAGTTTAAAACATAGGCGTTAACGTTGGAGGGGGACGGGGGCGGGGGGAGTATTTTGGGAGTTGTAACCCCATTCCCATTTTGCCCATTACGTTTTAAACAATTCGTATTAAATTTATTGATAACACTTAATTTGTGTTAAAAATTATGCATTTGTTGTGCGCTACCTTATACAGGCTGTTCACGGTAAAATGAACCGTTTTGAAAGTCCTGCTTGAGATCTACTTCATAAATTTTGTGTATTCTTCCGCCTTATGTAAAAACTAACAATACTGTGTGTCTGATTACTTTATTCATGCGTCGGTCACGGCAGACTGTGAAATTATTAACAAAGTAAGTTTTAAAAATTGGCGAACTTTTACACTTATAAGCATTAAAAAAAGGAGAGAACTAAATAAATCGTTTCAGTATTCACAACTGTTTCCATAAGACACTTTTATTTCAACGTTAAGGTAGGAAAATACTTTCTCCGCGTCGCTGCCTACTTTACTGATCACATGCCAGCCAGTGCACCCGTTAAAATATTTGCGGGCCGTGAACATTTTATAATGCGTTTTATTATACTGTGAGGCAATTTTCTCCTAGAACTTGTTCTAATTAACGCACGCGACATCATCTCTAATGTTTGGTGTAACCTCTTTCCCTTGTGGCGCCCCCCCCCCCCTTCTCTTTCTCTCCCCGCCTTAATAAATTTCTGGCTATGTCACTGGTTTAAGGCTTCATCTAGTGGCCAATTAACTCAACTTCAACTTGTTTTTAAAACGCGTTACAGTAAGAATATGGTATATTATTACGGCAATATAGTTAGGTATTTAAAAATTTCGCAGTGCCATTATGCCGGGCACATGGCAACGTGCATGTGTAATGTACCGGAAGGGTTCTCAGTATGATGCGTAAAGGAGATAAGCAAGGTTTCCATAGCTCAGTTGACAGTAAACAAGCCGTGGGATAGAGAACCAGGCATTTCTCTAGTTCATTGTATGATAATATCAACACTTTGTATGTTGCCGACGTGAGTTAACGCAGTCCGAATCTAAGTAGTAACGGCTGTTCTAGGTCAATCGAGCACTATCGACATCAACCTTTGAAAAACAACACTGCCCCTACCTACATGTTTTTAAACGGGAACACAAGCTGGCATTTGTCCTGTAAAGTTGGTAACGACAAAGGGAAAGTAGTTCCCTGTCTTAACTTAAAACTGGAATTTTTCGGAATATAGTTATAAATACCAAGGTTATTTATTTTGCTTTTTATCCACGTAAGAATAAGAATTAGAAAATTTGTAAAATATTTAATTTTATAATAATTTCTCAGTTTCACTTTTCGGACGTATTGATAACGCGTTCAGGCCCAGGACAATGTTAATTTTGCATATGTAGGAAGAATACGCATGCGTATACAAGTAGATATGAAGCAGGCATGATTAAAAAAAAAAGCGCAAATATTTCACAGCGTGATTTTAATGGTTCCTTGAAGTAAATGATGATATCTTATTTCGACGTGAAGTATCTCATTTCGATGAGTAAGCCTTCTTTCCTTCGTAAAGGTTGGCTCAGTATAAACTCTCCCGAATGTCTGTCTGGATGCGAGTCGCACGGTCATAACTTCTTAATTCCTGACCAGATCGAAATAAAATTGTGTACGAATAAGATAGCAGGTAACCACCATCATGATGCAACCTTTCATAAAAGCAAATATTCTGTGTTTATAATACTCCGTGAGTGTAAAATTATTAGAAAAGTAAATATTTTACAAATCTGCCTCGTTTTTACACTTTCATGCATTAAAATAACAGAGAGCGAAAGAAATAATTTAAGTTATCAGAAATTTGTACATAACAATTTTTAACCGACGTAAAGATATGGAACTATTTTCCATTAATCGTTGCCAACTTTACTGGACGCGTCACTCAGTGCGCCCGTTGAAATATATGCTTGCAGGGGCAGCGACTTTTTTCTAAGGCTGATTTCAAAAGTGCTCACTTTATCGTGTAAAGACTTTAAACCCCTGTGACTTCAACAGATACACGCCGGACAAAGCCGTCTACGGCAAGGGTAGTGTAAACTAACACATCACTATAATTGTCTGCACCAATTGCGTTTATTATACAGTTTTACAGCATGAACTGTAAGTAACGATATTTATAATATATAAACACATGTTTAGAGTATTTGCCCCTCATATTAATTACAAAATATATGAATTCCCTGTCGCTGTTGTGCTCAAATATAGTTATGCAATACAGACAAATAACGGACATCTATGAGACCTGGTGGTGTTGCCATATTTCACCAACTTCTGCTCATAAATAGTTTTAGTTAGAATAAAATTTATATTACTAACCTAATATACTGTATGAATCAACTTAGTTTCCTCTCTAATAATTTTTTGAACGATCACCAGCTCGAGAATGGTGATCCTTACTACTATATAAATGCGAAGGTGTGTTTGTTTGTTTGTTTGTTTGTCCTACTTCCACATCAAAACTGAGCAACGGATCGACGTGATTTTTTGCACAGATATAGTTGGAGGTCCACAGAGCGATATAGGCTATTTTTTATACAAGGAAAATATCTCAAACTGTTCCAAAAATGATTATAAGGGTTGTACATAGGTACTGAATTAAACTTTTCTTAGAATCACTGCATAAAAAAGTATTGTTAAAATGTTCGCCTTTCTTTTTGTCTATGGGCTGTCTTACATTCCTTCCCAAGAGCCGCAGCAGCTCAGTGGGTAGAGAAAACAATAGTGGGGCCGCAGTAGCTCAGTGGGTAGAGAACCCTATAGTGGGAACGCAATAGCTCAGTAGGTCGAGAACCCAATTGTGGGCCGCAGTAGCTCAGTGGGTAGAGAACCCGATAGTGCGGCCGCAGTAGCCCAGTGGCTAGAGAACCTTATAGTGGGGCCGCAGAAGCTTAGTGGGTAGAGAACCGTATATTGGGGCCGCAGTAGCTCAGTTGAATGCAAAACTATATTTAACACTTACCCCTTTTCAATGATATACTGTATGCTGCAAGAAAACCACATATATGGCAAAATAATGAAGAACACGGACTCCGTTGATTTTTCTTTTGTTTTTTGTGATAGATGACCCAATACCTTGTGGGTGATTCGTCATGTGTTATTTCACATTTTTGGCACCAATTAATTTTGGCTTGTTTGGGGTCAATGTATTCTTGGATTTCTACAATATGAAAGACTCTGAAATGATGTACGTTGAAAATAATTTTTAATTTGAGCCGATGATGTGTTACAAGCTGGGTACGAAATGAAGATGGATGTAGGAGACGGAGCTGTGTAATCGGCTTTGGCATCAGCAAAAATACTAATTAACAGAATATGTTCCCAAAAATATTTAGATCGCTGTGCCTAGGATTACGATGAGAGTCTCAGCTATGGGAGGTTAGTGATGCGGAAAGACAAAAACAGTATAGGCACAGAAGTGACATGATATACTGATGTTTTTCATTTATGCATTCTCACTTACGGATTGCTGCTCATGACAGAGCATGCAGTGAAATGAAGGGGACGTCATTAAGGAGCGATGTCATAGGGGAGTGACTTCACTCTACTAGTCCCTCAACATTATTGGGGACTACGTTGGAAAGTAGTGTACCTATATATTCTATAAACATCCGATTACAAAATAAATGGTTTCAAAAAATATTTAATGGACCAGTGTAACTTAATTTCCTGGATAGGGATGGGGCACGTGCTCTATCCTCTTGGGCTCGCCACAGGGTCGGATGCAGATAGTTCCATTATGACGGAGTTTTGAGGGGGTTTGAATATTTTACCCCATGTCCCACGCGACTTCCTCGCGGAGTGTCGGCCTCTCCGGATGGCCGAAGGGCCTCGTCCTGAGAGGCTGTCAGCGGGCACTGGTGTATCCCAGGCCTGATTCGCCACTTAGTCTTCCTCCGCATCAAATATGCAGGGCTCGTTCACCTACGCTCGGCTAGGGAAGGAGGGTGCACCGTGGGAGGGAATTGGTTTACATCCCCTGCTGGAAGAGCAAACCCTTCCCACTACTATCCCTCCTCTCTCGCTGTCAAATATTCAGGGCGCCGCTCCCGCGGGAGCCGCAGCATGCCAATGCGCCCCGCGGGACCCTGCCTCTGTACCCTGGGAACATGATCGCCCTCGAGGAGCGTGTCACGTGACTGGTAACCCTCCTCTGATGCCTCGTGCATGCGGCGCATGTCTGCCCTCGAATAAAGGTTTGAACTGCATTGCTGAGTGTTGGAGATAAACATTTCCCGCGAAACTAAAGGCTGTTCACGATAAAGTGAGGACTTTGAAATCAACCCCTTGAAAATGTCACTGCCCCAACCTCAATGGGCACACTGAGTGGCATGTGGCCAGTGAGGTTGGTAACATCCGAGGGAAACGTTTAATTAAAATCATTAAGTAATCATTTGAGAATACTGAAATTATTAAATTACTTTCCTGTTCTTTTTAAGCAATATACATGTAGTGACAAGCTAATTTTGTGAAATATTTACTTCTCTAAATATTTCCCAATATTTCGTTCGACCGACGCATGAATAAAGTAATGAGGTCTATGGCCATGTTAATTTTACATAAGGTGTACAAATACACGACGTGACTACAAGTAAATCTTAAGCAGGGATTTCAAAAGTGCAGTTTATCGGGAACAGCCTATATAGTCTATTTGCGGTTTTTTTTTCACTCTTTTTGAATCAAACCTTTGAAAAATCACCCCATTTATGACGTACTAAGTTATTCCCTAAATACGCAATTTATCACACGCGTTTAATACTTCTGTTATCATAGAAGTATCTTATTTGTCGTTAAATTGAATTTTTACCTATATTTTATTAATAAACTACAGCATTTCATACATGAATAAAACTGCGAGAACAAATCTTTATTGGTAGCGCCTAGTAAGAAATAGTTCTCATGGAAAATATTATTACAAGTGAGTGCGCACGAATTCAGTGCATTGTCCTTTGGGGTAATTCGCTAGACCTACGATGCTTCCAAATTCTCTTCAAGTATATACTGTACGTATCCGTAATTGGCACCACCTGTGACGGCGTCGTGTATATACTTGCGCTGTTCGAATTCCTAGCACATTACACACAGGCTCTATAGTTGGCAAGTACACCAAGGTGCTTACTTGATGGGCATAGTTGCGTACTTACGGCAGTCGCCATATTTATTTCAGTTGTAAAAATGAACGTGTACATTTTGTGGTTATAGATCTCTCAAGTTTTAAAAGTTAATACGTATTTACGATATGTAGTTCTGTTGTATATAAACAGTTTTGGGTCACTTCATTTTCCGTGAATACGATGTGTTAATAATTGTCAGTTTAATAAATATGCTTCCCATTATGAATAAAATTCTGAGTATTTTATAGACTTCTGCAGCATAGTTCCCAAGGCGTATGCTCACAAATAATATTAAAATTTCAATCCGCACTTTCAAGTTATTACAAACCCCATTCAAATGTATTTTTCTTTCTTTTGTTGTCAATGTTTATATTTCAAACACATGGTAAGGTACATATCAAGGGACGAGGAAAGAATGCCAGTTTTGTATAATGCCCCTTTACATACGATAAATAAATATAACAAATCTCATAACTGCCCTAACGTGTTTACTCTCTTCCACTGACGTAATAAAGCAATATCCCAGGCTATTGGTGTGGTATGAATACTTGTGAAATCGAGAGTAGCTGAACAGATAAACATAACCTCAGGATACCGAGGTTCAAGAATTTCTACATTCCTGCATTTTTCTGCTCTACAATTTGTACTCAAAGTGTACAACGACCAAAAACAGAAATTTTATTGGCATGTTTTTGTGTATTAGTTTTCGTTAAAAACAACACACATCTGCTGTCTTGCTGCTCTGCCAAGAGACCTGTGTACAGCTATATTTCTGCGCCGCCTTTTTCTCTCCTGAAAATAATACGTGCCCACTAATACTCCCATTTATTCTTCATTCCTGGCTAAAGTCATGTTTCAGCGCTTAAAATCATAAGATTTTCAGGTACAAAACCATGACCCAGAAATAAATAACAGTTTTTATTGTAATTGGTTTTATTTATGCATAACCATAGAAGTTGTCGTAACGCATTTATAATACTATGAACTATATTTTCCTGTTGTCACATAGTTTATGATATTTCCACCAGAATGTGCTACCAGTCTAGTATGAAGAGGCGACGAGCTGCCCGAATATTATCAACAAGTACACGACAAGTACACTTCACTGATAGTACGCAAATGCACGCACTTAACAAGTATATACTGTCAGTTCGGATACAGCCTTAGTTAAGCTTAGTTGGCACGCGGCGGAGGAATATCCTGGAAGTAGAACTTTAGCAGGGCTTCAGAAAAGTGTGAAGTAACCGTGAATGGATTATATTCAGGTGGCCGCTTGGGTGGGCCGCTAAAAGGCGTGCAGAACTGCAGCAGAAAAAGTTTAGTTAAAAAACCGTCCAACGTATCTGAATGAGCTCTGCTTACGAAAAGCATTTAAGAAACGTTACACATCTGTATACGTTTTCCATTTTATCCATTTCTCTCTAACGCATGTTTTTGTGATGGTAAAAATGGCTCGAACTGGTGTTTCCACGGTCATTTTTAGGTATAAACATTCCGGTACAAAAAATTAAAAAAGGAATGAGGACTTGCATAAAACATTCATTTTTATTATAGCGTCATAAAATTGTAGGGTCTCCGCTGAAAGTCTCATAGAGGCGCGTTATCGACGGCAAGACTGCTCGCCAGTTCAGTGCTTTGCGCGTAGAGGCGATGAGAGAGTTGATGCGCATGTCTCGGTCGCCCCTAGAGCTCCCACGCTTTTAGGCCTCAGACGTGCAAAATTCCTTCAACCAGGCGGCCTCCTTAAACGCGCGTCTATTGTGCTGATCAACGAAAAGAACACATACTTCATACGACACACACATTAGAGACATCTTTTTTTAATACTCCAAAAAGGGTTAAAAACTACTTTTCCAAAGCGTTTTATCTCAGAATACACGCGCCAGTTACATATAAAACTACCCAAGGGCCCTGCATTGAACCTTCTTATAGACTTCCCATCAATCAAATGATATGGTCACCGCTGAATGATCCGTAGGTACTAGCAGTGAAACGAGATTATCTAACTTTTTACATTTACTTTGTTATCAATAAAATCCACTTTGTGGAACCAACAAGTAATGAAAGGAACAGTGGTGAAGTCGTCAAGTAGGACTGGGTCCAGGAAATTTAATGAAACCTCCTTTTTACCCTGTTTAACCATTAAACTTAATATTAAAGTATTAACCGTCAACTGTGGTTAAATAAAAAATCTGTATGACGAGAATTATTTCATTTTACGACACATGACCACTCGGCAGGACGCCGGGATCGAACACAAGACCTCCTGAATGTGAGTCAGATACATCACGATGCTTTCATCGTCCGATCTTTTACTGAATGTTTTTATCGGACCTCAAGCCTCGCTGTAGAACTCTTGTGGTGCGTGACATATTTAGGAAACTACCACACAGGTCACACATGAGGTGATATTTCAATGGTTCCATTCAAAACGTGTGAAGAAACCGCGAATAGACTATAGACAGAAAAGATTTCCGTGAAAACAGAGTGTCCTTGGGATGGACTTCTATGTATTTTCTGTGAAATAGTTGTTTGCGCCAACACTCGTATCTCGGCAAATAAATGTTCTGCAAATACGACTTTTTGTCATAAAAGAAAATAAAACAATTATCTATGCCCCTATTTTTTTATACTTTTTTCATATTAAGCGTAATCTCGGAGAAGAAAATTCGTGAAAATGGTTCAATATCGCATTTTTAAAGCTTGCCTATGCAGTTTCCTTAAGCGGCAAGAGAAAAGTACAAATATACAGGCGAAGTTTAATCTTTGGTCTTTCAAAGCAAGTAAAAAATTGCACTGTCACAGTCCTAATTTGCACAGTACAGCGCCACGAAGGAAACACTGCACGCCTTGCGCTTGGAAGCGATGAGGCGCTACAGGTGAGTGTTACTGTCGCCTGTATCGCTCACTTGCTTCTTAACCTTGGACGCGGGGTCCATCCCACTCTTAAAAGGCAAGTTACGGTGAAAATTACCACATTCGATCAACTGACGTCTGGCGAATTCGTCTCTCGACACCGACTGGCGAACACATAGCCTAGTCAAAATAAGTTTTTACCCAAAAATAAATAATGTAAAGTTGAATTTTTGCACAGTGATACTACTAGACTTAGTAAACAACATATAAAAATACTCGGGATTTCTCGTGTTCGGGTCCGAAATTGTTAGGCTCTTAAAGTTCCTGGGGTCTAAGATTTGCACAATTCTACTCTACCTCATATTGTTACGCAATGTATAGTGCGCTATAGCTCGAGTTTGTCCCAATTAAAGAGAAAACCTTATCAAACATAATGCAGTGGATTTCGTATGAAAAGTAATGTTGAAAAATATCTCTATAAAACAAATAATTACGCACAATTAATGTTTCTTAGAAATAATGTCAAACTATTGTCTCTAGTTGCTATAGGCAAACCTAACTCGTCCCAAAAATTGTTGTTCGTTTTATGCTCCCTCTACCATAATATATCTAACTTATTTTGTGCGAATGATGGTTCTGAAACTGTAACGAAATTAAATGACGCATGGATCACCTTACATCCATACTGGAACGAAAACCCACGAGGTCGTTCCTGATACTGTCTTCGGTGAACAGACTATCGTGGCTACTTCAAATGAAGATTTCTTAAGTAATAAGAATAACGAAGCACATATTATAGCTTTGCTAAAAATTACCTTTAGTGGAGGTTGATGTTCGAGTTGTTCAAGCCAAAGATGGTGGAGGTCTACTTATAGAGCTATCACGTAATCCTGCCATACTTGTCGGTACCGTTACGGATCTCTTAGTTATGATAATTTATAGGAACAGGTCCAATGGGAATGTGCAAATGTTGCAACCAAGTATGAGCAAAACCTCTGCGAAACTGTATAAAATCATTGCAATCCAAAAAGATATCGGAGGCAGTCCTGTTTGCTCACGCTGTCAAAGGTGGTTATAAAACATATGCATTTACAGAAAAGACTAGACAAAATCTTATAATTTGCTCCAGAAAAATGTAAGCCTACGTTCAGAAGTAGTTGACATCTTCAACAGCCCTGCATCTCATCCTGAAGAGGTAGCCACCAGTGGAGAGACGTTTGTTCGAGCTTTGTATACTAAGGGGAGGGGGGGGATAAATTTGATAATACTGATAATCTGCGACTGCACCTATACAATCTTACAGGCTTTCACAGCCTCTTTTGAGCTCGCAGTGCTTGCTCCAACTAAAGAAGGGCCCTACCAACACTCATTGAGGACATATCTTCAAGTAGACCCTACTGTATATGTATATCTGTGAAAATAGTTGTTGAAATTTTACATACAAGTATCTAACGTTTTACGTGTTTTCAGTGTCAGGAATAACAGGGGAATGAATTGCAGCCTACATACTAGAGATGACATTTTTCTAATTCAGAAGATTCTCTCCAGCCCCGAGATTTTTGATGCGGCCTATTGTCTGCACATGCGAACGTGATTGCAATGCTCGGTGTTGTTGTAGAAATGCAGGTGAAAGCTGTTTTGACGTGTGGACATTGCGAGTTACGAACTGGACACATATAGGCTAAGCTGTAGTTTGACACAAGGGAGCGTGTGTGTGTGTTTTTTTTTTTAACTCGGCTAAGGTTTGTTTACAAGAGGCGGAGGTATATCCTGCGAGTAGAACTTTAGTTGGGCTTCAGAAAAGTGTGAAATAACCGTGAATGGACTATATCAAGAGCTGAATTGGGTGAGCATTGCCAGCCGGGTGTAGCGGAGTTTACGATGTTGTGATAAGCAGGTGACAACCACACTTAGTACTGTGGCAACTACACTGTTAAAAAATTCTCGCTCATTTCACGGAAAAGTGCTGGTTAAATATTCTCCAGAAATCTCCGTAAACTGTCCGTAAAATTACGGACACATTGCTTCTCAAAAACGGACTTTCCATAAATTTCACAGAGAACTTTGTGTGAATTCACGGAAAATTTGCGTAAATATTCTCGTTACTTTTCTCTACTTCCTATTTCCTTAACCGTTCATCTGCATTCTTTTTGTGTCATCGCAGGCATCATTTTGGTATTTGATGTAACGACTTAAACAACTTTTTTAGTGTTTATTAAAATTAGCGTAGTTTAAGTGTTGCTAAATGTTACAGACGGATGGTACTATTTTTTTTATGTTTAAAGGAATATGTCTGAAGTGTCGTGGATATAATAACAGAAACTAATTTTCTTGTTACAGTGGCGAACAAAACTTCGTGTGGACTCGACATTTTCGTTACCGAAACCTGAAACGAATAGCAAATACAGAGACTTTCCGTATTTTGTACTTACGGAGATTATCTCCGTTTCTCGTCGTTATGGATTGTGTTTCCGTATACTTACTGTACAGTATACAGTGTAGGAGATCTATATGGCGATATATCGATCACCAACAAATATTTACGAAATATCGCAGTATCCAACAGCGTAGACCAACATAACGCATATCTCGTTATCAGCGATATACGATGTCCGAAAGATGGGATGATGTGCGATGTTGAAGATATTCGATGCTCGCGATATATTTGTGACCGATATTTGCGATACCAGTATCGTAACGACACGCTAATGTCGTGTCTCGCAAAATTACATACTTCTGCATTAGGGTCACATAATATCATACATTAGTTTGTGAGCCGACTAAGGCGGATAAAGGCACGTTCTAGGTCGAAAGAGTCCCAGTCCCGGATATTACGCATGTTGTGCATACTAGAGTACCAGAACCATTTGTAATAAATTGACACACGTAACTTCCGTTTTTCGGTACGCTGTCTTGGCCGTTTTTCCTCTGCGCACAGAAGTTTCCCTTACGGGTAGTTGCTACTCTACAACGATACGATATGCTTGGCCTTATGAAGACTTGCATTAAGGATTTGGCCTTGCTGCGGGAATTAGGTTTCACTTAAATAAAAAATTGAGCAGTTTTACGCCGTCGGCTGCCTTACCTCAATGATCTTGTTTACGTACGTTATTTGTTTTATTTGAGTGCCACTGCTCATTGGGCATTTCTCTGAGCCACACAGTCGAAGGCGCCATTAATGAAACCGAGGCTACGGCAACTTGAACGTTTGTTGTTCTTCGCCAATAGCATCAATAAAATACCTTGCGTCCTCCTTTTATGACTTTACAATATCAGTTTTGTAATATATCGCCATAGATTTTCAATTATCTGTAAAAACGATATATTGTACAGATCTGGTTATGGTCAACATGTTTCAAAACGCTATAGAAAATTGTGTATACTCCATATACACAGTAACTACCAACTTTTCTGAAGCCCTGCCAAAGTTCCACTTCCAGGATATTCATCCGCCTCATTTAACCATGTTTAGAAAATTACCCTAAAGGAACAACATACCGCATTCGTCCGCCCACAGTTTAATAATATTTTGTATTAACACTATTTATTACTATGCATTACTAGTACACGTACTTCCTCTCTGCGGGTATTCATATAAATTATAAATAAAATGTACGTTGGCTTAAAAGTTAAATTTATAAAAAAATGTGGCACTTTAACGTTAACACAAGTACAAAACGCTTGTGGTACATAGAATATTTAAGAAACAACCCAACAACTTATACACAGGACGATTTTTCAAAGGTTTGCTTTTAAAAATGTGAATAAACCGCGAATCGACTAAATCAAACCGCACAGCCTCAATGGCAAACTCCCGCCTCGCGTATTGTTTCCACGACGTAAATCGGCTCCTAGGGGCCGCGGTGGTGTGGTGGTTAGACTCCTCGCCTCCCACCATGGCGACCACGGATTCTCGGCGGGGTCGCCCCGGATTTTCACCCGTAGGAATCGTGCCGGACGATGCCGCTGGCCGGCGGATTTTGTCGGGGATATCCGGTTTACCCTGCCCAAGTATTCCAGCGCAGCTCCATACTCATCTCACTTCACCATCATCGGCTCTCAAGACCTCGATGTTAAGAGGAGTCCTTTATGGATTATTTTCTGTGAAATCATTGTTTGCACATTTTCACGTACCTTAGTAATTAAATGTTCTGAGAATACGATTTTTGTCCAGAAAAGGCAAAAACAATTATCTAAACCCGTATCTTTTTACTTTTTACGTATTAAGTGTACGTGCGGAGAAAAGAATTGGTAAAAAAAAAAAAAATAAAAAAAAATAAATAAAAGGCCATCCTACGCAGTTTCCTTAAGCAGTACGAGAATAGTACGATCATAGGAGCGTAGTTAAACCTGTGGGCTTTCATCACGTGTAATGAGGTCCCACTATTTGTTGCGTTTCTAATTTTCACAGTAACAGACCAGGAAGGGAACACTGCACGCCTTGCGCGTAGGAGAGATGAGGCCCTAGGCGTGCATGTGAGCATCGCCCGTATCGCTCCCTCGCTTCTTGAACTTGAATGCGCAGGTGTACACTCCTCTTAAGAGCCACCCAAATCTCACTCACACTCTAAATCGGCTCACGGCAGAGCGGACGAGAATCGCGGCCCAGACAACGCGGGGTCGTCTGCGCGGACGCGCTGCACACGATACAACTGTGGGAATAACGTGAGCACTTTTGAAATCAACCTTAGAAAAAAGTCACTGCCCCTACCTGCATATATTTTAAAGGCCGCAATGAAAGGCATGTGTCCAGTAAAGTTGGTAACGGTGGAGGGGAAAGTAGCTCCATATATTAACGTCGAACAAAAAGTGTTAGGTGACCATTTGTGATACCTTAAATTATTTCTCTCGCTTTCTGTATTTTTTTAATGCATTGAAGTGTACAAATAAGCAGATCTGGACAATCTTTCCTTTTCAAAAATTCCACAGTTTCACTTGACCGACGCATGAATAAAGTGACGAGGCCCATGGCAATGTTAATTTTACATAAGGCGGGAGAACACACGTGTATACAAGTAGATCAAAAGCAGGGCTTTCAAAAGTGCTCATTTTACCTTGAACAGCCTATACCTGTTGTTATGAGCTGACTCCACTCACAATAAGAACATGAAAAGGAATAATAGCATTATGTAGAAGGGTAAGCTAAGAATAAGGTGACTTATAGAAAGAGCAAATTAATTATTAAATTCCCATCACCAGCAGTTATAAATTGTTACATACAATTTAAGACATGAGGCAACGGAGGAAAGGATGGTACGGAAGGTTAATTAGGGGTAGAGTGAGAGCATTATAAAGAAGGAACTCACCCGATCTCACACTCTGGCCTCGCCGCCCCAAGATAGGACGTCACCCTTTGACAATCGCCGACTTCCCCGATGTCCTTCCTCGCAGCCCAGACCACTCTTCGCGCCCCTCCACGTGTGTGGATTGACGTAATGCCTTGTGGTTGGCTTCCGTTGTGCACTAGAGGCGGAGTCTGCTTGTATAGTTTGTTATAATTATCCAGGAATGACCTGATGTTTGCTGGACCCACGTCCTCTGGTGCACATTGCCGTGACAGTTTAGATATTCCACTCCAACTCGCTGTCATGGTTTCTCAGTTTACGAAACTCGCCTGTGGCCTCCTTCCCAGGTATTGTTTTGACAGGCGGTTCACTACGGGGCCGTGTATAACAGCGTGGCGTTGAGAGGATGGAAGTCGTAAGTGTCACGAGCGCTCGGTGTTATTACCGTGCGACTCAGCGCCCTGTTTAACCGCCAGGCGAGCGTGTCGATGGCCCACTCCGGCTTCCAGTGAGGACGTCACTGTGCGCGAGCGAACCGCACCTCCGTATCCGGATACTAGTGGCTACCCGGCGCGCTGACACAGGCCCATGCAAACGATAGTATCTCACTTATGTTAACCCATCAATCATCATCCCAACACCCTCTGTAGTAATATTCTCTTGGCAGTGGTTTCTCAATCATTTTAGTTATATCAAAAATGTATTTTCTTTCATATCTCCTAAAAAATTATTTTAAATAATTTCTTTCAAAATTAAACCCCCTCATTGGAAATTTTTTTTTAAAATCTAATTTAACTGATTATGTAACAGAGTTCACGAATTTTAATTGGGATAATGTAGGGGAGAGGGGATTAAAATATGTCCAATGATCCTCTTTTCGGCTACTACCTAATAATATAAATGAATAACGTTATATAGGAACTATATTAATTAAGATGGGGTCAATGCGCCTTGGGGTCATGGCCCATGGGTCAATGGGTCAGTATTGCGAGGGGATCGGTCCGACAACACGAGTCAGTTGTGTACTTTAAGTGTGACCATGATTTTTGGTGAGCTAAGAACTTGTCTGAAACAAACTGTTGAATATATAACTGCAAGGTAATGCGATCAAGGAACTAGCATCTAAAGCCGGCCTACCTGCCTGTGTGCGATATCTCAATGCTGGTATGTGATTGGTTAGCTGCAATAATGTGGCAATTGAATTATTGGCTGGTTGGTGTCAGCACAATGTATTAATGGTGCAGTACGATTGGTTAAAAGTCAATATGACGCCATAGGGCTTGCACACTTGTATATTATAAGCAGTAGGGAGGTAAGCTGAGAGGTTTAGTATGACAGCAGCTGTATGGAAGGTCTCGTCTAGCTTCTGCTGCTTCACATAGATTTTTTCTCGAGATTTTATTTTTGGGTAATTTAAGGTCATTGGGTTAAGGTCAAGGTAGGGTGCATATAATATGGCGGTGGTAGTCTGTAATGTATTATGCTTGTTGACTTTTATGTATTTTTCTCATGTTTTTTATTTTCAAGGCCATTCAAGGTCATGGGGTCAAGTTTGAGATGGTATGCATCTAATATGGCGGTCGTAGTTTGTAATATATTATGCTTGTTGACTTTTATGTATTTTTCTAAAGTTTTTGTTTTCAAGGTTATGGGGTTAAGGTCAAGGTTACGGGTCAGGTGTCATGGGTAGCAGGTTAAAGTTCAATTACTAAAGAGCATTGGCTTCCAAGATGGCAGACAAGTGATGTGTACCAAGATGGTGGTTCCCTGCCAAAAAGTGGTTGCTTACCAAGATGGCGGCCTCCAATAATGTATAAACAAATGAACGAAAAAAAATATAGCCGAGTCCAGTAGTATGTAATCAAATATGGCTGCCTCCAGTAGCATGTAAACAAATGGCGAACGAAAAAAAACAAGATGACGGAATGAGCATAGGTTAGGGGAGTGGGTGCGAGGAAGTCAGTCGTCTGAGGATTCGAACAGTGGTGAGTAATTTGGGGGGGGGGGGGGGGAGGGTACCTCAGGAAATGTAAGTTTTTTAATCAAATTTTTTAAGGGAAATTTTTTTAAGAAAAAAACAGAAATCCCCAGGGAAATGGGGGGAAAATGGCCGCCAGAGTTAAAGACTTTTTACGTAAGGAATTTTTGAAATAAAATTTTCAAAACTTTTTGAATTAAACTTTTTAACAATAAATATTTTCTAAATTTTTAAATAAATGTTTTAATTTACTATGATTTTTAAAAAAAGTTTTGTAATTTTTTTGGATTTTCGTATTCTCAAGGTCACAGGTCAAATATCGAGTTCAAAAGTCATAGGTCTTGATCCCGGTTACCTGAGTACCTGGGTTTGACCCTGGGTCGCTGATCACTGATAGCATTTCTGAAAAAAAAATAGGTAATTTCTGTGGATAGTTTTCGTAACTTTTAATAATAATGTTTTTCGGAATTTGTTTAGAATTTTTTGGAATTTATTGAGGATTTGTTTAGAATTTTCTAAGGTTTTTAGTTTTTTTGAGGTCAAAGGTCCACGTGGTCAAGGTCAAATGTCACACGGGTCAAAGGTGAAAGGTCAATGACATCCAAGATGGCGACCGGGTGACGTAACAAGATGGCGGCTCCCCACTCCAGCGCTCCTATGCCCCATACCCTTGGACCCAACTTCTCATAATCATACTACTTATAAGGAAATTTATGTGATCGTGTGTGAATAAATTTAGATGTGGCCATTTCAAGTAGGGATAATTCAAAAGGGATATGCCGTAGCTAATATAATGCCTTCGCGTCGAATTAGGACAGGAAGGCAAATCCTTTATCACTGTTCCAGCCGAGGGAAAGCTTCTCAGCTCATGTGTCACGGAACGAGCTAGCCATCTCTAGCGAGCTTGAGGAAGAGTCGCCTCTACTGATTTAATTACAGATAAATTCATCTAATATTAATGTTTGGAGTATATAATTTCATATGGCAAGCCAATTGTACGTCAAAATAAAACTGTAATTATTATTAATTTGAACAAATTGTTCATGCATAATCGCAAGAGAAAGTTTCGCTTGGATACGAAATCACTCGCGATTAGCTGTTTCGGGACGCCAGTTTGGTAACGACGCTGTTCCTCGTGAATTGCACGATCTGAAAGAATCTTGGCTGTTTATTTAGAATTCGCATGCACACATTTTTGCAATAATTATGTAAGATCGGGACTTCGAATTGGTCAGCAGTGATAACTATGCCTACGTGATAAGTGATAGAATGAACACTCTAGGATTTTTTTTTTGTAAATTAACATATCAGTGACAATGCGCAAATGGTAAAATATTTTCTCATACATCCATGGTAATGATCCTACAGTTGCCCAGGAAAGAGTCAAACGCATAGGCAAGTTCCCAACTTTGTATAGTAGCGATGTTAAACATTCCCGTATTTTCAGCCTGATACGTAGTATTATTTCCATACACCGTATAGGTTAAATACTCCCATTACAGTTTAGGAATTTTACCAAATTTTTTTTACAGTGAATTTCTATTGGATGACAGTATATTAGACACGTGCTAGAAGCCTCTGAGCCAATAGCAGACTTGCAAGGAAACACGTAGTCAATCCCACACTGCAAGGTGTGGGGCAACACGCGCCACCCTATGGGACAGCAGCCAATGAACAAACATCTGAGGCTCGAGTATACACAGGAATGTTGAGTCTAGCCTACAGGTCGCTGAAGTCGCGACATTTTCCTATCCCTAATTATTACTATGATTTTATTACACATGATCACAGTAAATATTATGACTATCATTCTTGAAGAAGATTTTCTTGTAATTTCTGCTTTCCGAACATCCGGAACCTAAATGCGCTTAAATTTTGTTAAAAATGTGGACTCTATTGATCGATTAAATTTTTTCATTTAAAAAGGATATTTTAGTAAAATATTTTATAATATTGCAAAATATGTACATTCTTCTTTCATATACAGCATAAATCGCACTTTTCTGACAATTTTTATGGTGTCTGTACTAACTTTTTATGAGTTCTTCCACATTGTACAGTCAGGTACAGTGCTCCATTATCAGTTGCTTCACTTCAACCTTAAGCCCGGCTTGTCATATCCCGTACACATGCGAGTTTTGGCAACTGGAACTCGAGTCGAGCTAGACTCACAAACCAGACTCGTGCGTGTATGGGTCGCCTAAGGGCGCCGTCTGTACGGAGGTATTTTCCATTTCCGAGGCGTAGAAGCGTCGAAGAACTAATGATGACCTAGGTTCCCTAATTGAATTCATGTTCGCCTTTACGAGCAAGGCACTGAATTGTCGTGCAGCCTTTTTCCTCTTCGACCCGCCACGTAAAAACGTCAGTGGATAACACTGTCACTGTACTATATTTTAATAAAGACAAACGCGAGATTCATGTCCTATTCTATGTTAAATAAACTGCACAGGAAGTTTAACGTGTAAAATATATTGTAAAACACAAGCATTAGGCACGAGAGACGGGAATAGAAAACGGACATATAAAAAATGCAATTCGTATGCAGACGCCATCCCAAAATAATGGAGAGTTTTTAAATGAGAAATAAAATAAAATAAAAACTTTGAAAAATCACCTCATGTATGATGCGTTTTTTTCTCTCTAAATATTTCATATATCATAGGCGTTTTATACTTCTGATAACATAGAAGTCGCCTATTTTTTGTTATGAACTTTTATTTTATTTATAAATTTTACTGTTTAATTTATAATCAATAAGATTCAAACAGTGAGAAAATAGGCGCGTTGGTAAGTGCTAACAATAAAGAGTTCTTATATAAAGTATTATTAAACCGAATGCGCACGAATTAGGGTGCGTTGTCCTTTTGGTGTAATTTTCCAGACTAGGTTAAGCTTTGTTTGCATGAGGCTGAGGAATGGCTTTAAAGTAGAACTCAAGCAGAGTTTCGCAAAAGTTTGAAGTAACCTGAGTGGACTGTTTACGCTGCGTTTGAATGCCCGCGGGGACGAAACCCTTAAATGGTGTGTAGCCGTCGCCATCTTGGGTTTATGTAATTTTCTCTGCCGCTTGCGGTCCAAACTTTGATTTATGTTTTACGGTTCGACACAACAAAAAATCATTGCGTTTGACATTTTGAAAGCAGTTATTGTTTGGCTTATGTTAATAAATTCTGTTCACGATAAAGTGAGCACTTTTGAAATCAACCTTAGAAAAAAGTCAAAACCCGTGCCTGCATACATTTTAACGGCTACATTGAGTGGCATTCGTCCAGTTAAGGTAGTAACGATTAAGGTGAAGTACTCTCATATCTTAACGTCGAATAAAGTGTTAGGTAACCATTGGTGTCCTTTCACATACAATATTTTTTTAATGCAGCGAAGTGTAAAATTGAGCAAAGTTCTGAGTTATTTGCTTCTTAAATAATCTCACAATTTCACTTCACTGACGCATGAATTAAGTGATGAGGTCCATGGCCATGTTAATTTTGTATAAGGCGTAAGAATGCGCAACGTGCGTACAAGTATATCAAACAGGGCTTTCAAAAATGCTCAGTTTACCGTGAATAGCATATAGTATCATTAATATAATAGTCTGCAATAAATAATCACTTATTTCTTTTCGGATGTCACCAGTTTTAAAGTGATAAAGCAGGGAAACTGCTACAATCTGATTTATTTCGAAGGAGGTGTTATATATGGGCTGCCGTGCAAAATATTTCGTTAAACGTATAACGAAAATTTTGATAAATCACTGAACCCCATTAAAAGAGAAGTCCCTGTGCCTTGGCGAGGGTGTGATGAGGTGAAGATGGAGCGGCGGTGAAATGCGGGAGTACCCCTCAGAAAAACCCACGGGTCAAAAGCAATGTCCGCTATGTTTTACCGTGCGAAAAACCTGGCGACCACACCCGGAATCAAACTCTGGTTCGCCTTTGTGGGAGGCGATTAGTCTTGATTCCTACACCACCGCGGTTTCTTGCAGCGGAAGCAATCGAGGCCTATACAAAGCTTACTGAAGAATGTCCTGTTTCTTTCCCTGCGTTTATGCAGATGCTCGAAAACTGGCGTGACGTTTTCGTGTTAGTAACATAGACTAAAGATGAGGTATACCGCTTATTCGTCTTCTGCATATGTACCCAACATTGACCTACCCTAATCAAACACAACTCTCAAAGTCACATGGTCAACTGTGATGAAATTGTTGGTTTATATCTTAATTTCCAGAAGATAAGCACGATTACATTAATGAAATACTTTTACCAACTCAAATTTTGTCAAACTGTGTTACAAATTGGTTAGAGGAAGTATAAACACATCTATAATCACTTGTTTACAAATTAGTTTTCTAACCTAAAATCCAAACCATGCCGTTTTCGCTAGACGTGTTGGCAGAAAAGCAGTTCAATGTTGGGGCACGGCGATTGGTTTTGCGCAGCCAGTGAGAGCAGTCTACCTCATCTTTAGTCTATGACAACAACCGCGCACTTACTTCGCCATACAAAAAATGTAAACAAACCTGGCACACCTTTACTTTGCTTTGCATAATTTAATGTTGATATATATATATAACGCAAACTACACAAATCTCCTAAACACAAATCTACATTATTTAAAGGCACAGTTTGATATAGTCTATTTCTCTAATCTAACTTGCACTCCCTGCAGAAATTCGGCGCCAACGCAACATGACGTCAGCGAACGAAGTATTTATGCAGTGGATGCACGAAATTGGCTGGGAGTAGAATAGCATGCGAAGTACATTGATGCTCCTGTGTCAAGGGATCGTAACAACTTATTTGCGTTTATTGCACATTGCAAACGTGACGGGTTTCTGCCATAGGAACGAATTTTTAAATGGTTCGTTTGATTGAAGGAAAATTTCTCTGAAACATAGCCTATGATGAAATATATTAATAAAGGGGAGGGTTTTCAAAAGTGTTCACTTTAACGTGAATAGCTTATACCCATATAGCTGCAGCGCGTCTAGGCCAAAAATGGAGAAAAACGGTGCAGGCAGGCATGCCCCTTAATTCAGTGTGGGTGAGCTGAACAGGAGAATGAGCTTTGACTGTGGCATCTGCTTATGAGAAAATGACACCTGCTCGGGTAAATATGAGTACTGTGAAGTCTTCTGGCGTCGTTTCGACTTCTAAATGTTCTCTATAGGCTGTTCACGGTAAAGTGAGCACCTTTTTAAGGCCCCTATAAATTTTTCCTTTCATCCAATTGTCATCTTCCTGCTGATTTTTAGTATAAACATTGGAATGTGACCAATAAACACAGTGCATACATTTCACCACCCTCAAGATGTAATGCCTGTGGCTGCAATAAGATACATTTATTAGCGGTTGATGCCTGTTGGGAGGGCCTTAAAAAGTGCTCACTTTATCGTGAACAGCCTATAGTGATCTGTGAGTAGACATTCGAGTCACGTGACAGTTAAAACCGTTCTATCACTAAAGCGGATGTCAGCTGAAAAAAAAAAAAAAAAAAAAAAAAAAAAAAAAAAAAAAAAAAAAAAAACCCACTAGTCGCGGAATATTTTCGCGAAGACCATGCGTGTTTGTTAACGAGCACGTTAGTTTTATTTGTTTTTTGTTCCATTTATCGTCTGCAGGACACTTGTGAATCACTGCATGTCGGCTAACTAGTTCACGGAGATCATTTCTCGCAGTTATCTTTTCACGCACCAAATATCTTTTCCTAAAGGAGTTAAAATATTAATGTTTTGTGCAACCGCTTCCCACTGAATATAAAAAATACGAATAGTAGCAACAGTGACCCATTTCGAACTACATTAGTGATTTTTCCCGCTTTTGCAGAACAATTTTAGCCGCATTTGTCGAGCACATTGTGACGGGTAGGTTGTAAATTTTCAGAGCTTGTTTCGAGAAGGAAATTGGTACGAACACAGTTTGTTGGGTGGTAGTTTGAAAAAGTTCCTTTTTTTCTTCTTCAGAGTATTTGAGAAGTGTGTTGAATTGCAAAACATCAATGCAGTGAAACATCATATTTCTCGTAATGAACAAATCAATTGGTTAATTATTTCCAAATAACATGCCTGTTTCATAATTGTACTGCTTCCCCATCACAAAAAAAAATAGTTACTAGACCCCTTGTAACTAGGAAACAAAAGATGTTGACGGATATACTCTCAAATCACTTCTAAAATTCAGTCAGGATATTTCCGTTTTACAAGAGTCAGAGAGGGTCATGGACCAAGAATAAGAAAACAAGTTGAATATTATCAATTTTAGCTTTCAATAAATATTAATTTGTTATAGGCCTAATGTTCGTTCGAAGATTATTATTTGCGTGACAAAAAAAAAGTACTACTAAAGTACGGGTACAGAAAAAATTAATACAATTTTATTTCCAAGAAATCTTTTTGTATGGTATGTCAAAAATAAGTAAATAAATAAGATTGATTTTTTTCCCCTCTTAATATACTTAATGTTTCGCCACACCCATATTGGGATAACTTTAATGTATTAGAGATTAAGTGTGAAAGCCAACTTCGTATTCAGTGCAAACTATTAATATACAATGAACTGTAACTACACTGAGCCATGAAAATTAATTAGAAACTACCTACGTTGAATCTTTTACAATAAAATTCGTATCAGATCTAATGCACTACGCTCGTTACTTCTATTTACCTATATATATATATATATAAGTGGCACTTACGTAACAGTGCAATCTTACAAAAAAGTAAAACATGTATTTTAGGTACTTCTCTTTGTGATTTTACATACGTGTACAAGCAGTATAATTCGTTTTATCACTCGGTGAGATCGATATGAAAATATTTACTTCCTGTAAAGACTTCGAAAATATTTTATCTCAACTTTTCATATTAAGGTATTATTTTCCGCGCAAAACTTCTCGCTAGATACAGACGAAGGCAATGCTGTGATTTATGATTTGGGAACCAGGCGATGTAAAACATTAGTAAGGAAAGATTTGCAGAGTTGCCTCAGGGGAAATATATTAACTACAATTTGTATGTCTTTGCGTATAACATACGAACGAAGACTTATTTTGTTATTCTTATATATTTGCATTATGCCAGGGAGGGAGAGAAAGAAGAACGAGATAAATTAAAGTGACGGTGTGGGAGAGAACACCATTATGCACAGCTTTTTACAGAATCCGTAACAATATAAAACTATTGAAAATAGTATCCTCACAAATAGACAATTTTTATATAGTGAAATTCAGCCACAGTTTTAAAAACGGCCTATGGATTAAAACGTTAAAACGTATATGGAATCACATATGTTTTAAAAGAATCAACAATTCTGAACTCCTTATTTATTAGCAATGATTAGTGATAAATTTAAAAAAAATAATTGTCAAGGCTGAGCACTCACCTGTAGACGATGCTAGAGCGAACCTCGATTGCAGCATGTCCTTGACCGCTAGAACGTCACCCTGGGGCGCATGCTACACGATGCGAGTTCCTAGCGAGGTTGGCTACTGTCACTTCCGGGCGTTCAAGTCTCCAGACTACACAACGCTTCGCCCTACACGGCCGTCGCTAACCGAGCACTCGGATGATCACTGACCCCGCCAGGCACACTTCCTCGGACCTCTGAGATGAGTCTCGCTTCTCCGTCTCTTTTCCCTGTTGAACGTGTTGGGGAGCAGCCCTCGTGCTGCAGGCAGCGCTGCCCTGCGGCGTTCAGGCGAGTTGTGAGGGTGCCGCGGTGGTGGCAGCAGCGGGCCGCATCCCCTTGTTCGTGGGCCGTCGTCGTAGTTCGGGGCACGGAGAAATGCAACTGGCCGGTCCGTGGGTCCGCCGACGAAGCCCGCCTGGCGCCGCTTTCTCTTCGGCGGAGCTCGGCGTCTCGCTTTCTTCTCTCCTCCCGCGCGTCGCACACTCTCCGTTGCTGCCCCGCCTCCGAGGATAAGGCCCCGTCCACGATCGACGTAGCATGCACAACATGCATAGCATAAGGAAGTAAATACATTTGTCCGGAGTTGCAACGTCCACAACTATCATATGGTAGGTAGTTGGGCTTAATCTCGTCGACAGCGAGATCATTAGAGACGATGCAAATTGCATAGGGAAGAGGGATTGGGGAAGGCATCGGAATTGTTAGGGATCCATCCCAGAATTCGCTTGGAGTGATTTCGGGAAACCATTGAAAGCCGAAATCAGGATGGTCGGACCGGAAAACGAACCCGGGTCCTCCCGAATGTGAGTCCAGTGACTTCCACTGCACCACTTCGCTCGGTTAATAAATGGCGTGAGTTGTTTGCAAGATCCATGCAATGGGGGTGAATGATCAAGTGAAATATTTTGAACATACGCCATTTCTTTACTATGTTGTCACAGAAAACCAAGTCAGAGAAAAAAAACTCTAAAAACGAACACAAATAACGAGCCAAGATGTACGTAAACCAGATTAAGCGGGAAAGTGAATGAGAACTACGCCCTTATGACCGAGTCGTGGTGTGACGGAGGAGATCGGCCTCAAGTGTTGCCAAATGACATAAGACAAATTGTATCAACTGCTAGCTAACAGTCGTACCCTGACGCATAAAGTCGTACGCACTCGAGTTTCGAATATAAAATCGCACCTGAATGCGAAATGATATTGACTTTAATTAAATAGTTCCTTTCTTTTTATGTTACAAATTCTTTGGGGGAAAAAACAACTCGGTCAATACAACTTGCTGAATGGCACACATTTCACTTATAAATAATGATAATAACATACTGTGTTACAAAGCTATCTATTATCATATCAAAGTAAGTTTCGTTACCTAGTAAAAACTAACTAAACTTTCCGTTGGCATCAGACAAGATTACATTTAATGTAAACCAAACAATCACAAAGAAACTTTTTTCGCTATTAAAAACTGTCTCAAAAATATTTATATTTTTATAAAAAACGAGTTTCAAAGTGTAATCATCGTGTGGACTACAATGTTAGTTTCACATATGACGGAAGGGCACAAAGTGAATTAAATATATATATATATATATATATATATATATATATATATATATATATATATATATATATATATATATATAGAATGTTCAACCGTAAGCAGCCTATAACATAATTAAAAAATGTTATGAAAGTGGCCAAATAATACTTTGTAATATAACTGAGTTCTTAATTACATTTCTTAGGAAAACTATTCCTTTAATATTTGTTAAAAGTTCGAAGTATTTACTAACATAAAACACAGTAGTAGTTGCACAGGAATACGGTTTCGTAAAGCTTGAAATTAAATTCCTTTCAAATCTTACTTGCGATACACATTTAACTGTAACATACATATACAAAAAGTACTCTCCAGCAGTTCTAAAATGAAATCACTATTACAATTTTTCTCAGCCCCCAGCAGACAGCCGTGCAGAACTACTTAATGCGTTGGAAACTTTATACGAACGGAATGTTCAGAAATTCCTTTTTACATCACGTACAAGTCGTAATGAGACGCGGCGCATAGAAATTTTCGAAAAAGTGTCTGCTAAACATGGGAAATAGGAGATTGATCACTTCCCAACATAAATTATATTATATAGCTCCCCTCAGCAATACACTTCGGTTCTAACAAGAATTAAATTAAAATTAGATTTTTTTAAAAAATAAATGTTAATCATGTCAAATTTTGGCAGAGAAATATGTTAGTCTAACACCAGCTTTGTATTTGTAGACTGGCTTACCATCGTCTTGGCAAGCTACGAACTGATCATAGAGTTGAAATTTTCTCGTAAAAAATAGCTTAGAATATAAATAAACAATAAAATGTTTTCATTTTGCTGAGGACCATTAAAAATATTTCAACGTAAAACATTTCCTGAGATCTAGAAAGACAACGAAAATTTATTGTGCTCCACTCTTCAGCCCTCAGAGAAACTCTCTTCGGTTTATCAAAAGTTTTTCTTCTTACTTTTTTCTTATGGAGGTGGAACCACTTTCTTCTTCGACTGTTATCAGTTTTGAGAGTGGATTCCTGGACCAGAACGTTTTTTTCTGTCGTTGTGAACTGGCACCCCTGAGAACACCGCGACGTCATCTCGCACAGAGAACAGTTCGGCTTAGGTGCCCCTGGCCATAGTCCGTAAATATAAGAGACTACTGTCAACGGGAAGTTAAGGGTGTCGGACCCCAAAAAGTTAATCATTTTATATTTGTACCAAACATTGTTGAATTCGTACGCATTGCGTGTTATGACATTTACTCCGAATAGAACATTTTAAAATTTATATTTTTTGAATAACTTGATGTCAAATACAAAATGTTTTTTGCTGCTATAGTAACAAATACTAACTAAATTGTACAGATGAAATTTGCAAAACAAACTAATCCCACGGGCTACCGTATGACACGTATGTAATCAACTAATAACAAGCTGTGTATACGAAAAATAATGTTAGTAAAAGAAATTTTGTATATTAATTATTTTTTAAATCTGTGAACCGTTATTTAGTGATTTTATATATATATACACACATGTCAAGCAGTAGCCCATAGCATTAGTTTATGTTGTAAATATTTTTTCAACTTTACAACTTAGTTAGTATTTGATATCAGCAGCCTACGGGTGCAACATAACAGAAGAATTTCGTATTTGAAATCAAATTATAAAAAAAGTATAACGTGTAAATTTTCCTATTGTAGGTAAATGTTATCACATACAGTGCGGACGAGTTTAACAATGTTTGGCACGATTATAAAATAATACATTTTCTGGAGTTGGACACCCCTAAGACACTCGTCTATTTGGCATGTGAACACTGTTACTGCAGAATGCTTGCAATACATATATAATAATTTTTTCACCGTAAACTTTTAACCGCGATGTCAAACTGTTTTCATACGAAAATAAATAACACGTCAAACTAATTCAGACCACAACATTCAGGCATTTGAAGTACTGTAAAATCCATCATAAAAATATTATAAAATTGACGAAGAATGGCTTTTTCATGTTGGTATATCATACAATACACTATGTCAAGATTCGAAAGATTTGTATAAGTGGTCTAGTTTAAAAGTTTGTTGCTAACTCCTCACGAATAAGTATAACAGTATAAGTTACTCAGCCGTGGAAAATAACTCAAGGATGCCACTTTTAAGCCTTGTGCTTGCGTGTGCGCCGATCATGAATACTCAAAGTAAGTACATGCGATTCAGATGGTAATTATTAATTCTAATCAATAAAAACTTGACAAATATACGCTTTCTAACTAAATTGCTAACGAAACCTAACCAGAACCAATAAGAATATCATCACACCACTGCTCAAAACTAACATTCCAGCAAAGGAAAAACCACTATGATGTGGTCAATAGATAAATAAAAGTAGGAAGTCAGTACTGAAATCCAATTTATTGCCATCCTGATATTTTCATGCTGGGATAAAACTGGGTCAAATTTTAAAATTAGGTAATATGTCCACAAGTACTAAATGTATTATTATACAAGGAAAACAAATCTAATTTTTTTTCCGGTGCCCTACAGCTTCTGCAGCATTCAGTATCATCTTGTTCGCCACTGTTGACTATTTACCATTCATTTTCTAGTTCAATGCTGGTCAGGGTTGCCTATATTCTGTCTCCATGAGGTCTCGAGTCCCTTAGTCCTCTTGCTTGTAGTAAAATTTAAAAAATTAATAAGGAAGAATTATTTTTTCCATATGCATTTAGTACTTGAAAGTGCTGCACCTAAAGTGTTGAAAAAAAGTATGTGGTCCCAGATTTAGCATAAAAACTGGGGCGTGACTGGGTTGTGGACACGTGGGGTTTTACGCGAATACGTCTGCGGTAGTGGGCAATATTTTCTTTGGGAAACGAAAACAACAAATCGAATACTTCCCTTTTATGACTTAAATCGACAGATCTAGAAGAGATCTTTCGTATGGCGCCAAAATCAGCACGCTAGCACGTCGGAGTCGCGAGATATACACGGAAATTTGCACCCAAACCCAAAATTGCCGCACGCGCGGCACCAATCCAAGGTCATGCTCTCATCGTAGTCCCACACTCGAAGTTACTGGCCCCTTGTGCAGAGAATAATCTAGTCACCACTGCCACTTTAAACGATTGGAAATCGTCACTCGTTTGCTCGTTTCGTATGCTCAGTCACATTAAGTGCTAGTCCACCTTATTTTTTAAGTACAGAAATCTAGTCGCCGGATGAGCCCCCTAAATGACCAACTATTGGAGTTTTAAGCAAAATGGCCATAGAAAGGCTTCTGTTAGATTGAGATATAATACAATTATTTCGTATGAGACTGAAAATTCGCATATTCCTGGCATGAAAATTAATTCGCGGAGCTGAAAACCTACAGATCGATACGACTAATTTCTAATTTTTCAGATAGTTGCGATTTTCGAACTTAACTTGTAATTCCTACATGACACCACTAGTTATGTTGCAGCAACTATATAGCGCTAAACGTAATACCTGCATCTCATTCTGCTAGTGTAGATTGTCAGTTGTTCTCATAATGTATGTATAAATTATATAAACGTATACAGATTAACTGATAATATATATAAGCAAGTTTTACGAACTGTTTAGTTTAAAAAAAAAATACGTTGCTTTAACAATAAACTGATTATAGCTACGAAGTATATTTAACAAATCGTTGCTATCCGATTTTTAACATTTGTAGATCAGTACAAATGAGCATGAAACTATTGTATTATTAGGCGCTAAGAGCGCGTGAAGTTTTGTTAAATATTAATTATTGCCTTCTCTCATAAATCCCGTCGTAAATATATGTAACTTGATAACATTTTGATAACAATATCCCACAAATCGCAATTCCACATATATTTATTTGTAATCTGGCAGTAATTTCAGTTTTACATGCATTAAGTCTGGACACGAGCAAACAAATTACAGGTTTTAACGGCACAAGAATAAACCGAGTATTTCGAGAAGCAGAAAACTCAGTTTTATCCCATACGAGAAGAAGCTAACGTAATTGTTTGAAGCCGTTTCCTATTGGCCGAGATCAACTGACGTCATCAAGTTCGGGCAAAATCTTGTACCGTCGTATTTGGTAACCGTCCAAAATTAATTTCATGAAGCCGCGCGAGGCTATAACTAGAACGGACTACTGAGCATACGAAATCTAGTGACGCTTGGAATCTCCACTGCAAAAGTGGTATAGGCTGTTCACGGTAAAGTGAGCACTTTTTAAGGCCCTCCTAAGAGGCATTAACCACTAATAAATGTATCTTATTGCAGCCTCAGACATTAAATTTTGAGGGTGGTGAAATGTATTTACTGTGTTTATTGGTCACATTGCAATATTTATATTAAAAAGCAGCAGCAAGATGGAAATTGGATGGAAGGAAAAATTTGAAGGGCCTTAAAAAGTGCTCACTTTACCGTGAACAGCCTATAGTGGTGCTTAACTTCTGGGCGAGTCTGTGCATACGGCCCGTAGTGTATGAATGGGTTAGCCACAGACTAAAGGTGAGGTAGACTTTATCTTCGTCTTCTGCGCATTTACCTGCATTGACCTACCCCAAACAACACAAGTGTGAAAGTCGCATGATCAACAGTGATGAACGTGTTTGTTAAATATTTTGATTTTCAAAAGACAGCACTTTTATATTAATAAAATAAATTTTCTAATTTGACTATAATCTAACTGCTTTAAAAATTAATCAGAGGAAGTATAAACACATCTCAAAGCACTTGTTCAGATAAATAGCAATCTAACCTCAACTCCTACCTACGTCGTGTTGGCAACAAAGCAGTTCAATGTTGGAAAATGGAGTTTGGTTCTGCGCAGCCAGAGCCATCGGTCTACCCCATGTTCACTCCACGGGATCACCCTTCAGAGGGTATATCACTGTTTCCGTCCATCGGTCTGATTTTAAAGACGTATCAAGTCAAAATGACCGTCGACAGCTCTTTGCTAATTGGGAGCAACTATTCATTTGCGCAATTCTGACCAAGGTCTTCATTGGTGGGGTGGTGGGTGTTTTCTCGTGGATTATGCCCGGTTGCACTATCGTGTTTCGAAACTCGATTTGAGATAGGATCTAAGATCGACACAGAAAACTGTTGCACCATTCGAGTTCAGAGCTAGACTAGAGATCGAGATGAAGTTCATTTCGAACCGCCGAAATTGGTGGTTCGAAATCTCGATCCGAGATTAGCAGCCATTGCCAACAAATGTAGTTTGAAAATACATCAACAGATAGAACTACGTTCCTTTGTTTTCTTGGGAAATTAAAACAACATTATACGCAATACGCAATTGTATATTATTCAGTATAATTCGTACAAAAATAATTCACTTAAAACTAATAAATCATCGCACATCTAGTTCTATCTATAATGAAAAGTACGCCTACTTCCATTACGTCATATTTTACGAACCAATAGCAAAATTTATCTCATACTTAATCTCGATCTCTCACTTTGGAACCAAGATTGAAGAATAATGAAATTTCGTTGGTGCAACACTTTTACATTGGAATCAAGATCAAACTGGATCCTGGTTCGGAACTAGGGTCATTCGATCTTGATTCCAATGTAAAAGTGTTGGAGCAACCGGGTATTAGTGATGGTATAATTGCTTGTGAAATAATCGATAACTCGATAATTTAATTATAATCGATTCATGGATTATTTTAAAACAATTCTATTATTCACGATTTTAAGCTGTTCAAACACTGCTAATTTTTTAAACAGACAATTTTCAAAATAGGAGAAATTATCAAAATTAAACAGAACATTTTTTGGTGAGAATATTTTAAAACAAATTTTTATAAATATACAGCATTTGCGGTCAATTTATGGATCAGAACCATACAATCGATTATTTTCACCGATTATTTATGCTATTAAAAATCGTAATTGATTTATTCGAATTACAAACTTATGCGGATTATCCCATCATCGCTGGCTTTCCACGGCGCGGGGGCGGAGCTTATCGGCGCGTGCGGAGTCACGGACGGGTCGGCTGCAGGAAAATCGAAGGCCAAGGTGAAAGTAATATGCGTCTAGCGTCCTCCTTCCTGGCCAGCCGGCGACAGCAGCGCGCTCTATGGCGGGCTCAGCCCGTTGCTGCGGTCACGGCTATCTCTGCGTAGTTCCGCTCAGCAGTTGAATGCGAAAATTAATACGTGGCTTCGCTTTAAATATGTATATAATTCATTCGTCGTTACTCACAACTTTTCTGAAGCCCTGCACACGTTCTACTTTCAAGATATTCCTCCGCCTCGTGCAAACAAAGCTTAACCAAGTCAAGAAAATTGCACCAGAGGGACAACGCACCCCATTCCGGGGCACTCGGTTTAATAATATTTAGCATAAGAACTATTTATCATTTGGCATTACCAACACACATATTTTTTCCAGCTCTTTGCTCATGTTAATTATAAATTAAATTTCGTTTGTAGATAAATATAAATTAAAATCCAATTTTACCAGAAATAAAATATAACAACCAAACACGTCATACATAGGCAAATTTTTCAAAATTGTTAATGGGAAGGACAACGCGAGGAGTTTCGTCGTCTCAATACGTGAAGCCAATGGTCATGCGTCTTAAGGTGCTAAGGCAAATCGGAGATAAATTTTCTTAAAATCACACAAGGCCAGTAATGAAACTTCACCAGCGTAGCCGATGCGTTTAGTGATGACAAGTCCATAAATTCTGTGTAACGAAACTCTTCGTGGTACAAAGAAAACATTTCTATCTAAAATATGTTCACGATAAAGTGAGCACTATTGAAATCAGCCTTACAAAAATGTCACTGCCCCTGCCTGCACATATTCTAACGGGCGCACTGAGTGACATGCACCCATTGAAGTTGGTAATGATAGACAGAAAATAGTTCCATAAATCAACTTCCAATAATAAGTGTTAGGTAACCATTTGTGATATCTTAAACTATTAATTTCCCTTTCGGTTTCATTTTTAAATGCATCGAAATGTAAAAGTGACCAGATTTATTTAATTTTCTTATAATTCCACAGTTTCACCTGACCGACGCATGAATAAAGTGATGATGCCTATGGCAATGTTAATTTTATGTAAGGCGGAAGAATACACAACGTGCATACAAGTAGATCTTAAGCAGGGCTTTCATAAGTGCTAATTTTACCGTGAACAATATATAATCTGCCTAAAGAATACTTTACATTATAAAAAACTTTTGGAATTAAGTTTTAAACTGTTTGAGCATGCATTATTTTCTTGTAGGGCATGACGAGTAAGCCGAAACGCTGTTGATACGCTCCCAGCTTTCGGAATGACTCAGTTTCTTAAGCTCTCAGTCGTTACATCATCAGTTAGGGGCTTAATATAGCCTTGGAGAACCGACTGTCTTTACCCTTTCTATGCAATTCAACTTGCAGTTATAAAAACCTATTTCCCGTGTTCGATTATTGGAAACATGCCCATCTCTCAGAAGGCAATAATTCCACGCGATGCCGATGCAAGTATTTATTTGACAAAATGGTAAACAGTGTACTCGTTAGAATTTTTGCATAGTTTGCAGAGTCACTTTTAAGAATTCACGATACCTATAAAATTAGTTATATGGAGGCTACGGCTGAAACATATACTTTTCATTCACAGGTTGATCCCCCGATCCATTAGGTGAATAAATCACAATTAGTTACATTGTTTCCCCGTATTTAAAAGAGCAGTGGTGGTCGGTCACTGTTTCCTTTGAATATCGTGTACATTTGTGTAGTAACTAACAACATTTTTCAAGTCAACAACAAAATTTTTTTAAGGCAATTTTAAATAGCGTAATTTACGACTCCCAAAAATGGTATTAATATTTGGTGCATTATGAGATCCCCAAAGAATTCTAGTACCCATTAAAAGTCCTTCATTCTTAGTTTTTTTTTACTGTGAATATAAATATTACATTGTATATTAATAGTATGTGTTTTAAATTCATTTTAATATGTTTATATAAGGTATAACTATACTATAAAATATAGTTACAGCGCTGGTTGCATAACATAAATATAAATATATGGAGATCCAAACGTATTTTCTTATGCGAGACAAAGAACCAACTAATAGTAACTTTTTTGTATGGGAACGGCGCAGACACGTAAAAATCGCATATGAAGATTAAGTCGGTAAAAAATAAGGAACCTACCCGTATAAATAGTGGTCAGACGACTTGCAGTGAATATTGTGATAGTACGGCACCTTAACTGGGAAACGAAACATTGTCATACGAAACGTGTACATTGTGACGGTGCACGAGGTTTGTTATCAGCTTCTATTTTAAGTGACGCGTTGGGGTGGCACGCGGTTCAAATACATGATTCATTTCTGAGTCTCTACTTACAATACAAATAAAAATATCACCGTTGCAATCGTCTATACCTTCTTCACACAAAGCTGGAACAGTCAAAGTGGCTCTACACCAGTAAAAACATTTGAAAGGGTTCCGTTTATCACTGACTATACCAACGGCTGGTATATCTGATTCAATCTTATAGTGAAAAGGTGAGTTCATCATTACAAATAGACTAGGTGCTGGTATATCTTAACCGAATATTACAGCATATACAAATGGAATGAGATTTAGATGGATGACGAATGAAATGAAGGAGTGCATTGGAAGTGTACTTACGTATCACGTGCTTTAATTAATGTCCCACTTTAGTTGTAAATATTGCGCCTTGACGGGATGTCAATCGGAATGCGACTTACGTACGGAGCTAACATAAACTTACGTCTAAAAGTGAAGCACATATTTATGAATTACTTGGAACCTCAACTCAGAGGTTTACAAATATGACGTAAGTTTCAAGGTAGTTACAGCTTCCGAAATATTCTTGCAGTGTATGGTGATTGGCAGCGCTAAATTATTCGCGATATCTTAACGTACGGTTCCGAAATACTCTTAAACATAACTGATGAATGTTACAGTAGTAAGTCCAGTTGTCAATCATTTTTTCTTAGCACATACAGACGAATTAACTGCAGGCACATGCTCAGTAAAATTTCATAATGTCTAACTGTTTGTCACAAAAATAAATAAGTCATTTAGATTTTTAAAGTTTGCACTAATGAAAATAAGATATGTTTGATTTCTTATTTCGGTAACACTGACCTAATTGATTATGCCCTCCAAAAAAAAAAAAATAATAAACGAGGCCACTAGTTAACAAGGTATTGTGCTCCAACTCAGCTGAAGTTATTCACCATTCATAAAAACTGATGGGAACATCCTTCCATCTCAGCTCAACAATAGCCACGCAGCATCTCGGCTCGGACGAAGCCTTTCACTCGCCCTGAATACCTGCACGCACCGAACTATCTCCAAAGTGGTTACAATACACTATTAGACACAGCCAGATTTAAAAATAGGTTCGGGAAAACTGGTGCAGAAATACTCTTGAATTTACAATCCGGGGAGGTTTGTACTCAGTAAGTATGTTCTTGGTTAATTATTACTTTCCCACTGCGTAAGTTTTTAGAAATTTTGTTACAAGAGAGGATAATTCTTTCCACGTATTGGCCAAGTGCTTTATTTGCTATGAACACAGCACTTTGTAACCATTATATTTATAATTAGACGTTAAATTACATAATTTGCTTGAACTGTTACTGTGACTATTAAAGTCATTAAATACATTTAAAACATTTGTAGGATACATTTTTTTTCAAGGCTTGTTTTCGGAATTGTTTCATTAACCAGGATCAGCATAGCTTTGAATCACTATCGAGCTCATGAACGAAATCGTGTTTCTGTGTGTCTGCAGCAACTATAACTTACACGGATCAGTGGCAATGAATAATTTCGTGCAAATTATGAAATATTCAAGTACTGGATGCTTCTTAAATTTCTTCATTATCGTAAAGAAATATTTCGTTTCCTATTTTCTTTACAGGTCTGCGCAAATCGAAAATTTTTACAAGCAAAGCATATCTTAAGCAAATTATACAGTGGCGAGTAGATATCTGGGTGGCTCTTAACATCGAGGTCTTGAGAGCCGCTGGCGACGAACTGAGGTGAATATGGAGAAGCTCCAGAATGCAAGGGGGGTGGAAACGGGAGATCCTCGAGAAAACCCGCCGACCAGCGTTATCGTCCGGCACGATTCCCACATGCGAAACCACCGGAAATCGAAATCGGTTCGCAAAGACGGGAGGTTAGCAGTCTAACCACTACACCACCGAGGCCCCACAAAATTACACACGCATTCATTATTTTTCACACTGGGCGGATTGGGTGCTGCAGACATACCTGATTAGGATCCCGAAGTTCGCGCCATGCATCGGTTCTCACCGACTGCACATATAGCGGTTTTGCACAAGCAGACGGTAGATCTTCATTCCAGACAGACGCGAGTGAAATTCAACATACATCTTGCCAAACTCTCACTTCTGCTCTCCTGCGTAGCGTCTGTGCCACCAAGCAATAAATTATGTTTTATTATATTCATATCTTGGGTGTTTTACTGCAAAAGAACTTGCGATTCATTGCAAAGAAGATTTTTGGATTCGATTGAGTCAACAGTATTTCACTACCCATGTAGGAAAAATATATATATATAAAATTTATACAGGCACGTTGTCTGTAATAACTTCGGTTGCATTTCAGATGACCTCTTCCCAAACTCGCGAGTTTTATATATATATATATATATATATATATATATATATATATATATATATATATATATATAACTGAATCCTCCGAAGTGAATTGTGGCTCCTTCAGCGAGGAGACGAGGAACGGTGGATATATATATATATATATATATATATATATATATATATATATATATATATATATATATTTATTTATTTATTCAGTTGGCTTCCAAGTGTTAGGGACTGCTGAAACAGTTGGCTCGTTGATAATTAGACGCATATGAAAAACCTGATCAATTTCTTCGTCTCTTTTGTACTCTTGCGTCACATAATACAATTTGACACGTCTTTTGACCATGTTACTAGAATTAATGCAACGATCATTTGAAACACAAATACTAACTAAAATGTCGCTGCCTACCCGGGCCTTAAACGGTGAGCAGAACTTGGGTAAAGAAAAGTTTTATAAAATATAATCTGTTCAGCATGTCAGAGTGTTGTATTTTATAGGGCTTTTTAACGTCCGCTGGCTTTATGCTTGAAAGCCTAGCAGGGGACGGCTTACAAACTAACTGATAAACTAATTTAAACTAACACCCATGCCTCACCCGGGTATCGAAACCAGAACCTCCCGCGTCCCAGATCGGTGGCGCACCAACAGACTGCGCCACGGGAGGTCGGCTTGTCACTGTTGTCTGGCTATGAACAGTATTTACGAAACATTCCATACCCGATCACTAGTTGCCGTTTTCTCGTTCGGAATGAGTATGTTTTAAAAGTAAAAATAGTTCAAAATAGAAGTTTTCTCAGTAATTTTAAATAAGAAATTTATCTGAACAGAATATTTAAAGTAATTGATGGACATGCATCTCACTTTCGCTAGCTAGCAGAACTACCCGGACCTGGGTAAGTGAGGATAATGAATTAGAGATATATGACCCAGTTTAAGGGTTTGAAGCACAATAGAGGGAGGAGAGAGGCCGGAGATACACAACGCTATTTTAGGGATTCCCGGCCCAATTTGGGGAGGGGGAGACGGAGCCAATATTTTCCTACACAGTGTTTTAAGTTCTCTTCTGAAGCGTAACCTTGAAAAATTAGGTTTCGATCCGTCAGACAGTGTATAATTTAGATACATGTCCCCCTTCTAGGGGTTTGCGTGGGAGGGGGTCGAATAAGGGACAGGAGATACCGTCAAATGGTGTAGAATTATATAGAGAACAAGCATAGTATAGGCTGTTCATGGTAAACTGATCACTTTGAAAGTTTGCTTAAGATCTACCTGCATGTACATTGTGTATTATTCCGCCATCAAATCAACACTGCCACGAGTTTCATTTCTTTATTCATGTGCTGGTCAAGTAAAACTGCGAAATTGTCAGTAAAGCTGATATTTGGCAACTGCGATAATTTTTGCGTATGAATAAAAAAATAGTGAACAAAATCAAATGTTTTAGTGTTTACAAATGTTTAACTAAATATTTTTATTCAACGCTTAAAGCTTGGAACTGTTTTCTCTCCATCGATATAAACTTTTACTAGGCGCATGAAACGGGCACCGTTAAACTAAATGGAGGTTGAGGAAATTACATTTTTTTAAAGGTTGACTTTAAAAGTGCTCACTTTACTGTTAACAGTTTTTAAATATATCTACTTTGACTTATGTATGTTGTTACGATTGCAACACCAGCCACGCAGTGCGCTCAGGAGAAGGGCGGTCAGCGGTAGCTTACTAATCAGATTGAGTCAGCACGAGCAGCACTACGAAAGCACAATCTACTGGCAAAAACCTGCAAGTTGGGTTGTATTAATTAGGTCTCGCTGACACCGACAGATGGCCATCGGCCGACAACCATAACGCCGCCCACGCCAAGCTATCGGCGAATAGGAACGAGTTGCGACATTCTAACATGAAGGAAACGAGAAGAGTTTACTGGGGATCCGAACACAGAGAGAGAGGGTCTTGGTGGGGCGTCAGCAACGCGAGGCGGACACAAGACGGCAGGGCTCCGCCCTCCGGCTCTTCAGGGGCGAGTTGTTCGAGGCAAAGAGAGAAATTCCTACCCAGTCCTCCCGTAGCCTGTCCCCAAGGACTTGTAATAGTGTTACTTGTCTATTAATAAATATTAGTAGCCCTAATAATCCCTTCAATCACCCTCTCCCTTCTGTCTTCCGTTAAGTTGGGGTGTCGCCTTAAGTGGCGTCCAAAACAATATGTAGATATTGTGCTATACAATGCCAGTCAACGTTGAAAGTCTCTCAGAAGTAAGTTTTGTTTTCAAGAACAAATAAAATTTGAAATTTGCGTTGCTCAAGCGACGATTGAGCATAGTTCTAAAAGTGTTAAATCAGCAAAGAGTAGGCTTATACCTGTTTTTTGCGGAAAAATTTCAGGACAAGCTGTGTTTCAGCGCACTTTGTTTCAGAACCACATTCGTTTTTGGATCATTTGAATTGTTATGCATGTTATGTGTCTGCCCGTGAACCAAGGACGATCGGTATCGGAGAAACTTAATTCTGATTAGCTCACTCACATAACTTATTCTCTCCATACAAAGATAAGTGGCCAATAGCTGAACGAAGGCTGCAAGTGTGCACATAGGAAATTGTAGTCTAGCCTCCGCGTAAATATTTCCGCGAAAAACAGGTAGCCCTACTTATACCTTGTCGCATTTTCAGGAAAATGATTCTTGAGAGACCAGCAAAATGTGGGCTATGCAATTTATCGGGATACTTTTTATTTTCTTGATGAAATAAAGCTGTATTAGACGGCAAGTTTTCACAAATACATATATGATATTATGAAGTCGCAGTTATATTAAGAAATTTGTTGTTTCATCTCAAGTAGTTCCTAATTATTATGAAATACAGTTGATTGAAAATCTCAGTTTTCAGGGACAGGAATTTTTCATCCATTAAAAGTCTGTAGGCATACACACGATAAGTAGGTTTACGTAATGCATAACCTCACGGCGTTTTTTTTTTGCGGAGGTTTTCATTAATCCAACATGTAGCTTCTTGTGCAGATGTATCTGCGTGTCATCAGTCTTCTAGTATTCCTCTTGACTAGCTCGTATAAATAAGGTAAATTCTTCTGTAAAGCTAAATTCATTCATGTCCTACGGAAAATAATCATACTTTTAACATTTATGTTGGAAGCAGTCTGGTAAATCTTATTAATTCTGCGTGGATTTCAAAAAGTTACGCCTACTTACGATTGCACCTAAATCGAGTGTGATTATACTGAGTATTCTGAAACAACATAGGCCTAATTGATTTTATTGTACTGTTGGACTTTTATCCAAGAATTCTCAGAAAGAAATTCAAAATATTTGCTACAGGACGTAAAGCATACACGTATCTTCACTACTATCAAATAATGTTATAGTATATTTTCTTTAACTTCTACGTTAGCACGCTTCAAAACTGCATCACTGTACGAAATTCCATTGCCTTTCACATTAGGGCGCTGGCGTATTCAGTGGGCGTACCTTTGTAGTGTCTCCTCTCCTTTATATCTTTTGCCTCAGAAACAAGAAAAACTCCTCATGTAGGAGCGCGGGTGCCCTTATTTCATATATTTATCGTATTCCATGCTGAGAGGGCGAAAAGAGGTATGCAGAAAGAAAATAGCTATACTTTTTTCAGACTCATATAATTTCACTGGAGGTGCTTTGAATACACTGAATAAGTGGCATAAATAAAAGCGAAGGAGGCTAATTCAACAGTGATTTAATTGAACAGTTTCCGATCAATCTTTAAAAGGAAGTGCCAGTTTAAATATTAAAGAGACGACGGTCAAAGAACTCGAATAACCTGCAGAGTGTAGGAATTCACAACGACGGTGTTTTTACGTGGAATGAAAATTCTCCTGGACACCAGCCAGGAATGCGAGATTAGAAACGTCGCCTTAAGAACACAGAGGAAGATAGGTTGAAAGGTTACTTAACACTTTCCCATTACGGAGATTGTCTCGCACGAAATGTGAGTGAGGAATGGTGATAAGGTCGCCTGTCACAGGTGTACTAAAAGTAATATAGACTCTAGAGTCGCTGTGTGCATTATTTTGGTACCCCTGTAAGTTATTTTCATATGGAAATTACATACAGGTTTTTCTAGCGAGGATTTCACCGAGATTAATTTTGACAACAAACGCGCCCGTGAGCAAACTTCCTTTCATGTCAGTATACCACAAATATACGAAATATGACTTTAGTTTCTTGGATACACGCAAATTACGTGTGCTGGTGAAAACGCTCGTTTCGTTCATGCAAGAACTAATATTGAGTAATTTATGTTTGTGAAACGTTTATGAAATCCTCTACTTCACTTTTTCTGTATGATATCACTTCAAACTATACATTTTTTGACTGATTACTCAGACGATAAACACAGCACCTTTACTGCACTGAAAAAAATGTGTAAACAATTACATGATTTGTAAAGAATCATAAAATTATTTACGTACGTACTCGTATATGGGATTTATTGTGCATGTTAAATGTGCTAAGATTCACACTTTAAATCTGAAACAGTGAGAATTAAGCAAAATCAGTGAAAATAGTGAAAACTGAGCAACTGATCATCAGTCCTGATAACTAATTAAAATAATAACTGAATTTCACTGATTTGTTTCCCACTAAATGTCAAGAATTCCGATGCCAAAAGTAACTTATTCCCAGTTCATTTCCTTGATTTTACAGTCGGCAGTAGTTTTTTAACTGACTTTCGGTGAATGATATTTCACTGATTGATATCACAGTGCAGAAATTAAAAAATACTATGTGAAACATCGTCTTAAATATGAGATAGTTGTATAATTTAATTTCAACACCGAGACTTGATTCCATTTTTGTGTTTTGGCATTTTCTCAGTGGCACAAAAAGAGTAACATAATGATAATAGATAATTGCTGCAAACAGTACAAACAATACAACGTCTGGTATTTATTGGTATAATGAACTGTTTCGAAAAGCTTGGATACTTGTTATTCATCATTATTATTCTTCCGACTACATATATATATTAATACCGGACTGGATCTAGTGACTAGATTTCATGCTGAAAATTTTAGAAACTTATGCTTCTATTACTCCAATATTTGAAATAATGCGTATGAAACCAAAATTAATGTAGATCATTGGTGCTCAATTTAATAAGTATTAGATCACACTTGATGGCAGGATAATTCACGACGAGTTATATGTTGTTCACGATGAAGTGAGCACTTTTGAGGACTTGGTTACTTTTTCCCTTCAGCCATTTTTTATCTTTTAACCATCGTTTTAAGTAAATATGGCTATGTAAGTAATAAACACAGTGTGTATATTCAATGCATTCTGAAGTTAACGTCTAAGTCTAAAATAAAATAAATTTACTGACTATTATTCTAAATGACAGGGATTTCAAAATGCTCATTTTACCGTGAACAGCCTATACGGCCAATCACAGGTCTTATTCCTTGGGTCATTTGGAGAAAATCGTGGCATGTAAATGTGGGACCTATTCCCAATATGTACAGATAAATTGCAATAGTTTGAAGGGCGATGGGAAAAGGAATAGCCCTTCAGAAGTAAAAGAAAATGAATTATTATGACACTTTATTGTTTACAGTTGAGCATCAGACACTATATCGGTGTATACTTCAGTGGAAAATGTGCCTCGCATTGTTACACAATTACTACAACTCAGAACCACAAAAAATGCGCAGGGTCGCGCCGTATTCACGCGGTACACAGTGAAACAGTCACGTTTGATGATTGTATAATTCACGCACTGTTCACAGCGATAATGTAGCAGGTAGCAACTTGTCACCAGTTGTTCACTATAACGCATTTTAGATTTTTCGAATTACTCTGTAAATATTGGGAATAAGAACCGATGTTTATATGCCATAATTCGCTACAAATGACTTAAGGAATAATAGTAGTGTGTACGTGTCACTTCTGGATTAAATCGGGGCCCTGCTGCCAGGCTACAGGTCCTATATCTAGATTAAATTGAACCCCGGAAGGGGAGGCCACAAATCATCTGTCCAGATTAAATTGGGGCAGATGATTTGTGGCCTCCCCTTCCGGAACTCAATTTAATCTCGATATAGGACCTGTAGCCTCGCAGCAAAGCTCCGTTTTAATACAGAAGTGGCACGTGCACACTACTAATACGCCTTGTACGTGGCGGTAACGCCTCGTGAATCATTCTGTATACTGAGTGTAGGTGGGTTAGCATTTTCAAACACAGTGTCCTATATATAGAAACCTGCGAAATTCGCGTCAATATCCGGAAGCACCTTAGACTTCAATGCCCTATATACATTCAAGCCGTTGTCACTTGTGAGGAGTCGTAGTCCCTTTTCAGTGTTACGTGACTGGGAAATCTTTAGTCCAACGACAAGAGCGATACAAACGTACATGTGTATGAAATCTACTCTGTCTTCAAATGATAACGCGAATTTTGCAGGTGTTTATCGCACACGAACAATAAAACAGCATCCAAAAAACGTAGCACCTGAAGAGGTGCCAGACACCGTTCTTTGTCGACCCTTTATTCCTAGGGACTAAACAGTTTCGCGTATTCATTTTACGACAAGCTATACCTCAAACACGTGCATATTCCTGTTACGTTTGCAATTGGATCGCGGTTTTATTAGACACGCCCAGGTGAACTCTGAGCCAATAACAGACCTGCGAGGTAACAAGCACCGAATACGCTGCCACCTAGTCAGAAGTAAAGCTGGCTACACTCTGGGACAGCAACCAATCAACATAAATATGAGGTTCGAAGATGCATAGGACAGTGGAGTCTACCCTGCAGGTCGTTTTAAAGGCGAAATTTTACTGTCACTATTTATTCCTCAGCCTCACAAACAGCTGTTACCAATAACGTTAAACAAGCGCGGTTTCAATGGTTCCGGAACTTGACAGTTTGTTGTGCCGGTGCGTTCCGAATGTAAGATTCCTTCCTTTGCAGAGCCCAAACTTACACAGAGTGTCTCAGAGTAACACCCACAGTGTGCAGTATGTGATACACGACAGCGAACTAAACATTTTACGACCGGGAACCAATGTCCGGAAACGCATGGCTAGGCCTCTACGGTGCGTCAAAGTATCGTAACCCTTCAGACATAGGACATGGGGTTATCTACACATTTAATTGGCAAGACATCTCCAGCAACCCTACAAGAGCACGAAGCAATGTATTACAAAAGGGGCTCGAATAGTCGACCTCCAAATTCATTACAGAGCACGCGTAGGCGATGCAGAAATCGGTGCACGCTATCAAAGGCACTTGGTAGCGTGCCAAGTATTTGAGCCGGACAATGTGCACGTTAAAATATACGCACGTAGGAGGTGTGACATTATCCAACGGTTGATTCGAAAAATGCTCAACAAACCGCGAACATCTTGTAAATATTCCATTCACGGTTGCTTCCGAATATTCTGAAGCCCTGATTGAGTTCTACTTGCAGGATATTCCTCCGCTTCATGCAAATAAACCTTAACCAAGTCTAGGAGATTACACCAAAGGGACAACGCATCTCATTCTTGCGCACTCGGTGTAATTATATTTCCCACGGGAACTATTTCTTACTAGGTATTACCAACACAACGATTTTATTCTTGTTTTAATCCGATTAATTACTAATTAAATATTATAAAATGTAGATGGAATATAGGAAAATGATTAATTTAACCAACATTAGGGTTTTTATGTTAACACGGGTTTAAGGCCACGATCTCCCATTTATACAGTTTTTGCGAGAATTAATTTTTTAAACACAAACTGGAGCCGATATTGTAAAATCCTCCTACAATTTTGTTAGAAATAGTTTTTGTTATGTAGCCTAATTTTTTAACACAAGAAAACTGTATAATTTTAACTAATTATTAAATATAACAAATTTTCGTTAATTAATTAACTTTATATAAGTATGCTTTTTTTTTTGCGTTGAAAAATCAGACTACATAATAAAAACAACTTGTAACAAAATTCTAAGAGGATTTTACAATATCGGTTTCCGTTTGGGTACAAAAAATGTATTCTTGCCAAAGATGTAGAAATGGGAGATCGAGGCCTTAAAATGCTTGCCATACATATTTAGGCACGTCATATGTAGGGTGAATCTTCAAAAGTTTCATGCGAAAAATGTGAAGATACCAAGAAGAGATTATACGTGTGGAAGGCGGATGCTGACACTACAGATCAGGTTATCACAGAGCGTGTGTGCGCGTGTGTGTGTTTGTGGAGAGGGAGCGCACACAAGGACCTCCGGGGCGGCGAGTGGGGACCCTGACCCACTTGCGAGTCCGGGCGAACTTCTCCCGCTGCATCGAGGAAAGTGAGGGGGTGGGTGGAGAGAGAGAGAGAGAGAGAGAGAGAGAGAGAGAGAGAGAGTGAAAGCACCCACCGCTGCTCCGTCTACTCACCGGCCATCCACACCTTTCCCACGACCCGCCGAGCCAAAGTCCGTGTTACACGACGCCGTCGCACCTCGCGAGTGAAGAGAGCGCGAAGACATTTGCGCGGCGCTTAACCCTTTCAGACTCATTTTAATTTACCGTTTTAGGTGTTGCAAACGAAAAAAAATGTTGATGCGTGCTGCACTTAAGTCGACACACCGCTCGCACGTTGTCACAGCCAATGAGCTGTAGGCTATATGTCCGGCTACAGTTATATGAACCAATTATGACCTAGACCAGGAAGATGGTTTGCGAACAATTTTCCCACAGGTAAGGTCATTGGTCATTGAGCTTCGCAGTGTGCAGTACAGACCATTAATTACCTACACGTGCGTAATGTACACAATTGTGCACACTGGGTCTGAATGGGTTAAGGTTGGCGTAAAGCAACTGCCTATGGAGCACTGCATATGACTATACAACGTGAAAAACTAAGAGAATAAATGTAGTACAGACATCATACAAATTGTCAGACAAGTATGATTTATCCTGTACGTGAAAGAAAAATGTTTATATTTTGCAACATCTTAAAACATTTTACTAAAATATTCTTTTTAAATGTAAAACAAATATAGATTAAAATAGCCCCCGTTTTTAACACAAATTTAAGCTTATTTACATTCTGGATGCTTCAGAAAGAATTTACAAGAACATCTTCGTCAGGGAATATCGCCATTACGTTGGCTACGATTGTATGTAAGCAAATTGTAATAATAATATAGGAAATAATTTTATAGTTGATTTTATGTGCATCCCTTTGTCACAACATTTATGGCTGAAACTAACGTAAATAAATTTAATTATAAAATTGATATGATACATTGTTACTATGATTTTGTTACACATGATTACACAAAATATTATGACGATCTTTCTTGAAGAAGATTTCCTTGTAAATTCTGATTTCCGAAGCATCCAAAACGGAAATGAGCTGAATTTTGTTAAAAATGCGGACTCTATCGATCGAATCATTTTTAAAAGTATATTTTAGTAAAATATTTTATAATGTTGCAAAATATATTCATTCTTCTATCATGTACAGCAAAAATCGCACTTTTCTAAATAACTTTATGGTGTCAAATAATTTTTCATGAGTTCTTCATATTGTACAATCAGGTGCAGTGCTCCATATACATTTGCTTTACTTCAACCTTAAGGGGGCCGCCTGGTTGAATGAATTTTGCACGCCCTATGCCTTAAAGCGTGGGAGCGCTAGGGGCGACCGAGACATGCGCATCAACTCTCTCATCGCCCCTACGCGGAAAGCACTGAACTGGCGTGCAATTTTGCCGTCGATAAAGCGCTTCTATGAGACTTTCAGCGGAAACCCTATCATTTTATAACGTAATAATTAAAATAAATGTTTGATACACTTCCCTTTTCCCTTTTTAATGTTTTGGGCCGGAATATTCATACCTAAAAATGACCGCGAAAACATTTGTTTGAGCCACTTTCACTATAATAAAAAACATGATTTATAGAGAAATGAAGGGACTGGAAAACATGCAAGTTGGACTGTTTCTTAATAAAAGCGTTTTGTGCTGGAGCTCTACACACCGTTCGGCGGCCTTCCCAATCGAGGTCTTAAGAGCCGACGAGGTTGAAGCGAGGTGAGTACGGAGCACCGCCGGATTGCATAGGCGGAGGGAAACGGGAGGTACTCAAGAAAAAAACTCCGCCGACCAGCGGTATCGCCCAGCACGATTCCCACATGCGAAAATCCGGGGGCTACCCCGCCGAGAATAGAAACCCGGTTCGCCTTGGTACCACACACTCTTAAAATTGCAGACACTAAAGGATATTCACGATATAGCGAGCACTTTAGTAATGAACCCTAGAAACTAGTCACTGCCCCTACATGCATATATTTTAATGGGCGCACTGTTTAACGTTCGCCCTGTAAAGTTGGTAACGATGGATGGAAAGTAGTTGCAGTTATTAACGTCGAATAAGTATTAGGTAACCATTTGTGATAACTTAAAATTATTTCTTTCGTTTCTCTTTTTTTTTTTTTTATGCATCGAAGTGTGAAAATGAGCAAATTCGTAAAATATTTGCTTTGTTAATAATTTCATAGTTTCATTTGACCGACGCATGAATAAAGTGGAGGCCCATGGCAATGTCAATTTTACATAAGGCGGAAGAATACGCAATGTGTATACAAATATATCTTAAGCAGGGCTTTCAAAAGTGCTCATTTTAATGTGAACGTACTATATCAGTAATTACTATTTACTCTAAAAAAATTTAACACATGCTAAAATCATAACTCTAATGTATTAGAAGAGTACAAATAATGAAAACTAACTTAGTACGAGAATTCGATAATTCACAATGAAAGTAAACGCCAAGAGTTATTTTAAGTCATCTATATAACCCTATATTAAAAAGTTTTGCAATTAAAAAATATTGCTGAAAGTAAACTAAAATCCTTACATGTATCTGATTTGTGGCTGACCCTGGAATTTTGTAAAAATCACATTTGCTAAGTTTACCATAAAATTAATTACTTCAATACCTTTTAGTTGCCTTGTAAAATTTTCTGCAATCGCTATGGTTTATTTTGTTAGTACATACTTAGTGTATACAGGCTATTCGGAAACACTCACGAAATATTTCGGGAGGTGATTCCAATTTTTTAAGGGAGATCCCCTCCCTTGAAAATCTAGTTTATATGTAGTAATTTCGCAAAATATCGGAAACAGCGTGGAATTAAATTTTGATTCTCTGAATAATGTTTAGTGTTATCAAGAGCATCAACCTATTACAAAAATCGGACGTTGAGGCTTACCGCATTCATAAAAAATAATGCTGGCCACTCTATAATTGCACACAATTGTTTTGACTTCAAATTTTATATAATTTTGGTGCCCTCTTATTGAGCAGTACATCGTACTTAACAGAAAGGATATTTTGTTGCAAGTGTCTAGGACAAGATTTACTTTAAAAGCGCACACGGAGTATTCAGAGGCAATGATACAACCCCTGGCAAATAGGCAATGCTTTGTACACGCAGAGGTATAAGTAGAATACTTTCAATAGTTCTCCGCCAGTATCAGTGTAATTATGCTAGCTGTGGTCGTATTAAAATAATGGAACTGTGGGTAGAGTTATATTACGCAGGACGATAGTAACCAGGAAATGGGGATTATAGCACACCTGGTATCTTGGCAGGGAGCTGGGAGTCATCTTGGATGACATCATGTTGAAACCTCCTGCTCTGTAATTCTTCATCAGCAGCATCCATCTTGTTTTTTCTCCTGAATTTCCCTTTTTCCCTCGGAATTTCCCTTTTTTTTTTTAGCTATTACCAATGTCCTGCTCTATCATTCCACCTTGGCTCATCATGCTCTTGAATTCCGATATTTCTATCTCATGCTCTGGTATTCCGATTTTCTTTTCTCAAGCATTCTAATTCCTTACTGTGTCTCTTACACATGTCTGCCTTACCCCTTGGGTTTCTCATATTCTTTCTGGTTTCCTTTCTGTGCTCTCTTGTCTCACACCCTTTCCCCCCCCCCTCTCTCTCTCTCTCTTGCTTTTTACTTCCTCCATCTGTATTTCCCGTGCCTGCTACCAGACGTCTGATCTAGGTGGCAATATTTAATTCTTGCAGCCCCCACCAGAGTGTGAGAAGTTCTACCATTTGCAGCTAGGATTGCTGGTATCTATGCGGCCATTTTGCGTTTGTTGGTAATAACATGGCCTGCAGAGGCACACTAGGACCGGGGTTTATAGTTCAAACGTTCACCCCTAGGAGCACTGAAATATTTTTAGTTGGTTGTTGTTTCGGAACTCAAAAATTGCAGCAAGCAGACGGGGTCGTTCTGGTACCCCTTGGGTCGGCAGTCGAGCATATTGACCACAAGACTACTGTGACATCTAGAAGAGGAGGATGTTTAATGACGAATGCAAATATAGTTATCACCATCCCGGCATTCGGAAAAAAACTGGATGGGCCCGGTCTTTAAAAATTGCAGTTGCATTGTTAGGATAAGAAATAAAGTAAATACTCGCATCGGCCTACGCACTTCCAAAATAATAAACTTTTATTCACGATGTTTAATGTCGAATATATATTCTAAAAAGTGGCAGGCACCATGCATGCATGCATGCCAACTCTTTATATATATAACATTTGATCTTTGCCTAGTCTGGCTCAGCGAGCACTGCCAAATAATAAAAAAACTATGTTAGCATGAAACATGCATCCATACATACACACACAGAGACAAGCTGTGACTAAAGAAAAAAATACCATCATTTCATCACACAGAAAATAAAATTTATATACATAAAAAAAATTGGGCAGCTTGCATCTCTATATAAAAGTTATATGCATCCATACAGAGCCAATTGTGCAGCAACATGAATGCATGGCGATAATGCGCACGTACACACACTTCTGTATCTCCAACTTATCCGTGCATTCGAGTGCACCCACTTCTGTATCTTAACTTGCCTGTGTGGTATGGAGCGAAGACACCATGTTGCACATGCACAGGAAACATTTTATCCTCTTTTCTGTAATATCTAGATGTAGAATAAAACAACACAAATTACATTTACACTGTTTCGTCAGCAGCATAGTCGCTCTCACTCTCGGAAGGATGATGAAGTTTGCAGCATCACCCTTACACTTTACCATCTTCATGGCATAACCATGTGGATAGCTCCCGGTCTTGGGACTGGGGCAGTATACTATGCCAGCAAAAAAACACCACTGCGAATTTTCCATTAACACAAATATGCTTTGTACATGTATGCGTATAAAATACCAGTGGCATCACAGACATAGTGCACAGGCGGCTTTCAAAGCTGGGAACAGGAGAAATAGCCTGCCTAAAAAAATATTCAAAGCAGACAAAGGAAAGCACAGAAAGACGACAGCCACAGAAAAAGAGTACAGTATAGGTAGATGAAGAGAGAAGGGGGAGGGACAGCACTGAAATAAAGAGTAAATGCAGGTACGATTCGACCACAAATTACTGCAGTACTAGTGTGATAATAATACCATATCACATTCACAACCCCCACTAGGATAAGTGTTGAGTCCCACACAAATTGGCTATAAATCCCAGATCGGAGACCCAACATTGGCGACAAACCCTGTGCACAAGTACACACATGAGATGTGGAATGTACAACAGTACACACATAATGACATATTGGTAACATGGCTGACAAAATAAGTATACCTCTTGTACGGGTTACAGCATGCCACCATCCATCAGCAATAACCACATACCTGGCAAGTTGAATATCACACTTGCATGAGCTACAAAAAAATGAATAAATTATCATCACATATCATTCATTGTGAGAGAGTGAAATGGAAGTGTTTCAGCTTCGACAAGTCCGGTGCAAGGAACTGCCTCCTACTATGCATCCCGACCCCTTTTACTCCCCTGGAAACAGACACAGATATGATGATACTTGCCTACCCCAGAGGTGCATGTACAGAACACCAACCATGATAACCATAAGGAACTGTATGTGCGCCATCATCACATATCAATTGTTAGTCGTCCATCAACAAAAGAGCCAGTTTGTTGGGACATTATTCATACACTTTGTGATGGCGCGACCTAATGCTGTTACCTGTACTATCATTACTTACTGGTTCAATAATATGCTTTTATAATCATCTAAGGTGATGGTATTTCACGAAACTCTTCTATATTCCATTATCACACTTCACTACCTCATCCTTTCATTTATATCCATATAGCTTTTTCCTCAAACCAACAAATTCCAACATATCAATACCCCCATACTCATACATTCTATTGGTGGACAAGTAGCCAATCACCCTTGTATTGTTGGACGAGTAGCAGTGATGAGTGGGAGGTTAAGCAACAGAGGGTTCCTATAGAAGTCAAGATTGCAGATTTCCACCACATAGGAGTCGGAGTCGTAGATGAGGCCCACGTTACTAACATACCGTGCCTGCATGATATCATAGTGGAAGCAATACATGAGATACTTCGACAGGTAAAATACAGTAAAGACAGCTAGATGGGTTTATTAAATGTAATTTTTCTATAAACTAATTTAACGAGTAAAGATATTCGTCATATAAAGTTCTAAATTTGAAAGTTGTGTTAAAAAAAAAATTCCAACACAGTTCAGTGCATATGAGTTCCTTGTGCTGGCATTTACAACTTAATTTCCATGAGCTTACCATATGTAGCATTGTTCATCAGCTTCCAAAAATCCTTCTCGAAGGCATTCATGATTGCCTTGCATTTCTCGATATTCATGTCAATGGTTTCAGCCATATCTTCTGGTTAAACTGCAGTATTCGATATATCGTCTTAAGCCATATCCCAGTGCTCATTACCTGCTTGAGGTTAACATAATGAACACTATTATTATCTTCCCCTCAAGGGTAGCCATGAGCTTAGACTGTTTGGACCCAGGGACACTCTTTCACCAGCAGGAAGGGAATATCTCTATATTCACCATGGAGTGTAGTAGGTTACTCCATAGCTACCTCCAGTATGTAGCCTACATCTCTGTTGTCCGGCATGGACATAACATCAATATCACTACCAGCCTATTAAAAATTGCTGTATGGAGTTGGCAGTGATATTACCTATCCATATAAATTACTTGCATCCACATATCGGGGGTAGGTAGAAGGCTTGCTGGCATAGTACATGGCAGTTACATCCTTATTATCAACCACTGTGTGGAACTTGATGCACTGGGCTACCCCTCCCCAGATACCAACCTCTATACATAGGCGGACATCAAAGTCGACAATAAGGTCCAATTCCACCTATATCTTCCTTAGCATCACTTCAAAAGAGAATCTGGGGGAACTCATGCACTGAATACAATCCAGTCCATATGTTGTCAGACACATCCCCTGAAAATTCTCAAAGACTTCACACAGCAGCAGCACATCAGTCTTGAAGTACAGTGCTGAGATGTCTTGCTGCGTGCGATACTCAAACATCTCCCAGACCTTCTGTACATGCAGGTAATAATATGGTGCAGTGTTACATCCAGTAAGACAGCTGTGAAAGGTTGCCATGGGTGGCAGCTGTGGCTTGGCCAGCTTCCCCCTCGAGTCGATATGGTCATAAGGGAACACTCAATTCCGAGTTACCAAATCGAGCTGACCGGGGTTGAAGAATGCTGTTGTGGTCTTAAATTCGTTTGATAGCATATTTTGTGCAAGCATTATGAGGCTGGCAGACATGAATCTAAACATGTCTACAAAATTAATTGTTAATTTGTTGCTATATATTTTGCTGAAGGTAATATGTTTTCCTCTGTGTGCAGGATAATAAATATTACATGAGTATCATAGCCCAACTGCTTAATAATAAAATTCGATTCATACATCAAGTCATGGAAGAGGATTGGCAGTTTCTTGGAGTGGCAGTGGAGGTTGTTGCTATTATTACACACCACCATGATAAAGTTGCTGGTAAAATGGCCATGGTCATGGACCTTGCAGATAGCATGGGTGAAGAGGCTGGCACAGTGGCAGTAGGTGTTAGCCAGGGCATAGCCAGTCCATTCGCCAGAACTCAGAACTTGCATAGGCCCAGACTGGCTATATATATTCTCCACAAGATTGGCAATCCTAATGATTTTCTCCACAGATTTTTTGTACACATCTTCCCCAGTGTACAGTTGCATATTTGTGGGCAGGCTTGAGGTTTAGGAGGCCAGCATTATGGTGTTATCCACCTTGATGTAAATACTATAACTATATGGCTCATGTCCTGGTATTTAAGATGAAGGAAGCATCCTGGTTTGGCTGGCATGACTGTACTGGGACTAACATTACCTCGAAATCTTCATATATTACTACAGGTACCTTATCGACATTATGGTAATTACTATACTTGAGCACAGGAGGCTTGCCATTCATCTGTTGGGAAGGCATGTCAGGATAGACTGGCAAATGTTCATTACAATACCTGCTGTGCTTAGCTAGCACCTGTTTGCCCATGAGACCCATAACACGAGGTATATCATGATAATATTTCAGACAGCATTTGAAAATATGAACAGTAGTGTGATGCAATGTCACCTGGGAGCATACCAGTCGGGAGAAATTGGGTATTTAGCAGTAATGTGAGTTTGTATCATCAGTCATCATTATTATCAGGTCGTACTTTCGGGCCAGTTATTCTTTCGATACTTGTATTGCGATCAATTTACAATCATCGTCGATAATACAGATGTTAACACTGACCCCTGGATTGTTCCTCTCGAACAGAAGTATTTGGTACATAAAGCTGGGGTACCCTAGGCTGCCAAAGTTAGATTATGTGACAAGGTTTATGGTAGCACTTGTTGATGAATTCAGGATCTCATCCCTTTACATATTGTGTCAGGATCGCCCACTAAATGCACTGGTTGTATTGGTTATGCAGATTGATGATCACCTTCTTGGCTTCAATGTGTATAGTCTGGGGGATGTAGGTGGAAGCCCTCATTGGGTCATGCTTGTTGACTCACAGCTGAAGCTGTATCATGGAGTTGAGGTTCCAGCCACTACCCTTCCCTATGTATTCGTACTCATTTTTCATATCTTGACAATGGCAGCCATCACAGTATCTTTAATGTTGCTAACATTGTAGAGGGCTACCTTTTTTTTTTGTATTTTAGGCATGCTGGTCTGTCCTGTTTCTGTGTGGCTCTAGTTTGCCATACATGCATTCAGGGAATATATTAAATTTAATCACTGCCTGTACCTCGATATCCTGCTCCAGCTGGCCAATGATACTCTGCTTAATAAGCTCAATGTAGTTGCAAATATCTATGGCTTGGCTCGAGGATTCTTACCAATATACATCTTCATTGTGCCCCAAAACACGTCCTCCACCTACACCAACCCATGCACATTACATTCGCCAGCACAATTGATGATGGCCCTACAGTGAGATTGGTGCTCCACAGCAATAAGGCAAGCCGGAAAAAATTGTGTGGTCTGTGGTGCATTGGACGGCTCTGGCTTGGAGTTAGTTGCAGCAGCTATGCAAGCTTGTTTTGCTGGTGGTGGGGCAGGCCCATTACACCTAGAGTTGTGTGCATGCAGATTGAAAGCACACGTGAATTGCCTTCCACACTTGTCACACTCCAGACTTTCAGCTTCAGGATTTTCCCAACAGCCATGTTCATGGCATCATGCATTGCAAGTGCATGTGAAATTTACATTGCAGTTCTTGCAATGGGTGTGTCCTGTCTGATCTGGCTGTTATATGTTACAAAATGATTGGCGTGTGTGTCAGTACCATCAAATGATGCCCCACACCTATTGCACATATGATGTGCATACCTGAATGGGTTGAGCCAAAAATCTCTTTCATGTCACTAGAGTTTGTGGACAGTAAACATCTGGTCACAGAAATCACACTGCATTGCAGGTGCCCGCATCATAGGTGCATTAGATAATGAAGATGATGGTGATGAAGAAACAGATGATTGCGAAGATGATGATGAGGATCCGAATGAAGGGAAAGATGGAAAAGAGGAATGACCAGAATACATCTTGACTGTAGACGATACAGAGAAAATAGAAAGTAGAGGATGTCTCAATTGAGTGGTTTGGTGGAATATGCTCAGGACTGCTCGATGCCGGATGACCAGGAGGGAAACTATGGGACAAATTCCACACTGCTAAGCTAACATTCCATGTCTTACATCTAGCCTAATGCATTCACAAGATATATCGATCGAGTATTCACACACAGTATAGGCAACATACAGAAAAACTTCACTTGGGTTGCTCCCACTCTCTCTGTGCCATCCCATTTCATAACAGCACCAATGCCACCACGCACCACAGGGCCACATGCAGCAGCAAACACTCATGGGTCAGCAAACAAGAGTGAGCTGTATTGATAGAAGACCGTCCTCACACAAGTGGCATAAATAAAGGAACTCACCTGCACGACACCATCTGCAAAAGGGGCATGACCAAAAAGGATGTCACCCCCACATTGTGAAAGGGCCTGGGAAAATGCCCTCCAGCAATATTCATTGTGACGATTCATGCCCCTCCCAACACAGTCCAATAAATGGTATGTCTGCTCACGAGCAGAAGGCATGTTCATGGCCCCATCCTTCCCCTAAGCCTGCAGAGTCCACCCTCCTGCATGACGGTGCCCACGACCGGTGTGTACTAAGTACATGCAGGTAACAAGTACTGTACACCCACATGTGTGCTAATATAGCTGTCCAAGAAATAATGATTACACTCATGAGGCAAGGAAGTTAGGTAAACATGCTAAGTCTGCCTGGGAAATTAGCACCGAAATGCTAATGATACACTTAACACAGGTTTTGGATGCAAAGTATGGGTAATGACGATGTGCATAGCTGTGGACAGTTTGTGTGGCAGCAAACACACAAGGCACACTAGAATGAGCTGACTGATCCCAAGTAACTGTGGATGGACTACAGATCTGTGGCCGTTTTATATATCGTATGTTCACTCGGGATGGAGGGAGGGAGCACTCCATCCCTACACTTGTGCAGTGGCGATGGTAGTTGCGAATGCCACAATAATACTTAAGGAGCCTGCATGACTCATATCTTTCTCTCCATACAGATCTAGTGGTTGCAGTCTCCAGCATACATATAATACATTTTGTATGCATATGTTATCATTCAAGGTATTTGTGTTTCATGTGTATATACCATTTCTTCTTACAGAGAATAATGTTTCCTTCTTTATACCGGCAACTTCTAACAAAAACAAGCAGCTGTATCTGAAAAATCGCAACTTCAATGACCTGCAGGCTAGACTCTAGAGTCTGACGTACAAATATGCCGATATTATCTATACACTGGTTGTCTGCCGTCACAGTGGAAGGCGACGATTGCACCAGCGTTTTCAGGAAGTGTCAAACACCATGTGAACCAATGGATAAAGTTATATAAACACACGTGTTTTGAATTCTAGCTTGTCTCATAATGAATCCGCAAATTCTTCAGGTCTCTAGTAATATGTATTACCTTCTTCATACAGGTAATAATGTTATATATATATATATATATATATATATATATATATATATATATATATATATATATATATATATATATATATATATATATATGTATGTGTGTGTGGTTCGTGTCACCACTAAAATGCTAAAGACAAGTAACAAATAATGAAAATACTGTATATAAATACAAATATATGGATTTATTTTGCCAAAACATTCTACATAGCTATCTCCACATACACACAAATCATTGCAAGATAGAAGAGCAGATTTCCATGGTAATAACTACACAACTGATTACAACATATGGCACTTGACTCGCCCCACATACATTTTTTGAGACACTTTTAAACTAAAAGGAAACTACAAATACTTGTGTTTTGACACACATATATAAATAAACAGAGTTATACACACATTCTCTACTTACAGAAATAGTGATATACACAACACTTGTTAGACTAGCCACTCTCTCCTGCTCTCACTACATACCTACAAGTACAGACAAGACTATATTTGAAATAAACAATTGTGCATTAACACACATGCCTGAATAAAGATATTTACATACAAACATGTGCCCTATTTGAATAAATGGTGACAAAAAGAATACTTGTTGGACCAGCCTCTCTCTCCTACTCCCCACTACATACCCACCAGTACAGACATGTTGACATTTGAAATACATGTGTTTAAACATATACTCGACTTGATTAGATTTTTTTTGTAATACATACCACTTATTAAGTCAGCCATTGTCTTTCTCACATGCTCCACACAAATACACACTACATATCTCCAGTTACAAACATGACGACATTGGAAATACTCTAACCTAACACACAATTATGCACATGTGTTTAAACATAACATTGAAAAAATAACAGACTCTCACTACATATCGACTTATACTGAAATGTAAACCTACACTTTATATTGATTTTAAAACCTAATGCAATGTATGTGTGTGTGATTACACATATACATGAAATAAAAAAATACATGACATACGGACCACATATTAGAGGATGTCGATCAGGCAGGTCATAAATGTGCGCAGGTACTCAATCTCTCAGTCAGGTATTGCAGCGAGTCCTGGAATAGCTGCTAATGCTGGCAGATGTGGCTGTGCAGGCAGCAGCAGACCACATGTAGGGCCTATGGTCCGTGCAGCATCGTTGTCATCACAGACGGGCGCAACTATGGCCACTGCAGCAGTGCTGGACATCTCATCATTGTTACGACATCTACGCACGACTCGAGAGTGTCTCCATGGAACCAGTAGTGATGGTGATGACTTGGCCAACATGGCGATGTCCGGGACGATCGTCGTCTTCATGGCCCTCTTACGGCTTGATGTTGATAACTTCATCGGCATAGAGATAACAGCCAGCAGCTTTGTAGGCCCATCATCAATTATGTGTACAGGGGATGATTATGATGATGCTAGCTGTGGGACCATATCCTAAGCTGGGGCTGGGTCGGCTGCAGCTATCACATAACCTGGCATGTGGAATGCCACTGAATCATGCAGACATGTGGTGGAAAGGACTTCATACTCTGTGCAGGGCAGTGACATGTCCACCTGCATGTAGAACATGGCACACTTGCCGTACATAGTACACCTGATAAGTACTTGACTAGGCTCGTATGATGCAGGCTCATGTGCCGACAGACAGTGCCTTACACCATCGTAGTTCTCTGTGTATATCTGCTGCATGTCGCCGGCCTGGTACATATGTGTGATGGTACTGTGACTTGAGGTCATGCTTGTATAGTTCATATGTTCGTGGCTGAATGTTGCCATTTTTTGCCAGACTACTACTGATTACGACTAGCTGGATATAATGTTCTTATAGGGTTCACCAATGTGTATGTGGGGGAGAGGTGTGGAATCACTTCTATGTAAAATCTCGGCCCATAGGCCCAGAATTGGTGCAACAAGGGCACAGATAGTCTCTATACAGTAACCCTTTATGTAACATGTAACTTCTCCCTGGACAGTCGTGCTGCAAATGTCCATACTCGAAGTTTCAACATTCATGATACACTACCTACACATGTAAGTTAATAAACATATTTATGTACTCAGTAGACCTTGGCTGTAGTTGGTACGATCCATATGCTACTACAGTCTTCCAACATAGTGGCAAGCATGTGTCCCATACATGCTCCAGTCAACTGGAAGATCGCACCATTGTATTGCCACATAGGACTAGGTTCACTTTCTTGTTCCTGTGATGCTGATCGGTAAAATATTCAAATTCCACATGCACTGCAAGAATGTTTCCATATAAAGGTAACTGACTGTTTGGTCGGAGATTACCATTTACACACCTATCATACTTGTAGCACGACCTAATCTGTCTGTGGAAATTATGATACGCATCATGACATCCCCACATATGATTTTCTCTATCACATACCCTTTTGCTCAAATTAAAACACAGGTTTAAATGTCACTCATCTATAATCAACAAAGTACAGATTATACATGTTCACATTTTTAGGACGAGACTGTACACAGTCGTATTTGATAACGTAACATTCATGATAATTGTGGTTGTCTACTGAGGGTCACACTGCTGCTGACTGCTGGTGAGATTAAATGCTTGTTGCTTCCTATATATCTGTGATGGTGTGTTCATATTACTGTAGCCAAGTAAACTTTTCATGTTAGCAGAAAACACATTGTCTTCCACGTAACCACTCCATGCTTCATTATGGTTGTGTGATGTTCGCATATACAGGTCTTATCCCAATGGGTTATTACACTGTTGTTGGGATGTTACAGCTCATATGCAATTGTCTGCATAATCCACATCTGACAAATATTCTCTTTGTTTGTGTGAGCCAACATATCGATGATGGTGCCAGGCAGTTTTGTGTCTGGACACAGATATTATATGTGACATGCAACAACATTGCATGGTGTCGAGTATAAGACAAGACATCTCTCTTTGCTCTCATTGTGACACATCCAGCATTCGAGACCATCGCAGCTTTCCACTAGCTCAGGAAGTCCAAGTGATTTGAAGTGAACCCAGCAGTACCTACTCATAACATTGCCATACTTGGTCACATCCAGCAGATGGAATGCAGTGTACATTTTTGACGTGTACATGGGTGGAGAGCTAGAGTTATACTGAGGTGAGTTACTGTTTCTTCCTATGCACACACATTACAAGAATCCCATTGTGTGCATATTATTGCCATTACCAATAGGCTTGTGCCTCCACATGTTATGTGCACCATAGTATTGTTAATCAGTGTATTGTCAGGCTCCAAGATCAGTTAAATGTAGTATGGAGGTAAACATATCTGGAACTCTGCATTTAATATACATTTCATGCACTTGCCGTAGGACATATCCACCAGCCAGAAATCCGATGCCTTGTACCACTTCCCAATCATCAAGTTCGACAGTAACCTATTTTGTGCATTACCATTCAGCTTTGTTATAAGATCGTATATGATGTCAGTTAGTTCTCGCATGTGAAGAAACAATAGAGAGCAAGCTATATACATGTGCTTGGGCAGGCACGAATAGTGCTGTGGTTTAACCTCAGTACCAGGTTGGTTTTTATATTGTCTGCTGTTAGTAGATGCAAAAAATGCAATTACTGTTCCTCCTCACCATCACAGGGAAATGTGCCATCATCGTCATGCTCCAATGTCCACCTCCTTAGTAGCAGTGTATTTAAACACAGAGATATCCAACCTAGCCTGCAAGCATCGCAGTTGTGTTTCGTTTTCATGTACCATGCTTTCAGGGTTTCTAATGATGGGCAGTTGTACTCTGACTGCAGATCCCTTAGTGTTATGCTTGCATCACAATAAATGCTCAGATATCTCTTCTGTTCCAGACTGGCCATGAAGACCACACCATCTGCTACCACGGTCACATATCAGTGAGTATATCACTTATTTTACCATGTTCTTCATCACCCTCATCCCAAATGAGAACATGATAGTGTTTATCCAGCCACATATTTGCTGCCTTACTTTTCCTGTTGAGCTACCTCCATGGAAACTTAGGTAGAAATGTACATGTTGCTATCCTACTGTCTACATACACTATGCAGATGTGCTTAATAATAAACCTGCATGGTGGCATGTAGCCCTGAATGTTCACAAACATTATTGAGGTATGATGATGACTGGACTATATGTGATAATTATATTATTGTTTTAACTACTCTGTATGTGACCAGGCTATTGCAAATTATTAAGGCATATGCCTGAGGATTATATGAGAAATTCTCTGCAGTGGCCATTTCAATCCTGCAGTCGACTACACCAGACTTCGGCCTATCACCCTGTTTGCTAATGTCAAAAACTGGCAGGGGGCAGTGTTCATGAATTCCTCGGGTCGGTGAGTGTGTTTGCCCATAGTATGATCCCTGAAAGTGGGCATACACTTGATATGGTACCATATATAAACCATTCATGAAATCTGTGTTTGAATGCTAATACGGCTAACACACAGAGTTGAGAAATACCTTAATATTTTATGTGCACATGATCGAATTTCTTGTGGTCTGCATCGAGGACAATTTGTTTGCCAGCCTGAAACACAACTATTATGTAGTGTGATTTCTTGCTTGTGAAAGTTGTTTTACCACTCCAATTTATGCTCATGGAGCACAGTACACTGGAATACATTTATAAACTCCTTGTGCAAAATGCAATATCGATGTTCCTGTCTTTCGACACGGACGAAGGTACAGGCCGCCACAATTTTTTGCCTCTGGTGAGAGTTTTCACATTTATATTATGTCGAATCGCTTAGGTCAACTGCTTATTTTCTTTCTTAGCCATATTCAACACCCTTGGTATAAAAATTATGCCTCTGATAAGGCTGCCAAAGATGCCAAGGAAGGGTAAGATGCTTGCTCGCAATTCTACTACTTCGTGAGGTTTTCTCTGCATCTTCCCAGTTGTTTCTTCCTCCTCCTAACTGCAAACCGATTCCCCCTCTTGAATTTAGTTTTCATAATCTTGGACTTGTTCCAGGCACGCTTGCCAAGTTTGGACTGGGTGACCTAACTTTCGACTTGGCTTTAATTGGCAAGAATAGTGGTAGCTGTATGCTTATCTTCCAACTTGCTACTGGTCGCGTAGGCAATGTCGCGTTACTTGTACATCTCATCCAATGAATTGACAGGGATGTTACCGCACTTCAATCGACGTGCTAGACATGTGCCAGGTCCCAGTATTTTCAGCTGGGAGTGTGTGCCTCGAAAGGAAGGTTGTTGCTCACCATATTCACGAGTCTGGATCCACTCTTGGTCTTACTCCCATGGTGTATTAACACATTCTAACACAACTTGGTCAGCACACCTATTTTATGCATTTTTTTCGTGGCATGTAACGATCCACTTCACCTAATCTTGAACTTGGCTGTACATATCACCTGACCTTAGGCACACGTGCATGCATTGGGAAACTACCTCACCAGGTCTCGAATGTGGTCATGATGCCATAAGTATGGAGGATTTATCTGTTCCATGTCAGTTCAATGGAGATCATGCCACAGACCACCACAATTCCTGTTCGTATCACTGCTGATCACAACACTATCTCTCACGATTCACATAATGTAAAGCTGCTGGTAAAAGCTGTTCAAGGTATCATAACAGTGACAAATAACTTTGCTGAGCTTGTTGGAGGAACTCAATGGTCTTTGGTTCGAGAATATTTACCTATACTCTAAATCAATACATAGGGCAAAGTACCTACGACTGGTTCAGATATTTCAAGCTGTAGATGGCTTATACTATTTACCACATAGCAACAATGAAAAGAAACGCCTCCATGTAATGCTTTACCAAACTCTGTTTCGATAATGTGGAATGCAAGAAGCAGTCGACCATACAGCAGTATTTCAGCATGGGCTGCCACATAGCAGTCGATTCGATTTACCTGTGTCAAACTGTTTCATGAATGCCTAAACAATTCCTGCACGAAAATGCTAATTTTCTCGATCTATTCCTCATTGATAGCCTGAATTGCGAAATGTTTACTCTGATTATATTAATACAGATATCCCATTTGATGGATTTAAATATATGTGCTCATGTTGGCGAGAACATCATGGTTTCCTTGTGATAACTAAGGATTCCTCATTTCATAAGGGCAGGTACAGTAGGCGATTCGATCAGTTCATTAGCAGAAATCAGTGAAAGATAAGCTATGCCATATCAAAGTTCGGCCATAGTGGCCTGAAACAAGCATTGGATAGTTGTGTTACATCTACTGATAATGGCATTTACTGTTTCGGAGTAAAATGAGCCAAGAATGTTGGAGGGCTGAAACATGACTGTGATGTGGCTAATGTGTCCTTTGTCTGCGGCATCTTTTCAGAGATGATGCAACTGTTGTCGGCACTGCAGATGTCTTGCACTAAGTCTGATGCTTATCTTCACACACTGACGAGAGGAATGAACTGGTTGACTACTTTAGAGTAGAAACTCGGTGCTATGGTGGTGCAAATTGGTAGCAAGATTCTTCAGGAATTGGGTGCCAATACAGATACAGAACTGAAAGCATTGATGGAGAGTGTAGGCAAACTGTCTGACTTAGACAAAAAAACTTACATCTGTGAATGATCGCCTTGTGTGCTAAATCCGAAATTCAAGTTAACACGATGACTGAGGCAGTGAGCAAACTCTCTGCTTTTGGTGGTTGGATCATGGCTATCGAAGACAGGTTGTAAACCAGGATTGTTTGTACCTTGTCCGATACAAATTCCGATGAGTTACGGCTTCATTGTAAGCATATTCGGGATGTCAAAACTCGATGTATCAGCAGGTCAGAAGTATATTTCACGAACCTACACAGACAGAAGAAGCTGCCATGGGCCCAATCCTACCAGCACAATGATGTCGCACCTAAATGCTTATGTGTGCGTTATATAAGCAATGTACATCCTGCTCACTATTTTAATACAATGACTTCAGCTGCAAAGCATTTACGTCGTGTAATTGAAAGCATGTCAAATTTGAATTTACTGGCTAAGCATGTATGTATGGAGCACAATGCTAATTTGGAAGCGGCATTCTGGGCAATCACATCATGGCTAGATTTTTTACAGTGACAAATGTTGCCCCTGCTACTGAAATGAAGACAGAATCAGACATCGAACCTAGGACAGAGAGTAAGCACAACCTACTTCTGTAAGATACTGAAGCTGATGATGATGATTTACCCTTGACCGCATGGAAACATAAAAAGGACAAACCTGATTTGCGCCTCATGACAGTTTGCAATTACCTGGAATTTTACACAGTGAGGTTTAATGATGGAACATATAGTGTTTATAGGCGAAATAAGAAATGGTTTTTGGGGAACAGGCAAATATTTTTTTCTGCCCGACTATTTTATACAGCTGCGGTACGAAGCTATGTGTGCATTTGCAGGCCTCTGTGAATTGTTATTTAAAGGTGAGCCAATACATGTGCTTACTTACCTTTACAGGTGCACATTTGGAAGACAATGACTCTCCCAGCAAAGTTCGCCATTATTGCTGATCTGTTTCCGGTCATTGGCTTAGTGACCAGCTCGGGTCTGACATCAAAACTGGATAGACACAATCGACTTGAGTATGTTTATAGGAATGAGGCTAACGAGCTCTTATCATGCCTATGACTGCCAGCAGGCTGGAAATAATTCACACACGAATGAGATTGTGAATATTTTAGAAGAACTGCATGAAGGTGGATACATATACTAAAAGTATCTTGTGCACAGATTGCTGGTAAGCTCTCCACAGGCCTGCACATTGTAATTACCCAAAGAAGGAAATTACTAGCCTTTAATCTTTGGGGTGAATAATCTATACCAGGCCGATCTAGATGAAATTATACCATTTACATCTGTTAATAAGGGCTTCACATATATACTGACAGTCATCGATAGTTACATCAAGTATGTGTGGGCTGTCCCAGTTCGTCATAAATGTGGGTGTGATGTTAGAAAGGCAATGAAGATTTTTCTAAGACAGGGGAGCCCCTACACATTAACAGACTGGCATGGGGCGAGCATTCTTAAATTCTACATTTCAGGCACTGATGATGCAGCATGGCATGATACAATAACAGTATTCTTAGTGGTATGAAGGCATCCATCATAGAATTGTTTAATAGTACTTTCAATACTGTAATTTGGAGAGAATTTTTATCTCTGGGAAGTTACAAGTGGTTGGACATTTAGCACTGCCTGTTGTTATCCTACAATCACTGAGTATATTGTAATAAACATATGAGGCCAGTGGACATTAAGGATGATTCTTTGCTGCAAACAGTGTACAATGCCAAGGAGAGGTTAAACACTCAGAAGCCAAGAGCATCTGTCAGTGACTATGTTCGCATTTCGCGAGACAAGGGCATGTTTTCTAAAGGTTATGAAACGAATTGAAGCTCTGATGTATACAGGATTGTGCACATTCGCCATTAGGAACCAAGGATACATTATTTTGAAGACTTGGATGGCATTTTTCTCCAAGGAACTTTTTATGGCCATGATATATAACTTACAAGATTCCCCGACATCTATTTGATCGAAAAAGTCCTTCGGCAGTCGGGTGATCGACTGCTTGTAAAGTGGCTCAGCTTCGATTCCCGATGCAACAGCTTGATACACTACTCTGCAATTACTGATGAGTAATTGGATACTGCATTTATTTGCATATATTTGTCATTTCCTTAAGAAGTAGACAGACAAGGGTGTGTACGAACTGGGATGTGAATGGGTGTTTGCTGTCTGGCAAGGGGGAAGGTTCCCTTCTTATGCTTCACACCAGGGGGGGGGGGAGGATTAAAATAGTTCTGCACTGGTGGGAAATGCTTGGCTGTGTCCCCTAGGAATTTTAAACTTTTAAGGGGGGTGCTTTTTGTGTGTGTTTGATAAATATGTGCGATGGGGACGATGCAGAATCTGCATATGTCTCTGGAATTTTTTGGTGCGGCTGCCACTGCCATCATTCTGCCAGTATAAGGATGGGTGCTGTTCATCAGGAGTCTAGTATGATTTCGTCATGAATAAATGTTGTGATTTTGAGATTGCGAGAGATGAATATACACATTGCGGGCATCGGGGGGAGTCATTGTGTGTTTAGAATTTTTTGTGCAGTCCACCACTCATGCACCAGACAGCCTTGATATGAAGGGTTCGCATTTATCGGCATAATGGTCGAGCATTCTCTTGTATTCTGTGGTTTAGACTGCGTTACATATTAGGGCTTCTTGGCTATAACTCATTGCTCTCGTGGGAAGCTTTACCAAAGTGTTGGGGCTGGGGGTCCATCGGCTTCATGGGATTTTTGTAATTGTGTATGTACTCGGTCTGTGGGACACATAATTTTATGTGTATGTTTTAATCCCTTAGCTAATTGTCACAGTGCTGAGATGCATACAGCTCTTGAACAGCTGAATTGCATAGCGTGATGTATAAGACCATGTGCATAAGGTTGGCTTCCCTCCATACCATACTGAATTTAAGGTTTAAAAGTTCGGAAATTACAGTCAACTATGGTTATACGTGGGCTTAAGGCTTACTTGATCTCTGTGTGGTGCGACATATGGTAGGTACTTGCATGCCTGGCATCCTGGCTGACGAGTCAGGAGTCACACAGAAGTGCGCACTCTCAAATGCACAGACAAGATAGAGATACAGATCGCTGTGCATGTACTTTGCTGCACAATTGGAAATTTATGGATGCATATAACTCTTATATAGAGATGCAACCAGCCCAACATGTTTTATGTATATACATTTTATTTTGTAAATGATAGACTGATGGAATTATTTATTTAAAGTCGAGGCACCTCTGTGTGTAAGTACGGTTTCATGTTACATGCGAATATATATTTTTAATTAGTTGACAGCGCTCATACGGACCAGACTAGGAATAGTATAAGTGTTATTATTTATGCATAAAAAGTATCTACATGTGCAGACAATGCCTGAAGTTACTTTCTATATATATATATATATATATATATATATATATATATATATATATATATATATATATACACGACAGTAAACATCGCGATGACAAATTTACTATCTGGGGAGAGTGCAAAGGCCGATGCGAATACTTACTTTATTTCTTCTTCTAACCACATAATGGCAATTTATATACATATATTAATATATGTAAATTAATTCGGGGCCTGCTAATTTTTTTTCCGAATGCCAGGATGGTAATACCTACATACATATTCGTCAATAACACCCTCCTTTCCTAGATGTCGCAGTCTTGTAGTCAAGATGCTCGACTGCCTATCCAAGGAGTGCCAGAACGATCCTGCACGCCACCAGATTTTCTGCATACTGGATCAACAACAAACTAAAAACATTCCTGTGCTCCTAGTGGCCAATATTTGAACTAAACTCCCCGATGCTAGCATGCCCCTGCAGGCGATGTGATTAGCAGGTACGGGAATTAAAGGTGTATAATGTAAACAGCAAAAGAGAAGGGAAAGGGGTGGAATACAAGAGAGAATATAAAGAAGTCCAGATATAATATTAAGAAACCAAGGGATAGAGTGGATGGGAATGGGAGAGAAAGAGGGACAGGAAGGAATGAGAGAGTATGAGAAAATAAAATTGGAATGCCAGAGCATGAGATAACAATCAGAATGCAAGAGCATGAAGAGACGATGTGGAATGATAGAGCAGGAGGTTAAGAACAAGGAAAATGGAAATTCCGAGGGAAAAAGGGAAATCCCGAATGAAAAACCAGGTGGACGCTACTGACAAGGAATGACAGAGCAGGAGGTTTCGGCGTAATATCATCCAAGATGGCCGCCATGGATCCCGGCTCCCCACCAGATGCCACGTGCGCTAGAATCCCCATTTCCTAGCTATTGACGAATAAAAATTTGTTAAATTCTCGCACAATGCAGTCAACTCGGTTCAAGATTGACTTAATAAGGCAGAAAACTCGGTCTAGTTACTTCCTCAAATTTTGTATCTTTCCGCCACAATTAACAAGCTGCTGAGTAATATGATATAAACATTCTTCGACTAAGTGGAAAAGCTAATTTGTCACACTGTAAATGTACATACAAATTTAACGCCAGTTATTGTACTAATATATACCAATGCCGTGACTTCAAAAAAAGACACTGAGGTAATTATTACCGGACACTCAGATATGCTGGGATGAACTGTTCTATAAAATTTAAAGGCTGTCTTGGGCTGTAAACCCATTTAAGATATTATCATATGTGTATGCATTACCAAACTTTTTCCTGTTTGCTGTAACACCGTAGATATGTAAATTTCGAAACCACCAAGCAGGATGCTGCTGAATACTATATAAGTTCTCAAAGCTCAGCGCACAATTTATTAGTTGCAACCGAATACCAAAGTATCGGCTTCAAAGCATTAATGCTTTCTATGAGCGTAGAGTCACGAATACATTTTTCAGAATATTCATGAGGCAAGGTTAAGTAATGTTAATAGCCCGTGTTTTGCAAGGCATTAAACCAACGCCACCATAGTTATCGCCTTTCTGTGGACGTTATTACTGTCCACTGCCGGCACTTCAGGGTTTTATTATTGACTCTACTAAGGCAATCTACCAGCAGAAACTCCTCTCATTGGCTATGTCATGCTAGTTAGGATAATGGCATTCCTATCTACTCGTCAGATCGTAAATATTTCCGGTTGAATAACTTCAAATTAAATATTTATTAATTAGGACTGGTTAGACTAATATCTGTAATCAAGTTTTGGAGCCTAGAAAAGAACCGATTATATCCATGGATGTGACTTGTTCTGCTGATATTATCCTCACCAAGACATAGTAAAAAAAAACTTTACTTTTAATTTCACGAATGTTATCGCCGGCAGAGTAAATATTTGGAGATGTAAAAAGATATCTGCCAGCAGACGAAATTAACTTATAATTTTTTGTGTAATAAACGGAACTTGTTTTAATAGCTCAGCACAATTCCTTCTTTGCTTGCATCCTGTGTCCTTCACTGAATGTAAACCTTTAACTTCAGCGTCGATGTGCTACAAGTCGCAATTTATATAAAAGCAATTTAAATTTTTAGTAAAAAAATGAGTATATTACTTCCTGGCCGATTCTTATCCTAATACGTAAAAAGAACAAGAACTAGCTAGAATCTAACTTCAAACACTTTATAAAAACTTGACGTTAACGAACTACTTTTCCTTGTTTGATGACAATATTGTTATCAGATATTCCATACAATGTTTGTATAGACTGTTCATCGTAAAGTGAGCACTTTTTAAATTAACTCCTGAAAAATGCCACTGTCCCTATCTGATATATATTTAAACAGGTATAATGTAAAGTTGGTAACATAAGGGGGGATATAGTCTCAAGCTTAAACATTGACTCAAAAGTGTAAGGTAAACATTTGCGAATACAAAAATAATTTATTTCGATTCCTGTTGTTTTTAATGTATATAAGTGTAAGAATTTGGACATTTATAAAACATTCCCTTTTCCAATAACTTCGCAGTTTGATTTGACTGACACATAAAAAAAGTGATCAGATCCATGGCAATGTTAATTTTACGTATCGTGGAGAAATGCACAATGTGCATACAAGTAGAACCTAAGCAGGGCTTTCAAAAATGCTTACTTTACCGTGAACAGCCTTTGGCTACGGGTAATTCTATTTCTCGTGGAGCTATGGTTAAAAGCGTTTCATAATCCTTGGGAAGGCTGTCATGAAAAACAAAAAGGCGGTATTGGTTTTCACGAGGCGGCGACGCATCGTGTGACACGGCCGGGTATCCGCTCATCTCTCATTTCGTGCATGACCCAGTAATAGCGCTCCCAGCACGGCTGCGGGTAAAAGTGCTGCGTGGAAGAGTGTTTTCACCAAACTCTGCACTTGCGAAACACTGAGCGCATGATAGTACATTAGGGTGCGTTGAACACGCGCCGCTGACCTACTGCGTGCGCAGAAACACGCAGCGATGACGTGATGGAACAGCCGCGCGTAGGGCTGTTGCTATGCCATGACAGTATCGATACTGGGTCAAAGGGATCGAAAGAAAGGTATCGATACGCATTTCGATACCGGTATCATATCAGTACCAGTAATTATTATAAAATTTCATTTGTCAGTCTTTTATTTTTCATAAAATATTTTTATATTCATACATAATTAAATATATTTTTAATAATCCAATACTTAGATCGTTCTCTCATTTCGAGGTCTTTACAGAATTACAAATATATTTTTTATATATGTTGTTTGTTTTAAAAAATTATAAAGCGCAGAACTTATTAGTATTGGGCATCTTTATAATTAGAGGACAAGTAAAATACTGATGTGAACTACTTTTCAAATTATTATTTTATGAGGAAAACACATGTTTAAATTTTTGGGGCACTTTGATTGAAAGGGTTCGAAATTGACAGCTAGAAGTAATTCCGAATATATATATATATATCAAATAATTTACTTATATGATACTGGTAGCGTATCGAAATAAAAGTATCAATTCCAAAATACCCAGTATCGAAAGTAAAGTATCTATACCAGTATCATATAAGTAGTAACCCGCAGCATATATTTACGCGTTAGGGACCACAATTACTGTAGTAGACGATCATCCTTCGATGAGGGTGGTTGGATTTCACTACACCCAAGAGCAGTTTTTATGTATTGAGGTGGTCGCCCTGGGTAGGCCGCCGAACGGTGTGCAGAGCTCCAGCAAAAAAAAAGTTTGATTAGAAAATCGCCCACGTGTCTGAATGAGGCCTGCTTACGAATAGCATTTTAGATACGTTACGCGCCTGTATAGGATTTTTGGTTCTACCATTTCTCTAGCAAGCATGTTTATGTGATGGCGAAAATGGCTCAAACGGGTGTTTTCACTGTAACTTTTAGGTACGATAATTCCGGTACAAAACATTAAAAAAAATGGCATAGGAACGCCCATAAAACGTATATTTTTATTAATACGTCATAAAATGGTAGGTTTAGCCGCAGAAAGTCTCACAGAGGCGCGTTACCGACAGCAAGACTGCACACCAGTTCGGTGCTTTTATCGTAGAGGCGATGGGAGTTTAGATGCACATTTCTCGATCGCCCTTAGCGCTCCCACGCTTAAAGGCCTCAGAAGTTCAATATTCCTTCAACCAGGTGGCCACCTTAATTTATTACTAGGGCCCCCATTTATTTTCTTCACTACGTGCACATCTATTTGAGGTAACTGTGTGTGTGTTAATCCATGGTGTCTTCGTTATATGTTCGCTGAGAATATGGCCAGCGAACTTATTGTCCATGCCGTGACTTTTTGTCTATCATTTTAAAAATCATTTTCTGTTACTGTCGAATATGGTAACATTTTTACTGAAAGTTTTCATTCAAGCATATAATTAGAAAGACGTGAATAAAACGGTATCTCTTTTTTCATTCGCTGCTATCGCTTTTGTCACTCGTGTTGATTCTTGAATACGAGCTATTTCGTTTTTTTCCACTGAAATTTTCCAGTGGTCCCGAAAATTTTTTAATCACCGGTACATACAAAAATGTGTCCGACACAGTCTCCAATGTACGAATTCCTCGAGTATGTTTGCAATTTAAACAGATATTCTTAAAAAGCGCTTGCTTTTCTTTGAAAGTTGTTTGTTTTAGGTCTAACCTCTCTAATACGAACTGTGGACTTCAGAACGTCACATATCCTCAATGCCACTTATGAATTCTTTTACTGGCGATTTCTGCGTTCATATATAAACTATGGATGTTCCACGATCGAGTGAACATTCGCGAGATATGAGAGTGATTTCACGTTTCTGCTCGTTACGTATCTTTCCGCCACATTTGGCATGGCTCTCGTGACTATTTGCGCAGCCACGCGTTTGTAGAATTACACCGTGAAATATAAATGTTACAGTTACCCCCAATATGAAGAGCCGAGAATATACGGGATAAGTGGCATATCAAGCCTGTCAACAATTTTCAGAGGATCATGTACAATGAATTAAGCAAGGAGGGAAATGGTACAAAATAAAAAGTGGGAAGGGGGAAATCATTACAGATTTTATTAGATCAGCCACTCCTAGTTTTCAGTTCTTCGACTCTGTTTCTAATGTCTCTAAAAATATATTCAAATTGCACTAAATTGAACATTACATATTTAAAGAATACAAGAAACAGAACAAATTTTCTAAACAGGCTATATCTGCAGTATGATGAGGAATCTTCAGAAGTATTTTGGTTGCCAAATCAGATTTACCTCCTTAGATTATTAATGGTGGACACCATGATGTAAGGTGCTAATAAATTAGAAAAGATAGGAATTTGGTTTTTGAACAGTTTTCGTGACGTTCATGACGCAAACAGTCCTTATTGGCGATTCGAGAGGCAGCTGGCGATAAAAGCGAATACGCTGGATGGACCAGAGGTTGTAGAAACTTCTTCTGACAAGGGAGCCGACCTTACGTGGTGCAGTCGGTTGTGCGCCGCCTGTCTGCGGTGCGGGAGGTTCTGGGCTCGAATCTTAGGCAAGGCATGTGTGTAAGTTAATTTGTGAGTCATTTTTCAGGCATAACACCGGGGGACGTTAATTAGCCCTTTCCAATCAATCACACAATAGAGGCGGTGAGCGGCATCCGTCAAGTATGTCTGAGACTTGGGCAGATTATACCGACAGCAAGGGTTTCGAATTCACTACCAGAGACGATTGTGGTGATTACTGCTTTACATCGATGCTGACTACACAGTAAAATATTTGTTGTTTGATTGATTCTTGCAGTGGTAGGGGTAATTGATTGTCTTAGCAATTGGACATGTTTGCAATCACGTACGTCCATAATTTTTCAAACAAACAGTACAAATGTCTATACTTTGTACGACCCATTCTTTAGAAACTGGTAGCCAAAAGATTTTTTTTGCGAAAGATACCAAACTGTTTATTTATTACCAAGTCTAAACGCTCATGAAAACCACACTACTTGCTTGTTAAAATGCATTAGTTTAACACAATCCACAATGACGTGTTGTGATATTTGCCTTCAATTATTTTTAGTGTTGCCAAAACCATTTTGGCAAATATTTTACAAAGGTTTGTTTCAAAAATATATAAATTTTACTGTGCATTAACAACTAACATAACTGAAACGATATATATATATATTTTGTGTAGGGAAGCTCTTTTGCAAGTGTACAATTTTATTTTCATTCATTGGGACACAATTGCACCGACCAAAATTTGCTAGCAAAATGTAGAGTAATTTTGGAACTAGTTGCTAGAGTAACAACAGAACAATCAGTTTTCTGGCGCCAGAGTTCTGTAAATTATTCACCGCCATATTAGTTGCAGGAACAGAGTAAATATTGCAAAAGTTGTTATATTGGAGGTACTGCCTACACTAGCATTATTTCCTAGAAGCCATAACGCATTTTTTTTTGCTCTTGCTATTCTAACAAATTTGTTTCCGATAGCTGCAGTTTTATTAGTTTTCTACTGGTACGTTGCATTTACTAGGTGGTTGGCGACCTTTTTACTGCAGCAAGTTTGCACATACAATTCAAGAATCCATGTGCATTTTTGTTCAGTTGAATTTTTGTATCAGAACATGGTTGAGTTGGACACACAGCTAAAACGTGCAGTGCAATGGTTATAATTGTCATTTTTAATTAATGCTCTAGATGTTCAATTGTGCTACTAAACTCGTGTTTTATTGAGAAGGTTCACATGGATATTTCACATAGGGAAATACCAGGTATTGTCGTAAACGACTGCTAAAGTATTGATTTTGTTAAACTCTTTTTGAAATGATAACTTTGATCGCTGGAAGGCTTACATGAATTCCGGAACATTTGGTCCGGAGCCTGAATGCTTGATAGACTCAGTGTGTATATTAGCTATAGACTATTCATGGTTTCTTCACACTTTTTTGATTCAAATCTTAGAAAAATCACACCATGTATGATGTGTTTGGTTATTTCCTAAATACGATATGTATCGCAAGCGTTTTATACCTCTGTTAATATAAAATTATCTTATTTTTGGTTAAATTCTGAACCGTTACTTATAATGTCTATAAATAACAATATTTCATTAAAATATATATATGAACAAAACAGTGAGGAAACGTGTGTATTGGTAGCGCCTAGCAATAAATAGTTCTCATGCAAAATATTCTTACAATTGAGTGCGCGTGAATCCAGTACGCTGTTCTTTGGTGTAATTTTCTAGACTTAGTTAAACTTTGGTTGCATCAGGTGGATGAATATTCTGCACGTAGAACTTTAGTAGGGCTTCAGAAAGGTGTGAAGTATCCGTGAATTGATTATACGAAGGTTCCCTGTTTCAGGAATTGTACGAACGGGAAGAATATCAGAAACACAAGGTTGCAGAGCACTAAAAAGATCTAAAATGTCGTATGCTTGTTAGAATACGCCGACATAAAATAGAACCTGAAAACCAATGTTTACGAAATCAAATGCCAGTTATTACCCCGGGAGATGGACAAGGGGGAGGGGAAACTATTGTATTTTCTATATAACGAGAAATGATGTGTCACTAACATTTTAATATTGTTTTTTTTTTTGTTTTTAATAACTTACGTAATTGTTGCATAATAAAAAAAAATGCTATCAAAATATTTCTCTTATAACAACTAAATATTTTCTGCTGGCCTCAGAATTATTTTTTGGTGAATTTTTCTATCGATTTCTTGAAGTTAAACGTATTTACACGGAACTTATATACAACAGCATGTTTAGCATAAAGTGCGCACAATATTGTAACTGATTTTTATGTTATTAATTTCTTACCCTTCGGTTAGGAATAGTAAATGTATCCTTACCAGAGAAATTGGCATTACCATATTTATTATCACCACTGGCCTTTTAACTTATTTCAGAGTAAAAACACTGTTATTATCGTATCTTGTCTTATAGGCAAGGCGAAATATTTTCTTATTGCTTAATTTAAAGCATTTTTGAATACTGGGCAGTCTGAAAAACGTCTTTGATTCATAGTATCTAATAAGCTATATAATACGAGAACACAAAATAAATGTTTAACTTTACCTTATATTTCCATCCAAAATAATTCTTATGTGAAATACATCTCAAGGTTACGAAATTAATGACGCATGCAAAACATTATATGAAAACAATTTTATTTATACGTGTTATTCGAATGTAATTTGTTACAGCGCAAAATTGATTTATTTACAAATAAGCTCACTACTTCTGGGTTATCACATCAAAAACAAATCGACAATACGAAACCAGAAATAAAAGGCACCATTTTAGTAACAAAAACCATGCAAATTTATGAAAATGCACACACATCTGAGTCTACTGAACATAGAAATTACATTTTTTCATGGTTGACTCTCAACTTCTACGCAAGTATTTAAGGCAACGTTTTCATTTTGGTCCCAGAACCAGCTGGATTACAAGTACAATACACATTTTTACGCATTTTACAAACTAACAAACAACCTGTAGTTAGTTTAACGGGAAACTGGACATTTTTAATGTCAAACATTTTTAATGACAACATCTGAAAAGTATTCCTTGCCTATTGCTGTATGTATTTTAACGGAAACAATATCTGAAACACATTCAGTAATATGTATGGTGAATCATGAAGACTAGTTTTACGCCTTAAAGTTACTGAAAAAGAAATGCTTCAATTGTTGCCAACAATATTAATTAATCTTTTTTTTTTTTTTTTACTTTATACTCAGTTGTATAAGAATTTTGGTTTAGTAATATAATATCAATATATTTATAGCTATACCTCGGTGTCACTTCGTCATCGAATGGTTGCAATTCACTGCGTTCATGTTCTCTGATAAGTTTTACGTATGACGAAGAACACTCAATATGCTGAAATCAGAAACTCGCCAAGACTTTAAAAATGTCCAATTAACAGTCCAACCAAATATAGCAAACAGTCATTATTGGTCCAGTGTTTAAAAACCGGTGCGCACGACTATATTGCTTGTGAAAGTTTATAATAACTAATCCGAATGTAAAAAGTCTGACAGTTTTTATACCAACACGAAAACTTACAAAACATTTTATGGAGTTCTGGTGTAGGAGTAAATGTATTCACATCACGCCTATAGCTAGGTTACTCTGCCGAAGGTCTCTGATTGAAGATTCTGCTTCTGGGTAATCACCCACAGACACATTGTTGAGCCAATAGAATACTTATTTGTATGTGGTCAAACAAATACTCACAACAGATTAAACCGACGTCCAAAACAGTTTTTTTTCGACCCAATAAAACGTTGTCAACGGACATGTTTACTTGAAAAAAAAATTTTTTGCACTTCGAAGCTTGTTTAGCCAACAAAATATTTTGTAAGAACAGTAAATATTTGTTTCAAAATAAAAAAACCTATAATTTATCGATTCAAACAATTAAAACAAAAACTTTCACTAATTAACCGTTTATTTTAGAGAGAAATTGCATGTAAAATATGAGGGGGAGGGAGATATTATCTTTGGTACCAGATTTGTTCTCTTGTAATAGATAACATATTAGGAACTATGAAAGAATTTAAAATATACAGAAAATTTGATTGAAACATTTTCTAGAACAGAACATTTGTTCAATTGGGACAAAATGGTACGTGAAAGGAACTGATATGCGACAATCAGTTATTGCAGTGTTTGGCACGGAATTTAAAATTCATAGAAACAAAATCATTTCCACTACAATAATTATGCTATCCTAGGCTACGTGTCTGATATATCTTACAGGAGAAACATGGAAGCAGTTAGACAGTTTGGTCATTCAGATGGTAATATGCGTATGCCGTATTTAGTCATACGTTATTTATCATTCTTCGCTCAACGCTTGAAAAAAAAAAAAATTACATCACAACTAATCTGAGTCAATGTTGTGAGGCAAATAAAGATCACACCATGTTCTTAATTACGTGTTTAAAAAAACTGGTATCTTCATGACGATTCTTATCCCCAATACCTTTAGTCAGTCGAAGTATTGGCCGTTTCCGTCTTGATAAAGCCAGTTTCCTTCGATGACCAGAAATAATTTCGCACCATTAATGAGTTATGCTAGACACATCACTCCTTATATAATTTCTAGGAAAGTTTGAAACTGACACGCGCATACGTAATATTGAATCGCCCCTTTAAAATTATTTAACAATACCGAAGCTAACTTTTTTGGGAAATGAAATTACGTCTTGAAACTATGTATATAGTTTATTTTTAAACGCCTGATAGTTTTTTTGGGGCGTAAAGAAAGTGAAACTGATGTTGCAATGATTCTTTCTGTCGGTACAAATTAAATTAATTACTGTCTTTAGGAAACTTTCACTAAGTGCACTTCTTTTATTGCTATAACGTAAACGTAAGATCCCCGTACGTTTTTGTTTTCACACAAATAACTGGTTATCGAATTCCTGCGTTCATAATGCATCTCGCTTCAGAAAGTGAGCACGGCAGCTACGGTATCCAGAGCGAATAACTACCGTTTGCCCCTCTAATTAAAGCAATGAAAAGTTTCACTGGAGCAGCAGTGGAGATGCTGCATCCCAAGATAAGGTTAACATTGCGACTTACCATAGTCCTCACTAGTAGACTTCTTAAGTCGCGCGCAAGCAGCAGAAGCTAACAAATAGTTAATCCCTCATTTATTTTACAGTGTTATTGACTACTGTATACTGGGGTGACATTGAACCACCAGAAATGTTTTATTTTGATCTCATTTGTCAAAAAAAATAGAAAACACTAATTGGTCAGACAACATACAAACTTCAAAATAAACAACTACAGTTAGCTGTTTAGTACCAAATGAGACAGAAAAAAAAATGGAAGTTCCAAGTTACCCCAGTGTGTACAAAGACACCTCAGTTTCCGAAAACTATAAAAATTAAAAAACATTAACAAATAATATTTTTTATACATAATACAAACGTAACGTTGAGAAAAATTTGTTTTAGGCACATTTTAAGAATAAGATACTGCATATAATTTTGCATACAGCTTTAGTAACTGCTCTGTCTATAAAACCCTGAGTTCGTATTCAGAAAAGGGTCACGCGCAACATAGTAATGGGTATGTAGTGTGCTTTATAAACAACTGCCAGAAAATTTTTGGAAATGATTAGAGCATCTGGCTACGACTATTCTGAGCACTTGGACGGGCATATAGAATTGGATTTATTTTTCCAAGATAAAAAATATAAGTAAGTGTACAAGTGTTTTATAAATATTACACAGCAAACATCTTCTTCCTATTACATCACACACATCAAGTTATATAGCCCAATAATGAAGATGTTCAAGTATTGATGTAAGACGTGCGCGTGTCTTCTTGTAGACTGCCAGCAAGTCACTCGAATAACTCTTGCGACTGTCCCGTTAGGCACAGAATGACAAGTTTTTTTTCTCATACCACATCCAAGCGAATGGGAGTGTGCTTACTTTGGTGCCGAACTCAGTTACCATTTTAGATTCCTTGATTAATTTTTTATTTTGGGTTTTAAAGGGGAAAATTACAAAAAACGCCACTGCATATCTTTGAAGTGCATACATACAATTAAAAATATTAATTCACTTCGAACCATTCAAACACGTGTTATTATTTTACTTCACACTAAAATTCACTTTAATGCTTACACTCGAATCGGCGTCGTTTCTTCATTGACTGCCACCTAATGTCGAGCCATTGAACTTCTGATCAGACTGTAAGTGATTCGCGCACAAATGAGAGGAGGTGAGGAGAGGTAAGATGAAGAGATTTGGGGGGCTCTTAACAGCGAGGTTTTGAGAACCGATGAAGGTGATGGAGGAACAGCGCTGGAATGAAAGGGCGGGGGAAACAGGAGATACCCGAGAAAACCTGCTGATCAGCGGCATCGTCTGGTACGAAAATCGGGAAGCGACCTCACCGGGAATCGAAGTCGGTTCACCAATGTGGGAGGTGAGTAGTCTAACCACCATACCACCGCGGCCCTCTCCAATAAGGAAAGTCCCTGACGTTGTGGGAGACATCATTAGTTGCCGATAACATGAAACATAAACATTTCTATTGGTCGCGACACACAACACAGCGTTGTATAAGTCTGGTACATTGCACTGCCTACAATTATGTATATATCTCTGAGTGAATGCGTTTAAACAATTATCCTCTTAAAAGACTCGATAAGCAAGAAACTGAAGAATCCAAAACGGAGAATGAGACATAGCTTATTACTAGAGATGCTGAATGTCGCGAAAATTTTTCGAGCCAACATATTTTCTATAACGTTCTTACTAATTTATTCTTTTACGATTGGATGAACCAGGATTTTGACTCCGCCAAGTTGTTCGCAGACTAAACGAACGTTATGCCTTAGATTATCAGTATCTCCACTAGCCCAGTGAAATAAGGTAGTGACTTCATACATGCTCGATAACCAATAAAGACAGAAAACTTTCGGATAAGTGTACAGTACGCCGAATCCCAGCAAATAGTCAACATTTCCCGCCATAAATCATCATCTCTACATATCACTAGGGAAAGGTGTTTTTCGCGAAAATATTTATGGCCATGCTAGACTTCAGTATCCTATGTCCACAACCTCGACTTCATTTGATTATTGGCCGCGTGTCTACGTGAGAAAACATGTTCCCATTTGACGGGGCCTATCGTAATAAAGTACTGCGACACTCAACGTCCATGATTCGCGGACAGACACTTGAAGCACGTGACATTTAAAATCATCCAACCACGACAGTGCATATAAACATAAGTGTTTTAGACTACAACTGGTATTGAAATTTTTACGCGAAAAATACCTGTCACTACTTATCACACCTACAATAGCCAACACATTGGCATAGACTGTTCACTTTAAACCGAGCACTTTTGAAAGCATTTGCTTAGGATCAAAATTTCTGATTACATTGTATCTTTCCACGATATGATCAGTTTATTCATGCGCGAAATAGTTGACATGTTAGGCACGCGATTGTTTTACTAACATGCACACTCTTGATTTAATTCGAAAAAAAAAAAAAAAAAAAAAAAAACACACGGACCTCAATGGACTAAAATTTAAACATTACTCTCTCAAAGCAGCGCCGAGTATTGGGACTAATGTCCATTCACAGTTAATTAATACCTTTCCGTGACCCTTCTAAAGTTTTACTACTATGATATTCCTCCGTCCCATGCAAACGAATCTTATGCGCGTCTAGATAATTATAAGGAACAACCCACCGCAGTTGAGAACACGTGGGAACTATTTCTCACTAGGCATTTCCAACCCTCATATTTTCTCTGTGTTTGTATCGGTATTAATTTCAAATGAAATGTAGTTTATTGATAAACTCTAAGTAAAAGTTCAAGTTAACGAAAAAAAGACAGACAAATACATCAGAGTTTCTGATTCGAACAGTGCGAATATATTGGGAATAGACTATATGGAGAAAAGGGAAGGAATTTTTTTTTTATGTTGGCTATAAAAGTGTTTAGATGCTGTTCACGATCAAATGAGCACTTAGGATCTATTTGTAAGGAAATTGTGTATTCTTCCATCTTATATAAAATTAATATTACCATGGGCTTCATTCCTTTATTCGTACGTCGGTCAAGTGCAACAGTGCAAAAATTATGAAAGTAAATTTTTTTTACAAAATTACTTATCATTGCAGTTTTATGCATTAAAAAAAAGAAACTGAAAAAATAGTTTCAGTGTCAACAAATGTTTACTTGACACTTATAATTACAAGCTTTTATTTAACTTGACTTGTTTGTATGTATGGTAGGTGTCTGTCCGACCTTTATGCACTGAACTGGCGTGCAGTCTGCCTGCAATGCATCACTGTTCGTAAGGTTGCAGCCCTAAGTGTGGAAGGGGCCACAAGTGTTTTACTTCGTCTTTTGATTATTGTTAGTTTCACGACGTGGAACTACTTTCCCACCGTCGTTACCACCCTCACAGGCCGCATGCCACTGAGTGCGCCCGTTAATATGTATGTAAGTAGAGGAAGTGACGTTTTTTCAAAAGGTTAGTTTCAAAAGTGCTCTCTTTATTGTGAAAAGCCTTTAGTTTGCCGTGAACAGTCTATGAGCTCCTTGTACACTGAAGGACTGGTGGGAGGGAGGGAGTTGAAGGCAGCTAGGCCACGGGCTTCGGGTTGGCCGCCCGGACGTAGGTCATCTGCAGTTGCTGCACCCCGCGGTCGGGCCACACCTGGGTGCGCCCGACGTCGACGCTCTTCTTCAGCTCCGACTGCAGCTTACTGGCCGCCTCCGGCACCACCAGGTTCCTCGAGGAGCGGAACAGGTTATCGTGGTCCAGTCGACGTCGCCCCGCGACCGCCATCCTGCCCACGCCTGCAGAACGCAACAACACCATCACCACGCAGTTTTTATATATATATATATATATATATATATATATATATATATATATATATATATAATCTGTGTTTTTCTTCGGAACTAATCGCTAAATATTTCCTGGTAGCTCCGTTGTTATACTAGTATTTAACCACAACGCATTATTAGAGACCTTGCAAAATTCGCGTTATTATTTCGGGACACGTTAAACTTTAAACATGCGTGCCTTTGCAATACGTTCGTCATTGGTAGGGACAGGTGTTTTTAGCGAAAATATTAATGGCCATGCTAGACTTCAATACCGTACGTCCACAACCACAATTTCCTTTCGTTATTGGTCAAATGCATACGTGAGAAGACATGTTATTATTTGAATAGGGCCAAATGTATTGAAAGTGGTCCATGATTCGCAAACAGACACTTGAGGCACATGTCATTTAAAATTGCCCAACGACGAAAGTGTTTATGAACTAAAGTATTTTGGAGTACAACTGCTCCTGAAATCTTTTCGCGAAAAACACCTGTCTGTAGTCACTAAACCATACTTTATCTGGCACGCCCTGGGTAACTCTTTGTCAATAGAGGAACACTTTCAATTGTGTGTCCCAATCACGCGCAGTTCAGTCAGAAAGGGTGTGGCTGGACATCTATGCAGTAACAATGGAAAAACAACGCCTGTACCGGTATAAACAGTACTGCGAAGTTCAGCAAGATGCCAAGTAATAACGTGAATTCTGCATGTCTCTACACATTATTGTAGAAAACGTACAACACGGTTATGTAGTTCAATTTTTATAATAAACTCGAAGTCTTCATCACTTGCTATTTAGAACTCAATAGTAGTTTCACACGTTCCCCCGTTGAGATTTTGAGAAATTTAGTCTACATTATTTGTAGTGTTTCAATAATGTCTTTGGCAACCAGTTGCCAAAGAATTCCTTGCAAAAATAAATAGTTTTTTTTTACAGTGCACCAAAGGAACAACGCTGCACTTGGGGAAGAATTCAGGTCATCTTGGATTTACTCCCCCCCCCCCCCCTCCTCTAACTTAATTTTCGGAATCAATATTTAAAAACGAAGTAAGTCGAGGCATAAATACAAATTTTGTAGTGAAAAAATTTTTTTCAACTATTTTTTTGCCAAAAATGTTTTTAATGACATTTCAAGTTAAATTTTGTAAATGTTACAAGTGGGAGTATTACTGCAAGAATTTTCGCATAGCTGTACAGATCCAGTTTTCGCACAAGTACAAATGCAACTGGTATACAAATATACTTTTTTTTTGTAAAACTATAAGCATATGTAATATTACAAGCAATTTTTAGTTCGATTTAGAATTTTTTTTTTCTGTGCAGGAAACATCTTGACAGCTATTGAGAAATTATTTTTCTTACACGATTAGTTTCACATCTGTAACCGTAAGCAAATATTGCCTTATAATTTCATAATGTCAGTCCCGCATGGAAAAATACAGGTAAAATTGAAACCGTACAAATAAAGAATAAATAAAAAAATCGTTAACTAGTCATCTATGTCGTGTCTTGCTTTGATTATTTCTGTCTGGTTATTTTCAAGAAAAATCTAAGATGGAATGGATACTAACCCCTTAAAATGCCCCACTAGTAAATTATTTTAAAGGATTCAAGGTCACTTCCAGCTATAAGGAAGTATCGCAACGGCGAAGTTAAATAATATAAACACCTTTCGTTTGTGTTCTGTTTACTCAGACTTTTAAGCGGCGACCATGTGATTTCGATGCAGCAATCTGTTAACAGAAGATACAGAATCATAAATATAGTTTAAAGCACTGTTTTACAGACGGATAGATGTAAACAGGGGTCTACTTATCACAATTGTTGCCGATCTTGGAATTTTTCAACGGCTACATTTAATGTTTCAATAAGCAAATTAAAAAATATGCAACAAACCACCAACTCTCATTTCTGTCCTGAAATGGATTTATATTTAAATATTCCATAGGTGTTTTTTAAAAATAGTAATAGAAACAACAGCTTGCAATGAGACCCAATTGACAACTGGGAAGAACCCTTAACTCTTCGAGGACTAAGCCTAGGGCAGCCTGTTTCCCGCGAAAAGATTTACACTTAGGGTAGGCTTCAATAACCTACTTGCACATGCCGCAAATAACGTTTGTCATTTGGCTGCGTGTTTCATTGAGAAGACAGTTTCTTAAAGCTGTTCACGGTAAAGTTAGCACTTCATTGAAATTAACCCTAGAAAAAAGTCACTTCCCCTGCCTGCATATATTTTAATGGGCGCACCGAGTGATATTCGCCCAGGAAAGTTGGTAACGATGGATGGAAAGTAGTTCCATGTCTTAAAGTCGAATAAAACGTATTAAGTAACCATCTGTAATAACTAAAATTAATTATTTCGCTTTCTGTTTTTTAAATACATCAAAATGTAAAAACGAGCAAATTTATAAGATATTTGCTTTCCTAATAATTTCACAGTTTCACTTGACCGACAGATGAATAAAGTGATGAGGCTCCTGGCAATGTTAATTTTACATATGCCAGAATAATACACAAAGTGCTTACAAGTAGATCATTAGCAGGGCTTTCAAAAGTGCTCAGTTTACCGTGAACAGTCTAAACCTGACTGGAAAGACTCTGAAACGCGTAAAAATTATAGCCATCCAACCACTTACGAAGAGCTGAGATAAAGTGATTTCGTATAGAATTAGTCGTGAAAACTTTGCTGGGAAAAAAGTTGTCATAAACTTTGCCCGAGTCTAGATCGAGCAACGCTAGTATGACCATTCATCTGTCATTGGAGCCAAATACTTCAATTTCACCGCTAGTTTCTATGCTCGCTTTACCTTAACATTTCGTAACACCTGTTATGATTTTAGTGAACATAAATTTTGTGTATGGTTAGTAAGGTTGTGCGAATGTGACTATTTTTTTTTTTTTGCCACGAAACGAAAACGAAAGATATGTTACGAACTTTCATGAAACAGAAACGAAAATGGAAAACAATGTCACTAGATCTCAGCCTTAACGAAAGATTAACGAATTTTATAACATTTTAGCAAGTTATTCATTACGACAAATTTGTTGCCAAATCTAACCAAAAAAATGTAATATACAAAGCATTTATCACAGTGGCATTGCCTAAATTTAAATTCTTGTTTCATATAAATATTTCAGTTATAAAATATTGAAAACACACCAGAAGATTTACAGGTAAAAATTTTCTCTGCTGGTGCACTAATTGAACATTCATTTAACACCAAAAAATTCATATGTGTAGAGAATTTTCGTTACGTTACAACTTTCCGTAACCAAATTTCTTACAGACACAAAAACGAAAGATTTTACTTTTTTGTTTTCGTTTTGGTACATCGAATATTTGCACAACCCTGACAGTCAGAGACATACGAACACTACGGACTACAAGTAAGGTTACACAAGACAAGCGACTTAAGTTGGTGCACATTAGTAGAATATTTGCACAACCCTGACGGTCAGAGACATACGAACACTACGGACTACAAGTAATGTTACACAAGACAAGCGACTTAAGTTGGTGCACATTAGTAGAATATTTGCACAACCCTGACGGTCAGAGACATACGAACACTACGAACTACAAGTAATGTTACACAAGACAAGCGACTTAAGTTGGTGCACATTAGTAGATTATTTGCACAACCCTGACGGTCAGAGACATACGAACACTACGGACTACAAGTAATGTTACACAAGACAAGCGACTTAAGTTGGTGCACATTAGTAGAATATTTGCACAACCCTGACGGTCAGAGACATACGAACACTACGGACTACAAGTAATGTTACACAAGACAAGCGACTTAAGTTGGTGCACATTAGTAGAATATTTGCACAACCCTGAAGGTCAGAGACATACGAACACTACGGACTACAAGTAATGTTACACAAGACAAGCGACTTAAGTTGGTGCACATTAGTAGATTATTATAGTAGGTTCCTGTACAACGGCTGTTGGCCGAGATGCTGAGGTGCCGTCCGTAATCTTGGTTGACATCACAAATTTCCCATTTCTCCTCGAATAGGACATGTGTCGTTCCAGGAAGCAGTGCCAGCAAGTTTATGGGACGCAATGGAGCCTCAAGCATGAGATTTATAAAGGCATTGAGCTACTCAAAAACTCATGCAGTATTGACTGTTTTACCTGCAACATCGCCCATTGAAAGATTTCCATGTGCTTTCCTCGACTGGAGCCTGTCGAAAATTTCAACGTCTTCTGGAGCCATCTGGACACAAGAGACGAATGCTTATTAATGTAAACTGGCTGCTGCAAACTTTTCTGATTACAATTTATTACATAAAAGTAACTGTAGTAATCTCTCTATGAACAAAATAGTTGAAAAGAAATGCTTTGTCTGAGAGTTTCATTTGTGTAGCTATTACGGACCGACTTGAAAGGCAAAACAGTATTCACATCTGCGTAGAAAAATGTGAAACACTTATTTTTCTATGAGGAATTGATTAAATTATGAATCATTAATGTGCTTGTTGAAAGTAAAATTGGCCGTGTCTATAAATATTCCACAGAGACTAACATTACCCACTATAAATTAAACTTTACAAGTAAAATTCAATGCAAATATTAGTAAGAGACACATACAAAATATATTAAATCCCCAGCAAAATATTTTGCAGTTTAGTATTTTTCTTTTTAAAAGTTATTAATAGCATATTATTACTCAATTTTTCATTTATTACTGGATAATTTTTAAGATAAGCGTGAATGCTATAATACATTGACTTTTCTTGATGTATTGAAAGGCGATTAGGCTAATTAGTAAACATATGTTGTCAAGTTCTTGAAAGTTAGAAACAGGCGAAATCTCAGTAACATGTGCACGCTAGCCACCTACAGATTTACAGTGAATTTCGATTAGACGGAGACGTTTAGCATCACCATCTCATCACAGAAAACGTGACTTAATGCTTCGAGGATGACGCACTTAAGCATTCTGATGCGAACCTACCAGTTTGTAAGACGTCTGGGGGGGAGGGGGACAGGTTATTTTACGTGTGTAGGTATTTCGAAGCAAGTCGACCTCATGTAACTTCTGAAATCTCTTGGCTCTCGAAATAAAGTTGCAAGTGTATAAGCTGACTAGTATAATAATTCCAAGTCAGAAGTTGCTTTCAGTGTTACTTGCTATATAATGAAATGAGTATAATCACGTACCCCAAAGAGTCCCAAACAACTTCCTTCGACATAATACCATGAGGTGAATAGAACACAGTGCTGAAACAACCCTTCAAACCATTGGTTGCAGTTGTGCGTTTACAGAAGCCTGAAGTCAAGTTGACGGGCACCCAGCATCGAAAAATAAGAAACAGCTTAAGGTAAGAACGAAGGGACAGCTGGTGCGTAATTCATCTCTTAGATGGGTATTTAAGTAATACAACACTGACATTTTTAGATAAAACATGAAAACGAAATTGAGTGAAAATGAGAAGAAAAAAAAAACGTTTTTATGAACATTTCACGTGCTTACGTTTAGATATTTACATCTGTAGTAAGTATATTGACAAAAAAATATAGATATTAATATCTTAATTATAGTAGACACGAGACAATAAGATAGAAGTCCAAAATCACAACTGGGAATACGATTTATCTGGAGATCACTCGTCGCCTGGGAAGTAAAAAAAAAAAAAAAATCCCTCATTTTGACGCAGTCAAAAATAATTTTTTATTTTTAGTTTTATATTTCCAGTGACAATTTCTTTTTTAACACGCAGGCCAACATGTTGAGAAAATTTTCTTGTCAAACACCGTTAGAATACAGAACATTAAGTTACCGTTATTAAATCATCGTCACACCAAAAAAATAAATATTTGAAAATTTAGAATTATTTTTACAATTTATGCAAACTGATTTCCAAAATCTCTTATTGTTTGCTTCTATCCTAACTAATGGGGTAATCGGGTTGAAGCTGATTTTGTAAAAGTACTGAGCATGTCAGCAAATCAGTCCTTACAAGCCTTGAAATGGACTCAAACCGAAGGCCAGTATTTGGTAGGACTAGGTCCACGACGCCTTTCCGCACTTAGGCCCCTACGGACCAGGTATCTGGCTATAGGCTGTTCACACTAAAGTGAACATTTTTGATATCCTAGTTACTATTTCCTTTCAGCTATTTCTTATCGTTTAACTACTATTTTAAGTAAATATTGCTATTTAAGTAATAAACATCATGTGTATATTCCACCGCAATCGGAAGTTAACCTCTAAGGCTACAATAACATATATTTATTGACTATTATCCCACATGAGATGGATTTCAAAAATGCTCACTTTACCGTGAATACCTTATAAACCCGTCCAATGTGGTCACTGTCCATTTAAATCACAGTCGACAAGAAAATGAGGCTACAGTCTGGTGCTGCTCAAAGACTGAGAAAGACTCTCACTTCGTTCTGAGACACTTCATTCAATCAGAACATCCGTGATTCGGACGGACAGCTATCCTTTCTCCCGTTGTCAGTCTGGGATAGCAAAGAAACTGTAACATTTGCTCCATCGAAAGGAGGCTTTGGGATGTTCCTCCAGGCGTCCAAGATGCGGAGGCTGCAGGTCCAGCCCAGCCAAACATGTGGTAAAGGGAGAACCCTTACTTCCCACGACACTAATGACTTTATTTACACTTTAAATGATTTGCAAATTTACCACATTAGTGTATAGGTACAGTGATCAAGCACGAATGGTGTTCATGAATTTACCATTCATGGTAGCGTTTATAGATCTGCTCACGAAAGAGTCAGATGCGTAGGGAAGTTTCTGTCTTTGTACAGTTGCAATGCTCACCATTCCTACTTGGCAGCCTGGTGTGGGATATCATTTCCACACAAAGCATTTGTTTAAAACGTCTTTATCAACTTAGAAACTTAACCAGTAATTTTTTTACAGTGTACGCCAAGGCCACGTTCCTTACCAACATCCATTGGCCTAAATGCTGTATGCTGTGATATATTGAGCACTACACTATAAAGAATTTATCTGATAAACTTTCTAAACTCTAATGGAAGTTTTTAACCTACACACTGTATTGAAATAATACCACACATCAAGCTGCAGATATAGGAATATTTAGCGTCGCTACAATACAAAGTTGGCAACTTCCCTACACATTTGACTGTTTCCTGAGCAACTGCAGAAATGCTACAATGGATGTGTAGGGGAAAACCTTTCCATTTCTGCTTTCTCACTAAGCATATACACTGGTATGGAAAATTTCAGAACAATTTCTTAGAGTGTACTTACGGAGTTAGTTCGTGCTATTTTTAATTATTCACTTCGAAAACTCTGTATCATGGCCTGCCATTGGCTGTTACGACGGCACCGAAAATATCCTTTCAAGAGGGAGAGAAAAAAAGGGAATGGGGGTAAGATGGGATGGTGTAAAAATGTGTAGAATTATTTAAGTTTGAAAATTAAATAAAAATCTCAAAATATTATGCTTCTGCTTGTATAAAGCGCAATAAATGAATCACTTGACGCCAGACTGTTAACAAACGCAAGAATACACTGAACCCTTTTTAACGTATAGAATTTACGGGAGGAAAAAAATGGGTGAGGCTATTGTGCTTCTTCGCACCAGTCTGATAAACCATACGGTCAATGCTGTTTGCGTCTTTAGCCCCAAATTGCTGATAGGGCAGTACTCTTTCAGCCTACCTACCAGTCCTAGTCCACAGACATTATTAGTGAGAATGACAAAACTCAGGAATTAGCGTTACAGAAACTTGCTGTTAGGTAAAGGTACCAGATGAAAAGGACATTAAGATAACACAAATTCTTCTTGTTGTAGCGGTATCACGACGAGATTGTCTGAATCGATATCTCGGAAACATTCTGAATTACAGCATCATCATTCTCGTACATATTAAGTGTTAGGGTTCTTATAATTGTGGGCAAGGAAGACTGGCGAAACTAGGAAAATATATACATACAAGCTTTGCCCTGGCTGTGAGTGAATCTCCTCGGCGACGTGGCATTTTGCTGTCCTAGATTGTCATTAGTAGAAACCTGCAAAATTCATGTTATTATTTGAGGACATGTTAAACGTAAAAAACGTAAAACACTTTTCATTTGCAATACATGTCAATGGACCATTCTTTATTTGACACGCCCTGGATGAGTCTACTCCAATAAATTAACACTTCACAATTGTGTGCCCCAATCATGTGCAGTTCACTCAGTTCACTTAACAATTATGCAGCAACCAATGGTGAAACTATGCAGGCTCAAGTATATATAGTACTATGCATTTTAGCTAGATGTAAAATAATAACGGGGATTTTGCAGGTCCCTAGTCATTTGTAACTTCCACCCATTCTTCTGCACTGTGACCATAAACTCTCCAGACGCACCAGAATCATGCGTTATTCCATCATGGGAGGGCGGAAATTTTTACGTACTTGGTTCCTGATGAGCGTCAGCCTCAGCTTCCGGAGTTGGTCGGACACGGAGAACATCTGTGACTCCACCTCGGTGAGGGTCTGGCTCAGGCTTGAGTCCATCGTCTGCACAGAGAACACACGGCCCTGAACGTTGCCTGCAGGCAGATCAACAGACTTTCACAACACCTCGTCTGAACGCTGCAGCATTTCGCGTATTCGAAAATTTACCGGTGGATCCGCCGATGTACACCGGACGTTAAAAAATTAATCGTTTGGTGAGTCCGGTTGAACCGGTTTATCCATCGGTTCCACCGGCCTGAAAATCTGGTGGATCTGGTGGATATGCACCAGAATATCAATCGATTAATTTTCGAACACTTTCTATGAAAAAAAATGCTAAAAATACCCACAACTGTAATTTTCAAGCATCCCCAAATATACCAAAAAAAATTCAGATGTTGAGCTTTACAAATGGGCCATGAAAACTTTAAAATATATGTCTGAAAGCAGACGAAAACACCGCTAAAAATCAACCTGATTTTCGAAAAATGCCTCAAACTGTGTGCACCGGTGGATTAATCGATTAATTTCCGAATACACGGATTACTTAACGTTGACATACACAGAAGACAGCTACAGAACAGTTCAGGTGAAAAATATTACGAAATTTATTCCAATTGAAATGAATGGTTTTGACATTCGATTTAGTGGCTCTTCCTTCTAAAGCGACTGAATTTAATGTCAATATAGTTTATTTTATCTGAGGTTAATTAAGAATTTGCTTGTGTTCTGAAACAAAATGAGAATAGGATATGAAAGGTTTCCTCATCAGCTTGTCTTCGAGTTCCCAGACTATGTTAAAGTCATAGGTTATTAAAAAGAATAATTTGGAAACTTGTGTGACTTACGGTTGGAGCTTAGTTACCTATTTATTGCAAACATATCAAATTACTGAGGTGGAATAACGTGAGACTGAATTTAATTGCATGAGGCTCTGTAGCCTATGCAAAACAATTCGCAGTTGACACTTTATTTAACGTACTTGATTCAAACTGGGACTATAAACCTCATTTTGATTAAAATTTCACGACGGAGATGCACAGTAGGGCTTCAACAGCTGACGATTTGCTATACTATTATACTTAATGCAAATGTGTAGCTTATGCTAGAAACACGAATCGCACCTTTCCGAGAAGTACCTCTTTCGGGCAGACTTTGTTTTTGGAATAGTCATGTGCGTACATGTTTCTTTGTACTCTTTCTTGAAGAACCTGTAGTCTAATTTGGCCGGTAGTATTTATATTCATTGTAAATAAACACTTAAATAAGCCATTTTTTCTAAAAGTTATAAAAATTACTTTGCTAATAAAAAATCATAACACGCAAACATAGGAAAACAATTTTTTTTCTCAGAAATATTTAAATTCCTCTACAGAACAAGGAAGAACAGGTTAAAAAGTCATACAAGTTCACAAGTGTATTTCACTCCAGTCCTGTCTTCGCAAGCAGGAGTATAGTGGTAGATATTAGCAATTACTTTGGATTATCTCTAGGACTACATTTTACCCCACCAGTTCATCCCATTGGGAGGTCTGATCTAGTCTCTCACTTCATGTCACACCTTAAAGAAGCCTCTTCTTCAGGTGTGCATTACCGCCACGCTAAGGTTCATCACATATGGGGCACCTGCATATTTTTTTAACATTTATGTGTCTGCTTTAATATCGACAATGCAGCTCGCACATGTTTTACTCTAGACCCAACCATGCGTATTATGAGTTCAAGTCACTTGAGGACACAGTTATGTCACTTGTTAACAAATTCATTATTATAACAAATCTTTAAAGGCCAAAGGGAAATTATACGCGTGTCTATATATATATATATATATATATATATATATATATATATAAAGAAACTTTGTGACGAGGGGAGCATATGACAATACTTATCCACTCCTATTAAAATTTCGCCAATACAGTTCCTTCCTGTAAGAAAGAGTGTTATGTCAAGCAGTTATATTTTGAGGTATCCGGTTGTTATAATATCTGAACAATGAACCCGCACGTACTCTCGAAAGAGTCATCAGTTACTCTAGTCACTGATATATTACTCACCAAAAATTCAGTTCTTACGTTTCAGCTGAGTGGCGAATCAGTGGAATGTACTGTTTACCATTAACAAAGGAGCGTGTTTCACTACACATAGAATGAAGAATAGGGATAAGTCAAATATTTTCGGACACGGGAATAATCAGTGGCTTTGAATGATTCCCGTTTCCCCCGCCCTTCCATTTCACTCCACGCTCACCTCGTTTCACCCTCATCGGCTCTCAAGACCTCACTATTGAGAACCTCTCAGACCTCCACACTCGAGTTTGAACCACATTGTTTTGTAAGTAATGTTAACAATAAAGAAGTCTGATACTAGAATATGGCGATAGGAGTTCTGCACGTCTGACATGCGCTCTCTACCCCACTTGTTTAGAGTGCGACGCATCAACAGTCACGTCCACCGAAAACCATAAAAGTTAAAAAAAGTGAGAATTGCTTGAAAACATCAATGGAATATGAATGCATAACTAGTGAAACTTGTTCCACGTATGAGGCCTACGTCACTGAATTATTAACTTATATTTCAGTAAACGGACTTCAAACACTAAACAATGATTTACACCGATCAAAAGAAATGAATCAAATTTCTCCAGGTATTGGCTCCCAGTGAAGTCCACAGATTTTCCAGTTAGTGAAAATTTATTAACTGATTTTTTAAGGAGTAGCGTACCAGCGATTGTAAGCACTCTTCAGACTTCAGTGTTGTAAGAAGCATTAAGACACTAGTTCAAACATTGATGAAATGATTTTGGTAAATGTCTGTCCCGTATTAATATTAACACTGTACACACGATAAAATATTTGTGAATAAAGCTGGGTTTTTAAACATAAATGAGGCAAATTATTGGAAATCCCTGAATAAAATATTTGGACTTAGTGACGTTTGCATACGTACAAACTTTACCGCTTGTACCACACTGCGGAATTTATAGCAAAATAATTATAACCGTTGATATCGTCTTTGAAACTGACACTAGGCTGTGTGAAAGCTGCATAATACCCGAGTTTTAATTTACCACCCGTATCATTACGAAAGCACCGGTAAATTACTGAAGATTGTGTACACCATCACTGCCACGGGCCAAATTTTATATTTTCGAAACCACATGCCAACGTGTTTACTATAAAATTTTAAAACTGTTTTCGGTAGGGTTACGTATTATTTGGCAATTGGTTTACTGAGTCATTTAGTAAAACCGAAAACCAGCGATAGCTGGGACAATGGTGACATTGGTGATAAAAAAAGTCACGCTAATCTACACATTTCTGGGTGCACGAGAATGTCCTGGCTTCGTTTCTGGAATATAAGTATTTTGTTTTGAAAAAATATTCGCCAAAACTCTCAATTTTATATATTACACAAGAACGAAATTTTAAGTAGCATCATTTCAAAAGCGCACGTCAGTGGCAGTATCAATCAATAAAGTTCTAAGAACGCATCAAAAATTTCGTTGGAAGTATAAATATCAAGAAAGCAGGTCCTTCCAAATCGTAGCAAAACTAATCAGTAGCGATATTACAAGTTGATATGTTCAATTTATTGAACTACTACATTAGTGCCAGTATTTTTGTGTAGTTGATGGATTATGTACTCTTGCATACGTACTGTACAAATGTCATCTGGTCACAAAAGATGATTTGTGAATGCGTAAACAATTGGTATAATTAGAGGGTCTGTTTAATCTCTGTTCATACAATAATGTTTAGCCATAGTTACCTCGTGTATCCACTTGTGCAGCATCTTGGCGCTGTCGTGGTAAGACGACATACATCGCTCCGTGTGATCCTTTCTTTCTGGTATCTGCAAGTCGGTCATCAAGTAGACCACCATCTGCCATCATCAAAACCAACTTCGATCATCTTTTGGTATGAACCAGTGAAAAAAAAAATTCCTGTCATTAAACTATGCGTAACTTAAAGTAAACGCTGACTGATAGTAATAGTAGTACTGTTAAAAGCTGTTACGTTTATTACGTTATGTTTAAGTTAAAGTCTATTAACTGCTACTTAAAAATTTTTCTGAGGTCCTGCCGAAATACAACTTTCAGGACATCCCTCGCATGTCCTTTCGCCAAATGTAAACAAAACGTAGACAAATCTCTAGGAAAAAATCAAACAGAAAAAACGTACCGTATTAGTTTCCTGGATAGACACTCAAAAATAGATTATTATTTTACACATAACGATAAAATGTGTAGCCATAATGTTAACTTGAAACCGTAAATAAAGTAAGAAACTTTGCCTCACAAATAACATACTAAAATAAATTGTAATAATATTTTACATAATAACTACTTATTTCGTAAGGGTTTAAATGGGGAATTAATGTTCAAGAAAGAAATTACTTCTCAACGAATTAATGATAAAGATAACATTTCAATCAAAAATAATTTTACATTATGTTTATAATAATACTGAAACGTCAAGAACTCCTGCTAATTTTTACGGTTTAAAATTATTTCTGAAATTTTACCAGAAAATTTACGTTTTACAGAAAATGGCAAATGAATAAAATTTTTCGAATACTTCGTAACTTCTATGAGAAAGGAAAGTTGAATGTTTTTTGTTCAAAATGGATATCTTTATTTTAGTCGTTACCAACACTTCTTCTATTTCTGTTTTTATTCCATATTTACTGTGGGATGTATAATATGCTACAGACAAAAAAGGGTCAAAGTTTCATGTAGTAAAAAAAATAATATTAATTCAAGTACACGACACTTAATATACGACGTATGTAGGAAACAATCAAATATGTTATATACATATACATAATAACCCCGGAAATCTAAACCCCGTTTGTCCGAAAGTTTGGTTAACCCGAACGAAATAATTTTTAATTAGGGAAATTGTTAAATAGTACACTAAAGTATATTATATATCTATACAAAATTTATTTGCATTATAACATTAATTACAAAAAAGTTCAGTTCGAAACAGTACAAAAAACATAACTGGTTAACGTTATTTAATTAATAACACACCACAATGGTTATTGCGAAAATGTCACACACACACACACACACACACACACACACACACCACACACCCATGCACACACAGGTTAGTAGCCGACGGTGGAATTAAAATGTCAATTATGTCGCGGAATTTTAATGTGTACAAATTTATTGTTTAATTAGCCCAATTTGCAGCTATATTGATTCGGATAATCCAAACATCGGCAAATGTGAACTGGCCTCGGTCCCAGTTAGCTCGGATTAGTGAGGTTTTAGTGTAGTTTGAATAAGCTGCTGATTATTGCTTGAGTCATACACTTCCGGCATGTGACGCAGGGCAGGGCAGGGCAGAGCTTCACTCTAAGAAATTATTCGTAAATTTCCCATATCAGTGTATACGTATAGGGATAAAGCGGGGATGGTATAGTTATTTCCCATAAATTCGTGGTGACGTTCCTACATTTGCTGAGGAATGAGCCAAATGCTTAGGGAAGTTCCCAAATTTGTATAATAGCGATGCTCAACATTCCTGTATTCGCAGCCTTATGCGGGGTATTAGGCCTATGTATAGGTTGAAAACTTCCATTACAATTTAGGAAGTTTACAAGAACATTTCTTTTACAACGAGTGTATATTTCTGTGTTCCAAAGGCGTATCCCGGTCGGGCCGCTCCGGATTTTTGCAAGTGGGAATCGTGCCGGACGATGCCGCTGATCGGCGGGTTTTCTGGCGATCTCCCGTTTCCTCCGCCCCTTGAATTCCACGCTGCTCCATTCTCACCTCATTCAACCCTCATCGCCTCTCAGGGCCTCGTTGTCAAGAACCGCCCAACTCAACTCAGAGTGAATACACGAAGCAGCGCATGTTGAGGGGAAGCGCAGGGCAGCACATTTTTTTTTTTTTGGTTTAATGCGGCCAACAGCAAAGCTCTCGGCCAAATACGCGGTAATATCCGCCGGAAAAATGAATAAGGGACAGTACCAGGCGGGATCACAAATAAACTATTCTTCTCGGTAGAAGCCCATCAGACCTCGAGGGAAAAGAAAGGCCGCGCGGAAAAGAGATAGCAAGGTAGGAGAGGGTCGGTAACCTAGGACATCTAACAGGACACCAAACCCTCAAAGTCAGATATAGGCTGTTCACGGTAAAGTGAGCACTTTTGAAAGCCCTTCTTAAGATCTACTTGCATGCACGTTGTATATTCTTCCGCCTTATGTAAAATTAACACTGAAATGGGCCTCATCGCTTTATTCACGCGTCGGTCAAGAGAAACTGTGAAGTTATTAGAAAGTAAATAGATTAAAAATATACTCATATTTACACTTCGATGCATTAATAAAAAACCGAAAGCGAAAGAAATAATTTAAGTTATCACAAACGGTTATCTAACACTTTCGTATTCGACCTTAAGATATGCAACTACTTTCCATCCATCGTTAGTAGGCTATTCACGGTAAAGTGAGCACTTTTGAACACCCTCTCATTTTGAACAATAGTCGATAAATATATTTTTTCTTAGACTTAGACGTTAACTTTTGAGTGCGGTGGAGTATACACACTGTGTTTATTACTTACATGAAAATATTTTTTTTGAAGTAGTTAAAGGCTAAAAAAATAGCTGTAAGGAAAAAGTAACTAGGGCTTCAAAAGTGCTCACTTTACCGTGAACAGCCTATACTAACTTTACTGGGCGCAAGTCGCCCAGTGCGTCCGTTGAAATATATGCAGGCAGGGGCAGTGACATTTTTCTGAGGTTGATTTCAAAAGTGCTCACTTTATCGTGAACAAGCTATAATAATATCGTGCTCACGTAAAAACCGAGCGAGAACGTGCCGCAAACAACCCGATGGTCATGAAGCAGTTCCGAAAGGTAAGAGAGAGGAAACCTTGCACGAAGCCGCTGAAGGACAACATACAACGAACTTCGATCGTCGGCAGTAGAACACTGAAACAAGAGATGGGATAAATCTGTACCAAGGACACTTCAGATACAGAAGGGACTAGTTACTATATGAAGTTTATACAAATGAGACTTGGCAGCACACTCTCATAAAGAAAAAAAATATTAACACAGTGATCAATTTTACTGACCTCGCAGTTTATGAAAATTTTATATTGAATTTTTTTTTGCCGCTTAGTTCTGGCAGCTTTGTCTGTAGCTGTAAAATAAATAAGACTTTTTGTTTCACAGTAAGATATGGTTTCCTTTGTATTCATAATATGCTGGTTTGAAAGTTACTGGTATGGCAACGATGTAATGTAGGCAACATATATTAGAAAACACATTTTATACATTTTCAACTCCTTAAGAGTTTGAATTTATAAGAACACGTAAATTAATTAATCCTCGAAAATAATTTTTGACGCTTTTCACCTTATTGGAAGAGCAATTTCAAAAACCCTGAATTTAATTTTTAAGAATTTTATGTAGCCAACCTTACTAATCATGGCGCATAATGATATTTTACTAGTTTAATGAGCTATTAAGGAATCCTCGAAATCAAATTTTACAACTTTTTCCTCCTCTTAGGAGATAGAGTATAAAAAAAATCCTAAAAATAATATTTCTACCCCATTTTCATAAGTAGCTTCTGAAGCAAATAGAATAACTATAACTTATCTCGTGAATGAGCTATTGAGGAGTGCTTTAAAACACATTTGACTCCTTTTCACCCCAATATACGCAAAATTTATTAAATCCTACAATTGCTTTTTAGGTAGGCACTATTTATATATACAACCTTTCAAAGCAAAGAAAATAATTATATATTCAGGCGTTAATTAGTTATTGAGGAGTCCCTCGAAAACACATTTGACCTTTTTTCACCCTTTTAAGGGCTGAATACAAAACAATCGTGATTTTTTTTTTTGGAATTTTTGGTATGACGTACTTTTTGAAGCTAATAGCACTAAGATATCTCATCCAGTTGGTTAGGTATTGAGCAGTTCTCAAAAGTATTTCCTATATATTTTGACTCGCTTAAGGGTTGAAATAAAAAAAATCATAGAATAAGTTTTGTGGCATTTGTATGAGTAGTCTTTTGAAGGAAAGAGCGTAACAATATCCTATTTATTGAGGAATCCTCGAAAACATATTTGACCCCTTTTCACCTTCTTAGAAGTTGAATTCAAAAATTATTCTGAAATTAGTTTTTGTTTATTTGCATAGGCTACCTTCTAAAGTACATCGATATCTCATCCGGTCAATGAGCTATTGCAAAGTCTTCGAAAACACATTATATGCTTTTTCACATTCTTAGGGGATGGATTTCAAAAAATCCTAAAAACTGTTTTTAGGAATTTGTATTGGATAACTTTTAAAGCTAAAAGCACACCTTATGGAGTTAATAGCTACTGAGGAGTCCTCGAAAACACATTTGACCACTTTTCATCTTCTTAGCTGTCGGATTTCGAAAAATTCTTTCTTATTGGATGCCTGTTCCTTAAGGGGGAAGTATCCTTGTTATCTTGGATTTACGTATTTTCCTCATTAACTTAATTTTCGGAGTCAATATTTAAAAACTAAGTTAGTCATGACATAGGGAACATCTAAACAGTTATTTCTAAATCCCACTTATTTTTCTTACATGATTAGTGTCACATCTGTTACCGTAATCAAACATTATGAAATTATTTAATAATTTCAGTCCCACATGGGAAAATACAGGTATATTTGAATCCTTAGAAACTAAAAAAAAAAAAAAAAAAAATCGTTAAGTAGTCGTCCATGTCACGTCTAGCTTTGATTATTTATTTCTGGCCATACATTTTCATTACGAAGATTTGTAAGAAAATTCGAAGATGGAGTGGATACTACCTCGTTAAGGGAAACCCACCCATACATTCTCGTGTTTTTGCATTCAGCGGTTTAGGCTGTGCGTTGGTCAGTGGAGTTAAAAGTGTCAGTCAGAAATTTCGTTTTACACATATAGATTAATGTAAACTGAAATTTTTATGCACTTTCAAGTTGGTATTATTACTTTAGCAAATGAAAAAAAAATTAAGTAATCTGGTATCGATGAATTGTTGAGGTTTATATTATTTTGTTAGTAAATACTATTTATAAAATGATAGTTTCTTATTCAAGCAGTTTAACTGAAACTCGGTCGTTTTATAAAAAAAATTACTGTAGTAAAGGACGTAGAAAGAGATGAGATTTCATACTACCGTAAGGGGTCCATATGGCACGAAGAGGAATTAACGTTACGCAATTGTTGTTGTTAGAGACCTGAAAAATCCACGAGTTCATTGACCTGCAGACTAGACTCTACAGTCATATGTATACATATACCAATGTGAACTGTGCATTGGTTGTCTGCTGTCACAGTGGAAGGCGACAATTGGACCAGCGTTCTCCAGGAGGTGTCGAACACCGTGTGGACCAGTGGCTGAAGTATTATTAACACCCGTGTTTTGAATTCTAGCTTGTCCCGAAATAGATCCGCGAATTTTTCAGGTCTCTACTGGTTGCCATGTGTTATATTCGTATGCCATGAAATGATACATGTCAGGACGAATGCTCAGCAGGGCGGCCTTCCAAAACGTTACTCTACGAGTAAACTTTTCTCTTTGGCTGTCCAAAAACACTGTACATATATTCAAACACATCATGGTATTGACATCGTGCCCAAAAACATATTTACTCTTGCCTTTCTCAGATGATACTCTGTTTTAATTTACTCTTCTCTTTGGAGTAAAGTTTAGGAACGCCGCTGCGCCCAGTTTATTGGCTTTGTACAAAGATGCGACGAGGTATTTGATGCTCTTGCCAAAGGGTGTCCCCTTACCGTTTTCCTTCGTATCGTGGTGACAACTGCCTCACAAGTTTATGAGAACGGCTTCCGATTTCCTTCGCAGACGAGGTGAACGCACACGATACGTAGCTGGTGATAATTTCGCTACCTGAAGGACGGACCTATCTCTTCCGTCCGGCTCGAGTAGAACGCGATGGAGACGGAGGAGAAAGTGTAGGAACAGAAAGTGCGCACCGCGTTGTCGACTGGAGATGTCAGAGCGTTGTCGGCCAAATTTTTTTTTTTTTCCCCGTGCGGGTTAGACAGTGATCGAGCTAATAAAAATTAGAGGTTCGTGACTGTCGAATTTCTTTCGGTGGCATTTTAGACTTCATGAACTCCAGGAAAGTATACTCGCGGATGCCCAGCTCACGACTGGAGCAGAGTTGCTTGTAAACTCGCTCTATACGACTGTTTAGCTAGTAATAAACAGGAATAAATCAATACGCGTGACCAAGTCAAATAAAAAACCAAGTTCTCCCTGTGGTAGCAGCCAATAATGTCGTAACTGAATCACACGAAGAAAAATGGCGAATAGAAAAGCAGTTTCTCACTATAATAGCAGGCAACGAAGTCGTGACTGTATCACGTGCAATCAAGCCAAATAAAAAATAAAGATTCCTACCGTGGTAGCAGACAATAATGTCGTGAGTGTAATGTGTGAGAACAAGTCGAATAATAAAGTTCCCACAGTGATAGCAGCCAATAATGTCGTGACCGTATCATTTGCAAAAACTCGAATAAAAAAATTAGCTTCTCACAATGGTAACACCTAATAACATCATGACCATGTCACGTAAAACCACGTCGAATAATAAACAAAGTTCTCACCTGACAGCAGTCAATAATGTCGTGACCATATCACGTGCAAATAATTTTAATTAAAAAGGAGTTTCTCATAATGGTAGCAGGCAATAATGCCGTGATCATACCACACGCGACCAAGTCGAATAAAAAAATGCTTATCACTGTGGTAACAGCAATAAAGTTGTGACCGTATAGTGTGCAACCAAGTCGAATTAAAAAAAAAAACCAATCTCCTCGTCATGCCAGTAGGCAATGAGTGGAAAGTTGTGAACCTAGCATATTAAGAATTAAAAAAGTCTTAGGTGGTACGAAAAAAAATTGCGAAATTCACATACCATTTTGTAGGAGGAGAAAGAAATTTTCATGACATATGTGTTATAATTATTTTTAAAATATGTTTCACCTATCTGGTTTTAGTGATTAGTACACCCAAAAAGCATTCATTTACTTTCCCTGCACCAAATGGAATTCTCTGACAGTCGAGCGGAAATGGTTCAACAATGTCATGTTTAAACTAAAACCCTTCAACTCTATCTGCTGATGCAGCAAAATGCACACATATATATATATATATATATATATATATATATATATATATATATATATATATAATATATATATATATATATATATATATATGTAACAACCTATTGCAACATAAACTATCAGGTATTTCTGATACACTTTTAATGTTCTTCAAACGGGTTATAGTAACATTAATATATATATTGTTAATTTTTCATTGTCTGTATTTTTTGTAACTATTTCTAAGTCCAGGAATGGTATACGTAATTAAGACGTTAAGAATATGTATATATTTATAGTTTTAGTAACAATAAAAACTTGTATTCTTGAAGAAAAAGAGCTGTTTCTATTCTTAGTTTTAATATAGCTTATTTTTACTTTACCCTATTTGTTGTAAACCTGCTACAGGCCGAACACTTGGTGTATAAATAAATAATTTAATAATTAAGTATTACGTTATGTACTATTATTATTTCTGCTTTTAACGTCCAAAATAATGTGACACTTGAAATGGTAATTTTAATTTATGGTTTCACCTTACGACTTAAAGAGTTACCAGGTATTTCTTAAATCGATTAAAAAACTTATTATGACTGCAAACAAAAGTAACATAGATCTATGAAAACAACAAAGGTATAACTTTTCTAGCATAGTTCTTAAATCTACACGTAAAATGTTTTAATATAACATTTTTTGTTTCAAATTAAAAATCGTAAACTTTATTTAAATGTCTACATACAGGGATAAAATTTGCCAAGTATAGGGATATTCACTTTTAGTGTTGGCTACACTATCCGCTAATAAAATCGATTAATGCCATTTCATTTAACTGGTGACAGTGTTACTAGCAGCTCAGTATCATACTGCAAAATAGACCGCCAGCACAAATTGAAAGTAAATTTTCGGAAATACAATTTTTTGTTATTAAATCATATAATTCTAAAAGAATATATATTAATTCCCCGATAGTAAGTGTACACAGCAATGCAGAATTTTTGGGAAAAATCGAGAAGGAAAGAAATTCTCCGTCTGTCTTACCACGAATTCCTTTTTTCAATTTGAGCTCTGGAGCTTGATAACCACCTACATGTATAACTCAGCACGTTGTAAATATTTAAATTGAGCATTGCTAAAATATTATCTATTGGGAATCGGCAACTTCATGGTGCTAGGAATGAGCCTATGAGTTGTATGCTTCAACGCTTTTAGTATAACGGATATTATATAATTTTTTTTTGCTTCCAGATTTAAATTATTTTTTAAATTTGTTGTTTATTAATATCCTCCTTTACACCAGGATGCTAACTAGAGGCGGTCTACAAATTAAACCTTAAAGCAGCGATACCCCGATTCGAACCCGGAAACCCTCGTGCTTTAGGCAGGCATTGGTACAAACAACGATGTAGAAAATGAGTTTAATTGAAGAAAAAAAATGCGTTTTTATGCAGAACTCTTTGTTCAATTTGTTTTGTCGTCGTTTTAAATATTCATCTTGATATTACAAATGTTTTTATCAGGCAGGAATTACTCCTAAACCACATTGTTTTTTTACTTCACAGCCTATCTCACCTTTGCCGATCTACCACACTGAACCGTGTTGAGCAAGAGCGAAGGATACATTAGAAAGGACAAACGTGTCATTTATGTAAAAAATTCGTTAGAAAACGTGCAACAATAAGAGATGTTACTAACATTGACAGCTGGAGCTGTGGAAGGAAATGAAATATCCTAACTGTACTCGGGAAAGGAGCCTGCAGTATAATACCTATAGGCTGTTCACGGTAAACTGGGCATTTTGAAAGCCCTGCTTAATCTCTACTTATACGGATGTTGTGTATTATTCCGCGTTATGTAAAATTAACATTACCATGTGCCTCGTCACTTTATTCATGCGTTGATTTAGCAAAACTGTGAAATTATTATAAAAGCAAATATTTCACAAATCTGCTCATTTTTACGCTTCCATGCACAAAAAAAAAAAAAAAACAGAAAACTAACGAAATTATATTTCAGTTGTCACCAATGGTTATCTAACAATTTTTATTCGACGGTAAGATATGGAACTGCTTTCTCTCCATCGTTACCAACTTTACTGGGCACATGCCACTCAGTGCGCCAGTTAAAATGAATGCATGTAGGAGTAGTGACTTTTTTCTAAGGTTGATTTCAAAAGTGCTCACTTTGTCGGGAACAGCCTTTACTTGTCTCTTTCAGAACTTACTTCTTGTGCACTCGTGAGAGGTGACCTACTGTAACCATTTTTTTTTTTCACTTCTCCGCTTGGATGGATGCACGTACTAGAAAAACTCTCGAACCTCGGCGTACTTTGCCACAGGTCTCCATTCCCCAGCTTGTAGAAGGAAAAGTTACGTAGGTTTTAAGTGTTAAAAAAAACCTGAAATAAAACCTGGCCTTGTGTTATATTCGAAATATGCTTTGTCGTAGCTCTATGTTCGTAAAATAATAACATTATTGAGCGGACGTTACAAATATAAATGGTGAGGGTGACTTTTCGCGAAAAATGTGTGCGGTCGTTATAATTAATTCTATTGTTTATACGCACACAATTTTCCTTTTATCATTTGCTATTCTCGTTTCTGTGACAAGTTGTTTGCAGAGTTGATGACGTGAAAACCACGTTAATCGATATGCAAGGTTCGAGACTGGCCACAGACTTAAAATCATTGTGAGAAAGTGTACCAACAATTTTTCGAATGAAGAAACTGTGTGGGTTTGTGGATCATTTCTCAACAACATGTATTTTTGCGACGGATTTGTCTCTCTAGAGAAAAATATATAATTTTTGTCGCATTTTCTTTCCAAGGCATCTAATGTGAAGGCGAAATTTTCATATTAAAACTCTGCCTACCGAAAAATAATAAATTTCCAACCAAGACGTTAAATTAACTGGACACAACATAAATCCGTTACAAATAATGTGGCACATTTTGTATCAGTTATTTTTCACTACTAACTGAACATTACAGCTTCGCCGGAAAAGAATTAAAATTTCCATGCTTATCCGGTCGAAAATAAAGTAAACGTTTGTGCCGGAATTTAAGTATTATTAAAACACTCAATTTTTAAAATTAGGTATTTGAATACGTCTTCTGAAAACAAAATTTAAAGAAAATGTCTTTTTCCCCTATTCAACCCCCTTATGTGCAAAATAACATAATGTTACGCGCTAACCTCTTTTACACCCATGCGAGCGAGTGGAAGAGGACAGTGAGTTGTTATATGATAGCGACGCCGACGGCAGCGGCGGAACAATGAAGCGTTTAGAATTACAGACGCGTGCCACGGACCCTGGTAGTATAATTTTCTGCGTTTATCTGAAGAATGCTCTGGATTACTGACCTCGTTCTCTCAGCGCGACTCGGGGTGTATTAAACCTTCGAGGTGGCCACGGTCAACACTATAATATTGCTTCAGGCCTCCGAGCCGAGAGTGAAGTTAAAGTTGATGAGTGAATGAGTAGCTGAGTTCCGAGCGATAGAAGAACGAGTAGTGAGAGAAGTGACCAGCGGAAGGGAAGTGTGTGACTGCGAGTATCAAGCTGTGAAGTCCACGGCTGGCAGGCTGGACTATTGAACTAGATACGTGAGTGAAAGACATTATTAATGAGAACAACATACAGACTGGACACGTGTTGATGAGTATGAGTTAATTGTCTGTAACCAGTAGAAGCAATTAAGAAAGGCTTTAATTAGAGTGAAAAAAAGGCATTTAATATTGCGCTAACTCTTAAAATAAAAATATTAATAGTGAAAACAGACAATTTTATGCTGTAAGTAATAGAGGAGCAAATAAATTTGATATCAAATTGAGTTTCTTATATTTTATTTTACTAAGACCTCCATCCTTCACGAACTCAGAAACGCCCCCATGCGTCCTCATGTAACAATTACATATTTTCTAGGCATAGCTTTGTAGTACCGTGAAGCATATTATACCAGTGTATCACATCGGCTTCAAGAGTTAGAAGAATGCCTAAAATATTTTACCCCTTTAACTCTTTAAGGGTTAAACTTAAAAAATCTTATAAATGATGCGACAAACTTAATTTAGCGCTGTTCGAATGTAAATTGATTTTAGTTTATCAAACTCTTTCTGTACAAACTGTTTCACTTATCAACGACTATGTACTTTCGATACCACTGTTTTAAACGTGCTACGGAAGGTGATGGCAAGGTCTGCGTTATTCGAGAGCAAAACGAAAAACAATGAATTTGTTTTCTACAATAACAGTTACTCTTAAAAGCAATGCTCTGTCATGAATTTCACGAGGAATTCTTTGCATTTCATTTATTTACACTTTAATAAGACATTATCTATACAAACAAACAGTCAATTTCATTTTGCATCTCATAGCAAGTATACGACGCGGAGTGGAAGAGATGGCAACTGTCTCTACTCTAAGACATTCACGGATTCTTCCAACTATTATAAAACCGGCTATTCTTCCGCCTTATCTAAACAAACCTTAAACGAGTCTTAGAAAATAACACCAAAGGGACGACGCACTGCATTCGTGCGCAACGAGTGTAATGATATTTTGCATAAGCACCATTTCTTACTAGGCTGAGACGTCATACCTATATTCTCTCCGCTTTTCTTCACATTAATTATGAATGAAATATTATAATGTATAGATAAAATGTAAGTAAAAGTTTAATTTAACCAGCAATAAAGTACATTTGTGTTAACAGAAGATCTACTTGTATGCATGTTGTGTATCCTCCGCTTTATGCAAAAGAAAAATTATCATTGCCATAGACCTCATAACTTAATCCACGGGTCTGTCAAATGTAATACAGTGAACTTATTAAGAAAGTAAATACTTTACAAATCTGTTCATCTATACACTTCTATGGAAAAAAAAAGAAAAAAAAACAGAAAGAAATAATTTTAAGTTATAAATGGTCCCTAACACTTTATATTCGACACTAAGGTATGGAACTATTTTCCATTCACCGTCACCAACTTTACTGGGCGAATGTCACTAAGTGTGCCCACTAAATTTATATGCGTGCAGGGGCAACGACCTTTTTTAAGGCTCAATTCTAAAGTGCTCACTTTATCATGAACAGCCTTTATAAGAGCACACGCAAATATCCCCCCCCCCCCCCCCCCAGTTTTACAGCTTCTAAATGTGTGCTTAGTGGATGGGTGAATGACTTGACTGTGGAAGTGGGTCGAGCATAGTCACCCGAAACTTCCCTAACGTCCTTCGTTACACAACCGCCGAGTCGAGTGATGGCTCGTGTGTGGTAACGTTGGCACTACGCTCATCTCGCACAGCTCTCACGTAACAGTTGGGGCTACCCGTCTGTGATGCTCGTCTGTATCCGCGTCCGTATCCGTGATTGTTATCCGTTTCCTCCCTCCGGTCGTGGGCCGGACCTCGGCGGTTATCTCACTCCCGCTGGCTGTACGTGAGCAGACTGTGCCACGTGTTCTTCAGTAGGCCGCCTGCTTCGGAGGACATAACCTCAATTTAGCTTTAAAATATTACCTAGCTTATCCAGCTTGTTTAGACTGCAAGTTATAACCAGTGACATGCAACATTCGCCTTATTTTTTTATGTCAAGCTAAACTTCATAGTGTGTGTGTGTGTGTGTGTGTGTGTTATATATATATATATATATATATATATATATATATATATATATATATATATATATATATATACACATCATTTTTCCATTGGTTGCTGCGTAAATGTTACATCACGCCCTTTCTGAGTGAACTGCACGTGATTGGGGCACACAGTTCGTTTATTGGCGCAGAATCACCCGGGGCGTGTCAAATAAAAGAATTGTCCAATGGTACACCTATTGCAAACGAAAAGTGTTATAAATTTAACATGTCCTCAAATAATAACGCGAATTTCGCAGGTCACTATAGTCCATTCCCGATTGGAAGCGATCTATGAAAATAAACCTTTGAAAAAACACTCTAGGCATAACATGTCGACCTGTTTTTTTCAATAACCTGTATTCCACAAATATATAACACTGTGGTTAACTTTAGAGTACTGTATTATTGAATAAATGAAACTTTACCTTAACATATTCTATAATATGTAATATTTATTTCTTTTTAAATATGAATTAACAGCGAGAGCAGCGACGCGTTTGGCAACGTCCGGTAAGAAATAGTTCACAGTTAAAATCTTATTTTAACCTAGTTTTTGAGTATTAAAATATTAAAAAATTTAGGTGGCTCCGATTACAACATCTCATTTTTACAGTTTAAAATAACAGCGGAAAATATCGTGAGTAGGCCGTAATGGTACGGTGTTGTTTTATCGAGCGAGGAAGCAAGTAAGTGTGTGTTGAGCGAGGCTTGTCGCTCTCTCTCTCTATCTCTTTTTTTCTCGCTTTCACACTCGGGAAGTTTCACTTCGCTAGTAAATATATGAAAGAATATTATATATGTTTTCAATTGTAGCATATTTCATACGTATTACAGCAAAATAATGATTTTTAAATTTGTAATTTACAACTGAAAAGAGATTTTAATGTTTGAATACTTACTTTAATATATTTAGATACAATGGCGGGGCAGAAACAAAGTGAAGTTGGTAGACGTGGCGAGCCAAGACATGGCGTGTTGCTTTGTTACCAAACGAAGCGTAAATTATATTCACTCCGAAAAATACTTCAAATTTCCACATCACGTTTGTAGTCGTGTTTTTTAAAATCTACCTAAGTAATTTACGATGTTGTGACAAATCTGCGTTTCCGCGGCAGCAATAAATATACTGTTACGGTGTTTCGTTAGCCACTGCGTGCGAAATAGCGTGGCGTGGCTGTGTGGTGACCGTTACGCTGGATCTGTGTGTGCATGATTTCAAATATTTGATGTGAACTATTTATACTTTTTAAATGTGAACTGTTTTTATGACGAAGTTATTTATTTACATCCACGTCTGTTTATTTATTACAACGTTGTACCTTTGCCCTGAGTGTTTGAAACACAGTCAGTGTTTGAAACACAGTGTAACGTGTTTTACCACCAATCCCAACTAAATAACCAAGCCCAGCCCCAATAAATTTAAATAAACCTAATACACAGTAAGTAGCAATACATATAAATACGAGCACAATAAAAGTTACGGTAGGCTTATTTGTGTGCATGTTCACCACTATATATTTTAAGTTTGTATGAAAAATTAATGACACGAGGTGCGGGCTTGATTTTTTTTTTTTTTTTTTTTTTTTTTTTTTTTTTTTTTTTTTTGTTGACTTATTATTCCTCCTTTATTCGAACTGAGGCCATTTGAAGAAATAACCCAACACATATCAGTAACAAAATGTTAAACACTATAGTTCATTATCCGCAGTTGTAACAGTGTTAAACACAGTCGCGGCAAAATACTAACGTGCATTACATGTAACGTACAACGTCGTGGAAAACAAATATATTAATGTAAAATAACTGTAAGAACTGTCATCAATTCAGGCATTTTTAAAACGTCATAAAGCTGACCTAAATAATGTTGGAGGCCTAAACTGTGAATATCCATACGGAATGGTTTTTGAAATATGACAGAATTATTTGAAAAGCTGTAAACAGTAAACAACACACTTGACAGGTATAAAAGTAGAAGTCACATTTTAATGTTTATGTTTAGGTGTAGCGAGAGTATACGAACACATGCACACACGCAATGATATGTAAACATTGATTTTTACAAATGCTACGTGGCATTCACATGGAAATGTTTGTTTACATTTGGTGTAAGGATACGAAACGGGCCTGCACGTATATATTTAGCAGGGCTCCGAGAAAGTCGCTTCCAGTGGAGAATGGACTATAGTTATAACTGGCATGTGCATACGTATATCTCCGTTGCGATTTTTTTTTGCTTTTGTAGTTAATTGTTAATATTGCATTTTTTAAATATTTTTTTGGACAGATAAAGCACACTATTACAAATTAAACATCAATTAAAATCATTTTATTAATATAATTATAACGCCCTAATATTTACATTTTTTTTGTGTAAAAGTATTTCTGTGATCAGTACAATTTCCCTCACTTTTCTTTTTAACATTTGAATTTATTTTCTTGTCGTTCGTGTCACTTGCACTTTGAGCGTTGAAAAAAAGTTTTCCCCATTACTGTTTAGGCTGAAACTGCGCATTTTCCTCGAAATTTTACTGTCTGCGTACGTATCTCTATGTTGATAAATGAAACAAAAAATATATTTATGCTAATAAAAAATCCATTGAGTTATAGGAACACCCTAGCTGGATAGCCAATATGCGGCATGAGTCATGTTTATGAGTATATTCTATTCATAGTAAAGCGAGCAGATTTGAAAGCCCTCTCATTTGGAATAATAGTCGATATATAAAAATATTTTATTTTATTTTGACGTTAACTACCCAGTGTAGTTGACTAGGCCTACATACTGTGCTTGTTACTTATATTGCAATATTTATTTTAGAAGGTGGTTAAAGGATGAAAAATGGTCGAAAGGCGAAAGAAACTGAGGCTTCAAAAGTGCTCGTTTTACCATGAACGGTCTATAGGTATGCTGTCGATATCATTGAGGCTTAGCAACTGGGTAGTGCTAAGATAGCTACAGAGAAACCGTCCATTAAAGTTGAATATCCGCAAGTTACAGTTAACCCTATGTGTCATGTTGAAAGTGTCCTTAGAAGATTCCATGCAAACTTGCATGGCCGCTTGCATGGATGGTTTGGCTGACTGCTGGCCGTTAGATGCTTTCGTAATTGGTAGTGTGCAATTTTCAGTGGAAGGTTTCCAACAAGGTAGGAATTTTAGCCAATTAGGGAGAGGATATAGGCTGTTCACGGTTAAGTGGGATCTTTTGAGGTCCTAGTTACTTTTTTTTCCTTTCAGCCATTATCTATTAACAACGTTTATAAATAAATATTGCTATGCAAGTAATAAACACAGTGTGAATATTCCACCGCACTCGGAAGGTAACGCCTAAGGATATAATTAAATATAATTATTGACTATTATTCCAAAAGAGAGGGCTTTCAAAAGTGCTCACTTTAACGTTAATGGCCTCTATTTAGTTTTGAGTAACAGCAATACGATAAGTTCATTAAAAAAAATAGTAAATAAAAATCGCGAAAATGTTTAATGAAGCTACGACATCATTATATGAAAATTATGGAAAATTTCCGTGTTTATTTAATACAGAAAGGTCGAATGATCTGTGCATTAAATAATACAGTAAACACTGTAAGTAAAGTCCCTCCTAACACCACAGATACTGAAATAAAATCAAAACAAATACAGTCGCGTTTACTTGCTTTGCAGCAAGTCTCATGCGATAGGTTATTCGATAGAAACTTCTACCAGCTTGCAAGTGCGCTCGGATAGCAGGTGGTTTCGTAGAAGCTTCCGCCCGAGCTTGTGTGCGTATAGGCTATTCACTGTAAGGTGAGCACTTTCGTAAGCCCCCTCATTTGGAATAATAGTCAATAAATATTTTTTTACTTTAGCCTTCGACATTAACTTCCGAGTGTGGTGGAACATACTCACTGCGATTATTACTTACATGACTGTACTTATTTTAAACTGTGGTTAAAGGATGACAAATGGCTGAAAGGACAAAGTAACTTGGGCCTCAGAAGTGCTCACTTCTTCGTGTACACCATATCGTGGCACACACAGTAAGTTGGCGTACCTGCAGGATCGTGTTGGTCTCCCTGGCGGAGCAGTGCGGGAACTCGGCGCTAGGCTGCAGCACCTGCGCGAGGCGTACGCTAATCGTCGCCTCCTGGACGCAGTTCCGCACCTCCGTCGCCAGATGGAACCAGCTGTCTCCTGCCCTGCCGACACATCACCGTCAGCTACCGATCATTCTCGTACGCACGCGATTCTTTCGGGGCCGTGCACGACATTTGGGAGACAAACCTTTATTCACCCTTAATACTCACATAAGAGCGTTGGCCACCCATTTAAGTGCATATTTAGTTTTACTCGCTGTGGGCGATTTAAATGCAAAACATCCCGCTTGGGACTGTCTCGCGCGCACAGCCAATGGGAACACCTTGTTTAAACACCAAGAGCACCATAATTATATTATTTACGCCCTACCGAGCCTACTTGTGACCCTAGTAATATAAATTATAGGTCCGATATTCTTGATATCGTGCTAAATAAAGGTTTTAATATGGCCTTAGAATCTAATGTGCTACATGAGTTGGCTTCGGACCATTATCCTGTCCACTTGTCATTCAATGAATTTGAAACTGACAATACACCAATTCGTAAAATTAAAGATTATAATCATGCGAACTGGCCCGGCTTTGAGGAAAATCTATATGAATAAATTAATTTCACAGCTCCTACTAGTACTCCCGAGGAATTAGACTCTGCTGTTGAACACATCACAGAGCTAATTCAGACGGGAGTTAATAAGTATGTCCCGGTAAAGACACCGCGGATTAACACAGATAAGCTTCCTGATCATATCAGGAACTTATCTCACGTAAAAATAGGGTGCGCTGGCTCTTTCCTCGAACTAGATCGAGGCAAACCAAAGCCCAGATTAACAGTCTTAAAGAGCGTATCGACATTGAAATCACTGCCTGGCAATCTAATATCTGGTCCAATAAATTATCCCGCCAATGCACTCAGGATAACAGCCTGTTTACAAATAAGCGTTCTCCAACTCCGCCTCTTCGAGGCAATGCAGATGTTGCCTACACGTCCCAGCAGAAAGCTGAGGCTTTGGCAAACCAATCAGAATTAGCTTTTCAGCCCAATAACTTTCCACCCGATGCAGCTTTTGTAGCCCGAATTTATAGGACCCTCCGAGTGCGTCTGAAACAGCCCACGGAGGCTGAGCCAGACCCCACGTACGCTGAGGAGGTCAAACGCATTATTAAACGTATGAAACCCCTCAAAGCTCCTGGGTCCGACTCCCTGCAGGCCATAGTTTTCATACAACTGTCCAACAGCACGTTTGAGGCTATAGCCGAGTGCATTAATGCAAGTATTAATTTTGCCCAATTCTGAGTCTAGTGGAAAAGTGCCACAGTAAATGTATTTCCCAAACCGGGCAAAGACCCGTCCCAATAGCAGAATTATCGCCCCATCAGTTTGCTGTCCACGCTCTCTAAGATACACGAACGAGTACATTTGTACCGTTTAAATAAACATATTCGCGAGAATAATTTATTTCCTAATGAACAATTTGGCTTTAGGAAAAAGCACTCAACAGTGCACCAACTTGTCCGCTTATCGGAACACATAGCAAAATCTTTTAACTGTCGCCAGTTTTTGGTAGCAGTATTTTTAGACGTGGAGAAGGCCTTTGATACGGTGTTCCACGCAGGGCTAATATATAAGCTACATCAAACTAAATTCCCAGACAGCTACATCAAGCTTTTGGAGTCATATTTAGATAAACGTTTCTTCTCGGTTTCAATTGAAGGAACGCTATCTGCCAAAAAATACATTAGGGCTGGGGTCCCCAGGGCAGTATCCTGGGACTAGTTCTATACAATATTTAAACACATGGCATCACACGCAGCCCCCCCCCCCAAAAATCACCTTATAACAATGGGTGTCTATGCCGATGCCACAGTCATCTACACCCACTCCCGTAAAGCTGAACTTGCAATTCAGCGCCTCCAGGCACAACTCAATGAGTTTGAAAATTATTTTCGCCTGTGGCGAATTAAAATATATGTAGGCAAGAGCGAAGCGGTAGTCTTCACACGCTGCCGAAACATTCCCCCAAATTTATAATTAACTCTTTTCAGAGAAAATAGTCCCTTCGAGGAAGAGGTCAAGTACCTTGGTCTTATCATGGATAGTAAGCTGACATGGCGACGCCACGTGAAGACAAAGCGTAATCTCGCTTATGCCCGCCTGTCTGCCTTGTATCCACTATTAAATCGTAGCTCCGGTTTATCACAGAAAAAATGGGATAGAATTGTACCAATCATTGGTTAGACCCATTATCACATATGCAGCCCCTGCGTGGGCTTACTGTGCTCCCACTCATTAAAAATCTTTACAAGTGGCGCAGAACAAATGCCTTAGATTGGCTGCTCATGCACCACGATACATTTCCATCAGAATCTTGAATGCAGACCTTAAACAAGAACTGCTGCAAGATGTAATTCTCAAGCAAGCCTAAACATTTTATCTATCCCTTGAGGAACATGCCAATCCTCTCATCACTGTCATAGGGGACTATGATACTGACGAGTCTCAAAGCTATAAGCAACCCTAGTCGCTTCTAGTCCACAGGTCCCCCTAGCCCTGCGTGTAACACACTGCCTTGCCAATCATTATAGACCCTGAGGAGACTCTTATATATAAACAGTAGTTTAACCTGAGCAGCCCCGAAGGGACAGCTCATTCTAGATCAATTTACAATACTCATTAGTATCTACTTCAATTATAAATAATTTATTTAGGATATTATAGGTTAACATAGACTTAACCTCTCATCCCAGCCAGTTGCTAGTATGCTTGGCCCTGCGCTGCAGCTGATTCCAAGGCCGCCTCTGCCGACAGGTACAGGTTTGCAGCGTCGTGTGGTTCTATGCTCCAATTGGTGAAAGACCTTCCCGTAATTATAAGTATTTCCCCTCTCCCGTTCTCAGTGAAGCTCAGTGCACTTACAGCATATGGTTGTAGATATGATTTGTCACAGCCAATGACTACAGAGACTGGTTGCTGTGAGGTAGCACAGCATTATTTTAGATACATATGTCCCCGAGGACATATGCTACTATAGGCTATCGTTAGGATATTATTATAGGTCAATTAGGCTAGCTTAATATGTCTTTTCATCCACAGGTCCTTACCATCTTTTAATGTTCTAATAAAAACCAGTAAGAACCAGCCCTGCTGACACTTACTGGCAGCTCACTTTCTCTCGTTTAGTTTTCAGGTTAATAGAAGAGATCAGGGGGAAGAGGCCCAATAGCGCCACTCCCCTCACCAGAGAGGCGCCCAAACACCTCTCTGGTTACTGCCGGCATCTTGTTAAGAATAAACAAAACTCCCGCCCCCTCTCTACTAGTCTTTCCAATTCTATTAACTAAGAGCATGTTTTCCAAACACTCTGTTTCCTGTAGCATTCTATTTAATTTAATTTAATGCATGCAATAATTTTTGAAATTTTTAGTTCTCTGTCGCAAGGGTTTTTACGTCTCTCTTGACGGTTTTTCCCTTGCTCTTCATAGTTAAGACTAGCTCTAAGTACACTAAGGGAGGTAGTCATGACCCCAAAGTGCAGGCCATGGCTGCCCAATCCCTCTTTGCCGCGATGCATGTCTCCTTCCATGATTTTCCTTCCTAGTAGGCGTAAGGGGTTAGCCCTGAGACGCAATAGAATCCCGCCCTACCTTCGGGCCTTAACTTCACATAACACTTAGGATAAGGTAGTTTAGAAAAAAAGAGCGTTGGCCACGAAAAAATGTACTATTCTAGGTTTATACCACATTCGGCACGTTCAACTTATAGACATTATCCGTAACTACCGTTTATTTTATATATTTTTTTAGATAGCATGGTTTTTGCAAAATTACATATCAGAGTCAAAATCTTACTGTTTTTGTGATGTAGAAATAAAATAAAACCAATTAATATTTGTAGAAAATTTAAGTAGGGCAACTGAAAGGTCTTGTCTTACTTCAGTTTAAGGTACGCTTAGTAAACCTTATTTTACAAAAATTCTGGGACAGCCAGAAAAAAAAAATGGAAAAATTTCCTAATTTTTGGCAATTTTTCGAGATTGCAAAAAAAATCTCTTTGTAAACGCTGTTCACGATAAAATGAGCACTTTTGAAATCAACTTTAGAAAAAGTCACTGCCCTGCCTACATATATTTTAATGTGCACAGTGAAGTTGTTAACGATGGATAGAAAGTAGTTCCATATCTTAACGTCGAATAAAAAGTTTAATGTAAACTTTGGTGATAACTTAAATTATTTCTTCCCTTTCTGTTTTTATTAATGCACCGAAGTGTAGAAATGACCAGATTTGTAAAGTATTAATTTTTCTAAAATATTTTCACAGTTTCACTTGACTGATGCATGAATAAAGTGATGAGGCCTATAGCAATGTAAATATTACATTAGCCGGAAGAATATACAACGTGCATACAAGTAGATCTTAAGCAGGGCTTTCAAAAGTGCTCGTTTTTTCTTGAACAGCCTATACGATTTTATAGACGTCTGGAAGTCACTCTAGGAATAGACTTTCAGTGTGAATGATCGTATTTCTGTACACAAGTTATTTTTACATTTTTTACATGTACTTATACGACAAGTATGGGTTTTTACTGCTAGGAAAAAGTAATTACTTATAATGTCTAAAATTGAACAGAATCTGGTACAAATATAAAACAAAACATATTTCCGTGGCCTACTCTCTTAAGGGTACCTAATGGTGCACAAAAGCGGTGTGTTTGCCTTAATTCTTGTCAAAAGTAGTTTTTTTCGGAGAATTTGTCAAAATTTTTGGCACAACCAGACATAAAGAATAATTTCAAACATCTTCTTACATTTATACATATATTTCACTATTATTACTACTATCGGAGTAATGATGGAAGACAAGAAAGGATATATTATTTATCATCTTACATCAGTGCTAACAGAATAATAAAGTCAGTGAATATTTAACAATACAAGAAGTTGTTAAAAATTAATATTTGCGTCTTGTGCCCAAAATTTTGATCAACCCTCTGAAAAAAAAAAAGTTATAACGAAAATCGGGTAAATATACTGCTTTCGTGCACCACTGGCCTTTAGGTCACAAGTCATAGCTGTATTTTCTGAAGGCTGTTCAGGGAAAGTAAGCACTTTTGAAATCAACAGCTGAAAAAAACTACCTATATCTACTTATGTGATGCAGTTTACATCTAGTTGCACTCTCCCAGTAAAGTTGACAGCGAATTAAAAAAAGACGGTTCTAAGAGTAAATTTATAGCCACTGACGTCAAGTATTTTTCATACCATAGGAGCACTAATTTGCACATAGTTGACACATTTACATTCCTAGCTACTTCCAGTTTCACTTGGATTATGCATGCATAAAGTGAGACTGTCTATGGCAACGTTAATTTTAGGCCGTGTCTCAATTGGCTCAGAGAGCGTTCTATCGTGCTCTCGCTCTCGCGAACATGTCATTATGACGTCACTTTGGCCGTCTCAATTCGTCGGAGAGAGCGCGAAAGGATGAAAGCACAGAGAGAGAGAGAGAGAGAGAGAGAGAGAGAGAGAGAGAGAGAGAGGGAGGGAGGGAGAAAGAGAGAGAACACGAAGTTGAATACTTGCTATCGCGCTCCCGCACTCTGTGATCTTGCGTCATAATTGTTTACATTGTTACCGTGTTAGAATAAGGTTATAGTGACTGTCTAGACCCAAACCACGTCGCATTTCAACTGTAAGTTAATAATTTCAACTGTTTTAGTTGACGCAGTAACATACGTAATACATATTTATACAAATGTAAATAAGGATTTCTAACAAAGCCTCATGTTTTTGTCACTTTGCTACAACATTACGGTAATATATTGTTACGCGCTCGCTGCTTCGCATCCCGCCCGAGAGAGTGGAAGGGAAGGTTAACAGTTATATGATAGCGGCGGCAGCAAGTCAATGGATTATTTCTAAAGACAAATGAGCGATAAGCCAGTGGCCGCGCATCTGTTACAGAAAACGAGTCGCCATGCTAATCCTTTTTGCGGTCGCACTGCTGACTCTCTTTGTATTGAGTTTCTGCGCCTATCTAAGGAATTTTCTAGTTGTTTACTGTCCTAGATTCTGTCCGCATGTCTCGGGGTGCTGCGAACTTTCCAGGTCAAGGCCAGCAGAGTATAAATTGTGCGACGGGCCTCCGGGCCGGGAGATGTTGAAGAGAGAATGAGTGGCTGAGTTCCGAACGATAGAAGACGAGTGGCTGAGTTCCGAGAGATAGAAGACGAGTGGCGAGAGAAGTGACCTGCAGAAGGGAAGTCTGCGACTGCGAGTATCAATCAGTGATGAGCGTACCTGGCAGATTGAACTATTGGACTAAATGTGTGATTGAAAGATGTTAAAATCTATGACAACAGATAGACTGAACATGTGTTAATTATGAGGAGAAGTTAATAGATAGTAACCAAACAAAGATATTAGGAAGGACGTTGATTAGAGTTGAATTGGAAATTAAATATTGCGCTCACAGTTAAATAAAAAGAGTAATAGTGGAGCCAGATTATTCAATTATGTAAATAATAGTGGTGTGAATAAATTAGCAATAAAATTTAGTTCTTTTATTTATATTAAGACCTCCATCCCTCACGAGCTCAGATACACCCCTCAGGCGTGCCATGTAGCACTGGTGTCGAAAGTGAGATGGAGTCATTTATGGTCAATTAATTTAAGAGAGTTCGCAAGCAATTAGTGACTTTTAAAAGTCAATTAGTTTAATAAGTACATGCCACAAAATTAAGACTGTTTTGTACCAACATTGTAGTGAATTGTTAACTACAATAATGGCTTCAGAACTGAAAACTTTGCGAGCATTAATTGAGGAATTAAGTAGCCAAGTGAACGCAAGTGCGAATAGCTTGAGGGAAGATGTAAACACCCAAATTAGCCGTGTGAATTATAGTGTACATGGCAATGTAAATACCCAAATTATTTCTGTAATTGAAAGTGTAAATAGTGTAAATTAAAATGTAAACAAGTAAATTGGCTCTGTAAATGGAAACGTAGACAGGAAAATAAATCGTTTGGATAAGAAAATAGAAGGCGTTAGCGAGTTAGTGAACACGAGAATTGACAGTGTGAACGAAAGAATGGACAGTCTAAATGATATAGTGAACAGTGTAAACAACAGAGTGGACACTGTCAATAATGAAGCGAAACAGGAAATAAGTGCAATGAAGAAGCAATGGAAGTAATTTCTTCAGCAGCGGAATTCTACCCTCACCACATCAGTAGCCGAGAAAAGTGGGGAGGCAGTGCAAGCTTTAACGAACGGAGCAACCTCGGAGGAGAGTCAGCAAATCTGCAGCATTAGCGTCGCGAAACCAGGAGTGGGAAAGGAGGTCTCGACTAAGCCCGCTTACGATGGCCAGATTTCTTGGCGGGAGTACCAACACAGTTTGAAATAGTCGCCACCCTGAACGGCTGGTCAGCCGAACAGCGGGTTGACTACCTCGCGGCTGTACTGAGAGGCCCCCTCACTCAAGCGTTAACAATTTTTCCGAACGTGTCATAATTGTGTGTGATTTTTTTATTTTTTTAAATTTCTTCCAACAGAGATGGATGTGATTTTAGCTTATCACGGTTTCGCGCCATTTTTTCTGGGCAGGAGCTGTTTGCGCGGCGTCGGAGAGTGACGACATAAATGTTGTCGCAATTTCACAGAGCGATAGCGCGCGAAGCAGTGCTATCGCCAGGTTGTGCGAAAGAGTATTATTTAAATTGAGACAAGGCCTCAGATATAGGGCAAGATTACAAAAGTGCTACATTAACAGTGAACAGCATATATCTAGATTGGAGTGGAAATGCTAGGGCGACTCTTTAACTTCAAGACCTTGAGAGCCGATGAGGGTAAAGCGAGATGAGTATGGAGCAGCAGCGCCGGAATGCATTGGCCGGGGGAAAAGGGAGATCCCCGGGAAAACCCTGCCGACCAGCGACATCGACCGGGAATCGAACCCGGTATCGCCTGGTTGGGAAGCGAGTAGTCTGCCGACTACACCAGCGCTGCCCCAGCATGTACGTGGAGAGAGGAGTGTGTTGTGTGCGGCGACTCACTTCGGCTGCGCGTCTGTCAAGCACTGGAGCGCGCGGTCTAGAAGCTCGAGGGTGGTGTGCGCCAAGGAGGCCATCTCGCGCCACTCCAGCTCGCTGGCCGCCAGCGCGTCCCGGTAGCCCCTCACCTTGTCCAGCTCCAGCTCCAGCCTCCGCTCCTCCTCGCTGCCGTACGTGTCACCCAGCACCCCCGCTGGAAGCACACACCGCCGACCTGTCACCTCGCACCAGGTGGAAATGTTGTCTTGGGGCAACATGACCTTAAGAGTCCTATGTACTGAAACGTTTTCTGTGAAATCGTTGTTTGCGCGTAAACGCGTATATCGGTAAATAAATGTTCTGGAAATATGAATTTTTGTCAAGAAAGACAAATAAACAATTACATATGGACCTATTCTTTTACTTTTATTATTTTTAATGTATTCTTAAAGAAAAAAATTCGTGAAAATGGGAAAATAATTCATATTTGAAACTTCCCTACACAGGTTACTTAAGCGGTAAGAGAAAAGCACAAATATAGGGACGTAGTTGAATCTGTGGGCTTTCACGGCGTGCAATAGAATCCCTACGTTACGGATCTAATTTGCACAGTATAGGACCACGATGGAAACACTGCACGCCTTGTGCGTAGGAGCGACGAGGCTCCTGGCGTGCGTGCAACTGTCGCCTGTATCGCTCCCTCGCTTCATGACCTTGGACGCGCAGCTACATGGCCCCCTTGAATTCGGATTTTGATTGGATCTTCATTGCCTACAATGACTACGAAACTTAAAAAAAAAAAAAAAAAGGAGGAGCACAATATATGGATTATATAAATTTCGTAACTATTTAGCTGGTCTGCGTTTCGCTTGTTAGATTTGCTGCAGGTGTTTAGCCACATTCACGCTGTCTTTATTAATTTTTGTTTCGTTCATTGCCATACTGGATCACTATAATTTGGCGACCCTTTTATATACCTATTAATATTTACATACTGCATTACCTGTTTCGCTTGTGGTTTTGTGGTTTCCGTGCTATCTTCTTTGGTTGCTGTTTCGGTGTCTGTCTGACTGGACCATTGCCTTTTTTTTCCAGATGCGCGTTTACTTATATTATCCAAATTTTATTGCATTTGTGTTCCTCAGCCGTATATTGTGTTCTTGTTTTTTTTTTTTTTGGTTACTCTTTTCGTAGTCATTGTAGGCAATGGACATCCGATCAAAATCCGAGTTCAGTTTCACCACACCGTTGTCATTAAACGTCCAGAATTACTTCTTTAAGGCTATTGCCTCGTTTGAAAGCAGTGTGAATTTGGCTTAGGAAAATATACGTTAATGGAATCCGGTGTTTTTTTAAAGCCAATTTCAAAGATGGAGACTTTATACCAAAACCTATGTGTGAGAGATGACGCTCTGAAGCTCTGTACCAAGTCAAAAGTTACAATTTGTTTATTCAACAATATTGATTTAATTATTGAGTTTTCTGATCTTCCCAGGAAACAGGCTATACATTAATGTATACGAAAGGCTTCGATAGCAAAGAAGCATGTAAAATTTTGCTCAAAAGTTTCCCTTGTTGTGTATATCTACATATCTTTAACAGGAACGCAAAAAACAATATAATTTCATTAACGTGTATTTCCCTATAGGTACCAAATTCTCACTACTTTCAAACCAGGCAACAGCCTCTTTAAGTGGTCTCCCTTGTTGGCATATATGCCTCATTGTAAGCAGTTATACAGATTCTTTATTTTAAAAAAATGTAAGGCATATTTCAGTATAGATCTTTTTTTCAGGGCACAAATGAAAATCGATACTTTGTCACCTATTTATAAATTTGGTATTTGAAAAATAAGTGGGGTCGTTAAACGTTCCGATGACCTTAAAAATCTCTGTTTATAGCCCTCTGTTTAAGATATGCATGCTTCTGTAAACAGTGTTTTAAATCATAGCAACAGTGGCAAACAATGCTGTACCTTTCCTGAACAGACTGTTGTAATGATGCTACGACGTCGAAGATGAACACTTTGAGGAGCCAGATCACTTGCGAAGCTTGTTGATGCAATTATAGGGGGGCCCCTTAACAACTGTTCAGCGCTCTACAGGCTGAGTGAAACTAAAGGGTTTTACATTTTTAATGTAGGGCGTTTCTAGGCCACCTGTTTTGACATCGCAAAACGCTCCACATGGAAACTATCTATATAACAGGTCAATGGTCACCACTCCCTCCTACAGATTGTCAAGCCCAAAAAGTTATAAAAATTTTTAAACATAAATTTTCAAGGTGTTTTAAAATAATGTTTTTAAAATTTTAATCAATTTGTCTTAGTCCTGTTTATAAGTCGATAAATGATTTCACATTTTAATGCAATTTTGGATACTAAGATCCCTTGGTGGTGAAGGGCAAGTAAAAAAGTGATATTAAAATGAAATTTACAATTTTGAGACAGGTTTTTTTTATATTATTTTTAATGAAAGAGAATAATATTCGGAGGGCTGAAAAGTTATGGGGGCCCAAGGTATATATTTACATGCCCATCTATACCCAGTCCAGACGTTTAAAAAAAATACCCTACTTATTGCAGGTAAATTGAAGTCTATAGATATGAGAAAAACACAAAACACTAACTCTTATTAATTTACTCCTACTTGTTCTTGCCTACAAAGGGTACAAAGTGTTTTTTGTTTGAATGCATAGTCCATTATTAAAGGTGGCCGTGGCACTCCTAAAATCATTTAACATTCGAAAACCTTATCATTTAGCTTGGCTGGTACCGCACTACATGAAGATGATTCATCACATCTGCAAAAATTCTAACACCGTAGACATTTGCAACTTGTGCAGTGGCGTGCGAAATACTGCAAGCGGAAAAATTTCGTAATGACAAATCAATTGTGGGGGGGGGGGGGGGGGGGGGGAGGAAAAAATTTTCAGATAATCATTTTGACAAAAAAAACATAATTTTTGAAAGGAATTTTTTTTTGCTTGTTGCAAAATTCGTTCCACATTGCTTGAATTTATTTAATTAGGGCCATTGTTAGAATATTAACAAAACTTACCTCGATTATCCCTCATCTTCATGCAGAAAGTTTTGGGAAAGACAATTAGTACTGCAAGGCATCGCATACTTTACAGTAGAGTAACGAAAAGGTTTATAAAATGATGGATCAACATGATGCGAACCAAAGACGTTGTGAAGGAAGAGACAAACCAATGGCTATTGTAGTGTCACTATCTTTCGTTGTGTCATAGGCAGGACGGCGCCAAAGTATTTGCAGTCCATCGCTGAGAACAAGTAGAAATTTTGTGCACGTAATGAATCCTCTTAAGGTACACATTAATTTTTCATTCTTAATATTGGTAAATGAAAGAAATTTCTGGTCTGAGAAGTACTTAACCGCACACAACGGAGCGTATAGGCTAATCATGGTAAAATGTGTACTTTTGGAAGCCCTGCTAAAGACGTGTATTCTTCCGCTTTATGTAAGCTTAACATTGTAATGGGCCTCATCACTATATTCATGCGTCGCTCAGGCGACACTGTGAAATTATTAGAAAAGTGAAATATTTTACGAATATATTAATTTCTACACTTCGCTGCGTAAAAAAAAAAAAAAAAAAACGGAAAGCGAAAGAAATAATTTAAGTTATCAGAAATGGTAACCTAACACTTTTTTTTCGTGGTTAAGATACCTAACTATTTCAACTACATCGTTACCAACTTTACTTGGCGCATGTCACTCGCCCGTTAAAAATCTACGCAGGTAGCGGCAGTGACCTTTTTCTAAGGTTGACATCGAAAGTGCTCACTTTATCGCGAACAGCCTTTATGCGAAGTTATTGTGGCTGTGTTACACAATAAGCACCGAATTAAGAAGTTTCGAGGTGTTAAACGTTTACTAAAATGAACGGAGTCTTTGAAGAAAATGCGTTGTTAAGATACGCAACAATGTCGGAATTAGAGAAAAACAGAACTAATTTCGTAGATGGGAAATGCGGAACTTTCTTTGTTAGCCACGAACGTTGACGAAGCGACAGTTGCCTCTGCAACAGACAGCAGCAATTCAAAACAAACAAGACGAAATGTAAGTAAAATTGCCGGGTAATACACAACGAGAATATCGTAGCTCGGAAGACAAAATGCCCGTCGCATTACTGTTTTAATTTTTCGTGTTAAAAGGTTTGCCGGGGATCAAATAAAACTTAAATTTACTTACATGAGTTGTTTTACTTAATAATATATCTTTTTAGAAATAACGACTGAAATAAAATTAAGCAATAAAAATATGATTAACTTGTACGCCTAAGGAAGTTTTCGTAATGTTATACGTTTATTTACGTACATTTACAAAATAAGTGCCCATACATTTATGAAGAAATTCGGGTAAATTTTTGCCAATATTTTCCGCAATTTTATGGAAATTTGTTTATAAAACATACCGGAGATTTGTTATGATAACTAATGCAACAAAACTGTTTTGCGTAATTTTCACTTTAAAAAGAACATATTATAGACATAAATAGAAAACGGAAACTAGACTATGGAGGGAAAAGTTTTCAAAAACGATATTGGTCAATAGATATCACTAAAGAGTATTTACTATCTTATGAATAACACCACTCATCGCCGCCTTTTGTCAGAAAATAACACCGGCAGCCTTAATTGCGAAGGTGGTATATTCTGTTGACGGTGAAATGTACACTTCTGAAAGGCCTGCTAAATGTCTGTTACAGAAAGCAAAAATAATTCGACTATTCAAAAATGTGACATTTCAAATTCGGCGTTAAGGCATGGAACTATTTTTCCCTCCGTCTTTACCAATTTTACTAAAGGCTGTCGGCGATAAAGTAAGGCACTTTTGAAATCAACCTTAGAAAAAGTCACTGTCCCTACCTGCATATATTTCAACGGGCGCCGTGAGTGACATACGCCCAGTAAATTTGGTAACGATGGATGAGAAGTTGTTCCGTATCTTAACATCGAATAAAAAGTGTTAGGTAACCATTTGTGATAATTTAAATTATTTCTTCCACTTTCTGTTTATTTTAATTGCATCGCAGTGTAGAAATGAGCAGATTTATTAGATATTTACTTTTCTAATAATGTCACCGTTTCACTTGACCGACGCACGAATAAAGTGATGAGGCCCATGACAATGTTAATCTTATATAAGGCGGAAGGATACACAACGTGCATACAAGTAGATCTTAAGCAGGTTTTAGGAGTAACGGTGGCTGAGCGGTTAGCCTGCTCGCCTACCACCAGGGCGATCCTGGTTAAATCCCCGGACGGGTCACTCCGGATTTTCGCATGCGGGAATCGTGCCGGAAGATGCTGTTGGTCGGCGGGTTTTCTCGGGGATCGCCCGTTTCCCTCACCCTTTCCTTCCGGCGCTGCTCCATACTCGCCTCAACCACCCTAATCGGCTCTCAAGACCTCCCTGTTAAGAGCCGTCCATATCTCTTCACTATTAAGCAGGTCTTTCAAAAGTATATACTTATTGCGGGCTCTGGACCACCTAACATTTTCATTGAAAAACCAAGCAATTTAACCCAAAGTCCAAGCAATTTTCTCTTTTTCAAGCTACTCTGGCACACATCTAGAAACACCAATTTTCGATTCTGAAAAACGAGCAAATTCACCCCAAAATCATGCAATTTTTAGCTTAAAACGGGCAAAATTAAATTTTTTTCAAAACTGGCCATACAGGATTCTTTCCTTGCCAAATTCAAGCCATGCGAAGATAACACAAAAATTATTATTTTTCATTATCTCAATAAACTTTTCTCTTTATAAATAAACCAAAATGGAATTGCTGCACGCCAAGTTTAACATTTCATATGAATTTACTCAACTTCAACACCTTGAAATTGGTAAAAAGTATGTGGGTATCGAATTTGAATTTTATGATTCTAAGTTTGGGAAAAAAATAATTGTATTCTAGATGGTAAATATGAACTTACTTTATCAGATCGCTATGCAAGCGTGTTTGATAAATATGCTTTAATATTAATAAATGAGAATAAGAATTTTATAACATATAAAGGTTTAAAAGAAATGAAAAATTAATAATCTGTGCACAATTTAGAATTGTCTTAAAATATATACATTTTATTCATTTGAATCTATTTGCTTGATTTTTACTTAAATTACTTAATTTTGGCGATAATGGCACGTTCACTATTCGTGAGGATGGCAAAAAAAAGCCTCAAGAAAGTCTCAAAAATGACTAAAAACCGTCAAAAATGGCTAAGGCCCCCCCCAAAAAAACATTGTTTTTCAGATATAATTTTTTGCCATCCTCACGAATAGAGAACTCAACATGCCTCGCAAAAAAATAAGCAAAATCAGGCGCATATGCTCCAAATCAAACAAATTTAAACTAAATCAAATGAAATATGATTTTATTTTTTATTATAGTTTACATTCGAATTACTACTTACTTTTTAAAAACTTCTTCTATCTGCTCAAGGTCGTCACCTATTTTTCGAAGTTCATATTTATCGTCAATGTAAGCTTTGTATATTGAATGAAATTGTAAACTAATCCTCTTATTTCGTCAGATGCATTATGTAATCAATAGGTACGTGTATTTGAACCATCACCACCTTTTAAAATGTTAGTCAGGCTGCAGGGGAAGAGAGGCAACTTATTTTTTTATTAATAAAGAAAAATTTATTAAGAGAAAGAACAACTCATTTAGCATTATGAAAATTATTTTTTATTTGATTAAACAACTTAAATATACATATTAAGAATTTGTAAAAGCTTTAGAAGCCTAACCAAAGGTCTTAAAATTTCCAAAAGTTTTAAAAGTTTAAACAATCAAACTATACGTCTAAAATGTGGTTTCCAACTATCGATACATTTTGTTGATTCAATCATTAAAAAAAATTATATATATTCAGCAACTCTTTCTTTCAAATAATCATAAGTTAAATTTCTTTGACTAGTTAACATAACATTACAAATTGTGTTTGCTCCAACAGCTTTATTAAAATCAACACTAATTTTTAGGTTTGTTTTTTCTTTAACTACACTGGTCTTCGACCCCAAAATTAATAATAATTTGTAGTACCATCAAAATTTAGAGTCGACTTATAATAAAGTTCGTTATATCTTTATATATATATTATCTAATTTTGTTTTAGAATTTCTAAAATCGTTATAAGAAAGAAACGCTTTATCACAAAAATTATTTTCAATGTCTAGATTCAAATCATCTTTTGGAAAAATTTAATTTTTTTTCCATTTTAGCATAAATATTTCTTACATTAGAGTGATCAAACATAGAAGCATGTACATAATGTTCAACACGATTTTTTCTATTAATTTGAAAACCTACAATTACAAAATCAGGCATGTCGAATTGTAAATTATTAAACTGATATTGTATATAAAATTTAAAAGCAGTTGTTCCAGTAGGAACTTCTTTTACCAAAAATTGCCAATTATCAAAACTAATGTGTATTTTAGGGTTTTTGTATATTTTATCTTTAATTGCAATGGCTGTTATAGTTTCATATTCAACAATAGGCCACATAATTTCTAATTTTTTAATAATAATTTTAGCTGGATCAGCATAATCTATATCTAGTGAACCATCTGTTTTCTTACTTTGATATACAAATAAACAATTATTATCAGACGAATTGCGAATAAAAGTAATTTTATAACCACCTATCCAGTAAATAGCATTTTTATCGTGAATATAACCAAACAGATATCTCAGTGGATAGATTATTTCATTTAGTTTAGCCCTATGAGTAGCTGTTACTCAATAATATTCATCAAAACAAGATAATTCTAAATAATTTTGATCACCTGGCGATCTTAAAAAAGTATTCATTACTGTTGATGATATTCGTGGATTATCAATAGCTTCCATAATATGTCCATGTTTTGAGATTTCTACTCTAGAAAACTGAAAATGAAAAAGTTAGAACAGACATCACGATTATCTCATTGATCATGGTTTGTGTTATTTCCTTCTTTATCTCTTTTTAGTGATCTAAATTGTTCATAAACATAAGCATTATTTGGAAAAGATATTCCATCTTCTATAGGAATATCAAATTCATTCTATTATTGTAAAAATGTAATTTCCCCCTAGTTTGGTCTGTTGGAGGAAAAGTTTATCTACCAAAGCTCTCAATACGTTTATAACTCATTTATAAATAAAATAATAATATATATGCAAAATTTATATATGAATAACAGATTCATCACAGGATGTTTATAAAGTTAAATTACTCATTGAAAAGTATAGAAATTATAAAAAGAATCGGGAAAAAATAAGAAAAAAGAACTACCATTAATTCGCGAATTACAAATTATTGGTAAAAAAAATAGAACATGTGAGTGAAGAAAATAAAAATTTAATAACAATGCTAGTTCCAATAGAATGAAACATTTTAGATTATCCAACACTAGAAAAAACATCATATGAAAAAGAATTACTCTCAAAATCTGCTAATTTGGAAGAACAAATAGTCATTATTCCATTAAAAGATTTACAACATACAACGGATGATTCTACTATAAATATCGGAAAAGAAACTTCGAAAAGAATAATGTTTTAAATAACAATATGGTGTACCAGGAGAGGAGCATAAAATTTTCACTGGAGATACAAAAGTAAGGATAAATAATGATTAACTATTTGTTAAGGATAAAGAATATGAATTAACAGAAGGGCTTTCTAATTCGTTAACAATAAATGAGCAATAAGATCTTGAAGATGAATACACAGATAATGACCATGAAAATTACATGGAAATTATGTCATTAACCAATGCTGCATTCCAAGAGAATAATCCGAAAATGAATGTAAACACTAATAAAAGTTGGAAGTACAAAAATATAATTAAACTAATTTATGATAATTATATAACAGAATCAAGATCAGAGTCAAACACACCCAAAATAACGATTTCTCCAAGAACTCCTAGATCTGGAGAAGGCATGAAAAATACAATATTTTGCCAAAAGACTATGTTTGGATGGGTGATGTTAGAAAATTAATTGATAGATTATTAGTTATTCATGGCGAAGAAAATGTTGCAAATAACAATTATAACAATGAAAAAGTAAGCATAATGAATATGTTGAACAATAAATTTTCTGATGTTATTAATAATCCAAAAGGAATTTCATATCTTATAAGAGATTTATATGTAATTATGCAAATTTTTTGGAATTCTGAGCATCATGGTAAAGGTATTATAAATTGGGTATATAACAACTTAAATTTGCCTGAAATGCATTTGCCTGGTTATAATTATTGTGGTTAATTTTTACAAAATTAAACTATAGACTAGAAGGAGGTGATACAGGATTAAATAAATAACATGAAGTTTGTAAATATCATGATACTGCTTATAGAGATAATAAAGATTTAGAATGTTGACATGAAGTCGATAAAATTTTTACAAAAAGAAGCAAAATAAATTATATTAATAAAGATACTCCAATTGGTGATAAAATTGCTTCTGCTACTGTTGCTTCAACAATGTTTACAAAAATAAAATTAGGAAGGAGTATTAAAGTTATATATATTTTTGACTTATAAATGAAGATAACAAATATAACATTTGGTATGACCATTGATCAACTTAGATATTTGTGTATAGATACATTTTTAACAAAAGATCAATGAGAGAAAAAAATAAAAAATTACAAGAAGGTAAAGGTTTATTATTAACTTTACCAATACGATACTCAAACAAATATTGAAAGAAATATCAGGAATTGGTTTACATGATGGAAGATTCTTACCAATTTTATTTGCAGCTTTATGTGCACTAGGTACTTAGCTGGTGGAGGTGTTGCAATTTATAATTCTGTTGAACAAAACATAAAACTTAAAAATAATTAGAAGAACCACAGACAGACAATTTAGCAATGTAAAATGAATCAGGAAGTAGTTGACTTGAAATAAGAGGACAAACAAAAAAAATTAAATATATCCCCATTATCTAATATCGATATAAAAAATTTGTAAAATACTAAATATGAAAAATTTCAGAAATGTTTAAATGATTGGGGAACTACCAAAAAGAATGTTCAGAAATGAATGTGCTGTGGTTAATTTTGACATTTCATCAAATACTGGTACTCATTGGGTTTGCTATTTTAAAGAAAATAATGATGATTAATATTTCGATTCATTTAGAGGAAATATTCCTAATAATTTAACTAATTACTTAAAAAATATAATGTTTACTACAGTGATGAAAGAATTCAGTATTGCAATTCAGTTATATGTGGACTTTTATGCATAATTGTATTATACCTTTTTTTGAAAGATTTTAAGTTTAAAGATATAATTTCCATGTTATTAAATAACTGATATACTTGGAGAACCATTAATCAAATCTTTTAATAACATTTTTGACACTAATGCTTATGCATTAAAAACATATGTAGATTCACAATGCAATTTGGGTGTTGCTACTTTACAAAGTAAACTAAGCACTTAATTTGATTATACAAAATCTTTTTTTCTTTTTTTTAGGGCATAGAGATGTTAATAAAGATGACCCCAGAGATGAGAAAGATGCAGTCAATTAAATAATTAAATTTAGAAATAGCTGATTATGCTTTAAAATAATATACATTTATGATTCAGTAATATTATTGCTGATTATATAAAATGAATAAATAATACAAAACATGCTTTAAAAAGATGTAGATTCAAAATACATTACTACTGTTTCTGATTATGCATTTAAAATACATGTAGATTCCAAATGCAATATTATCATTTCTACTTTAAGAGATCAACTTAGTAAAGTTTTTGTTTATACAACAGATTATGTTTCTATTCAAAATCATAGAATTAATAATATGGCTGATCCTATTGTTGGGAAATATGCGGTAAATAAACGATGTTTTGATATATAAATTGCTGATCAATTTCAAAATTTAAAACAATCAGTTTTGAATTATTGTGATTCACATGTTAACTCAAAAGTTGTAAAACGTAAGGAAGAAAAATCATAATGAAAATACTAAAAATGGACAATTAGTTCAGAAAAGTAAATGTTCAATATGTAATTATAATAAAGCAACATTCTTAAAAAATACTTAACATAAGATAATGTATAATTAATGAATTATATAAACTTACATGAAAAAATTTACCTAGAAGTAAAGTAATTTTGTATGGTATTGATTATTTATAACAAATTGATCTTGTTGAGATGCTCACTGGTAATTAAAAAGGCATATCACATACAAATAATGGATGCTAATATATTATGACAATTATTGATGTTCGTTCAAAATATGCATCTGCTATACAAATTAAAAATAAAACAGCTAAAAATTTAGAAAATGCCGTAGAATTCATACTGATAAAAAGAAAACTGCATAGTATACAAAGTGACAAAGGGTCCGAATTAATAATAAAACCTTTAAAGAACTCATGCAAAAATATAAATCCAACCATTATGCTACATTCAGTGAAGTTAAATCCAGTGTTGTGGAAAGATATAATCGTGTAATAAAGAATAAATTGTGGTAAAAATTTGCTTTAAATGGCAATTATAAATGGGTCAATATACTAGATGATTATTAAATGAATATAACAACACAACCCATATAACTATTGGTATGAAGTCAATCGAAGTTAGTAAAAAATGAATAAAAAAAATCAAACATATGATAACTGAACCAAAGTATAAGTTGGCAATATTGTCAGATTTAGCTAAAATAAATGAATTTTTGAAAAGGGCTATACTCCTAATTGGAAAACAGAGTTATTTACTATTATTGAGGTTTTAAATTATGATATGCCAATTTACAAACTAAATAACACCAATGGAGAACAAACAAAAGGCAATTTTTATGAATACAAAATTATGAAAACTAACTATTCAAATTAATATTTGTTTGGAATATCTAAAAAAACTAAAGGTGATAAAATTAAAGTAAAATATTTATGATTTGATAATTCTCATAACTCTTAGATCAATAAAACTCATGTTTTGTGAATTTTAATATTTTGTGAAATAAAATATTCCAAGTAAGTAATTATTTAAAAAAACATCTTTTAATGTACATAAAACACATTCAACATTCTTTAATGTTTCTTCAATTTACATTTAAACTACAGTGAGTTTTATTTTCTTTAAAAGTTATAAAAGGTTTATGGACTTTATATTACACCAGTGACCTTTCATATTAGATTTAAAGAGATTTCTATCATGCCAGTGACCCAATTTTGTATTTTTCGGCTTAATTTTAGTGCTTGTAAAACTCCAGTGGAGAAACTTCTTACCTCTCCACTCAGCTGGCCTATTTATTTTTAGTTCAGAGGTGAGAGGTTTTTAATTTTTTTGTTTCTTGTACTTCCTCTATATGGTGTGGCACCTACACCACATGAAGACTACACATTTATTTAGCATCTACTGCTCATATATTTCTATATGAGCACAAGCAATATTTCTTAGCTCAAATTTAGAACGACTTGGGTAATGATTTAATATTGTGGGCACCTTCACACTATAAAATTAACCTCTCAGATTGGGGACTCGATCCCATAAACATTGAGTTTGAAGTTGGATGTCTTGTCACCAAGCCAATGTGGCAAGATGCACGAGGATATAATTTTGAAGCTTCTTGTGGGGTGATACTCGACATGATGAATTTTAAATTTCTTACTGTGAGTCAGCCAAGTATTTAATGCACCACTACTAGATAGCAGCATCAACTTTTTTTCCTGACACAAGTAGATAGCAGTCACTATACAACAGTTTTTTTCCTGTTGCTACTAAATAGCATGGCAGTCGCAGAAGAAGTTAAAATATTCTTGTATACAGTTCACTAGACAGAGTTACATTAAACAATATTTAATTTTGTATCTGCATTTCACATTACTCATTTTTATATTGAAATTTAAAGTTATAAATCCATGTTCATCATTCCAACAATTTGAACAAATCTCTTAAAATTTTTCTTAATCCATGTCCCCGCCAACAAAATCATTATAGATATGCTTCAAATGTGCATCATCTTGTCTAAATATACATAGAAAATTTATATTATCTATCACCAATTGATTTGGCACTCTCGAATATGATTCACCTAAATTTAATGTATCAATATTTTTATGTCTCCCCATAGTCAAATATCCAACAAAATATATTTTGGCTGTCTAAAATAACATTGTCAAATACAACCAGAGAATTATATTCACATTGATCTAGATGGTTCATTTCATCAGTGTTATTAAAATAGAGCTATTTTTTTCATTAAACTTGTTGGATATGGCATCAAAATAATTTTGTAACTGAATATGTTATGGTTTATTTAATCTTTTTGAACAAACATACAATTAATTAAAATATTGCCATCCTGTCGTAAAAATAAAATTTATCATCGAATTGGTTTTGCAAGATTACTTGGAGCAACTATTTTTAGCTGTTATATTATCAGGCAATAATTCTCCATACATCTTATTTTTAGCATTCTGATCTGTAATTAAAACACTGACACCCCAATCAACTTTTTTCATTCAATAACATATTTTTTTAAAAATAAATGGATAATAAAGAATATAACATAACAAAAAAATAGTCCTGTACTAAAAAAGAAACTTGACTATGATATATTTAATCAAAATAAATCTATTGCTCTTATTAGTTTTCATACGAAATTTGTGGCCCCAACTATGAACAACAATACTATAAAAACAATTGAAAAATTGTGTGCTGTTGATGAATATGAAATTTTAACTATTCATAAATTATAATACAATATTGAATCATTAAAAGAAACTATAAATACAATTGAGACATTTTCAACAAATAAAAATTAATTAAAATCAAATGATGGGAAAAACAGAATATCGATTGAATCTAAATTTTATATTAATTTTGATGAGTGATTATGCGATATGCTTGGTTTGAAAGAAAAATGACTATTGAAAAAGACAAAATTGTTGTAGGAACTAAATTATTTTAATTTTTACCCATTTAAAAAGGTAAATGTTCATTGTAATTTCGCATATGGAATGTCTATAAAAGATGATGAGTCTAATAATTTAGAAACTGACATAATTGATTGTTTTCCACCAGAAACTATGTTTGATTTTAGAGATTCATATGTTTATGAGCCACCAATTCAATTTTTTTTAAATTCACAATGAGCTGATTAATTAATTTTTTTTTAGAAATCAGAGATAAAAATGGTAAACTAATTGATTTTGATGGTATTGATATTGATATTGTTTTAGAAACTAAAGATGTTAAATATATTACAAATTTTTTGAATCCATAAAATGTATATATAAAACAGAATATAAAAATATATAGTATAATATGAAAATTAAACATTTTGACACCCATAAGGTATTGTATTGATTATATTTTCTAATATAATTCTTTTATTATCATAAGGACTTACAGCTATTATATTAATTTCAACACTATATATTTTTTGCTTTTTGCTCCTTATTAAATTCATTGTTCTTATATTGTATTTTTTCATTAAATGAATAATTATTATAGTCATCAAATGTTGTACCACACATTTCTTTACACATTTCGATCTTTAATTTTCTTTGTGACTAACTCTATATGAAAACATTCTAGCTCTTAATCCAACAAATGCCTTCATAATTTTACCATTACATTCGGCTTTGAACTTACCTAAAACTGTCTTTTTATTTGTGTCATATTATAGATATTATCTTTTGGATAATCAGTTGTGTCAATTTTTTCTAAGATTATCAGCATGTCTTCATGTTAATAATGCATTTTTATGTTATAAATATATGATTAGTATGTTGATAGCACAAATAAATGTTATCACCATATTTTGGTTTCATTGATTTATAATGAATATTGTACATTAATTCTTTTTATATGTGCAAAACTGACATATCCACATAAATAGGCTTATTAAATTTCACATGTGCTTTATTCATATGTATGGCCACAGGATTCTCATAAAATATAGCACTTCTTTTGAAATTTGGTCTTGATATTAATCTTTTGCATTTTTCTGCATCTTATTTTAGTCATATAGACCCTGTTTCTAATATTTCGCATTGTTTTGCCAAATACAGAATTTTTCATTATTTATAACAAAATTTTTCAGATTTGTTTTTGTCATTAGTTCTCATCTCTGTATTCAAATCTATATAATTTTTCAACCGATCAGACTGATCAAACAATAATATTCTCAGTATTTTAGTAAGTTTTAATCCATTATTTAGGCACTGTTTCAAACTATAATAGTGTAATACATATTTATGTTTATTATGTAAAGGTGTTAATAATTTTGATTTATTTGTTCCTGGAACTGGTTTATTTTCTGAACAAAATCGAAAATCTTTATGCAAACTATGCAGTTTTGCAGATATTCTAAATCGACTTCCTATATATAACTATAATTAGAATCATACTTCAAAACTAATGTTTTATCACTCCAGTAATTGAAATCAAATAATATATAATAAACCAATTCGAAACCTCCATATGGCAAATACTGAGACATTGTCCAACTATAAAGATTATTTGCATCGAGATAAGACAAATAATTAGACTCTTGATCAGGATTAAAATTTTCTAAATATTTATTATTTGTTTTAATACATATTTTGCAAAATTGTGGTATTCCACCAATCATTAAAATCATATCATAATTATGTAATAAATCTAAAGGTTGTTTAGTTATTTTTAACATTGCATCACATGATAATCCTACTCCTGTAAAATACCATGCAGGATTTAAACCATTTGTATTTATACATGGATTTATAAAATTTTCAAATATATCTGATAACAACAATACCTTACTATTTAAATACATATCATGATATTCTCCAAGATTTTAAATATTAAATTGATTCCATGTATTTTTGCATGTTCATAAACATCGTCAGTTATACCACATTCATTTAATTAATTGCAAAATGAATTTTTTGAGGAAGTTCTGTTTCATCAAATTTCTTCCAACTGTCCATATAATCACATGAATAAACACCCTTTCTAATCATTAAATCTACTTTATCTTTTAAAACATGTTTTTGTGCATGTTAAATTTGGTCTGTAGTTAAATTAGATGATAATTGATCTAAACTGCTAGCCATAAATTTAAATGTGTCTATAATTCTCATTCTTAAATTTTATGTATATTTCTCAAAATAAATAAATTTTTCTCCATTATTTACAGGTAAATATATCTTTATCATTATTTCCTAATTCTTCAATAAATAAATAAGCATCATGTCTGGCAAAATTATGAAAATAAATTGGAACAAAATATGATAATCTTAATTTTAAGTTATAATTGTTACATACTGAGTTAGTGAATTTTCCAGTTAAATTATCATAATTATGCACTTTTTTTATCTGCTGTATATCGATACTCACATACAGTACATTTTTTAGATTGATTATATAATATTATTTCTTCTTTTGTTAATAGATCCATTGTTCAATTTGCGAATGTATTTTGCCAATTTATTTAAGTTCTTTTTTTATGAGTTGAATAAACTTTTATGTGCATTTGGTCCACAATATATAACTGGTGGTTTATAATCTGCATAACTACAGAAAATATAATACCAAAATCCAGATGCTCCGTGTAATTGATATTTCATTGTATATGATTCATCATTCAACTTCAAATCGATTGTATTTATTTGTTCATTAGTAAATTTATAATTTTTTTTAGCATTTATTTATAAAAACCTTTATCAATATCATCTTCTGTTAAAATTGGATATTTTTTATTAATTTAAATTTTTTTATTTCTATTGGATTTGACTTATTTGTTGATACTTTTTTTTTCTATAATGGATTCAAAATGTGTATATACTGTAAAATGAACTTTCATTGTATGTTGAATATTTTTAAATTTCATTTGTTGGCCTTTAATAGTTACAGTTAAATTTACTGATTCATTTTTAGAACAGTCTTCTGTATGTTTATTTAATCTTTCTTGAGAATAAAAGAATTGAAGTCACATATTACATATATAAATTCAACTTTTGTGTATATATTTTTGTGCATAAAGCAATTTTGATAAATCCTTTATCCAACAATAATTTACGATTTTATCATCATCAATATCATCAAAGTAAAGTAAACTTATATCATCATATTTTTAATTTTTCGTAAGTTTTAATGGACATACAGTTCCCCAGTCATCTATAGAGTATACATTTATAGATGTGTTAATTTGATTTATTTTTGCTATATCATTAATTTTAATAGGATATTCATATTTATCTATTACTTAACAATATTAAGAACTACATTTTTATACTTGGTTACACTATCCGAATGATTCTCTGCTGGACACAATGCGGATTTTATTACCAAAAGAAAGCATTTTTGGTCTTCATTTTTCAAATTTATGCATGCTTTTTTATTCTTAATTTCTTCTGGTAAATCAATATATGATGAACCATTTAATTGAATATACTTATTTAAAGCTAATTGTATTCCAATTACTTTATCTAAAGCCCATACTGTACCTCTCATTTGAAATTCAGGTAAGTTTGTAAGCATTTCTTGTTTTACGATTTTGTAAATATTTGTAATTTATCCTTCATTCAATTTTGTGTAGTTTGGTGATTGAAATGAAAATATTTCTACTTGGTTATTATCTTGCTTGCGACAATTGGTATATAATTTAATAGTAGTTTGCAACCCTTTAAAGTTCTTAAGATGATCATGTATTATCTCAGATATCTTATTATTATTGAAGTTAAAATATTATTAAGCTGTACTAAATGAAATGAATTTTCAATGTTATATGTTGATATCCTACTTTTAAAAGCTGTATTAAGTCTGTAATTTTTATTGGCTCTTCTATTTCTTTTGTTGTTGAATGCGTTAGTAGAATAGGGAAATATTTCTTTTAATGCTTTTTAAAATCTTATTTATATAATTAATCGATATTGGCATCTGATAAAGGTAAATTTGTAAAATTATTCTTTGATATCCATTCTGTTATCCGTTTACTTTTATTTTCTGGGTTTACATATATCTGATTAGAGAATGGAAATGTTTATTTTAATTCATTTCTATCTTTTGAATACAGTTGTTTGATATTGGCATATGAAAATGGTATATTTGCAAAGTTTCTTTTTCTTTCTTCTTTCACAATAAAAGGTACAATATATGTAATGAAATCAGCTTTTCTTAGATTGTACCAATGTTTAATTTTAAATTGTTTAGCTAAAAATCTTAGCTACCGCACTCTCTTTTCGCTCAACAAAACTGTTTGATTGTTGGTAGCCTTTTTTATTTTATTTACAAAGAGAAATTTTAGAAAGGTTTTAAAAATATTCATATAATGAAAAATATATATAATTAAAAATAACAAAGGAATGGAATTGGAATAGTGTTTAAATTGTCCGTAGTATTTTTTTATATTTAACTTCCTCTATGATAATATTTCTCATTAAAACATTTTTTTTGTATATTGCTGTATGTTTGTCCTTAGTAGTTTAAGGAAGAGAAAATAATTTAAAGATTTATTCTCATTACATGCTGTACATATTTTTGATGGATAATTATCACGTTGAATTTCATTTAGAATACCTACTACTGTATTGTATGATTTACTATTTTTGTGCTTTTCGAGCACTCACATATTAATATCTCTTTTTTTAAAACCCATAATGATTTTTAGAATATTCACTCATCCATTTTTTTGCGTTTTGTTGTGTGTTTGTCTAAAGTAGCTTTATGAGGATAAAATGAATCGATATATTTATTCTCATTACATACTACACATGCCTTAGTTGAATAATCACCATGACGAATTTAATTTTTGTTGTGTAATTTAGTATTTTTATGCTTTTTGAGATATAGTTTAAAAACATTTTTCCACATTCGCATAATACTTTGTATTTATTTAAGTCATGCTGTTTTCTGGCATATTCGGAGGAACATTTTTTACAGATTTTTTACAGAAAAACACTTAAGCTATTAAAAAGAATAATTTTTGTCCTATCTTCGCATGGATTGATTCTGGCTTAAATTAGGAAGGGAAAACTCCTGCACGGCCAGTTTTGGAAAAATGGAAATTTCGCCTGTTTTTAACTTAAAATTGCATGAGTCTGGTGTAAATTTTGTTCTTTTTCGGAATCAATAATTGGTGTTTCTAGATGTGTGCAAAAGTGGTTTGAAAACGAGGACATTGCTTGAATTTTTTGGTTAAATTACTTTGTTTTTCGATGAAAATGTTAGGTGGTCCAGAACCCCCATTATGTATTTACTTTCAAAAATGCTCATTGTATCGTGAACAGCATATAAGCGCATGTCAACCAGTGTGCCCGTTAAGATGTATGCAAGTAGGGGCAGCGACATAATTTCAAAGGTCGATTTCAAAAGTGCTCAATTAAATTGTGAACAGCCTATAGGAGTGCACCTCTTTGGCGAATACCTAAGTGCTTTTGAAATCAACCCTTATGGAAGTTCCCTGCCGTTAAATGCATTCAGTTTATAGGACACGCTGACTAGTATGCTGCCAGAAAAGTTAGCAGTGATTCCATTGAGTTGTCACATGTCTGAACGTCGTGTGAATGCTAGAAGTAGTCGGGTCTTTAACAAATTGAATTTCACATGATCCGAAAGAATACGAATTGGGCAGACACATAGATTCCAAGCCCGATTAACGGAGAGCAGCGATTCATATGGTGAACAAAATACTGGAATGATAAATCTTAGGACCATGTCCGGGAAGCTGCTATTCGTTGCTATATCCCTTGCGCCGTGCCTTTTCGGATGGCAAACGTCAGCAGAATTGAAGATCTTGCAAAAAGTGCAGCAGAAACATGAAATTATGACCGTGTCCATGTAAAGCATTTCAAGGGACAGGGCGAAGTGATTAATTTTTTAGGCGACAGATATGTAATATCAAGTACTTATTATCGCACAGCATGAATATCGTTTTTGTACGGTTATAACAAATCTTTACGTGTCGAGGGGCCATGGTGGTGAAGTGGTTAGACTACTCGCCTCCCACCCAGGCGAACCGGGCTCGATTCCCGGTGCGAACGCTCCCGGACCTTCGCATGTGGGAATCGTGCTGGAAAATGCCGCTGGACGGCGAGTTTTATCGGGAATCTCTCCCATGCCATTCCGCCACTGCTCCACACTCACCTCGCTTCCCCCTCATCGGCTGTCGAGACTTCGCTTGCTAAGAGCCGCCCAAATCTCTTCACTTACTCACTCTACGCGTGGAAGCACCAGGCATCAGTGCACTTAGTGTCTGGTGAGTGTAACGGAAATTCTGTAGTCCGGGCGGCGGATAACTCACCAACGTTTTATATCTACAATCCAGTGACTTATACACGAAGTGAGCATTCTCCAGGTGTAATGGCAGGTGCTGGAGCCTATTACATATGCAACCAGCGTAGTAACTCCATTTGGATGGTTGCCTCTCAGCAGGCGTTACTCGACGGATTTTTACCACCCTTGACGGCGAACTACTGCAATCATGGACATGCGTTCCAAAATTAAAGATTCATATTTTCATCCCCCCTGTCAGTCCTGCGAGTTTCGTCTGGTAGTTTATAATCAACATGCATTTTTTTTTCTTTTAACGCCACACGTTTTATGTGGAAAATCTAACCTGGGCTGACATTACAAGACAAACTTAACAAACCAAAATAATCGCCAGACAAACCCTACCGAACAGACACGAAAAATACGGGCCGGAATCAGGCCGGTAAAAGATAGCTGACAAACTCCGGCCAGATGATGTCGGACCGCTGTCTTATGCCGGAAGCAGCCCGATGGAAATATGGACTGGCGGCTGACTGTTTGTCGACAGTGTCAAAAATAGACCGTACCGGTAACGGCAAGCTTCAAATGTATTCCAGCCTAACATAGATTAAAAGTAGGGGCCAGAATCGGGCCGGTAAAAGTTAGACGACAAATTTCGAAATCTGCAGCTGCTGGATGGTGGCAAGATGCCGGGCCTGCGACGGCTGGATGTCGTTACGATGCCGGACCTGCAGCGGTACGATGTCCAGAAATAATCAATATAACCATGAAAAAAACTTAATTTTTCGATTAAAGATTTTAGTAATTGTTATTTCCTCTTTACATATATTCATTTTATTTACTTCTCAACAAATTGCATGATATTAAAATATTTTGTTTGCCAAGTGCGGTATTCGAAAATGCTAATCTATACACCATGGGGTAAGTTGCTGATACACTCCAGTAATTTGAAATTTATCAGGACACAAATTATTATAAATGATTGTATAAATTCAATGACAATATAACAAATAATTTTAAAACACTGATTATTTATTAACTGTTTCTTCGTTTATTCAAAGGCTTGCAAACAAAATAGTTTTTGTTGGTTTATAATATATCTGTCGGATAGTTGTACAAATTAAAAAAAAATCAAATTAAAAATGCCATGGTCTACCACGTGACACATATATAATCATGAAAAAAACATGATGATGGTTAACACATGGTATCAAAGAAGACATCTTGCAATTAACAGCTAGTTAACATCTTGCCTATTTAAAAAACACTTTCCAAAAGTTTGTCGGCCAAAATACATCATATTTGTATCCTTAGTGTTATAAAGTGCCATGACGCGAAAACGTTAGCTTGCCGGAATAAAACAGATGACGGCCAGATTACCAATAATATAAAGATGCTATAGCGGAATCGGGCCAGAATATTATTTTTGCTATTGGCGACATGTTGGCTGTAAGATATCACGTCGACGTAATTTAGGTGTTTAGGTGATATCCATCTGTTATCCAAAAAAAAATACAGTGGGCCGTTGTCTAATTTCTCCAACGGCAAACATACTGTCTGAAAAAGACGTCACGCTGTTGTCTGATGGCTATATTCTGTCATTGAAACGACAGTTGCCGACAGTACAGGTATCGGGCCGACAGTTTGCCGACAGTGCAGGTATCGGGCCGACAGTTTGCCGACACTTTGCCGACAGGTTGTGTTTGCTTGGTAGGCTTATCAAGGATTCAAGCTCAGAATATAGCAATTTGAAGGCGTCAAAAAACATACGGCGGTCATCCTTGTGTCTGAAGTTGGCAAATTTGTTCTCTGAAGATTTGCTGTACTGAAACACGAATAGCGAAATTCTCTTTAACTTTACCTAAAATAACTTGTATTCCTATCTCGTCATACTTAAAATATTCCTCCATACAGTGACCTACAACATGTCACCTATAGGCTGTTCCTTGGTTTTGAGGGGAACATCAACGATTTAAAAATAAATTCTTGATTAAAACTTAGAAATGAAATTATTTAAATTATAATATATAAATAAAAAATTCTTTTAATTTGGCCTAATATAATTTTCAACAGAACTAACGTCTACCGTAAACGGAGAATAGATACAATCATGAAAGAAAAAAATTGTGGTGTTTGGAATATACCAAAGCAAATAAGATTCAGTCAACGCCGCTAGGTAAAACCTATAGTGCTTGCGTTTATAAATACAACTTATTATATCAATTACCTATACCAGTCTTATTAGTGATAGATTGAGGAAATTTGGGCCGCTCTTAACTGCGAGGTATTGAGAGCCGATGAGGGTGATCGAGTTGAATATGGATCAGTGCCGGAATGAAAGGGCCGGGGGAAACATGATATTCCCAAAAAATAACCCGCCGACCAGCGGCATCGTCCGGCACGATGCCCACATGTGAAAATCCGCGAGTGACCCGGCCAAGGATTGAACCCGGTTCGCCTTGGTGGGAGGCGAGCGTCCTAATTGCTCAGCCACCATGGCTCCACCTTCTTATTATTTAATTATTTATCGTGGGAATAAAAGTTTTCTTCGATTCAAGAGCCACAAGAACGGAGATAGCTTGATATTTTTTAAGATACGATGAGGTGATATGGCTACGCTTGCAAGAAACGGACAATAGCTTAAACGTAAAAGAGCCATAAGTAAGTTTATCATAAGAAGGGTCGCGGTGAGTAGTGGTTAGACTACTCACCTCCCGAATAGGCGAATAGGGTTCGATTTCAGACGGGGTTGCCCACGGATTTTTGCATGTGAGAATCATGCCGGACGATGACTCTAGTCGGAGGTTTTTTTCGGGTATCTCCCGTTTACTCCGCGCTGTCATTCCAGCACCGCTCCGCACGCACCTCAATCACCCTCATCGGCTCTCAAGACCTCACTGTTAAGAGCCACCATAATCTCTTCACTTAACTCCACAGCAGAAGTGCAGGTAGGGAAATCCAGCAAGGGCTGTGCCGATATTGTCCATTTCATATAAGTGGTCTCAAATTTGACAGTCAATGTGACCAACCTACACATTATGTAAACAGTAAATTCTATCGCTCCTACAGTATTGTATCAGCCGACGAACTACTGCGGGATCCGTGTTGTTTGGTTGGCTATTTTGATGATGCCTTTGGAAGAAAATAGTACTCGAAACTAAAAGTTGAAATTTAAAATCATATTTATACTTACAATATTTATGGTTTAAATTATTTTTCTAAAGCAATATTAAATATTCTTGGCTATTTGTAACGGGACTGTAATAACATGTTCAGCATTTATGACAGAGTATGTCAACACATACGAACAGTAAACGTTTCCAGCCAAGAGTTAGCCATGTTTATGTTTCCAGCCCGGTGAAGGCAGTTGTGCGTGCGCTCTTTCTCTCATCGTGTTAATTATACGAATATCTAATTGGTGTTGTCTGAATATTGAATCGGTAGTTAATTATTTTTTATTTGATTTTACCAAACATTGTTGGTTGTAGGTACCGTTGTAGTGCGGTTTGTTGAGTGAAATGTGATATTAATTGGCACGTCGTTAAAGCTGCTCGTTCCGCCATTTTCCTAACCGCCTTCCACAATGAAGTGACCCGGATGTTATTTCCGTATATAAGTTTAAGTTTGTTTGTATCAGGAAACGTGCGCAGTGTGCATTTTACTGAATGATTTTGCAAATAAATTATTTAATGGTAGTGACGAACAAACGGGTTTTTAGTGAAATTAACTGGCAATGATTGCCATAGAAGACACATGTTCATAAGTTTAAAACGGTAATTTTGCGTGTTATGTAAATGTATTTGTAAACGGTTAATATAATTACTGGAATGCACGTGGCCTGAAAAATGCCGCACTTTCCACACTTTTGTAGTGAGTGAAAAATATTTGTTCGTCTACATCGTAAATTAGAGTGTGAGGTTAATTCCGGTCGAAGTGTGTGCGTGTATATATTGCTGCATCTGTACGAATACGAACAGCGACGTATGTATCGCGTGTTGTATTTTGATTAAAGTTATAATTTTCGAAGTTAAATAGTTTAAATGTTATTTCCATACTAGCAAAATTTTCCCACTGCTCCATCAAAGCAATATGCAACTCAAAATGCCACACACTCATGCCGGAATCATAACACAGCAGGACACGACTAAAATCGCAACCACGACACATTTCAATGTGACAACTTGAATTTACAGCACGACCGACACCACACGCTCGACATCTAACCTAACTATTTAGAAGGCGCTGATAGGCTACGTTAGTCTCAAAAGTGGTGAACAAGGGGGAAATTTGTAATACATAATTGTGACAAATTGGCATCGCTAATGCATACAAAAGTAAAATTATTGTTTTAAGAGTTAAATACAGTAGTTTTCAATTTTTTTTTGAGCCGCGTATTTACCATTGTAGGGAATGTTTGCAATACAATTTCCTTTTGCAATGTTGTACATTCTGTGCGTCGTGCCGCACGACACTACAAAGAATAGAATAATTTCTAATCCAAAATTGCTGGTCGGGCGACAGAATTGGTCGGACTTACGACGATCTATCTTGTATTTCATTGACTGTTGGCCGTCGTGTCTTGCGTGTTGGGCCTATGTGATTCCGGCATCGTAAGAACATTGAAATAATCCCGTCTCATGAAAGACGATAAACTAAAGCCTCCCCCCCCCCCCCCCCGCGCACTGCTCTTTTTCCTTTTTCCCTCAAAATAAAATAAATATGGTACTCTAATTGGGACCACATTTCATTGCTATGGACATTTCTCTAACACACTGGTTTTGGAGGGTTTCAAAATGTAAAGCTTACTGGCCATACAAACTTGTAAGTTGCATCACTTTATTTTTTTAGAAGGTATATAAAATTTATCAAGCTTGTTACGCAGGGATATTTGTTAGAAAATCAATTTAAAGGTTTTTCCTGTTTTTAAAGGCTGTATTTGAAAGTAACATAATGGCACGTAGGTTTCAACGTTAGAGTCTTTCATAGATTTTTTGAGCATTTTTGTTTTGCAAATTAACAGCGCTTATATGTTTTTAACACACGTTGTTAAGAATATTGTAAGGGTAACGGAAGAATAATTCACATAAACAGGATTTACTTTGGAAAGGCAACTATTTGATATCAAGTAAATTACAACATGCTTATCAAACAAAATTATTTCTATTTAAGCACCCAACGAATGTGCTCCAACATCATAAACATGTGTCTCATGCATCAGTAGGACCTGCAAAATTCCTAAATTTATCGCTAAAGAAATTGAACTTTATGATGTCTTCAATCTTGGGTAGGTGGTGCATCTTTTTAGTGTGTAAGTAACATGTTCGTTTGATACATTGTTACTGTAGGTCACATCTGCTTCTCAAGAGCGCTTTGTAACATCTCTGAACTGAAATACAGTTTGTCATTAGGTACCCGAGAACAAGCCTAGCGCTGTATTCACATTTTTAAGGAGGGAAGTTACACCGAACTTCAGTGTAAATATTAACACTGAGTTAGTCAGAAGAAAGTTTATAATTGCAGCATGACAATCTGAACACGTAGGTATTTGAGAAAAGTTATTAAAGTGTTTTGTATGTAGTCCTGCAATACTTTTCATTTGAGTTACTAAATGAGAGTTATTAAAATTAATGAAATTAAGTAACATTTGCTTAAATATTATTTTAGCTACCTACATACTGAGAATTATAACCACCATAAAAGTACCAGGCTGTACAGAGTTTGTTGTCATATCATACCACAAATCTGAATTATGTACTTTTAATGCAATGGTAGGAACAGCCTGTATGTAAGAATGTAAACTGTCTTTGAAAAGAAGGTTTGAGAAGGGGGGGGGGGTGGTATTTAGTTATTTGTGCATTCCGTAATAGGGTGGGGGGAATTTTGAGACATGATGTTCGTGGAAACCATGCTAAATTTTAATGTGTACAAGAACTTACTTCTGGTAAGCGTGACAAGATTAGTTGTCATTAATTTATTTAGAGTGTATTCAAAAACAGTAAAATATCTTTTATTCATTTGACAGTCAAAATACAATTTAATTTTCGCGCATCCTTGCTACAAATTTCTTGCAAGGTAAAACATTATAAATTTATAGACTTATTACATGGGCTGTTTGTCATTTACATAAAATATTTAAAAACTAAAAAAAAATGGGATTGTTGCCAACCTTCAACTGTTTGAACAGCCCTTCACAGCTTCTAAAAGTCACTTGGGAGGAGGCAAATGCAGTTTGTTTACAAAAACAGCCAGTCTTATGTTGTTTGTTTACAAATACTGGCAGTCACATGGTGTGTTTGCAAACAGTCACCTCAATTACAGTTCGGCTGTGGCGGAAGGGTACATAGTCAACCAGATGCCATTGGTACTACTTTCCTAGAACTGTCAAATTTGAGACCACTTACATGAAATGGACTATAACTCCACTATCGCAATGCGACAGAACGCTGCGGCCGCGATTGACCGCCCACTCATACAAACACAGCTCCCGAACTCCGCGGCTGATTCGGTTTGTAATTTGCGACACCTGTGAGCACTTCCGGCTCGACTTTTTACCCGTACATTGCAAAAAATTAGGTTTGGCTGTGTTGGGGACACGGCCATTTGTTTTGCGTGAATACGTCTATGTTGACGTGCTCGGACACCTTGATGTTTATTTTACGTTCCTGACACCGCTTCATTCGATCATATGGGATTTTATGGGTATCACTGGATTGCTTTTGAGATGCTCTTTTCAACCGTATACGATGTCTGAATTTCTATTTGGCTTTTCGACGAGTATAGGCCAAAATCATGTTAAGTTTTCTTAATATTTTTTTTTACATTGCACGCATACAATTTCGCCATAACCCACGCCACACAAATGTTTTTAAAAACGCAATCGATTGATCTTAACGATAGCTGTCAATTGAAACTTAAACAAGCATAGTAGCTTCTCTAGTCAAAAGTAACACTAAGCGTATGTTATGAGATGCGGCGAAACGAACTCGAAATTGCGGTGCCCACCCCCCCCCCCCAACCCAACACGCAATGCTTCGCAGTCCTCACTCAACGTATCATTATCTTTGATCCTTTGACAATCTAGTGGTGTAACTGAATTTTGAATGTAGACGATAGATCCGGAGCTGCAGTGCCAAACTAAGTTCCCCGATGGATGGCATGGCATTATCGGGTGATGGTACGAGACCCCCAGATCAATAGTAATCTTTCGAGTTGACTTCGAATGCTAAGATATAACTGAATAACCTCGAGGAAGGATGAAGTTTTGAGTAAGAAGCTATGGGACGTCTCGACTTTGGGAATTTCGAGCCGGTAGATTGCCGACACAAGGGAACAGTATGCCTTCTCTAATTCGTTAAGTAGAAAATTTCCCAAAAAATCAGAGACGACCCCGTCTGCGGCCAAAGTGGCAAAGCGGGAGGGTTTGCGAAAGTAACATACAGAAATTACTTTTTTAACTATTTTTTGGGGCTAGAGTAACTTTAACGTCTTTTATAGAGCCCAAAAATATCACAAAATACTTTAATAACCCAACGTGGTGGTCACCCAAGTACAAAAATGTGATTGAAAGGTGTAAAAGGTTATAAAGAAAAATCCTCAAATTCTAGTGGAAATAACTTCAATATACAATTTTAAACGTTACCATAAAAGTCCCGTACGAAAACCACCTATTTCGTAGCCCTTTCTGCTTCTCTACCACAGTACACGAAGCCGGCCCTAGTATTTCTTCCGCGTCGTTCTCTGGAACAATTTACAGCGATCAGGAAATATAGAAGGCATCCTCGGGTGATGTCACCTCTGACACGAATGCTCACTGAAGGTCTTAAATATAAAAAAAAAGGGGGGGTGGAGGTGTGGAGCGACCTGAAGACGGAGCGAACGGGCCGGCTGTTGCCCAGTATTGTAACGACGCTCCCGCAAGCAGCAGTACAACGGGGCAACAAGCACCCAGGAAGGCTCACATCCCCGTCGTCAACAGCGACTCCCACGCACTCGGGCTCCGGCCCCCGTGGCGGACGGTCGTGTTCGTCGGGAACCTGGGTGGCTCGGTTGATGATGGATTCGCGCATCTGGTGAGGGCGGCGCAACGATCAAGGCGGAGGATGCTGGTGGTATCCCGATGTGCTGAAACGTGCGAAGTGTGGCGAACCACTCCACTGCTGGATTCCGCGGGCTGTCTACAGTAGATGCGTGCGGAACGGAATGGAACAGCATCGGACCTCGGACGACCTCCCCTAGAATCAGTGACCCATGGGCCAGCTCGCCATCCCCCAGAGATGGTTAGCCACTGTAAGCCCCCGCAGGAGGATCCTTTTGAAGATTGAGGGGATTGCCTCCAGGAGCGGTTCTCCTCGCCTTTCACCTGGACGCACCTGCGTCTGGGCCAGCGGATTCGCCCCCCTGGATAGCCCCTGGAAGTCCCACCAGAGGGATGGTTCTGGAGGATGAGGAGAGCTGCCCTCCGTCTTCAACCATTGTAGATGTCGGGCCGAAGAGAAACGATGGAGCAGGTGCCATGACTGAGCTGCCCGGATTTCTTGCGCCCTCGGCCGGAAGCTTAAGGACTTTGCCTGAAGTCACTGCTGTCGGTGTTGCTGTGCGGGTAGTCAGGCTGCCTGAGCAGGAACATGGATGGCAGTTCCGACCCAAAGGCGCACGTGCTTTTAACATGCTGGCCCACAGCCCCGCCACCTCTTTACAAGATTCTTCACTCCCATATTAAGCAGCATGGACTCCACACCTGCTACCTTCCTTGGCATTTTCACTAGTGCTCCCACGAGTTTAACTCCTTTTCTGTAGGTATAGGTTTTACCGTGTCTATACGGGTTTTACCATACCCCTTCTTAATGTAGCTTTAATACACGTACACTTAGGAGGGTACGCATGGCCCCAAAGTGCAAGCCATGCCTACCCAATCCCTCTCGGCCGCGATGTCCGCCTCCTTTGCATGCAATTCCCTTCTTTAGCGTAAGGGGCGCAGCCCTAGAACGCAATTAGAACCCAACCCTACCTTTGGACTTACAATTAACACTTAGAATAAGGTAGTTTAGAAAAAAATACTCCCACGTATATAGTTTCCGTAGACCAAGAATTGCAGCGCGTTTATTCTTTAAACAGGCACTCGTTCGATGTGGCAATCGTCACACAATAAGTCGATCAGCCTAATACATCTTTAGGATATGTAGACGAATGGTATAATAACTTAAGCAACTTAGTACTCTCAGCAAACTTCATTGGGGGCTAGTTCTTGGAAGAGATGGTGGGAAAGCCAGGCCCAGCTTCTGCCGCGATACGTTGTCACGCTCGGCAAGCGAAAAGTACATTCAAACCAAACCGAGCTCAACACGGATCAAAAATTTATCAACGTGACAATATACACAAAAAAAAAACCAAGTGAACATTAATCAGTTTCAGTAGCCACATACTAAAACGTTAAGATATTATTACTTTTTTTAAATACACTCACCATTTTGATGTCGATTAGCCAGTTACCATGACCGCGTCAAGTATGTATATATGGTGGTGAATTTATTAAAGGTTGATAGCAAAATCACTTAGTTAACCGCAAAATAACAAATTAGAAACTAACGTATCCCATCGTAATAGGGAATATCGTGTAGATAAACCATTATGATGGCCAAAAACTAATTTCCTCGATCAATGTGGTGATAAACGACCAACGACTTATGCGAGAATTGGACTAACGATACAAAACTCTATTTCAGTCAATCAGAAATTAATTATATTCAGGAAATATAACTGTGCTCAACGTATTGCACGCACTGCATTGCAACTAGGTAATGTCTTATAATGTTCATTTTGCACATCTTACCCAGGATATACTCCCTGCTCCCAGCAGGGATGTTGAAAAATCATCGATATATCGAAACGACGATATTATATCAACGATATATCGATATAAATAGCCAATAGATTTCAACGATATTTTGTCGAAAACAATATATTTTACCATGTATAGGAAATACACATTTTTAAAATACATTTTAATAAGCTCTGTTTTAAATACAAAAATTTAATTTAATAATTTTATGTTTATTTTGGAAACATTCACCAATAACAGGCACCAAATCTTTCTGTAATGCCTCGTGACATCAATGTCTGACATTTTTAGCAGTTTTACATCTATAAAGTTTTTTAATACATAAAATATTGAATTACGATTTACCGAAAATCGATATTTTTCTTTCGACATATCTTTTCATAACACTATACTTTTATAAATAAATAATATCGATAATTTTAGCTATATATATACCCCTAGCTCCCAGCTCACGAGTTAAATCTTGCCTTTCTTAGCGCTATAAATAACTTTTATATTTGATTTTCAAGCATTTTCTATTCGACCATTCTTCTGTACGACAACTGGACTCACCCAGAAGCAAGTCGTGCTCCTGGTAGAGTCCCTGCAGGTGCGACAACTTCGTCGTTGCCGCTTTCACCTCTCCCTCGATTTCTTCTTGCAGGCGAGTTAAGATGGCCACCTCGTTGAGAGCAAGGCACTGTCGAGAAAAGAAAAAAATACTATAAACTCTGCGCGCCACTGGCCATTGTGGGCGGTTACAATGATATTTTACTTTGCTGGTTAACAATCAGTAATAAGAATTACAAATATAGACTATGAATGTTTTATATGTTTACGATCCAGGTAAACATAAGGCGAAAATGTCTTGCTGAAGAGAAAAACAATGACAAGTAGTGAAGTTACCATAACAGGACTGGAAGATGCAAACAACACAATTACCTGATAAAAAGGGGGAATAAACATTGTAAGCAGGAGAAAAAATACTGATTACTGCCAACAGATTACTCAAAGTTAAAAACCCCAATCAGAAAGTTATAAATTACCGAACACAGTATAAAGTACGCCATGCTTTTCGAAATATGCCAGCATTCTTCCGACTTCTGAAAAATGAGAACAAAGTGCGTGACTGAAGAAATGTAGCAGCAATATGACAATGTTTTTGTTAACGTGTAGCGGAAGGTTACATACTCCGTACCTGGGAGTAGAACTTAAGCAAGGCCTTTGAAAAGTATGAACTTACCGAGAACGAACCTCACAATATTTTGGTTGCCTGTTAATTAAGATTTTTTTTTTTTTCAGGCAGCTGCATCCCACTGCAAAGTGACATTACTTCCGCAGTCTAAAGTCCATTCACGGTTACTTCCAACTTTTATGAAGTCCTGCTAAAGTTCTACTTTCACGTTCTTCCTGCGCCTCATGCAAGCAAAGCTTAAACAAGTCAAGAAAATTACTCAAAAGTGACAACGCGCCGCATTCGTGCTCACTCAGTTTAATATCATTTTGAATGAAAATATTATCCTACTGTAAATGCCTTTTTTAAATCTCTGGTGTTATTAATATAAATTATAATAAAATATTATAATTTATAAACAAAATATACCTAACAATTTAATTTAACCAAAAATATGATACGTTTATGTTAACGGAAGTACAAAAAGCTTGTGATACAAGACATTTTATGGAAACAATCGAACATGTCACACACGGGTGATTTTTCAAAGGTTTGATTCCAAAAGTGTGAAGATACTGAGAATAGACTATAGAAATGTCTTCACATTGAAATTCCAGAATAACGACATGAGGCTCGAAGAGTTCAACCCACCCACGACCAGACCGATACCTCTACATTGTCGTCTACATTCTCAGTCTGAAAGGCATAAGGTTACTCGTGTTGGACAACTGAGGGCACCAAACACGTGGGAGCCGTAATGGTGTAGTGGTTAGACCACTCACCTCCCAACAATCCCGGCGGGATCGACCCTAGATTTTCGCATGTCGGAATCGTGCTGGACGATACCGTTTTCTCGAGGATTTACTATTTCCCCCCGCGCCTTCATTCCGGCCCCGCTTCATACTCGCTTCGCTTCACCCTCATCGGCTCTCAAGACCTCGCTGTTAAGAGTGGGATGGACCCCCGCAGTTTTTGTGAAAGAGTTATTTGAGCGAATAGGCGTATCTCGGCAAATAAATGTTTGTCAGAAAAGATAAAAGAACACTTATCTATGTCCCTATTTTTTTACTCTTGTAATATTAAGTGCATTCTTTGCGAAAAAAAAATCGTGAAAATGTTCAAATATCGAATTTTTAAAGCTTGCCTATGCAGTTTCCTTAACCATTTCAGACCCACGGTAATTTACAGTTTCAAGTGTTATAAATATAAAGGAATGGATGATGCATGCTGTACTTAAGTCGCCAACAACACTTGTTTCGTTGTCACAGCCAATGAGCTGTAGGCTGTATGTTCAGCTACAGTTATATGAACTAATAATGATCTAGACCAGTAAGACGGTTTGTCATTCAGTTACCCACATGTAAGATCATTGGACAATGAGCTTCGCAGTGAGCAGTAGAGATCAAAACTTACCTACACGTGCGTAATGTACACAATTGTGTACACTGGGTCTGAATGGGTTAAGCGGCAAGAGAAAAGTACAAAGATACGGGCGTAGTTTTATCTGTGGTCTTTGATCGCGTATGATAAAACCCCATTGGTATAGATATAATTTGCACAGTGCAGCGTCACGACGGAACACTGCACGCCTTCCGCGTATGAGCGATGAGGCGCTAGAAGTGTGTGTTAGTGTCGCCCGTATCGCTCCCTAGCTTCTTGACATTGAACGCGCGGGTCCATCCCACTCTTAAGGTTGAAGTAAAGTAACTGGCTATGGAGCACTGCACCCGACTATACAACGTGAAGAACTCATAAAAAAATTAGTACAGACGTCATAAAACCTGTCAGAAAAGTGTGATTTATGCTTTACATGAAGGAAGAATGTATATATTTTGCAACATTATAAAATATTTCACTAAAATATTCCTTCTAAATGTAAAAAAATTATCTATCATAATAATGTGTTTTTAACAAAATTTAAGCATGTTTCCATTTTAGATCCTTCCGAAAGCAGAATTTGCAAGAAAATCTTCGTCACGGAATATCGTCGTAATGTTTACTATGAATGCGTGTCAGAAAATTGTAATAATAATAATAGGAAATAACTTTTACAACTGATTTTATGTGCGTCCATTTGTCACAAACATTTATGGATGAAACTGACCTAAATAAAGTTAATTTTAAAATTTATATATTACTACGATTTTATTACATACGATTGCAGTAAATTTTATGACGATCTTTCTTCAAGAAAATCTTCTTGTAAATTCTGGTTTCCGAAGTATCCAAAATGTAAATGCGCTTAAATTATGTTAAAAATCGGACTGTACCGATCGATTAATTTTTTAAATTTAAAAGTACATTTTAATAAAATATTTTGTAATTTTTCAAAATATATAATTACATTTTTCTTTCATGTACAGTGTAAATTACACTTTTCTGACAATTTTATGGTGTCTGTACTAATTTTTTATGAGTTCTTTACGCAGTATAGTCGGTTGCAGAGCTCCATATTGCTGTGACCTCGCCTTAGGCTGGCAGGTCACGCACTATTAAGGGGGTGAAGTTCTGAACACAAAGATGGGACTCTCCTTAGGCGTATTTATATAAAACTCTGAAACTCGCAAGAGTATAACAATTTCTAGGTGGATCACGGTAAAATGAACACTTTTGAAAGTCTGCTTAAGATCTACTTGTATGCACGTTGTGTATTCTTCCACCTTATGTAAAATTAACCTTGCTATGGGCCTCACCACTCTGTACATGTCAGGTGAAAATGTCGAATTATTAGAAAAGTAAATATGTTACAAATCTGGCATTTTTTTTTTTTTTACATTTAGAGGCATAACAAAAAAAAAAAACAGAAAGCGAAAGAAATCATTTAAGTTATCACAAATGGTTAAATAACACTTTTCATTCGACGTTAAGATATGGAACTACTTTCCATCCATCGTTACCAACTTCGGTGGGTGCATGTCCTTCGGTGCGCCCGTTAAAATATATGCAGGTAGGAGCAGTGACTTCTTTCTATAAGGTTGATTTCAATATTGCTCACTTTATTGTGAACAGCCTTTAGAATAACTACGTTATAATAAACGGGGGAGTTATTATGTTTGCTGCTAACTATTGTGTAAAAGCCTCTTGGTTAGATGTCAAACTAAAGTCTCTCCGACGTATTCGTTTGTAACCAGTTCACCTTAGTCGTAGTTGCCGAAGGCTGCGTCTCCTCGACGTATCGGCAGAGGCGGTCCCCGGTACACCCCTCTCGTGGCCCTTCCTGAGAGGTCGACCAATGGCCGACGTTCCGACGGCGTCTCACGCGTCTGGCAGGCGTCTGGCCCAGCGACAAACCTCGTGCTGGCCTATATCCGCTCGTTGTTTCGTGCATCGCCATACTGTTTGCTATGTACAGTTTGTCGCAGTACCTGGCGTCCTGATTTCCCGCTGAGTGTGAAGCTAGGTTCACGCGAGTGGCAAGTAAGGGCTCGCTCAGATCATAGCAAAAGGCAGTTGCTTTACTTCAACCTTAAGAGGAGTGCGAAGTGAAACGTTTTTTGTGAAACCGTTGTTTGCGCGTATTCGCGTATCTCGGTAAATATATATTCTGCAAACACGAACTTTTGCTAGAAAGTGTAAAAAACTATTATCTATGGCTGTGTGTGTTTTTTTACATATTAAGTACATTCATGAAGAAAGAAATCGTAAAAATGGTCAAATATCCCATTTTTTAAGCCTATGTAGTTTCCTTAAGCGGCAAGAGAAAAGTACAAATATTCGTACTAGTTTAATCTGTGGACTTTCATTGCGTGTAATAAAATCCCACTGTTACACATCCGATTTTCACAGTACAGGACCACGACGGAAACACTGCACGCCTTGCGCGTAGTAGGAGCGATGAGGTACTAGGCGTGCGTGTTAGTGTCGCCCGTATCGCTCCCTTGCCTTTTGACGTTGGGGGGGGGGGGGGTCCTCAAGGGGGTCCATCCCACTTAAAGGGACTATGGAGCTGTGCGTCCAAGATCAAGAAGCGAGGGAGCGATACAGGCGACAGTTACACGCACACCTAGCGCCTCATCGCTCCTACGCGCATGGCGTGCAGTGTTTCCGTCATAATACTGTACTGTGCAAATTAGATATGTAACATAGGGGTTCTATGAAAGCCCACAGATTAAACTACGCCCGTTTCTGTGTACTTTTCTCTTGCCGCTTAAGGAAACTGCATAGGCAAGCTTTAAAAATGCGATATTTTACCATTTTCACGAATTTTGTTCTCCATGAATTGTACCTAATATGTTAATAGAAAAAACATAAAGGCATAGATAATAGGTTTTATTTTTTTTACCTTTTCTAGCAAAAGGTCGTGTTTACAGAATATATATTTTCCGAGATACGCGAATACGCGCAAACAAAGATTCCACAGAGAACGTTTCAGTAAGAGCCGCCCATATCTCTTCACCCACTCACCTTGCGGTTGATGCTGGCGACGAACTCCTCATGCTCGCGAGCTTGTGCAGCAGAGCGTGCCACGCCCAGGTCGAGCAGGATGCGGCGCAGACTGTCGTCGCCGGAGGTGGGCCGGTCCCCCAGTCGCTCCTGCACCGCCTCCAGCTGGCGGGACACCGCCTCCAGCCGCCCCGTCACGTGCGCCAGCGCCGCCCCCGGGGCGGCCCGCTCCTCGCGCTGCAACTCCTTCTCCAGGTTCACATACCGCTCCAGTACTTCGCCGCTCACCATGGCCGGCTGCAACACCGAACACAACACCACGTTCCTACGTTTCGCAAATGTTTACTTATAGTCTATTCGCGGTTTCTTCGAACCTTTTGAATTAAACCTTTGAAAAAAAAACATCCCATGTATGATGCGTAGAGATTATTGTTTATCTCGTGAAAAGTGGACTGTTTGCTAGGATTCAAAGTAATCTGCACACTTCCTACAGTTTTCTTTCCTTATTGGCTGTCATGCATGAAGCTACTACCGCTTTCACTGGGCCAATGAGGATTCTGTTACATTACTGCAGAACGTTTGTGATTGCTCTAGAAACAACGTAGCCAAGTCAAAACTTTCTCCACCCAAACTTGAAAGAATAAACTAGTTAGAGTGTTATAGAAGATATGTTGGCTCAAAAAATATTCGCGATTTTCCATCATCTTTATTGATGTATCTGGTTGTGTCCTAAATATGCTACGTACTAAAGGCTGTTCACGGTAAAATCAGCACTTGTGAAAGCCCTGTATGCAGTATTCACATTGTGTATTCTTCCGCCTTGCGTAAAATTAACAATGTCATGAGCCTCATCACTTTATTAATGCGTCAGTCAAGTGAAACTGTGAAATTATTAAAAAAGAAAAGAAAATATTTTACAAAACTGATAAGTTAAAAAAAAAAAAAAAAAAAAAGGCGGCAGAAAAGATATGAATTATCCCAAAATGGTGACCTAACATTTTTAAATTCGACCTTAAGATTCGGAACTACTTTCCCTCCATCGTTGCCAACTGTCAACTTTACTGGGCGCATGTCATTCAGCGCGCCAGTTAAATATGTGCAGGCAGGAGCAGTGACTTTTTTCTAAGGGTTATTTCCAAAGTGCTCACTTTAAAGTGAACAGCCTTTACAAGGGTTTTTACATATGTCGATATAAAAGTACCTTATTTGTAGTTAAATTGAACTGTTACTTAAATTCTATTTACAAATTTTTATATTTCACTTATGATTAATATCAATAAAACAGGTAGAAAATAGGCGTGTTGGTAACGCCTAGTAAAATCTAGTTCTTATGCAAAACAATATTACGTCGAATGCGCAAGAATCCGGTGCGTTGTCCAGAGAGTGTAGTTGTCTATACTTGGTTAAACTTTGTTTATATGAGGTGGTGGGATATCCTGGGAGTAGAACTTAAGCAGGGCTTCAGAAAAGTTGGAAGTAACAATAAACAGCCTATATACGCTATAGACTCTGGTCGCTAAAGGCTGTTCACGATAAAGCGAGCACGTCTGAAATCAGCGTTTGAAAAATGCCACTGCCTCTACCTGCATCTATTTAAACAGGCGCAAAAACAGGCATGCACCCAGTTAACCAATTCCGACACAGATAAATATATAATTTTAGGCGTTGCAACAAACAAATCTTTTGTTCGGAACTGTACTAACTTCCAGACGATGCTTTTTCCTTAAATCGGGACCAATAAAAATCGATCTGTGCTTTATATTACTGGTAGCAGTGGTTAAGAGTGGGTTGGACCCCGTGGGAACCCCCTGTCCAAGGTCAAGAAGCTAGGGAGCGATACGGGCGACACCAACACGCACGCCTAGTGCCTCATCGCTCCTACGCGCAAGGAGAGCAGTGTTTCCGTCGTAACACTGTGCTGCGCAAATCAGATCTGTAACATTGGGGTTTTATTACACGCGATGAAGGTGCACAGATTAAACTCCGCCTGTATCTTTGTACTTTTCTCTTGCCGTTTAAGGAAACTGCACAGGCAAGCTTTAAAAAGGCATTGTTTGACCATTTTAACGAAATTGTTTTCTCCAAGAATACACTTAATACGACAAAATTAAGGGTCATAGATAATTGTTTTATATATTGTCTGAAAAAACGTCATATTTGCAGAACACTTATTTTCCGAGATACGCGTATTCGCGCAAACAACTATTTCACAAAAAACGCGGGAGTTTATCCCACACTTAATGACAGCTACTGAACATAATCTCAGCAGTGAATGAAGTCTCTCACACGTAGAGAACCTTTCTCATTGGACGGTCTGTTAAGCAGTGTAGTACAGGGCAGACCACACTAAAAAATGTTTAGTACTTTTACGAGAAAAATCCTTGGAAACCCAGTTGCCAAGAAAACACTTTGTAAAACTACCAAGATCTTTCTTGTAAAATCTGCAAACTATTCCTTTGTAATATTACAAATGATAGCCTTGTATTACAACTGACATTATTGAGAAGTGTACATAAAATTACTTTTATTTTTCATCTAGAAAGCAAATGTGATGAATTAGTAACAGAGAAGAACTATATATATATATATATATATATATATATATATATATATATATTCCAAAATATAATTTACAAAAAAATTACAGTTCGCTTGCACGGGGCTTAATACCTAAGCCCCTTGCGTTACTATCCCGCACCTTTAACCTCAAGACCAACTTGACATAAGATGTTAATGATTATTTTTACGGCAGATATTGCTGTAATTACATAAGTAATAATATGGCAGTTCTACGGTTAAGAATAATAGGCACATTTATTTCTTTTTAAGAGTTCAGTGGTTGAGTTAAGAGATTAGGACGCCTCTTAACAACGGGGTATTAAAAGCCGGTTTAATAGTTCTGTGTTGTTACGAAACACTATCAAATAATAAATAATCAGGTCACTTTTTATACTAATTGTCGTTTTATTATGATAATTTAAGTTGTTTTAAGTATTTTACGTAGTTCAAACTTTCAATACATTCCTTTTTGCACACAGCTACACTTTACATCACCAATAGTTTTTGCGCAAACAGCTATAACCGGCTTTACGTTTTTGAGTGTCCGCCATTTTGCTGAAGCTCGCGGATACGGCTCAGTATATTACAAACATTTCGTAAGGTCTATTACAAACACGGACCTTGTAGTTTAACAAGAAAAATCTTTGTACTGTTACAAGCATTTGTAAAATTACAAAGAATTTCTCAGTAAAAATAACAAAATTGTTTAGAGTGCATTCAAGTCACGTCGTATGCCTGATATAGAAATTGTAACTAAAAGGGTTCAGTTGGTAACAATGGAGAATGCCTGAGTAGTTCTATGCATTAACGTTGACTTAGAAGTGCAACGCAAAACATTTGTGAGTACCGAAATGACTTCTTTTACTTTCCGTTTTACTAAATGCTAATTAGAGTAAGAATTAGCAAATTTTTTGAATATTTACTTTTATAAGATTATCATAGTTTCACTTGATCGACGCATTTGTACAGTGTCAAGGCACATGACAACGTTAGTTTCACATGGGGTAGAAGAACGCACAAGATGCACACAAATAGATCAGAAGCTGGGCTTTCGGAAGTGCTTGTTTTATCGTGAACAACCTATAATAAAGTTTTCTTGCAAAGACACAATTAAAGATTATATTTATACAGCTCGTTACTTTACCATTACGGAATAGCATACACAAGATTATTCAGCGAATATGTTCACCCAAATATTTTCTGAACCCCTGAAGTTATCGAAATATTGATTTAGAATTCGTGAATGGCACTACGGGGATCATAAGACGTCCATGTCTGTTCCGAAAAGTGATTAATTAAATACTGAGATATCGATATCAACTTCAGTTTTTTAAGTGGGGGATGTATCATTTTCTCCCATAAGCAAAACATCTTATTAAGGGGCGTGTTCAGTGACGTGATTATTTTGAAAACCGGATGAGTACTTTTTGAGATATAAGTGGTTTTTCGTAGGTTTATGCATTTGACTGTAGCTTTCGAGATGACGAGTGCCAAACTACAAATATTGCGACAGGCCTCCGGGCCTGCAGTGAAGCTGAAGTTTATGAATGAATGAGTAGCTGAAACCCAGGAGATAGAAGAACAAGCAGCTGTGAGTATCAAGTAGTGAAGGACGCGGCTGGCAGGCTAGACTATTGGTCTAGATGCGTGAGTGAAAGACATTATAAATGATGGCAACAGATAGACTGAACACGTGTTAATAATGAATATAAATTAATTGACTGTAACCAACAGAGACAATTACGAAAGGCTTCAATTAGAGTTGAAATTAGGCATTAAATATTGCGCCCACTGTTGAATAAAAAGTGTAATAGTGGAGACAGATAATTTAGAGCAGTAAATAATAGCGGAGTGAATAAATTATAAATCAAATTTGGTTCCTTTTATTTTATTTTACTAAGACCTACATCCCTAACGAATTCAGACACGCCCCTCAGGCGTCTGCATGTAACAATACATTAAGATATCATGCTGTCGTTACGGCTACCAATACGATGGTATGAAAATAAACCAACAGATACCTACTGTCCACGTTCATAAATAGCATTGTTTGATTCATTGCACGAGCACATTGAAATGTGATAGACGAAGGTAAGATGCGCCTAGCTACTTCACCTGTGTCATAGTGTTGTCGAGTCACATTTTGAAAGTTCGCTAGAACTAATAAAAAAAAAAAATCCCCTGAATTCCGCTAAAAAGCAATAATAACAATGATAATATAATTAACTATAGATATTTACAATTTGAGTAGAAAATATTAGTTTTAACAAACGGCGACTTTTAATGTTTTCATTCTACAACGTCGGCAGTCACTTGTTTTTGTATAATAATAACCAAAATTGAAAATTCTTTAGGCAAATAATATACGGAATCTTTCTCTTATCAACTATTATAATTATAGGCCCCTATCCCAATCACACTCCTACCATCTCGCTGAGAAGCATTTCGGAACATGATAAAGCGGAGAAGACTGAAACTTTGGTGTTATAGAAACGAGCCCAATATTCAAATATTTAGACATGAGATTTTATCACGTAATTTTTTTTTTTTTTTATGTACAAAAATTCTGCTATCCGCCAAAAGTAAAATTTCTCCTCCACATAGAATTACATTCCGCTAATGTTAGTGGAAACCCCAACAAGTTGGAAACACTCCACGTATCACATGACGTGAGTAGAGGCTCTGATAGAATAACGTTTTCTGTAACTTGTATAGCTTTGCATTAAAGAAATAAGATTTATCTTATTTCGTATATTACACGGGTTTGCCTTTCACGAGAATTGCTCTTACCAGATAGAAAGAAAAGTTTGCCATCTCGGAGAAAAATTTTTGCGAGAGTTACGCTTCGCGCAAACAGAGTTTCAAGTCCGTTTCAGGGCAGCCAACTGCCTGAGGCAGACACAACTTTGCAGCGAGTTTGAAACGCAGTTTTGTAACGGAAACTGCTCCACGCAATCGTTCATATGTTTTCTGAAGACAAAGACAAGAAAGTACTGCTGACAACTCTTTAAAACAATTTTGAAAGTAGCTTGGGCCCTGAAGACTTTGGCTTGGATCTCTTCAACGTTGCCAACGTCAGAATTTTCATATGTTTTTACCTACTACATATACGCGAGTTTCAGATTTACGAAAATCAAATGAGAGTTGATGAATAACTCAGTAATTCAAGAATCATATTAAATATGTATATATAAATAAATAAATAAATAAAATAATATATATATATATATATATATATATATAATTTTACTCTGACACAAGAACAGAAATGTTGGCACCAAAATTAAGGCAGCAAGTAGTTCTGTATCTCGCAATCGGATTACGAGTTCGTCCCTGAGATTATTTTCTTTTTTATACTCATCGCAGTAAGGGGTTGGCATAATAGTAGAATACTTGTGCTATTGGCTGCCCTGCGTAGGATCTACTTTTCTCCTCATTTTAATACTTCCACCATTTAGGAAAATATTTATTTCCACGGGCCTAATTTTACTTTGTTCAAGCTACAGTCAAATGCATAAACCTAAGGATCTTTAATATTTCGCTAATATATAAGCTGATACTCTAATTTGTATGATGGAAAAATCTCCAACGTGATTTACCATAAATTTTAACATTATGTTCGCAACACAACGTGAAATCTTGGAACCATTTTACTGAATTGGTTGCCAAATTAACTGGTAGCTTGCATGCGAGTGTGCACGGTAACAAATAAACAGTTATCAAATAGTGTTTTTTTTTAAAAAGCTGATTAAAAAATTTCTCACTTTATGAACAACCTGTATTAATAGTTTAATAGTTTTACTTTATTGAAACACGAATACTAGCCATGAGACCCATGGCAATATTAAATTTTGCCAACTGATACACAATTTGTTTGTAAACGGTACAGGTGAGTTGGAGCATTCTATTTCACGAATGTATTATACACGTGAGTGTGTGGAACTTCGCTGCTGACAGATTTCCAACGATGAAATTTGAGGGTCCAACTTAGGGTACTGCTTTATTGAAAAAAATCCATAGTAGTTTCGGTGCTTTAGACTTAATAGCGGGAAGATAATTTGCACGAGTACCAACTCCGCCCTCAGAAACCCTCACGCTCATAGGACTCAAAACCGCAAGCTATCGCCAGGTGGCGAAAATACCGCATGCCAGTTCAATGGCCTTCCGTATTAAGCTCGGTTCACAACAATCCCCAGCATCCGTCAGTCGCCCGTCAGTCCGGTGGTCACGTGATCTTCAACCAATCGCAGGACAATTTTTTTTTCTATCCGTTCATTCCGTCAAATATTTCCCGAACTTTAACTCACGACGGATGGACGGGCCACCGCGTTCTTACGACATCCCATAGACGTGAATATGCACTTTGAAATAAAATGCTAGGTGGTGGATATATGTTTGTTTATAATAGGTGGTAGATTCAGGAATTAAAAATGTAAGCAATATGTCAGCAAAAATCCTTATCTCGTAAAAAAAATTTTTTCTCAAAAAAATAATATTTTTCTCCTGTAAATTTATTTACAACTAAAATATATATTTCGAACTAAAGAATGATCGCGATGTTAAGTTGTCACACTGCAATTTCACCGTACAGAAGGATCCATGGACGACGGATTGTTGTGAATCGCTTTCAACTGACAGATGCCGACCTCCCGTGGCGCCGTCTGTTGGTGCGCCACAGATCTGGGGTGCGGGAGGCTCTGGGTTCTAATCCCGAGTAAGGCATGAGCGTTTTATTTAAGTTAGGTCATAAGTTAATCTGTAAGCGGTCCCATTCTAATCTTTCAAGCATAAAACCGGGCGACGTTGAGAAGCCTTCTACAATACATTACAATACAATACAACTGACAGATGAAAACACAAACGGGTGACTGACTGACGGATGCGACGGATGGTCGTGAGTCGAGTTTTATAAGCGCACGTCGGTGTTGCCCTTTGCACGTCATCGATAGTGCGCGGAAAACAAACCTCCCACTACACGACGCCCTCGAGAGCGGGGGAATGTTTCTAGCGCACTGTCTTTTTGAGGTGAATAATTCAGCCGGCTACGAAGGGCCTCGTAAACACGCGGAGGGGTGGTAACCAGGGAGGGAATAATGGGACGCCGTGAAATATTGATGCCGACGGCCGGGTGTAAGGGTTTAAGGCAGTAGGATGAGCGCGCAGCTCGGGTTCGGCACGCATTCTTGAGCGGGACGTGCCCAATGTTACTACTGTAAAATATTACAGTCAACACCTCCAGATAAAGGCTGTTCACGATCAAGTGAGCAGTTTTGAAATCAAGCCTAGAAAATGTCACAGCTCCTACATGCATATATTTTAAAGGGCGCACTGAGTGACATGCGTCAAGTAAATTAGGCAACAATGGATGGCAAGTAGTTAAGTATCTTAACGTCGAATGAAAAGTGTTAGGTAACCATTTGTTATAACATAAATGATTTATTTCACTTTATGTTTTTTTTTTCAATGCATTGAAGTGTAAAACTGAGGAGACTTGTTGAATATTTACTTTTATAATAATTTAACAGTTTCACTAGACCGAAGGTTGAATAAAGTGATGAGGCCCATGGGAATGCTAATCTCACATAAGGCGGAATAATACACACCGTGCATGCAAGTAGATCTTCAGCAGTGTTCATTTTACCATGAATAGCCTATATATGTTCGGATCTAGCTCTGATACAGCCAGTTAATGTACACTCACTGCCGTAAAAATTCGCACGATCTGTACAATCAAAGTCACGCACATACATTGTGCAAGTGTGCTGTCGCCGCTTCTTACATTGTGCATATGAAAAATAACCCAAAAAGTTCGAGACGTGTAAAACTATACATGCTAGACATGGTTAAAGAGCGATACATGCAATGTTGACAAGACGGACGAGACAGCCCTTACGAACATCCGATGGAGTTTGAGAGAGGCTGGTTAAGATTGAAGTGAAGCAACTGCCTATGGAGCACTGCACCCGACTACACAACGTGAACAACTCATAAAAAATGTAGCACAGACGCCATAAAAATTGTCAGAAAAGTGCGATTTATGCTGTTTAAGAAAGAATAATGGATATATTTTGCAACATTAGAAAATATTTTACTAAAATATACTTCTTAAATCCAAAAAAAATAATAGATTTTAATAGTATGTATTTTAAACAAAATTTAAGCATATTTCCATTCTGGATGCTTCAGAAAGCATAATTTGCAAGAAAATCTTCGTCATGGAATATTGTCATAATGTTTATTATGATTGTACGTAAGAAATTTGTAATAATAATATAGGAAATAATGTTTATAGTTGATTTCATGTGCTTCTATTTGTCACATACATTTATGTCTAAAACTGACTCAAATAAAGTTAATTTTAAAATTCATATGACATATTATTACTATGATTTTATTACACATGATTACAGTAAATATTATGACGATCTTTCTTAAAGAAGATCTTCTTGAAAATTCTGCTTTCCGAAGCATCCAAAACGGAAATGCGCTGAAATTTAATTAAAAATGCGGACTCTACCGATCGAATCATCTTCTAAATTAAAAAAGTATATTTTATAATGTTGCAAAATATATACATTCTTCTTTCATATACAGCATAAATAACACTTTTCTAACAATTGTTACGGTGCCTGTAAACTAATTTTTTAATGAGTTATTCAGATTGTACAGTCAGATGCAGTTCTCCATAGGCAGTTGCCTTACTTCATCCTTAATACATTTTTGAGAGACAGGTTAGACAGCTCGTCGAATTGCCTGCACTGGAGTTGTTCCTATTTCACAGTCAGTTTGTGTTATGAGCAATGGGAGCAAGGAAAATGTTTACACCTGATGAATGGGTTCTGGACGACCCCTACAGATCACAAAGAGGGACGAAATGCTTGAATTTCAGACACGAACAGAACAGCGGCTCTCTTCTCCGTCATTCAGGTACAGCTTTAGCCTTATTTTTATTAGTAGTGTGTTCGTTAGCACGGGGAAATCTGCTATCCCGATGACGTTTATTTGTTCTTCTATTTACGCCTCTCTACTGTCGCCTTCGTTTCCAATGCTATTTGCAGAGATCAGCTTGGAGCGCTGCGGCTGTGTGACGTGTGGTTTTATGCGACTACCCACTCTTTCATTTGGAAATGGATGACTACAGTGACAGAGTCTGGGGGATATAGTTCACTCATGGTTACTTCCAACTTCCCTAAGTCCTGCTAAAGTTCTACATTCAGACTACTCTTCAGCCGCACGTGAACATAGCTAACCAAGTCAATAAAATCAGACCAAAGAGTAAACGCACTGCATATGTGTGTACTCAGTTTAATAATATTTTGCATAATAAATATTTCTTAGTAGGCACTACCAACAAGACAATTTTCTCTCTGATTTTATTCATGTTAATTTTAAATGAAATATTGTAATTTATGGATAACATATAAGACAGTTCAGTTTAACCAAAAATTAGAACTGAAGAGATTTGGATCAAGGTGCCAATGAGGATGACTGAGGTGAGTATGGAGCAGTGCTGGAATGAAAGGGCGGGGGAAACGGGAGATCCCCAAGAAAACTCGCTGACCAATGCATTATCCGGCATGATTCCCAAAAATTATATATTTCTTATGTTAATGGGAGTGTAAGACGCCTGTGATATATGACATTTCTAGGAAACCACCAAAGACTTCATACGTGTGGGATGATTGTTCAAAGTTTTGTTTTAAAAAGTTTGAAGATTCTCCGAATAGACTACAGCTGGTACACATCGCAACCCCTGCCTCACTTTAAAATCGGCCCACGCCCCCTACTGCCGGCGTGATGGTCTGATGAGCCAATCGTATGTGATAGTATTCGCCGCTTATACTAAAACTGGGGTTGCTGAATGCACGGCGGTTTGCTGAACACATCCCGCGACCCCACTTTACCTTCAGTAGCCAGGTGCCCAGAAGCCAGTTTAACGCTCGCATGGACACAGTTCTGTTTTCCCAAGAATGTTAACACAAAGTTTAAACATTTCCGTTGACCTCCCGATCACCTGAATCGAATATTTTTGGGACAAAAAAAAAAACGCAGATTTGTATACGTCAAATGGTTTTTTTTTTTTTTTTTACTTGGAGCATAAGTTTCAACTGTGGGTAAATCTGCATCAAGATTACATAACACGTAGCTTTGATTCCATTCCTAAGCAGAAAGTTACTATCCCGCTCCACAGAGGGCCGATTAATTGTTTCGACGCAATTATATTGTTATCGATTAGTCCTTTTGTCTGTACCATCACAATAACAAAATTTTGCTTAACTCCAAAGGTAGGTAGAGAGGCTTCATGTCTCGTCGACAGCAAGTCCATTATAGACAGAGCAAAGTTTCTGAGAGAAGCAGAGGCGGCCTGTATTAAATAACCATCCCAGCATTCGCATGGAGTGATTTTATATCACCGATGAAAAACAAAATCAGTGTGTCTGTACCGGCAGGTGAACCCAGGTCTTCTCGAATAAGAGCCTGAAAATTTAAACTGCACCTTTCTGCAGGTCTCAAATCCAAATGTTTCTTCTAGGTGCACAATTTTTAATGCCAGGAGGTGATAACGCCCTTTAACGTAGTTATATATTTTTTCAGTTATACAGAATGCTCGGAAATTCCCCTTACAAACTGCTAGGACTTGTAGAGGTGACTGAGTAGACGAACTTTGGAATAGGAATCCATATCCGGAAACGTACCGTTATCGTGCTACAACCATTTAAAATCAGTTGTATCACTCGTCCACGTCCACTGAGGGAAAGAGAAATGTCACGGATTTTCTTGTGTTGATGCAACTGGGTAGGCAGTACATTGGCAACTGGGTAGGCAGTACACGTTTGCGGAATACACAGATATGATCCTTGTGTATGGCAAAACTGAAGGTAATGGAAGAGGAGCTCGTCGCCTGTATCAAGAGCGTTATCCACGACGTGCGACGCTATCGCATATCCCTTTCGCCACAATTACGTAACGGCCCCGTGAACGAGGTACCTTCACCACCGGCAGAAAGGACTGTGGTGCTTCAAAGATACGCCGCACTTCCGAATTGGAAGAGGCTGTACTGCATCACGCTGAACAGAGCCCGTCAACGAGTACGCAATCAGTTGCGCGTGCAATGGGTGTTGCTCCCAGCATCGTCTGGGAGGTTCTGCATGAGCAACAACTACATACTTACCACCTCCAAATGGTACAGTCTTTGCATCCAGCTGCTTTTGTACCACGTGTTAACTTCTGCACGTGGTTCCTGCACCGCTGAACCGACGAACCCCTTTGATTTGAAATGGCTGTAGCATAAAAACGGTACGTTTCCGGACATGGGTTCCTATTCAAAAGATCTCTATTCGGTCCCCTCCACAAGTCCTAGAAGTTTGTAAGGGAAATTTCCGAGCAATATGTATGCGTAAGCATCTATAACATTTACAGTAGAATTTAACACAAATACTAATGGCAAATTCGAGTTATTATCTTGCAGTACTCTTAGGCTTGACTTTCCCGTATACATTCGAGTGTTTGTCAGTTGTTAATCTGATTCTACTACGTAGAGAGTTCATTGTTGGGCCATCCATTGTTGATTTATTTTGTAATCTCAGAATCATTCAGGGTGAGCCATAGAAATTCAAGGTCAGTTACAAAAGCAGTACAGACGCACATGTGTTGGAAATCTGTTGTCTCGGAGAATAACGCTTATTAAGCAAGTCTATACTTACACATATGTTACTCACACAAGAGTTTCTTAATCTAGTTGCAGTCTACTGGCCTCTCCATTGGCCGGGTCAATAATGAACGCTGTGCGGTCCAATAAAGGTATCCGGTGTGGTCAAGCATACAGGAAGTAATTTTTTTTTTTTTTCGTGGCCAGCCAAAATTTGGTCAAGCATTTTCCTTATCACCCCCGTACCCGTGCCCTCTCTGGGTAATTTAGGGGTATAGGATGATCCTATTTCTGTGTTTTCTTTTATTTGAAACTTTATTTTCCCACTACAGCCTTTATGGATTACAATTTTATACAATATTGCAACTATCTACACCAAGTTGCCTGTAAGGTGAGAGCGGCATGGTTTTCCTGCATTCCACCCTGACTACCCTAGCAGCTTGGGGGTCAATTTCTTGACATTCTATTCTATTGATGATTATATTATGCCTATATCGCGGCACTAAACTACTACTGCTACTACTTAGATTATGTACATTCCAATTCGATCCATTAGTTTTGCAACTGCCAGCGGATTTGGGGACCTGTGGACTCCTTTTCGATCTCCCTCGCCTCGTAGTGCAGGACGTTAGAAAGCGAGGGTATACGAAGAGGACAAACATAGCTGAAGTCCATGCAGTGGTGGAAGTAGGCAACCCAGTTCTAGTTTGTTTTCAGTGACATTCAAAAATACCAACCTCAGATGGTTACATATTATGAGAGGTACTTATCAAACGAGAGTTAATTATTATTAAGTACTAGTTCATAAGAGAGCTGAAAAGATAGAAGATAGATAGATACCTCAACGATTTGAGATATAATTTTATTTTGTATTTGAAAATTTAATATTGAAGAAGGGCATGTCAGTAAATGTTGGTTGGTACATGGTACTTACTATATAGCAAGCAATAAAAATATAAAGCCAAATGTATACACGCGTTTGTGATTCCGTTTTTAAAATTAATTAACAGTAACGTATCTCTCCGCCGGATTCTTAGTTTTGAGGAATGATGTGATTAAATTCTAGCTGGTTTGGTTGAGATCGCGTTAAGCATAGTTATAATAAGAATAGTGGCGTTTATTCCATTTTCGTAACTCCCGCGCTCTACACGCATAGTGTTGCTATCTAGTATTTTTTTTTTTCCAAAAACGGGAGCGAACTTGAACTCGCAAGCAACAACACGCCACACGCTCGAGGGCAAGCAGTCGTTCTGTTTGCGTCCTCCAGTCCTACATTTGACCTTGGAAAGCGGATGAAAGTGTTCGGGAAAACGGGACTTTTCTTATAATATGAAATATTCTAAAAAAATAATATTCAGTTTCATTATTATTACATTCATTTCGTTTTCCGTTTTCATAACTAACGTTAGATATTATAAAAAGGTAAATACATGCGAAGGGTAAGCAAAATTGCAGGTTGCTTTTGTTAGTGAAAATTGCTTACACTGTAAAATATCTCACTACACGTCACTCGGTTTCGCGTGTGCTACGAGCGATTTCTCGTAAGTATTAATTCATAACTTCTCAGTTGTTAATCCACCTTAACGGGCAGTTCGTACATCTTGCTACTGACGCCCACGTCTACATTATTTCCGCGTTTGAATATTCAACAAGCCAGTCCATTAGCGCGGAGCCTGCGCTTTTCTGTTCAAAGAGTCTGAGTTCCGGGAAATCCGCGTGAGAGAGAGCCACTGTAGCATTACATTTTTGTAGCTCTACACATTCAGGTGGAGACTCTTGAGTGGTCCATGGCACCTGAAATTCAAGCGAATGGGAGCACGGTTAGAAGTTTTTCGCAAATTTACCACATTATTGTAAATGCATACTGAGGAAGCACGAGTGAAGAGATATTTTTCTCCCCTTAAATCCATGGTATTTCTCCTAACTGTATCGAGGAGAGAGCCGAACGCTCAGCAAGATTTCCAATTGCGTACAGCACCATTTCTACAGGCCTATGTGAAGCCTGATGCATATTACACGTTCCATACTACACAGACATGCCAAAAGTCATAGGATGCAGGTCTAGTATCGTGTAGGCCCTCACTGTAAAAATTAATGGGAAAATTACCTGACAATTGTAAGGTAATATTTGCAAATTTGTGGGAGAAACTAAGATTTCCTTACGGGTAAGGTAAAATTACCCGCACTCCGCACTCTGGAGTAAAATTCACTTACATGGTATCGGAAAATTCCATACATGAATGGGAAAATTACCTTCCGACGTGTGGATCTCCTCGTTCTTGCATTTTATATATTTCTTACCTTAAAACTGATTTTTATTGTTCAGTCATACAAGCTGTCCAACATGGCTTTTTATATGTAATGTGTAATTACCGCACTCTGGAGTATAATTCAAGTAAGAAAATCGCGATGGAAAATCCCATAAATGAATGGGGAAATTGCCTTACGAAGCGTGCACCTCTTCAGCATTGTTTCAACAGCTAAGTGGAGCGGCGGGCAGTAGAAACAATCCTGTAACAGGTTGATGCTATCACGTTGTCGTTGTGGTGTAATGGATAGCGCATCGGCCTATCGCGCCCGATCACCAGCAAGAATCGAGGATTTCAGTGTTGGGTTTCGTTTACTATTCGTCGGAGGATATCGGCAAAAAAAATTCGCAGTATTAATGCTATCTGCTATTTCTAAATATAATTTTATTATGCATTATAGTAAATTTTTCCCTACTTGTATGGGATTTGCCACCCCCCCCCCCCTTTTTTTGCCAGGTACTTTTTCCGTGCGATTAGGGAATAGTAATTTACTTCTAATGTAAATTTACTCTACATTTAAGAGGCAATTGTACCTTACATGCAGAGGTAATTAATCATCTTCCCTTATATGTAAGGGAATCTTACCTCAAACATTTTTTACAGTGCTCTTCTAGTCCGGCGGAGTGTAGCAACACGCCGTGTCTACGATTCCACAAGTGGAAGAAACACCTGAAGAGAGATGTTGATCCATGGCATCAGGATAGCTGCCCACACCTCCCTACTGTTTGTAGGTGCAGGATCTTGGGCAAATGGACGTCCCCAACAAGTTTCGTGAATGCTCGACGGGATTCATATCGCGAGTACGAGGAAGCCACAGCAGTAGTCGGAACTCTCCGATTCCAGACAACTTGGGCCGATGACAACGTGCATTATACTGCTATAATATATCATCGTTTTGGGGGTACGTTAAGTCCATGAAAGACTGCAATGCAGTGCCATGATCAGCTCACACTTACTCACGCGGTGCCAGATCGCAAATGATACGTGCCAGGGCACTTCCAAGACGGTACAGTGGCGCCACCCACTATTACCTTTACATGCTTCTATCCCATGTCATTTGGAGTGCCAGTATGTGTAAATGTTAATAACTTCCATTTTAGTTAAGGAAGTTTACAGAATATTTTCTTACAGTGTGCATACAATAACAGTAACGATTACAACCACCTTTTGTTCGTTTTAAATGCACATGGCCATTAGTGTGATATGGAAGTGCCCGAGAGATTTAGAAAACGCATATTACGGCAATGCAGCAGTAGTTTTATAGAACAGAGAGGAAAAATGACACGGGGAATACCTTCCCACAATGCACCTTTGCCGGAGCCATGTGACGCGAGTGTAATTGATGCTTGGGGTTTAATTATCTTATTTGGCATAAAGCTCCTGAACGGCAAGCCCTTCGGTGGACGAAGGGGACATGACTCCTTCATTAATCGAAGAGTGATAGACCGCCTCGCCCCCAGTAATTGCAATTTTGTACTTTGTGGCAAATGGATCATTCTTTCAATTTTTTCAAGAATTTATATTTTTGCTGGCAACAACATTATTTCAATGTGTGCTTAAAGTATCTCAATCCAATGTCGAGTTGTTTTCAAAACGATTCATTTTTCCGGATTCAATGATCTGGCGGTGTCGATAGGTATAGGCTGTCTCTTAGACATCGACACAATGATGCTCTAGTTCTTACGCTAAGTTGTCCGAATCCCATGTGAAAGATGTTTAGGAACCATGCATTATATTATAACCCCTACCCCAGTTATATACACTTACTGACGGCAACACTAAGCAATCCCAGAACAGGAGTTTATGGTTTCAGTTTCCTTGGTATTGATCGTTCTGAGTGAAGACCGCACGAGGGGGGATTGTCATTCTCCTATTATGCAGGTCCTGGTTGGTACGCAATGAACAAAAAGAGCTGCTAGAAACACATCGTGTGAAAGGTAGAGTCCAACAAAATTGTGTTGAATATTACAGTTACTATATTATTAAGATCATTATATTTATATATGCACTGTTGTTAGGTGAAAGGGCTTGTATTCCTGCTGAACATAGTGTTCTTGATGAACATTATTAGGCGCATTAATAAAGGCTATTTACAGTTAGCTGAGTACTTTCGAAATCAAATTTTGATTATTCTTCTAACAATATCTTATACCTGTAAATGCATTTCGTAAACGAGGTTCTTCACGTATTCCCTAGAAGGAAATGTCTCGCGACGTGAGATCCGGGGATCCATTAGACCATTCAACTAGGACTGCTTGTTCAGTCAAGCTGATGTTGAAGTTATTATTTAGATTGTCGTGAATACGAAGATAGAAACTTTCCCCAGGTTCATAATTCTGCTACCACATGTGGCGATGTGTTTGCCAAATCAACTTCTTGTATGAACACAGGCAAAACCTTCTGACTAGATACCGAAAAACACTGCCTGTTAGACAAACAAGACAATAGTTGAGGGTTCCAGCCCTCACACTGAAGGAAAATAGATTTGGGAAAGTCAGTTCATCATGGCATACGGATTGCAAGGGCCCTGCAACGCTGGAGCAGCCTTACTTCAAAGCTCGCTGAATGGGCGGTCTTCATAGATCCGCGATCTTGGAAAACTGAATTATTCTGTGTCAGGCAAACGCATGTGATGATAAGTACAAGTTGCCCTCTAGTCGGAAAACAATATCGGTACAGATGCTGAGCCTCCTGTCAATTTCTTTGGTCTTCCCCGTAAAATGATCAGAACATCTGTGTGATCGTCACAGGTGCAGATATTTACAGCGTTATCACTACAATTGCCGCTTGTTACAGCTAGAATGTCAACACCAAATGCTATTGCTTGGGTTTGGTTCACGAGATTCTCAGGTTGGAAACAGTTAGAAATTGCAACGTCTGATCCAATTTTCTGTAACGTACATGGACAGTCATGGGGAACCGAGGTACAACTTCGCCTTAGGCTCGATGCGCAGTGCCTCTTTGCAGATGTGGCGATTTTCGACTTACTGTGTACAGTTATTAACTGCTGTAGACATTGATAATTACGTGACATTACTTTGCGTTATACGTGGTACGCCTTTATCGCTAACACTCAGCATGCTGCAATTTAAAACTAAGCCCACTTTCGAAAAGGATGCGCGTTTGTGAATGTCACGAATATCATAGCCTCCCAGAAACACTGGAACAACATTCTACCAAACATTTACGCTGGCCTCTACTATTAATACGATGCATTTTCGTCTATACATACGTATAGTAGTCAAGTATTATTCCTTTGGAACACTCACTCACTCTTGGTCCATGTTACTTCACCTCCTGTATATGTGCGTGTGTGCGGTGTCCATATATATATATATATATATATATATATATATATATATATATATATATACACACATACACAAATTTTACGTATAAAATAATTAGAAGTGGAAAAAAATAGTGGATATTCTACCTACCAAACTCGTGCGGTGAGCAAAATATTGTTTTCTAGTGACCGCAAAACTATTTGTGAATCATTGCATTTAAAGTTAGTAACACGTGCACCGCTGTGTTTCCGCAACAAGTGATCAGTTTTCCTAATTGAGCTTTGCTTAACCTTGCCACGCTTTTGGGAATGGCATGGCATTGGCGAAGTAATTGTAACCTCACTCCATACTCCATGTTAAAGCAGTTAAAGTCACAAATTTCTTACTCGAATATAAAAATCCAGAAGTCGTTAAGTAAAACAAAAGAAATACACACAAATAAACTACTTTATTTATTTTTTTTAATCCCCTCATAATACGTAAATTATATTTCTAAATAAATAAATGTTGCCGATATAGATCTTTCATGTAAAATGTAGTGTTCCAAACAGCATTGAATACAATGCAGGTGTTATAATTAAACAAATATTGTTACACATATTACTTCGACAGAAATTAATACAATAAACTTACTCTTTTACGTTGCCAGAAGCTAGCGCTAGCAGAACATCCCATGATACTGGATAGACATCTTGGCCTTCCCCAAAGGCACGACGACACTTCTTCATTCGCAGACTCCAACGTTTATTTTGGTTCCTGTAGAAGAAAAAGTTTTTAAAACTATTTTAGCTGGACATAGGCCTATACTTTCTTCACACAGATAATGATCAGGAGCTTAAATAAAAAAGACGAGTTTCATAAAAAAAATTCTAAAGTGACAAATCGCAAGCGGTGATTTGTTCTTATAAGTTTATTTTCGTTTTATACACATTAAGATAAGCACTGGAATAACAGTGCAATTTTTGCATCCAGCCATTTTCTGCATTACTTCTTTTTTTTGATTTATTGTAACTTAGTCTTATTTCCACGGCAATGTCAAGATTTACAGATTGTGGAAATATACACCACGGGCAGAATGAAACCAGTCTAGAGAGATTAAAATAGTTCAACAAACAGTAAGTTAACAATACGCAATACCTATAAGTAATTATAAAAGGAGCAACACGAAAGACTGTAGCAAATTCATCTCTTAGTGCTGTGTACAAGCAACATAAAAAAACTTCCCAGGTAAGTTATTTATTTCTTCGTATTTAAACTTTCAAGATAGCACTCGCTAAGTAAGGTAATTTGTAAAAAATGTACTAGCAAAGTGAAAACATGCATTATTAACTTTAAACTATATTTCAAACAAGCGTGTAAAATGTTAACTTGACAAACATTAGCTTACCTCGTTTTGCAGGAAATTGCTCATTTAAACGTTTTATAAGAGTAAATTTACCACGGTACAATATTTTTCACCTTTTCAGTCAATCTTGGTTTTAATATCAGTAACATACCTCCGCGACACACATGCGATTAAATATGACATTTAACATAATTTCTTTTATGTATAATACATTTCGTTTTCAAAAGCCTGTTATAGAATCAGAATCGAAATACTGAGTGCAGGCTTTAAAACTATTTCTAATGAAACACATTCTCTTTGACCATACTTCGGATACATTTCTTATGTCGCTGACAACTTATCTACCCAAGTGATAATCGAAGGCTTTGAATTTTAATACATTTTTTGGTTTTTTGAATACACGTTCTTGTTCAGGTAAACCTAAAATATGACCTGAAAGGAAAGGGGGAATGCCATATACTGTTGCCTTTATGGAATTCAGAAAATCGATTCAAAATCGTACCGATCTTCGTCCAAACATTCTTGTTGTTAAATCATTAAAAAATACTCTAAATTTTGTCTGCTAAGACAAATAATTATATTTGTATAAAAGATTACTAAGTAATTAGCATTTTCAGACGATTTCAACCTTCCAGTATATTAGAAGCAAACGGTTTTAAAATATCTGTCCATGATTTCGTTCTCTTAATTCTCGGAGCCAAAATAATGAATTAATCAAAATTTTTCTTTAATTTTTAATGATCGAAAATGTAAATCTGACACGATATATTATATTATAATTATTAACTTTAACATAGTTGTGTGAACTAAAAGAATAATTTTATCGCTCATTTGATTCCTGAAATGCAAATCCTTAATTTTTAGCCAATTTCCTGTAGGCCCCACTCTGTCACAAAATATGCTATACTTACTTATATTACACTGGATACTTGTAATTGACATACCGAGAATCTTCTACCTTTTTAAGAGATACTTCGTCTGAGTTACTTAAATTACTATTCTTGCATTACTCACCAACATTAATTTTTTTTTAAACAGAGAAGAACTGTTTGCAGTAACATTACGTTTACTTGATATAACCAAATGGATCGTTTTAATATATTGTTCACTAACCAAAATATTTTGAACAATCATTAGTAGGGCTGGGGGTGTTTCAAATACAAAAGGATGCCACCATTATTTATATCAAATTGTTAAATTGATTGAAAGGGCAAATCAAAAGGGGTTAATTAAATATATGTAGTGTGTTTGTAGGGACATAGATGGTAGATAGGCGATTTTTACGAATATATTTAACACACGAGAGAATTTCACGGTGTCTACGTATGAATAAATTACACACATCGAATCGGAAATTTCAAACGACTACATGAATAATAAGCGCAATTACTCCAGTATGGAATTAAACGTACCGTGAGTCTCGAGCTTAGAAATATAATTTACATGAGAGAGGATTTTAATTACGTGAATAACATCTAGTGTCGACAAGTGCAAACTGACTAAACGAAATCCAGCTAGCCAGTATGAAATTACACAAGGCAGAGTCTTTAAATGAAACATATTTCCAACGAGTTCTACATATTAATAAATAACACGAGAGACAAGTATAACGAACAACTACGTTTTACTGTCTTTAAACTAAATCCAGCTAGTCAGTATGAATAAATAACACTTAGGTGCCACGATACAAAACTGCATCAAAATTATGCTCTGTAAGCAATGCTTCTAACAGATACTGTCAGAATGCATTTGGTTAAATTTGGTTGAATTGTTTAATAAATGTGCAAACTTATCTAAATATTAATATCGCCGCCATTTTTAAAATCAGTGCCTGACCCAACTTAAACAATATCAGTTGACGCGCCCTTCTGTAGAACTACTTGCGTGAGAAATTTTGTGGAATTGCTTGAATGGTTCAGGAAGTATAGCAAAATGTTTCATTTTCTCACATAGCACTATTTGACAAAAATGCCAGATAAAGTGGAGCTCTGTGCTCATAACTGAAGCTTCATCATGATATAATGCAATAATTTAAATATTTATATTAATATTATTTAAAAAAATATTTGCTCACATAATAACATGCCTTACCGTAGCACTAGGCATATTTGCATACAATATTTTGTGGGAATAGGTTGATTGGTCCTCGAAATATGGCAAAAAAATCTCAATTTTTTTTCTTGTGAAGATCTTTATAAATGGCGGACAAAAGGATTTGTAACGGTGCATTAGATAATGGTCATAGATACTGCCAGCATACAAAGTTCGGGGGACACAAGGCGTATTAAGCAACATTACTTTCATCGGTGTTATTTCAAAAATACACGACTACACACTTAAGTCATATTTATTTAGACGAAATAGAAAAGTATCCTTTGTTGCTTAAATTTGATTGGAACCATTTATTTGCTTTCCAAGGAAATAAAAGCTTCATCTTTTATGTTGCGTTTACTCCCTAAATGACACAGGAAAGAGTTTATGTATTAGTTCATTTGATGCTTGCATAGATGCAGGTATGCCATAAGCTTATACAACGTTAAGTTACAATTGGTTATATAATTTCGTAGATATAGCAGACTAAGCTGAAATTGTTGTATAGCCAGCATTCTGGAAATAAATACATGCCTCACTAATAACACATAAATTAATATCACATGCATTAGTGACTTTGTCAGATTTGGTCAGAATCGGTATATTATTTCTCAAGATATGACATACACAATTCATTTCTTCAAGTAGCAGTATATTACAAAATACCGCACATAAGTGGCTATTTGTTGGCCTATATGATGCTTGTAATGTATACTTATATCTAGGGCCACATGTTTATCGAGAAAAGATTTACGCGGAGGCTAGACTTCAATATCTTATGAGCACATTTACAGCCTTCCTTTGGCCATTGGCCGGTTGTCTTTGCGCGAAGAGAGTCTATTCCATATGTGAGCTAATCAGAATTAAGTATCTCCGATACTGAAGTCCGTGATCCATGGGCATACAGAGAAGACGCGTAACAATTCAAATGATCCAATAACGAAAGTGATTCTGAACTAAAGTGTTATGGAACACAACTTGTCCTAAAGCCTTTTCGCGAAAAAACAGATGCCCCTACTTATATCATACAAGTTCCAAATTGGCTGAAAAATACTGTAAATATACCTACCAAATAAACTTAAAATATTAGTATGGCCGCCATTTTGAAAATATATGCCTTATAAATTTAAATTGCATACATTTACATGGTATACACATTATTACTTACAGTAAATTTGGTGAGAATTGATCGAGTAGTTTTCGAGATATGAAGTAAAAGATTTATTTTTTCATACAACGCTATCTTCCAAAGCGGCAGTGCAACAACCGTATCCATTTATAAAATCAATGCTTACACGTTTCACTGTCAACCTACAAAATCTAGTTTAAATCGGTTCAATGGTTTCCGAGATACGACATAGCGCCCTACATATTATAATGACCGCAATTTTGAAAGTAAGAACCCAGAGAGATCGAAAGTGATAAACTTCAGATGATCTTACTAAATACCATATGTGTACCGAGTTTGGTGATTTTCGGTTTGCACTCTCAAAAGTATTTTTTTTTGGGAGAGTGATGGGGGAAGGGGGAGGGGGATACACAATAACAGGCAGGAAAGTGATCTCACAAGCCGTTTTTTCCTTCGGTAACATGATCCTGTAAACAAGGAACGCCAGGAACACAAAACAAGTTTTAAGGAGTCATTATACTGCAACGAATGTGAGGCACCAAAAAAAAAAAAACTATTTAATCGTGACTTTCTGGGAACTGTGATCTGATACCGTTCTCAGACGACAACAGAATATGGCCATAGTAAAAATATGAAGTATAAGGCACTATTTCAACGTAGCCTCGTGCAATGGTCGGGTGGCAAGCTTCTTTCTGTAAATCTGGTGACGTACAATGTTATAGGCGATTCACCATAAAATAAGCACTTTTGAAAGCCCTGCCTAAGATCTACTTGTATGCACGCTGTGTTTTCTTCCCCGTTATGAAAGATCAACATTGTCATGGGAGTTATCACTTTATTCATGCGTCGGTCAAGTGAAACTGAGATTATTAAAAAAAGTAAATATTTTACTAATCTGCTCATTTTTACACTTATATGCATAAAAAAAAACAGAAAGTGAATTAATAATTTATGTCAACAGAAATGGTTACCGAACACTTTTTATTCGACGTTAAGCTACGGAACTACTTTCCCATCCATCGTCACCAACTGTACTGGGCACATGTCACTCAGGGCGCCCGTTAAAATATATGCAGGTAGGGGCAGTGACATTTTTTGAAGGTTGATTTCTAAAGTGCTTACTTTATCGTGAACAGCCTTTACACAAATTTAAGTCGCTTGGTTGAGGGTTTTCGTTATAGTTAGAGCTAACAATGTAATATAGACGGGTCGCTGTTATGCGCAGGGAAAACGAACTCTTCTCAGCTCAATTACAGTGCCGGAAAGCAAGTCATTAGAGTGCACGCTACGTGAACTTACGACGGATAAGTTTATTACGTTTCTATAAATTCACGGCGGGGTTCAACCCCTTGTACTTGCACGTGGAAATCGTACCGGACGACGCCGCCTGTCGCCGGGTTTTCTCGGAAGTCTCCCGTTACTCTCACCCTCGCATTGCGGCGCTGCTCCATACTCGCCTCGCTTCACCCTCATTGGCTCTCGAGGCCCCGATGTTAAAGGTACTCCCCAGTATAAGCTGTTCACGGTAAAATTAGCACTTTTGAAAGCCCTGCTGAAGTTCTACTTGTTTACACATTGTGTATTACTCCGCCATGGGCTTCATCACTTTATTCATGCGTTGGTCAAATGAAACTGTGAAATTTTTAGCAAAGTAAATACTTTACCAATCTGCTCATTTTTATACTTCGATACATTAGAACAACAGAATGCGAAATAAATAATTTTAAGTTATCAAAAATGGTTACCTAACAGTTTTTATACTACATTAAGATATGGACCTACTTTCCATTGATCGTTACCAACTTTACTGGGAAAATGCCTCTCAGTGCGTCCATTAAAACATTTGCATGAGGTGGCAGAGACTCTTTTTTTGTTTTTTTTTTTTTCCAAAGGTTCATTTCTAAAGTGCTCACTTTATCGTGAACAGCCTTTAGAAAATTTTGTAATACTTAAGGTCGCGTCCTGCCGAAAGGAAGAATTGCGAAGGAGATGCAAAATAACATAAACAAGCTCAGCGTGTGCTCTGGTTTATCAGAACTCTAAGAGGTAATATAAGGTTTTAATGAAGCAACCTGTTCAGAAAATAGATACAGACGTGTCGCTATGGTTTTATAACACTGTTTTACGGGAGAATAAATATCCTGAACAAAGGCCTACTTACAGCGATTTTTGATGACTCTGATGCTGAATTTACAATGCAATGACGAGGTCGTCCCGACAGACACAACGCTACAGCCCTACCATTTCCGCAACCAAATCAGTTCATTGTTTATAATACCCTGCCAGTTTTCTTCTGACAAGTGTTGCGTGGCTTTCGGCATAATCCTAGAATTGTCAGTAACTTGCTATAGAGTGTTAAGAAATCACATCATTGTACATTATTCTGTTTTGATAACTTTGTAAACGAAGCATTTTTGGATTTTGGAGCAGTTATTTTTCAATGAATAATTATTTTCGTCAATTTATTAGCTCTCTGTTACAAGGAAACCAGCATGTACACATTAAAAAAACACATGTTTAATGTGAAATTTACTACAGTAGTGAAATCCGCATGACATTTTGTTTTGTAAGTTTATGTTTCTGTTTTTTTTTTCTACTGCCAAGCGAGGCCGACAGGTCCGACGACCGACGAAAGTAGAAATGGAATATACTTTAGTCGGGACAGCGTTTGTCGGGGTGACCTTGCTCTTGATTGGCTAATGAAAAATTTTTGTCTGTGTCGGGACTGTTTGGTCGGACTGTCGGGTTATTGTAAATCCAGCTTGACACTTTTCAACGACCACATTTGTGTTTTATTAACCAAGTTCATAAAATGTCAACAAAATATTGACTTCATTTCTATCCTGAAAAATTATTTAAACTAGAGTATCCCATATATTTAAAAAATAAAATTAGAATAGACGCAACTACATAAAGACTGTTCACGACAAATTGAGCACTTTTGAAACCAACCTGAGAAAACAATCACTGCCCCTACTCGCATATATTTTAACGGGCGCCCTGAGTGACATGCAACCAGTAAAGTTGGTAACGATGGATGGGAAGCAGTTCCGTATTGTAACGTCGAATAAAAAGTGTTTGATAACCATTTCTGATAATATAAATTATTTTTTTCTGTGTCTTTTTTTAATGCGTCGAAGTGTATAAATGAGTATATTTGTGAAATATTTACTTTTCTAATAATTTCACAGTTTCACTTGACCGACATATGAATAAAGTGATGAGGCCGTTGACAATATTAATCTTACACATGGCGGAAGAATACCCAACGCGCATAGTACAAGTCGATCTTAAGCAGGGTTTTCAAAAGTGCTCATTGTGAACAGCCGATACAAAGAGACCTATATAACAGCTAGGGAGGACCTCTTTGGTCCACTCTCGAAATTAATATAGTGGCCACGGTACGGTGGCTGAGCGGTTAGCTGGCTTGCCTCCCACCAAGGCGAACTGGGTTCAAACCCCGGCTGGGCCACCGGATTTTCACAAGTGGGAATCGTACCGGACGATGCCGTTGGTCGGCAGGTTTTCTCGAGGATCTCCCGTTTCCCCAGCCTCCTTATTCCGGCGCCGCTTCATGCTCACTTCTATCACCCTCATCGACTCTCAAGATCTCGCTGTTAAGAGCCCACCAAATATCTTCACTCACTCACTCACTCGAAATTAATATGTAATTAAAAAAACCACGAGCCAATTAACATATCGTTTTTAAAATTCTCTGTATGACCAGATTACGCATGTATTTCTGATGCTCTAACATTGTAGTGTTCAATGCAGTGCGTGAGGACAACAGGAAGGAACGTACTTTGTAGAGACCTGCAAAATTCGCGTTATTATCTGTGGACATGTTTTTCTTAAAACACTTTTCCTTTGTAATACGTGTGCCATTAGACCATTCTATAATTGGCACGCCCCGGGTAACTCTGCGCCAAAACGTAAACAATTTACAATTGTATCCCACAATCACGTGCAGTTCACTCATAAAGGGTGTGACTTGACATGTATGCAGCAACCAATGGAGATATGACGCTGGTTAGAGTCGGTATACATATTTATGTATAAAATCCATCGTGCGTGACTAAACCGCATCATCACTGATAAATCACAGGACCAATTGAGAGCGCATTCACACCATATGCTATTGAGGACACCATATGCTATTGAGGACACCATATGCTATTGAGAACACCATATGCTATTGAGGTGGTGACTTAGGTTTTTAGTTATGTTTCATTCCGATTGGTGGCACTAGAGTCTAACTTTTATATTTATGGGCCGATATTGCAGGACATGTTTGTTGATCGAAAAGATAGAAATGCCAGCAATACCACGGTCAAACATTGGTCTACGTACCAGGCGAAATAGAGAGGACGCAATTGAGACGGCAAAATATAACGTGAACACGCGCTGCACAAACTGAAGAGGCACGAACACAAAATTGAGAAGCACACAGCACACAGCAGGCGGAACAACGTTCGTCGGGATCAGCTAGTAGTGCTATGAATTGTAGCTTGACGAAAAAAAAAAAAAACAATAACGCCAATTTTGCAGCTCCCTAGTAATTTGATAAGACCAGTTTTGCAACAGAAATGTACATTTCGACAGCACTGACTGTTGCTAGAATTTGGAAAAAATATCCCTCAAATAGAAACAACCCATGAGAAAAAGGAAGCTAACTACAATGGCTGAAAAGCGGTGTGCAGAACATAATGCCAAAAACGTCTCATTCAACCACTACTGACATTTTTGGAGTAAGAGAAAATAAATGGGCGTTTTTTCATAATTGTTTTACATGGGCACAAATTCTGGCGCAGAAGCTTTCTAATAGTATCGAAATTTCTAATCTAACCTTTAGTGTTATAGGCCTACTTAAAACGCCAGGGTCAGCTATGCACTCCCGATAGAGGTCATTCGAAGGCGGGTTCAATGCAAGTTCAAAGCCTGTCGCATACCATGTCTCTTCCTTGGCGTTCTTGAGCTTCTATACAGAAAATAATTTCCGTCATGGCATCATCCAATTTTACAAAATGTATCTGTTTCAAAACTGCCCTCAAATGTCAAGTCGGATCTTTATAGATGACGTAGAATGCCCGTAGATGTTGTTGACCCCAGGTTTTCTTGGAAGCACTTGCTTTTAGTATTTCTCTGTAGTTATTTCGACTCACGTGACTGTAAAATGAAGTCATGTGAATTCTCGCTGGATGTAATAGCTACAATGTTGACACCCAATGTTAAGAAAACTTATACGAAATATAAATATGAGAAATAAAAATTTTTGTACAAATAATCATGGTTACCTTTAACGGCGTGTTCTGAAACGGTTAAGCAAATCCCATTCAAGAACGCGCGTGACTATAGACACAGTCAAAATAATTCATTATATTTACAGTCTGTTGGCTACACGCCCCTATGGTGAAGACTACACTGTAACATTTTTTCTGGCAAACTTCTTAAATTGCAACGGAAGATTTTAACATATACACTTTATGTTAATAATACCACACATCAAGCTGCAGATATAGGAATGTTTAGCAGCGCTACTATACAAAGTTGGGAACTACTCTATGCATTTGAGTGTTTCCTGAGCAAATGTAGGAACGCTACAATTAATGCATTGGGGAAAACATTGCCATTCCTGCTTTCTCACTAAGCGTATACACTGGTGTGGTAAATTTCCGAATAATTTCTTAGAGTGTAGGGCTGATTTGTGAGGCGTTGCTCGACATTGGCAAGAAATAAAGTTATGAGCTCCGACATATCAAATGTTACTCACTGATCTTACGCCGTCCTGAGCTTTTCGCGCACATGACCGTGCGACGAAAGCTGCGAACTTGAGTTTTAGCTTCTTCCTGCCGACGCAACGCCGGTTCTCAACACGTGAAGAATGTAAACACAAGTCTGCAAATCCCGACGTTCCGCGGTCCTTCGTACGCCGAGGAGTTGTTAAGGGCGCCCGCCTACCTGGCGCTCGAATCGCGTTTCAAAGTGTTTGAAACCGGCGTCTATTTCTATTACAAAACCACTAAACGTGTTTCCCCTATGCCGATATACGATGAGAAAGCACACTTTACCTCTATACATCATGCCCATTAGAAATGTTTTTCCCCCGAGCCCTCCAACATGACGAAAGACTGCTCATTCACACTCTGTATCTCATAATTAGAGACCCGAGAATTTCGTAGATTCATTTCTAGTTGGAATTCACAGACATGTACGTTCATGTTAGTTTGTCATTTGTTGACGTGTTGTTTGACACCTCCTGGAGATAAATGAGCCAATAACAAACATGCAATAAATTGAGTGCCCAATCACCGCCGTTAACTGCCAAAACAATTAACCTATAAAAAGTTTATATTTGTATGAGAGTATATACGACTGTGAAGTCAAGTCTACATGCCATTGAACTCTCGAATTTCTCGGGACCCTACTCATAATTAGGGACCTGAAAAATTCGCGAGTTCAGTGTCCTGCAGGCTCAACTCCGCGGTCATACGTACAATCGTAGAGATATTAATTGTCCATTGGTGGAAGGTGAATGTTCGTGGATTTTGTTGTATGTTTTTCATTGGGCCAGCGTTCTCCAGGAGGTGTTAAATAACGCGTTGACCGATAGCAAAGGCGACACAAACGAAAGAGTTTTCAAATTCTAACTTGTCCTGAAATGAAACCGCGAATTTTTCCAAGTCTCTACTCGTAGTACACTGTTCGAAAACATGCGAAACGGTTATAAGAGCCTGTGCTGAATTTGCTTCCGACTTAACAGCAATTAAAGAAATAAAGACAGCGCTCGAAGTCCCGTAGTTATAGCACGAAACACAGCACGCCAATGTAGCGCCTAGCGCGCAGGAGCGATGAGTTGAGACCTGCAAAATTCGTGTTATCATTTGAGGACAAGTTAGATTTAAAACACTATTCCTTTGTAATGCGTATGTCATTGGACAATTAATTATTTGGCACGTCCCGGCTAGCTCTGCGCCAATAAATCAACACTTCACAATTGCGTGCCCCAATCACGTGCAGTTCAATCAGAAAGGGCGTGACTTAACATTTATGCAGCAACCAATGGAGAAATTACGCCGGCTTGAGTATTATAGTACTATGAATTTTAGCTTGATGTCGAAAAATAACGCAACTTTCGCAAGTTTCTAGTGACGAGGCACTATGCGCCATGTGTTCGCCATTGTAGCTTACTTGCTTCCGAGTTCCAAACCCGCATGGCAACTGCAAGAAGGCGGCTGGTGCTCTTAAGTGTCGCGCCTGACTGGCCGCTAGTTTGCTCGTCCGATGCCCAGAATTGCATATGGTCTCTGAGTTCAACTCTTGCTTACTCACGACTTGCCTCGTCGCCTTTGAACGCACAAGGCAATCAACTGGGCATGCGGTCTTTCCGACACCGAGACTCGCCTAGACGTGAGGTGATCTTTATGTATAGACCACTCTGAAGTTCCTATATAGATATTTGGTAGCTCAAACTGATTATGAAAACATCCGTCTCATTAATTTTTACTCCCCTAAGAAAATAATTATTGGAGCTGAGATGATAACTTGAAACTTATCTTCGGGCGCGACACGTTTCTGAAACGTTTTTTCCGGTGTTTACCTTACTACGGAACATACAACGGTTTTTTAATCACGCGTATCCTACCAAACCTCGGTAACACGCTTTATGCAGCTGCCGGAGCATCAGTTGTCCGAAAATATTTTGTGTACATTCGTTGTTTGCGCCTAACCCGGCAAATAAATATCCTGGGAATAAGTACTTTTGTCAGAAACGATTAAAACCAATCATCGAAGATCGTATGGTTTTATTTTTATCATATTAAGTGTATTAAAAAAGAAAAAAAAATTTTGGAATTGGAAAAAAAAAAAAAAAAAAAAAAAAAAAATCGCACATTTAGAACTTACTTGTGAAGTTTCCTCAAGATGTAGACGAAGATTAAAACAGTACAGTCTTAGCTTAATCCGTAGGATTTCATCGCGTGTTATAAAGTTCCACTGCAACGGCGGTTGTGCTTGCTCGCCGATTCAGCGCCTTGCGGTTCAACGATCAACGGGACGCTGGGCGAGTGTATCGTCATCCCCTGTATCGCTGTCCCTCGAACGCGATAAACAAATATGAGGCCCATGTATTCATAACACTTTGAGGACTACGCCCGAGTGTAGCTCGTGCAACACCATTTTTTTTTTTTTTTTTTTTTTTTTTGGGTTTCTTAACCAAACTCGTACGGATGTATATTCTTTGTTCTACTCGTGCGGAATCAATGCCCACAAGAACATTTTAGCTCAGCAATAATGATTTACCGGACCAAAAAACCATACTTTCTTATGCCGACTCGAAAGGACACGTTTGACTGCAACTGCTTTTACTCTGTAAAGGACACTTGATTGGGGCAAAATCAACTTGCCATCTCACTGGCCGCCGACCAGCCAATAAGGAACGTTGCTGTGCTGTGTACAGTAGACGTGCCCGACGCCACGTGAACCAGTAGCACGGTCGTGAGTGGCAAAACACGAAAACCAATCAAACCTGTGATCCTATAAGACTGGTGTCAGGTGACTCACTTCCAACTCTTCCTGAATGCCAGTGAACGTGTGCAGACTTCAAAGTGTTGAGCTACGTGGACCAGCGCATGTCGTAGCGTGGAAGGCGTCGGCGAAGCACACCCGGTGACCCGCCTGGACGTCGGAGAGAAGCACTTGTTGGAAACACTCCAAGAGGAATGCGACGTCCGGCGACGGCTGTCGTCTCCCCGGAGGTCACATGGCGTCGACACGTTATTGACCACGGGGACGACCCTCACGTGTCGAACACACCCCCCCCCCCTCACCACCCGCGACGGCGCATACTTCCTGCCAGCCCGACGGACACCTGCCGCCCCGTCCCGTCCGTCCTTCTTCACCGTCGTACGCTCTCCCCCCAACTCCCGTTGAGCTCGTTATTCGGGCGGGGAAGACCGGCCATCGACCAGCGACTAACGAAGCGCGCCGGGACGAATATCGATTGAAGCGAAGATCGAAGGCCTTCCCGAAAGACTGCGGCCGTCGCATGATTTTGAATATTGGAGTTCATGTCGCAAGCTTGTGAAATAAAGGGCACCTGTGGTTTCATTACTGTGGACTCCGAACTATTTAATCACGGCGTAAACCGATCGTGTCTGAGGGTCCGCGTGAACTTTCACCACGTGAGACTGATTGTTCGGCTACTACGGTTGCCGACGATCCTCCAAGAAGTTAAATTTGTTTGACGTGAACATGAATTTTAAATCACACCGGCACGTGAGGTACCAGGACAGAAACGGCGAGTGCTTGAATGAGTGAGTGAAGAGGTTCGGACCACTCTTAACATCAAGGTCTTTGCAGCCGATGAGGGTGAAGCGAGGTGAGTATGGAGCAGCTCCGGAATGCAAGGGCGGGGGGAAAAGGGAGGTCCTCGAGAAAATCCCGCCGACCACCGGCATCGTCCAGCACGATCCCCTCACCCGAAAATCCGGGGGGCGGCCCCGCCTCCTTGGCAAGAGGTGAACAGTCTAACTACTACGCCACCGCGGCCCTCGGGATTCGGCGATGTAACGTTTGCATGTTGATCCATTCCGACACTGTAACTTCGTGACTATGTGGTCTCGTTCGACCAGGTATGATGCCATAATGGCACGGGTGAGGGCTCGCAGTAACTATCGGCAATTTCGGGCGTGGGGCGAAAAGTTCCAGACAGAATATCTCGCGACTGCGATGTGCTAGCGTGATGATATCAGTGCCAAATTAAAGAGCTCATATATATCTGTCGATTTAAGACATAGAAGCCAACTATACATTGAATTCCATATTCCAAATGAGATATTACCTTCTAACAAAACCAACTGCTGTATCTCTGGGGCCTCAATATTGTGCTTTGGGTTTCCTGGCCGTGACAGTGATTTCAAGAACGACAGGATCTCTAATCACTCGAGTGCGTTTCGTACCACAAGCAAAGCGACTTAAAAAAAGAAAAAGAAAAAGAAAACATAGTCACACCCGAAGTTGAGTGTAAACGATCAACGGCCCTGCCCTCTTCACTCGTCGACGTATCGTCTATGTAACATTGAAGGGTTCTGATTGCAGAGGTGGAACAGCCGTTTATTTAGCGAACTCCAGCCGCAAGCGACAGCAAGTTGGCGTTACTGGCCAGTTATAGTGGAACGCCGTTCACCAATCTACGCATGATAGCGAACAAATTATGACTACTTATGTCAAATAACTTTTGAATCACTCCTAGAAAAAACGCTTGAATACCAATATTCTAATATTAGTAGATTTCCTACCTTTATGTCGGAACTCACTACACTGACGCTCAATATTGATAGCAAAAATCGATCTTGAGGGTATGATCACGACACCACGATTTTTGAGCACATGCGTACTCTCGAGCGTAAATTGAGCTGAACTTGACATATGGGTAGAACATAGTCCTCTGATGCTATCGTAAACGGTGGCATGTTGTGAAAATAACACCGAGTTCATGTTATTTTACCCGAATAACACGAACATTTGGTATCATCAATGTAAATTTAATAAGCAAGTTGCGTAGTTTTTTTCATTTCGTTTGGACTTCGTTCCAAATTTGCGTTGCGAAGTTGGTAATCGAATGGAGTTGTCTGCGAGAGTAGTAAGGTTAATTTTCACCGGTTTCTAGAAACAATCGCACCATAACTCAGGAACCTGCGCAACCACGGAACTGAACCAGAAAATACCCAATAATACAGAAGTGAAAAAGTATTGTATACATAGAGACCTGCAAAATTCAATTTATTATTTGGGGACATGTTAAACTTGAAACGTACCTTTGCAATGCGTTTGTAACTGGACCACAACTTATGTGACACACCCTGGGTTACTCTGCACCAATAAAGAAACACTTCACAATTGTGTCCCCCAATAACGTGTAGTTCAGTCAGAGAGATAGTGTCTTCACATTTATGCAGCAGCCAATGGAGAAACGATGTTTGCTCTAGCGTCTACAGTACTGTGAAGTTCAGCTTGATGCCAATATAATAGAGCGAATTTTGCGTGTCCCTACACCGCACACTCCAGCCGCACACGCCAGCAAAATGGCATCACTTGCCAGCAACATTTGAGAGCGCCGTTCGTCAATCAACCCTGGCGACTAGCTTGCAAGGCGTCAGCCCGGTGAACAGGAAAATCTCTCGCCGCACGCGGTAGCTAATCAGTAGGAAGCTGCAAAATTCGTGTTATTTTTTGGCATCCAGCTAAAATTCATAGTACTATTCAGACCCCTGCTGCTTTCTTGACCCAAGGATGCAGCAAGGCTGAACCCCAAAAACCCAAGAATGGGAGCAAAAGTAAACAACTGGCAAAAGCCAATATGAAATATTTTCCCAAGTAGGTCAGGAAAAAAAAAAAAAAAAAAAAAAAAACACAATTACTTGAGCTAAGTTCAAACTCATGAAGTGTGCAGAATGTTATTCTTATTCAGTTCCTTATATTTTGTTTCGTATGCAAAACATAGATTGATATGTATAAAATATAGTTTACACCCATTCTTAGAATAAACATTACGATAGGTATCAAATATATTTTGTGATAATACATATTCTTTGAAAAACTACAGTTCTAAAATATTCTGTGTTAAAAATACAGATTCTTTGCAAATACTACGATTTAAGGTATATTCTCTGTTATAATACACGTTCTTCAAAAATGCTATCCACTTACTGGAACTTGGGTACATATATTAGAAATGTTTATATAAAATTTCAAGTGCATTAAAATCTTTTAAAAACTTTGTAAAATGTCCGTTTTACAACCCTAATGTCTTTGCAATTATCAGCAATATTTCCAACATGGAAAATAGATATATTCTTATTTTCGTAACAAAACAATTCTCTGGCTATATAGGGCCAACCAAAGGCCAATGCAAAATGTTTAACTTAAATTCTGAATTCATTCACCAAACCTTCATATTAATGGGTCTTGCTTGAGAAAAACTCTTTTAAACTTGCATTAAATTTCCACAAGAAATTCATACGCGATTTTCACTATCTTGCCATTCATTGCAATTTTATGAAATATGGCAATAGAAAAAAAAACATAACTCCAGGCTGAGTTTGACTTGACTTCCATTGAATTACATACTTAGCAAAAATTAGATCTCAATTTTTCTCCCCTCATCCACTGACCACAGCAACTGCTAGCAATTAGAAAGCCTTAACTTTCGAGAAGAAAAAATACATATGTCTTTTATTAGAGAGTTATCAAAAGTACTATTTGCAAGCCAAATTGATCTTAAAAAAGTTTGAGCCCATATTAGGGAGTATAGCCTTACGTCAAAGTGACATCATGACCTACTGCTTGAAGAGCCTATCAAGTGATAGAAGTTATGTAATTCATCACGTTACTTTCTGATGTAATGATGCTCCCTCGAGGCCGAAATCGTCTGACCCCGAACGAGCAGAAGGACAAAGCATATATATTGTTACATTTCAATTAATTCCTAGAGGAGTGAACAAATTCTAAACCCCAGTGAAAAATCGTTATTCGCCTCTGAAAATACAAGGGCCAGTAGAAGTAATTATTATCATATTAGGAGCTACAATCGTTATACTTGGTAGTGTGAAATATCTAAATACAATATGCCCTAGGGGTGTATAAATATTGACCGGCGAATGAAAGATAATATCTGCCAACATGACCAAAAAAAGGATGACACTGTGTCACACAAACGGCTGTTTGAATGGCACGCCAACCTTCTGCGCAGATGACAAACCCCCGCCTTGGGGGGAGGGTGACGGCAGCGCTTCTTACTGCCAGCAGTAGGAGTAGAAACTACAGGCGCCATAATGGCATAATGCTCCTGAGTATCGCGCAGTCATTCAGCGAATGGGTACGCTCCCACGAAAAAAAAACTGAAGTACCATTACACTTCTGTACACGCACCTTATATACATTGCCATGGCACTGTGACCGACACATACACGCATCTGCAACTGCTCATGCATTTAAATAGGCTATTCACAGTGAGCATATCTGAAGCTCTCTTTTGAAATAATAGTCATCAATAAACATATTTTATTGTAGGCTTAGACATTAACTTTCGAGTCCGGTGATATATATATACATTGCATTTATTACTTACATGGTAATATTTATTCAAAAAGAAGAGGAAGGTTTAACAAAATTGTTGACAGGAAAAAATAACCAGGGCCTCAAACATGCTCACGTTATCCTAAACAGCCTATATCTGAATGCAAACACTGTTCACAGTAAACTGAGCACTTTCGAAAGACCTGCTTAATATCTACTAGTGAATACATTAAGTATGCTTTTGCCCGATGCAAAATTAGCATTTCCATGAACATATTAACTTTATTCATGCATCGCTCAAGTGAAACAGTGAAATTATTAGAAAAGTACATATAGTACAAACTTGCTGGATTTAACACTTCTATGTATTCAAACAATAACAGACAGCAAAATAAATAATTTCTGTATATATATATAAATATATATATACTTACATTCTATATAATTATTAATACACTCATTCCGTTATGCAAGCATTGGAGATACAAAGTTGATATAACAGGTTCACTATTAATTAAACATTTTTAAAACGAACTTTGAAAATGTCCTTGTCATTTTGATGTGTATATTTTAATGTAATTAAAATCTGAAAAATTTACAGCAGCTAAAAAAGTATTTATATTACTTCATGCCATGTTCACTCAACTTCATTTCGTTTCTATTTTGTGAAAACGTGCAATGTAATAAGCGGTAAACATTTGGATTCGTGGTCGGGATGATCTGGGTTCGAATCCTAGTCCAGCCATTCTGATTTCGGTTCTCCAGAGTTTCCCAAAAATTACCCCAGGCGAATGATGGGACGGTTCGTCACTATAGGCGATGGCTGATTCCTTCCTAGCAACTTCTTCTCTGAGCAAATTACTCCATTTCTAATGACATTCGCTGTCGGCAAACACGGTGTGAACTTAAAATTAGTAATGTATGTTTCTTTTAATTCCGTAGTCACTTGAGGGGCTATGGTGGCTGAGGGATTAGCACATAACTCATACATACCTCCAAACAAGGTAAGAACACAAAAACACCGAAAACAGAAAAGTCCAGGGTCAGCCCACAACCTACAACTTTAACCTACTCGCTCGGCATTTAACATGCCAATTGGAAACTCCGTGGCAGCGCTCCGTAGCTCTAATGTTACCACTCCATACTGGTGCCTTATCACTGGATGTACTGCCAGGCCCCACCAAACCGTCACTTCTGGGCGATAAACAACTACCGGTTACAACGAAGTGCACTGCACTATCGCAACTGATAACAACATCCTGTTACATGCTACACACATACAAGTTAATTATGTTGGCCAACATAAACATTTTATCCACCAACTTAACACACATAATTACTACTTTCGGGAATGTTAAAGTGATCACATCGAGCGGAAAAGAGGGGGGTGGGTGATTTTAACTTTTCTTGCATGTCTTTTGTCAATTTAATGTTATTTATATACATTTATGTATACCATGTGGGATGTTTCCATAAGGAAGCTCCACATACTTCGCTATTAATTTTAATAAGAGGAATTTTGAAGGGTGCACTTTTTGAGTATCTAATGTGATGCCCTTGATGTGTATTTATATCACTCCATATATTTAATAGCATAAAATAAATGTTTAAATATCCCCCCTCAATACACCTCCTTTTTAATATAAAGGAAAGGAAAATTAAAAATACAAAAATATGCCGCAATACATTTTGTACCAACAAAACATTTATTTACAAATTAAAATAATAAATTACACATATTCGCAGATTGAAAAACAATTCCACATGACCAAGAATATGCATGTCACCAGTAGCACCAACTAATTTATGATGCAACCAATTCTGATCACCAAGTTCCATCTTCATCTTCTTACATGAATAAATTTACGCATTTCAAAAATATGTGACATTGGCTTTTGTACCTACAAAACATTTATTTGCAAAATAAAAAATACATAACACATAATCATGGATTGAAAAACAATTCCACATGACCAAGAATATGCATGTCGCAAGTAATACCAACTAATTCCCCATACAACCAAATCTGATCACCAAGTTTCATCTTCATCTTCTTACGTGAATGCATAGATGCATGACCAAAAACACTAATTACAGCAGTATTGTCTACCTTGCCCTCATGAACTGGAAAAAGTCTTCCAGTAGATCATCCTGTTTGTATCAATCTCACGAATCTCCTTTGGTGCAGGCTCCTTATCGACATGAGACCTTCTGAAGAAACACATTTCCAACAAACCATTTTCAGCTTTAGCAATTATTCCTTGAAGACCAAAATGGTACAAATTGGCGATGTAATAACTGAGAAAAAATGGAAGGTATTTTGACTGCATGTGGATGTACTGGTATTGTGCCGAATTCGAGTATTTATATTGGGCCTGGTAATTTAGGTACAGACAATAGTGATTCTAAAAAATTATGTATCTGATATGTCACTTTTGTTTGACATTGATGACTCTCTTGTATTTTCTCTTTGTAGCCCGACAGGAGAATAAATGGCAGGTGTGAACCGAACTGCATGGATTGAATTAATTGAAGACATTGGTGGCTACCGCTGTATTTCTTATTTTTTATGATAAATAATTTGGTGTTCTTTCATGAGAGATACTGCCACCCGAAAACCTTCCCTTCACACACAGAGCATTGTGGTTGCCTCCGCGCATGCACGACAGCAAGAGAACTTACCCTGTACCTCTGCCCATGCCTCACCCACAAACTTCACTCAACGACAAGCATCGCCCTCCCTATAGCTCGTGTCCACTATACAATTGACCATATCTTGGGACTTGTCCAGCCTCATCTTTCTTTCACAAGTTTTAAAGCAAGTGGACTGCGTTTATAACATAACTAAGAATTTTAAGCCCAGTTTCGAATAGAAAAAACTTTACATCTTCAATGTGATTTTTAAAATAATGTGAATTACTCGGCACTGTTAAGTCTGTGCATCGTTAAAAGTAGTGTACAGCATAAAAACCATTTATGAAGTAAAAAATAGTTTACACCATAAAAAAGTTTTTTCATAAAATTCTTAACTGTAAAAATTTTATGACTTTTTTGTATTAAAAGTTTTTAGCTTGGGGATTACTATTTTGCTCTTTAAAACTTACCAATTTCCAAGAACTGTATCGATACAAGCAAAGAAATATAACCTACCACGAACAATTATGCAACCCAGAAAAGTATTCTGATAAACTAACGATGAATTACATCACAATTAAATAAAAAATTACGAAATACCATAGAAATATAATTCGAGAAACGAATTCCGGGAAACAATATCGAAATTCCAAGAAATATATCATGTTACAAATACATTATAAATAACATTAAAATGGAATCGTATCCCAAATGCCTTTAAGTTGAAAAATTATGCGAAAAAAGATTTCAATTCCAGGAAATTACAACAAATTAGAATAATCATGACTTAAATGTCTTTAAACTGTAAAATTCCAGGAAATTTTGTCCAGATTCCAAGAAATGTAACATCAAAAACATTCAATTACATCACATTGAAAAGGAATCAAATGCAATGGAATACCACCCAAACACAATGAATTACAATATGTACTAAACACAACAAATTGACAACTAAATGAGAATTTCCAATTAAGCAATTCTATCACAGATACCAATCAAATTACATGTAAAATGTAATGGATTATCACCTAAATGTGAATAAAGTCACAATTAAAAGGATTTAGACACACTGGATTATCGCTCCAATGCTAATACAATGAAATGATAATCCAATAAAAATGGGATTGATTACACAATATAGTGTACATCCAATCCCCATACAGAGGTTTATCAAATGAAAAAACACACCAAAATTTATTATTTTTAAAAATCTTTTATTTAGTATCAGAAATTTTTACAAACATTGTATTAAAATCTTTGAAGATCTCGATTATTAACCCAGGAGTCATGTATCTTTATTCCTTTTAATGAATTTATCAATAAAATATTCATTTGGAGAACTGACTTTTGCAATTCAAGTTCGTAAACTCCACCTTTTATTGGTTCTCCATCATATGTTTCTATGTAATACATTCTGGGATGTGTTTGTCTAACTGAAATAATTTTAAACATTTCAAAAGACCAATTCACAGTAAATTTTTTCTCAAAGATCGCTTTATGCTTTGAGATACGTATAAATTCCGCAACTTTGAACTTTGGTTTTCTTTCATCGATGACATTAACATCATTATAAATAGTTTTCATTAAACTTTTATCTATAACTTCTTTGGGAGCCATCTTAATACTTCTATGATATCTGGAATTATATAATCTAACTATTTCAGGCAAAACTTCAACCCATTTATAAGTCTCCCTCAATGTGAAATGTCTGTATATTAATTGCTTAATCTATTTGTTGTAATGTTCCATAACGCTGGCTTTAAGCTTCAAATATGTTGAGTAGTGATTAATACCACATTCAGTCATTAGCTTCCGGAACGGTGCAGAATAAAATCCTGTTCCTCTGTCGGTTTGGAACAAATTTGGTTTTCTCTCTTTCAAAACGATCTTCATTGTATCGGTAACGTGTTACCCAGTTTTGTTTTTGAAAGGTATACCCCAACCATATTTCGAATAAATGTCTTTTATGGTTAAAATATACTTGTATCCCTTATTGTATTTCGAAAGCAATGTGATTTCACACAAAAAGGGCTTGAAAAAGGTCATTTAAATCATGAGTTATAACTCTTTTTCTACAATATCTTATCCTTTCATGAGCGTGAAGCTCTTGAGTATTCTTACTAAACCTCATTTTTAATATAACCGTCTTTCATTAACTCTTCAATAATAGACACAATTTTGTTTGTATATGAATTATTCCCAGACTCTCTCGAAGCAATAAGAAGTTTTAATCATTCGACCAATTTATTAGGATTGTTAGAATATACAGGATAAAAGTGGTTGTCAATTTCATCTTTATATATTCCACTTCCTACTATATATCCTATTGAATGTATTTTCGGGTGTTTTTCATCTCCTGAACGAATATTAGCATTGGTTCGACAAATAAGTTCTTAATATCTCTGCAAATCGGTGTAAGAATATCCATTTGGAAATTTTTAAACAACAAGTCAAATAATCCGTAACTGACATCAGTTACATAATCACCTATTTACATTTTGTTCTTAGGTAAAAATTTAATTTAACGAATCTTCCAGGAACCTGTTATTTTTAGGTCGATAAACACCAAATCTCATATCGCGTGTAGATGTAGATAGTTTTATAGCTAAATAATGTTGTGTTAATTGAGAAAGAGTTGGCTTTCTGTTTGTTAAAGGTTCTTCTTATGTTTTAATTTCCAAAGCTGTTTCTTTACGCTTATTCAACACAGAATGCAATGTAACCATTCTACTCGTAAATGGTTAAAATATTTCTTCGTTTAAAATATTGTAAATATTTCTCATTCATAGCAGATATAACTTTATGTAATTCTGAACCAGAGACCGACATGTTTTGGTTATATTGCATTAAATTCAATCTATTTATATATGAATTCAGTCGTTGCTTTTCTAACTGATGTAGTAGGTCGATTACTTTGGGCTTTTTCAATCTTATAGACTTTACTTAAAACAACATCTAATTTTGTTATCATTTTCTCTTTCAAAAAAAAAAATATATATATATATATATATATATATGAAAGAGAAAATGATTATTTTTTGTTTGTCCCATACGTGTGTTCCTATACCATTTATCCGATTACAATTAAACTTTGGTAAGTTGTTGTGCACATAACCATGAATGCTTCTTAGTTGGTAAAACCATTTTACAATAGGTTGCGTGCCAGACGTTTCAACAAATGAGTGTATCTATGTATATATAACATTCATTCGATTATGATCAACTGATTGCTATTAGTACAGCCATTTTACAATAGGTGGCATGTGAGTCATTTCAACAAATGAGTTTATTCTAGCTATTGTCTTACAAAAGACAGATGATGCATGCATATGAGGTGCCCAATCAAAATATGGCAATTTGTTCCATTTCAAATCTACAATCTTTGGGAACAGATCATTCATTTCATTATTGATTGACATTTAATCTAAACAAACATTGTTTAATATTACTTTTATAAACAAGACTAATTACTAATTTGTAACTTCACACTACATTTAACTGTACTATCATGTGACTATAGTTGATTTTGAGCAGACAAAAGATGTTTTATTTGTCCATAATTTCTTACTTTACCTGATCTCCTAATTGCATTATATATAATTTCTAGGTTCATTGCCTTGACGAACATGGTATTTATAGAATAAATATATTTATTATATTACTATATTTCATATAGTCTAGCGGCAGTTTGTTGTGACATAAGTGCCGTTGATTGTGAATTTGTATTTGTCATCACAAAGCATTTATTTTTGTGCCAAATAAAATATGCTACCCAAACGAAAAGCGATTGGCCGATCTACACCTCAAGCAAAAAGGGAAAAAAGGCATCACGAGCTTCAGAAGCCGACGAGCAGCAGGAAGTAAGACTGGAAACCATTCGACTAAGCACTGCTCAAGCCCATTCGTACGATACAGTCGAGCTATGGGAAGCAAGACTGGAAACCATTCGAGTAGGCACCGCTCGATCCAGACAAACACTGCACGTTGATTTAAATCTTGGTACATTCTATTACGATGCTAATTATGATTACAGTCTTCATCCAAGTGTGGTTATTGGAAAAATGGATAAATTATGCATGTATTGTAGTGCTGTTAAATTTATGTTACGCCAATCGAGTTCAAACATTTGCAGTTTCTGGTGCGGCTCGAATTTGTAATGATCATCAAGTCACAGGGACAATCGCTACAAGTGTATGGACTAAATTTGGAAAAACCATGCTTCTAACAGCGACAGCTGTATGTGGCCTGCTCATGCATCGGAAAACCTTCTGGCTTATTTGTTTACGTACCAGACGGAAAAACAAAAAATATTGTGTATCCAAAAGCACTTCAATAAACAAATTTAAAACACAAACACTTTCTTTCTTTGCATGATATTGCACCACATGCCGGGTACTTTGCTAGCCATTTATAAAATAGTTAATTCATGTTTCCAAATCATTATTTTTTTCTCATATTTGCTTGCGTAACTAAACCAAATCTGTTATTAATCAATTGATCTCTTATATATTGCATTATTTGTTCCATTCATGTTTCAAGTTATTTTGTAATAGTAGTGTTTACCACTTCATTAATTAAAACTCTTAAATTTTCTTGCATTTCTGTAAGTTGTGTTGTAAAAACTACATTTGTCATAGAGTTGAAATCCTTACTAAATCCATTATACGTTCTTCTATTATAAATTCATTACTCTGCAAATCAGTGCTAATACTGCTTAAAATGTTTGCTGTTACACTTGTTTTTTTTATAAACACTCTCATTAAAATCAACTGACTTTATTAATTTCCTTTGAATATTGTTTGATTGTGATTTATATATGCTTAGCGTAATAGTGTTTAAGTCTTCCACATAACATTTATATATCACATCACTTTCTTTCACAGCTATACCCATGTTACGTAATATATGTTCATTCAAATCACAATTCCCATCGCGATTTTTTGTTAAACAGCTATTGTAATATTTTATTTTTATACCCCTATGTCCAAATTTTGACATTTTCATTTTCATTGTTCCAAAGCTACCAACTACAGAAACTGAGTTTTCAGAGGTTGCCGGCCTGATTACAACAAACCCCGCAGAACACATTGTGGTTTTATTATACCATGGAGACAACCGAGGCGCCTAACATTTGACGAAGGTAGCTGCAAAGGAAATCCCCATCCCTGGTGGGAAGGGCAGTTCAGGTCAATGATGTTAACCATTAAGAATAGCAAGGTCAAAACTTCTTACAAGCATTTTGAAAACTCTCTAAGTAAAATATTGTGTTTTGTACTTGATACATTAATATTCACTTTGCAAACTCCATTACACATGAAAAAAAACTCATAAGACGTACATTAACTATGAATAAAATATTTATGAAAGAATTTTTTACTTCCCCATACTCACTAAGTTTTACAATAAGTTTTAAAAATATCTTATAAAATAGAATTTCAACCATATAGAAATCATGATAAGATATATTAATGGAAAATTTCCGTATATGGTTGACATAAATATGATTAAGAAAAATGGGGAATATATTTCCTAATATTAGATAGTATCTCATCTCTTGATTTAGTTAAGATATATTGTGAACAACAAAAAATACTCCCTTCAAAATATTTAAGTAATTTTCGAGAAGTTTAAAAAGGGATTGTAGAATGGGTTTCTAAATGGAGAATATTACTTTTTTTGTATAAATTATATATCATTTTATTAAATATGTTGATCTGTAATACATCACAGATCGATTTATTGGATTATTAATTAAACCTTATTTATTTGTTATGATTCAGAAGTTATTTTACTGATAAATAAATTTTATTCATTTCGTTGAGCAATTAACTTAGCAGTGAGGTTTATCTCCGAGTTTGGGGGTGCTGGCTTGAAGATATCTGAAATTCGGCGGTGAGTGAATAGAGGGGAATGAGTGTTTGAACTTCTTATATCTGGTTGGAGGGGAAAATCAAGCTTCTCGAGTATTTTACATGGAAAATTGTAATTCTTATATATAGGGGCAAGCCTCTACTCCCCTTCCACTTTTTCAAGTTGTTTGGCAGGTCGGTTTGCTTTGCGATGCTGCACTCACATGAATATTACTTTCTTGACTTATCTACACAAGATTTTAACAAAGAGCTTGAAGATTTTGATTGGGATTATTTCAATAGACTAATCAACTGTTCGGATGATTTAGTAAGCAGTTTCTTAACTTATTTAGAGGAAGAGGAGTTTACCTTCACATTGAAACCATGATGGCATCATTATCACCATCCACGTGAGTTTCCACAATGCCGTCAGCCACAGCATCCACATCTTTCAAGTTTGTAGCTCCGTCCGCCTTGGTGCCCATGTCTAAGAGAGCTTCCACAACACAGTGAGCCATGGCGTCCTTGTCTTCCAAGTTTTGAGTACCGTCCGCCACAGTGCCCATGTCTAAGAGAGCTTCCACAGCTCCATATACCATGGTGTCCTCATCTTCCAAGTTTGCAGCACCATCCACCATGGTGCCCATGTCTAAGAGAGTGTCCACAATGCTGTCAGCAATGGTGTCCATATCTTCGAAGTTTGTAGCACCGTCTGCCACGGTGTTCCCACATATAAAGTTTGGAGCTTTAGACTTCAGAAGAAGAAAAACAGGTGAGCAACGACTGCCAACACCCAAGATTTGAGCTTCTTGTATACCATTAGATTTAACGTCTCCCTTTCTAAATGTCTCTCCGAAAGCTGTATTTGCCAATGATAATTTGTTGCAGGCATTATACGAATTTTAAAATTTAATTTTGTTGTATCATCTGCCCCAAGTCAGACATCTATTGAAATATTGTCACCTGAATCACCGAGGCATAAATTAAATTCGCCTAATCTCATTACCTACTTCATCTCTATCACCTCGTTCACTTACTTCACCACTAGTTCTTATTTCAGTTAAGAAATGCAAATTAAGCTTATGCCTTAACCCTAGATGTATATTATATTGAAAAGTCACACTTTTAGTGATGAATGATTAATTCTGCTGTATACTTTTTCGAATTTTCACAACATTTGTCGTTAATAAAAATTGTAATAATTTTTTTACTTGTAATAATGGGAAAAGTTTTTACAGTTTAATGATTGAAAATATAAAGCTGTTACAATTTTTAAAGAAATTTCATTCAGTTCTAACGATTTTTAAATAAATTTCATTCAGTTGTAGCAATTTTTAAAGAAATTTCATTAATTAATTCACGTAGGAAAGTTTCTTAATAAAATTTATAATTATTTCAACCATATAATGATGTAAATTTTTTAAAACTCTAAACACATTTTGACAATGTTATGGTGAACACAAGAGTTTGTTTATTAGTTAAAAAGCCTGTTTGGCTTGTACATGTAAATGTCAACATGATGAACAAAAAAATTATTCAATTTTTTTATTTTATAATTTGTGATGTAATATACAATAACGATTTTGGTTTGTGTTTTTTTTTCAGATGTCAGTGGTGAACAATGTTTATGTTTCATTTAAGGATTGTGATGTAACATGAAGTATCGATTTTAAGTTGTGATGTTTTTCAGAAGGCAATGGTAAAAAAATTTGTATTTCATTTAAAGTTTGTGATTTAACATGTTTGATACTAAGATGTATAATTTATTCTGTGTTGAAAGTGATTGTGAATTTTTAAATAAAACATTTTCTTTCAATTATAAAACAAATAGTGTGAGTTGATATTTATTGTTAATTCCACATGTCACTACATTTTTTCAATAATATCATATGTAAAACAAGTGACGAGAAAACAACCTTTTGTTGCAATGCCATGTGTATTGGTAAGTGGATGACTTGTATTTAAATTCGAATTTATTAACTTTTTGCTTGCTTTTGTGACGAAGATGCTATTTTCTTGATTTAAAAAACTTATAATCATTTAAATAAAAATTTGAATAAATAACTAACTTTGAAGGGTTGAAGGGAAATTACAAAAAAAAAAAAAAAAAAATGGAGAAAATTAAACATGTCTGAATGAATGAAAGAATTAGTTTGGCAAAGGAATGAGGCAGCAGGTTAAAAGTTCGTCCACTCCTGCTATTCAAGTTGAAAGTTGGAGTAGGAGACACGATGCCCTGCTGGCCAAATTTTGTGACATCCCAGGGGGATATATTGAAAGCCAGTCCCGAATACCTTTATATAGGCAGGTACAAAAAGACCTCTGTCTCTCCTTGGCTTGAATCTACAACTACACCGAACAGAATCCAGCGAACCTTTTAAATATTTACATACATGCACCCAAATTACAGCTCTTCAAGATACAACACAATGATGCCTAGAGAAGAAGACAAACACATTATAATATATTTAAACTAGTAATTTTATTTTAAAAAATTGTAAAATTCAGGTCAAGTTATGTAAAAATATTCGCATGTTTCCCTTAAATCTACAAGAATTTGGACCTTTTAGTAAAAGTGAGAACAATGTTAAAAATCTCTATATTCCAACTCTGAAAAACATGATTACTGCCTTTTTTACGTACTGATTCATTAAACTTACGCTGGACACTGTTAAAATATTAAATAAATTCAAACGTATACATTTTATGATACATAGAATACATTTTGCTGTTGGAAAGTTTTTGGTTGGACATAAAAAGAGAGGGAACGTGTTGGTTGAGCACTTCGCATGCTCGCCTCCCTGGGTGGGCCACATCATCAAAAATATTGACAACGTGTGGATGTTGTGTTAGAGGTTGCTGTTGATATAAGGGTTTTATCGGAGATCTCTTTTCATTTCCCTAGTCTCATGCACGCGACCCTGTTCGGACTGGCATTTCTTTAGTCTTGCCTTATTCCCCCTCATCGGCTCATGAGATCTCGTTTGTAAAAGAGATTGTGAATTCCCTCGCAATATTTTTTCTCTCCTATACGAATAAATATACGTCGAAAAGACACTAAATTTTTTTTTTTAACAAGTGAATAACATACATCTCGTTTGATTAATTGTAAAACAACAGTTCTGTTTTAACGAGTGAATAAAATATATCTTGTATTTCTGTATGGTTTTTAAATTTATATGTTTCCTGGACTATAGTTAAAGGTTGTTGTTGGAATGTTAAATGTGGAGTTTATCTCGGGGCTTATATTGGGAATTTGAATTCAGGGAATTGTAAAATTACTTTTTTTTTTTTTCATCTTGCTGCTCATATAGTCAACCTGTTGCATAAGGTTAAAACGACAGCGAGTCCGGCGAAATCTCTCGGGGTACACATTCAGATGGCTACGGGCCGGCGATCCGAAGCAGGGACTCCAACACTAGAAAAACGCGTTCTGAATACTGTAGCAGGGAGGGGTTTGTAGTTGTGAAACAGATGCTGCAGGGGTGCCAACTCACGAAAAAATACGAAAAAGCTTTCTCTTGGCTGAAGATAGGGTGATAAAACAGGTTTTTGCGAACAACAGGCTCGAATAATAGCGGAGCTCTTCAGAAAACTAAAATTTCAAGGCAAGTCACTTCGGTACTAGGGGTTCTTGACCCCCAGGATCTCTTGGACACAGCTTGGCGGCGAGGGGGTGTAGGGGTGGCTACAAGCAAGTAGGGCCCCCTATCTGAATGCAATTAGGCAGTTGAGCCATCTTGCTACAATCATAGGCAGCCTGGGGTAGCAGTCTGGCGAGGGGTAGAAGGTGGGAGGGGGTTGTTACAAGCAGGCAGGTCCAGATCTGAAGCTCTCTGGACACTCGAAACCATCTTCAGTTGTTCATAGAAGCTTGGACTAGATGGATGTATACCTCACCAGCTCGCTCCCATCTTCGCCGCTCCTTTAGAAACTTGCCAGACGATGAGGTTACGATCGCAGGTTACCATAACTATAGACCGGCTACCATCACACCTACCTTCATCTCTAGTGCCAGCCACGATTAACGTTTTAATATAAAAGTATTTTATCGGGAATATATTTTTTGTGTTAAGTCAATATTGCGATAAGATTTTCAAATCACATTTCTCAGCTTGCTCTATGAAAATTTCTAGTAGTTAAAAAATACTGTTTGTGTTAACAAGTGCAGTGAATTTCATAAACATTACATTGTTTTCCCCTTAATTTACGAATTTTTACCTTAATTTAAACACAGTTGCCTATTGGATGCACTACGCTCATCTACTCACAGCTCGATGTAAGTGCTACTCATTCATAAATTGAATGGCCTTATTTTAATATCTATTCAGGCATGTGATTGTGTCTGGTTTAAATCATATTCAGAGTTTTTTTTGCCATCAGATATCATTCACCTCATTGAATCGTGTAAGGTACGTGTAATTTGTATGGGTAAACTTGTAGATGTGTTTAGGAAGACTGTTGTTTAATTAAAGTAATTTATAGGGACATTTAGTTGGTGATCTTTAATTCCACACTCACATAATTGTCATCGTCTAGTCAATTTGCACTTGTCGACACCAGATGTTATTCATGTAGTTAAAATTCTCTCTCATATAAATTATATTCCTAAGCTCAGGACTCACATAATTGCACTTATTATTCATGTAGTCATTTGAAATTTGCGATTCGATGAGTGCAATTTATTTATACATAGAACTCGTTTAAATACTCTGACATTAGCTCATGTGTTAAATATATTAGTAAAAACCGCCTTTCTATTTCCAACATCCCTACAATTTCATCAAAATTAGAAAAAAAAAAAAAAAAAAAAAAAAAAAGAAATATGACTCTTAGCACAATCTTGCACTCAACTCAACACCTATATAACACATTGCACCCACCACTCTGGTCAGTTACCTCCGCACACCACAACATCAACATCGTACAGAGCTCCTGCTACCTCCTCCCCACACCGAAAAAAAAGAGAGAAAATAAAATATACCCATACACAAAAAATCATTAAACTATTTCATCAAAGAAATTTGATCAAATTTATTTGATCACATTTTATTAGATTAAGATTAATAATTAATCCGATTTATACGTGATCTGATTAAAATTGAATTAAGATCGCATTAATGACTAACCCTTTCAATATAATCGGTAATCCATCAATTGATCCCGATTAATCGCAGGTGGGGTGAAACCCACCCGTTCCTACTACTTATGATATTTATTTTATTATACATCTTCACGTACGTGTGTATAAGTGAGCCCCAACTTTGTAATAAGTGATTGTGTCTGTCAAGTAATGTAATTATTTGTAAGTGACCGATGGGAAAACTAATTGTATATCCTTGATGTAGTGGGTACGTAAGGGATAAACCAACAGTGTTCTCAAAATGTGTCATTTAAGATATGTCGAGACAAAGTTCTAACTTCTGGGGACGTTATGGACAAATAATTAAATTTATTGCCAATATATTCTACTGTATTTTTTCACAAATTTTTTTAGGTGCTACAGTGAATGGCCTTGCTCGCACTCAGTGATAATTTATGGCGCTTAGACAAAAGACAAAGCCACGTGCTCCAGTCATCCTGTTTGCGAGCACGCGTGTTAGCAGGGATTTATATTCCTAACTTTATGGCGTGTGTGTAGGCTATATCGCGTTCAGAAAGTCTTAACTGATCGTCGATGATGTACATCTCTCATTCCCACGACAACAAGCCGTATTTTGATTAGAAAGTCTCGCCAAGGCATTGTTCGGTGCCCGCGCATGCTTGTATCGATTACGCAGCGCATAGCTCCAACAGACCAACTGACAATATATTCCACTTCTAGGAGTGAGGGAGACGGATAATTGACAGGCAACACTGCGCGAATAAAAAAAAAAATTATATGTCCCTATTGTTTTCATTCTCTTGCAAAATCTTTTGTACCCCCCAGCGCTCCATGTGTTCCTGTATTTTCATTCCCGTTATCCGGCTCGATTAATTTACCGCGAGGGAGTAAACTATAGCTGAGGGCAGGGGAGGGGGGGGGGGGGGGGGAAAGCACATGTGGAAGCTCTGCTTGTGGACGAGGGAGGAAGGGTGGAAAACGGGTGTTGCTGAACGTACCTCGTGCGAATTTAATGCGTGGACGCTTGACTAGCGGGAGGGTGTGTTTCGCGACACAATGCGAGAGCTCGTGCATGGCAGGACAAATATGTTTACGGTTGCCGGCACAGCCTGTGCCAAGCCGTGTGCGTGTTTTGTCCCGGATTACGTACGGATTACTGTCGCAGGTCCTATTGCAGCGCGCGCTGCCACTGTTCAACAACAGACTCTTTGGCATTGAAATCTTAAACTACTGTATCTAATTTGATTTTAAATCCAGTCGTGGGTGGGCGTTTGGTCGCAAATAGGGCGGGGACTGGGGGATAAAAAAGTCAACCGAATTCCAAATTAAAATTATTGAACTTAACGCACGACGAAATAAAGTACGTTGGCATACCAAACATTCACATAGACCTATACAGAATGTCTCAATAAAATGTACTCGTCCATAGGGTGGCTAGGCCTATAAGTCAGTGCTGTTGATTGCTTTTGATATCTTGCCATGGCTCATGTAGGTTCATTTGATTCACGTGATTGTACTCTACGTTAACATCGTTCGCATCCATTATTACCCATGCAACATTGCTAATAAACACAACAGTTATTGCCATTCCACAGGCGAGTACATTTTGTTGGGTCAGCTTGTAGATACCTTTTCTTCATGAATTCACAAAGGATATGTTTTGTGCTATACTACGGTGTCAGCGTAAATACTTTTGTTTTTATAGTACTTCTTGCTTTCAAAGTACTTTTTTCACCGTCAAAAAAAAACTGTCCATGTTATAACACTCGGAAGTCATATTTATTTACCTTTTTTTTACGTACGATTAAAAATAGTATGTTGACTTATTAAACTTTAACGTATAAAACTTTTTTCTGATGTTTTAGTGAGGGACATATTTTCCGCTGAATTTTTTAGGTTTGTAAAATCTGAAATTTGAAGTATGTAACTTGATCAGTGATAATAATTTTATTTTATATTTTGCGGTTTTCACCGTCTGAAATTAAAAGAAAAAAACTCACACACGCTGTTTATGTAATAACATTAGGAAGTAATTTTTTGTGTATGGGAATGAAAACCGTGCATCTGTGTTTCTGCAACTCTGTGCTATTTTTGAGCGCAACCAGTGATCTGACGAATATGCTTTGCTCGTAGAGTAGCCAACTGCATAGACGCAAATTTGCCGCGTGAACTGATTAGCTCCAGCAGCACGAGCCACGAAGATGGCGTCACTCGCAACAACGGTAGGGCCTAAAGGCTGTTCACGATTACGTGAGCACTTTTCAAATGAACCTTAGAAAAATGTCACTGCTCCTGCGTGGCATACATTTTAACGGGCTCACTGAGTGACATGTGCCCAGTAAAGTTGGTAGCGATGGAGGGAAAGTAGTTCCATATTTTAACGTCAAATAAAAAGTGCTAAGTAACAATTTGTAATTACTTAATTTCTTTATTTTTTCTGTATCTTTAATGCGCCAAAGTGTAAAAATTAGCAGATTTGTGCAATATTTATTTTTCTAATAATTTCAGTTTCACTTGACCGGCGCATGAATAAAATGATGAGGCCCATTGCAATGTTAATTTTCCATGAGGCGGAAGAAGACACAACGTGTATTCAAGAATAGTTTAAGAAAGGCTTTTAAAAGTGCTTATTATACCGTGACACAGCCTATACGCATTAGGATCCCTCGTAAGTTATGATCGGTAAGTTATGTGCACATCCTTTCGAACATGTTGCTTCAGTTTATGCCCGACGTTCATCCTAGCGGATCTTCCGACAGAATACAATGCGCCGCCATACAAGACCAGTGATGCCAAAGTATGATCTGTAGAACACATCTGTCCGGATATGGGGCTGTTATGATAATCTTATTTTCTAATGGTGCAAATGTTTACGAGCGTAGCTGTGATGTTTTACAGTGCACCGTTGAAAACAAATTACCCCCCCCCCTCCCCTTCCACCAAGGATTAATGCAGAATTTTGGACTGATCTTGAGAATGCTTGGTGTTCATTGTCTACAGATTTACTTCAGGAAACTCATGGAGTCAATGATACGCCGTGTTTATCAATTTCTGCGATTGAGACATGGAACTACACTTTAGTTTGTTATTTAACTATTTTTACTTCGATGTGTGTTAAAACAGGATTAGTAACTACGCAATAAAAAGTAATATGTACAGAACGCTGCTATCCAAAGGCCGTATAGAATTTTGATGAAATGTTTCGCAAATTAACATTACTCCTTCACTAGGGTTCACAACTTTTCTCTCGATTTTCGCACAGCACGAAAATTGACTTCTGAAGAATTTCGGAAAGATATTTGTTTAAGTGGTGATGTTTATCATTCCCAGTAACATAACGTAACGATCTTCCACATTGACAAATAGCTAATTTGCTTATAAATTCACGAGTTCATAAGAGCATAGACAGATTACAATTTGGAAGATTACTAACTGGCGTGCAGTTATCGTGTTATCAGCAACCACGTTGATTAAACCAGTTTCCATACCGAACCTGAGTCCAAATGATAGGGCGTAGCAGTGATCAGTTCGTTCAATACGAGTTTCCATGCCGTGTTTGCTGCACGTCCATCAACCAGCTTCAGGGAATCAATATTGACACATTTGGTCGCCTTCCTTGTATCCATATTATACCGTGATTTACACGCAATGCATTGTTTAGATTCTTCTTATAAGTACTAATGAAATGCATTTTCTGTGTTCCTTTAGCACGGGCCCTAGGTCAAAATAGCCTACGAACCTTTACCGCGGTCGTAGATTTAGGTCAAGGCCTTAATGTGTTGCAGTCGTGAGTAATTATGATTATAGTCTATTCACGGTAAAGTGAGCACTTTTGAATGTCCTTTCATTTGGAATAGTAGTCAATAGATATATTAATTTAACCTAAGACGTTAAATCTTGTGGGTGGTGGAATATACACACTGTATTGTAATATTTATTAAGAAAACATGGTTAAGAATTAAAAAAAGCGAAAAGGAAAAAGTAACTGGGGCCTCAAAAATTCTCACTTTACTGTGAACAGCCTATTCCATATAGTCCGCTACTTTTGCATCAATTTGTTAGTTCGTTTTAATAACAGAGACACTAGTTTCAGAATCGGGAAGGTTCATTAGTAGTGGCCTGAAGATTTCGCAGATTCATTTGGGTGACAAGGAATGATTAAAAAAAAAAAAAAAAAAATCATACGCGAGTGTTATTTCCGCTTTTAGGCCACGCCATCTTTAATACCTCCTGGATAGTTTTGAGCCGCAAGCAGGCTTGTAACGAGACGCAGGGTTACCAATTGCTTCAAACTGCCGGCTGCAAGCAACCAACGGGCATTTGATATATTTTTGGGTGTACAAACTTCTGCGAGATCATGTCTCTGAACTCGTGAAATAGCTTTGGACTTTACCAGTCAGTATAAGGGGTGGAGCCCAGGCAACTCAGCAAAAATAGCCCCAGCATTTCACGTCTCTTATCCTCCGTTCGAACGCAAATGGATACGACTATTGATTTTCGCCGGTGTAAAACGTGTCGAACATTAGCGATGACTAGTGAGTTTTTTTTAGCGTAATCTGCGCTTCCCTACACTCCTCTTTTTTTCCTTTATTGCATTACACTGAAAGAAAAGATTCGTTAGTGGCTACAAAAACCATCGCTGGTAAAAAGAAAATGGCGGTGCCCAATAACAAGTGCCAACAAGTGCCAACAGCTTGACAAGTGCCAACGCTATTTAGTGCTCTCTAACATATTTGTTTATTAACAATAATTTTATTGGCTACCACCAAAACATTTAGTTGGGAAGCAATAGCATTAATATCATCCACAGTAATAACATTTTGCTGCGAATGCAAAACTGCATCCATTATATTCTGCACGTGTGCTCTTGCAGGCATATTCGAAGTGGCCCCCCTTCTGTCTGGCCACGGCGCCATATTTGTCCGCGTTCGTTTCTTTGCGTCAAGTTACGAACTAATTCATGATGGACATTCTTAAGAACATCGTTTATATCGTTCCTTTATTCTAAATAAATAAATGTTACACATAAACGATGCCAGAAAATTAACTTTCCATAAGGCGAAGAGTGCAGCCCTTGTCTTGTGTGCTACATGTTTGTAATGGCAAAGAAACTTTTGTCGCAGCTGTAAAATATTTTATGACGTCTATATTGACAATAGTTTTGTGACCACCAATAAAACTTCGTTGGTTACCACAAAACCGTTTATCCAGCGCGTTTCTACTCTGTCGCTGGCTGCACGTGATCTTGTCCCACAGATGGATTGATTTGGCCTTTTAGGCCCTCGTCTGTGTAGAGGTACTTTGAAGGATGTACGCAAGGGGCGTTAAGAATGACACAGGCGCACATAGAATTGCCCATCGCCTCTATGCTGAAGAAAGGCCCAATCACGACCTGTAACGGTGGCGGAAATGAGTCGGTGAGCTGTGATTGAGCCTACAAAGGAATTCGTTGCCTAGTCTACAGATCAGTGAACACTGGAACTTTCCCAGTCTTCAGCACATACTGGAACATTACGCTCCGTTGATGGCGTTACACGAAAGGCGTATCGCGTGACGACCAAGACTTTCACGTATTTAACTTACTGCTCATGCAATGGTTTCTACGGCTTGCGTTTCTTTAATTGCCACTGTTAGAGCAAAGAGTTTAATTTGCGGCATATCGTGATAACATTTCGCACGGTAACGAACGGCCACCTGCCAGAAAGTGGCGTATTCGCGTATGTCCACGACGCTGCAGTTTTACGTATAGGTATATTAAAATCCGTGTCATGATAGCAATGATTTTTATTTATTTGAACTCCTTTTTATCCAATACAGATGTATTTTTTCCCAGCCCCAGTAATTGATTTCAAACGTTTCGTTTTATATAAGAGGAAATTCGATAGTTGAAGACGACATACAATAAATATTTACCTAAACTTACGACTATAGGCTTTTGCGGTAAAATAAATACTTTTAAATAAACCTTAAAATAGATTAACTGTAAAAAATTATTTAAAACCAAGCTTTTATTTATAAATGAACTAAAAAGATAAAACTAATTATAGAAGTAGTTACATAATCTGTAGAACTTGTAAGTAAGACTTGGTCGAACAGTTGTAATAAACTTTTCTACAAATTAATATTTTTTGTATCAATTTATATTTAGTATATAAAAGCTTGGCACAATATAGAACGTATACCTCATTTGCGTAATCGTAGTATGCACATATCTTGCGTAAGGCTCTTAAATATTCGTGCCAATTTTTTATATACTAAATATAAATTTATAGAAAGATATATTAATTTGTAGTAAACTTTATTATGGCTGTTAGAATATGTCTTACAAGTTCTACAAATTCTGTAACTACTCCTATAGTTATTTTTATCTTTTTATTTCATTTATAAATAAAATTTTCGCTTTAAAAGTTTATTTACAGAAAATCTATTTTTCACTTTTTAGTCTCCCCCTATTTATTATATAGGTAAAAAATTCATACATTCACATACTCGTCCATCATCGGTATCGCTTGCGATCAGGCGAGTTTCAGTGCACTCTTTTCGCGGGAAGTTGAACCGGCAAGCTGGGTATTCATTACGCATCTTACACGTGTGTGTATGTTGGTGCATTTGACATTTCAACACGAGCTCACGTAGATCGGAATCTTCAAATGGTATTTCACATACACACACGCGGTCGTTCATTTGAATTCCTTCTTGCGTATCAAAGTTTGGATGGTCTTTTACCCACACAACTATGTGTAAATGAGGACTTCCTCTGCACTGAAACTCTACACGCCACCAGTAATCGACAACTTGTCCACCTAATACATCGTGATTACTAGTGACTCGCTGGGCGCCGGGTAGACACCGCTGGGGCGACTGAGAAGGGGTCGCCCTGTGACGTCAGCACCGTCTTTGAATTGGATCGGGCGAAGATCGGCTTCCGTTTCGAGAATGTTCTCCACAGCTTTGGGGTGGACGGCGCGGCGGCTGCGAAATCTTCGCTACAAATACCCTGGCAAACGAAACCTATTCATTTAGTCTTTATAGCTGGTTAGGTTCGATAAAGAGAACACAGATGACGCGCACGCCCTAGTGAAGTGTGTGAGCCGCGTGCGATACCAACAGATGGGAGCAGGTTCGCGGCCTCCATATTCTGCTTTTAAAATGTGACTTTTCTCCTGTTACTGTCTCGAAACGACACAAATTTGAAATATTTTTCGTCAAGTAATTTGAGAAAAAAAAAAAAAAATATATATATATATATATATATATATATATATATATATATATAAAACCATGCAATATTTCTGTAGTCTTTTGGAACTGATATCAAGCACATATGGATAGCATGGATGGACAGTGGGAATACGACATGAAAAGATCTAATGGTTGAACTTGCGTTACATTCCGCTATGAATCGTCTTATTGTGCATTTCATTTTGAACACCTATACATCACTACTTTAGCACGAAGATTAGTTTGTAACACTTACGACCGCTGTTTTGTGACCACGTAAAATAAAATATATGAATTCATCTAGGAACTCTTTGTTATCGCGTATTTCGTACTTGTCTAATGTGCGTCGCCAGTGCACTCAGAATAGAAAACTTAATATTAGCTTTTGTTCGTTCGTGCATCAGCCTATACACGATTTTGTAAACGGCACTTTGTTTGTTTTGTATACGTCAAGTTGCCACTCACTGACTGTCAAAATCTCGCCACCTTATATGAGATAGACAGTATATGCCTCAGTTGATGCTAGTAGGGTTGCTAATAGAAATATTTGGCCGGGTCCAGGCCAACGGCATCATAAGTCGGAGCTCTGGACTATTCATGCTCTGTCATTCCGGTTGGCCGGCGATCATTTGTCAGCCATGCTAGACGTTGGTGACCTCGACCTTTAACCTTTACCCTGGGGACTTTGTCCTTGAAAATGCCAAACAAGTCCAAAAATTAAAAGAAAATTATAAATGTTTCAAACATATAAAAACTTTAAAACAAAATCTAAAAAAATATATATTAAAAAAATAAGCACATATAAAATGAGGTAAAGTCTATTGATTTATCTTTGAGATGATGTTTTAAGGTGTAAATTTGAGGTTTCTTCCAGATATTTAATTTTTTGAGGCTTCTTTTTAAGGTTCAGTTTTGAGACTTTTTAAAGTTTCTTTTGATGTTAATTTTCGAAGTTTATATTTTGAGGTTTCTTTTTTGACATGTCATTTTTTAGGTGTCTTTTTCCAGGTTTTCTATTTTTGAGGTTTCGTTTTTTCAAGTTTATTTTTTGAGGTTTCATTTTTGGAGGTTTCGTTTTTTAATGTTTTTCTTTTTCTTGAGGTTTCGTTTTGAGATTTCCTTTCGAGGTTACGCGTTTGAGATATTTTGACAACTGATCGGTTGGCCTGGTAAGTTGGTATGTCTCTTTGGCATAGTCAGCTCTGGATAAAATGTTATGCGAAGTTTTTGCGAAGAGTTTAGAAACGAGATTCAAATTATGCGACTTTTTTTATATTGGTCGTCAATGTCATTCAGTCTTAGGCGGAGTCAGTCTTTGGCAGAGTTAGTCTTATGTGGAATCAATCTTGTGTGGATTTAGTCTGGTGGGTTTTCCAACACGGCGGACAATATGGCCACTGTCCAACCGGATTGACAGAGAGTGAACAGCTCCGAGATCCGATGGATGACGCCGTTGACCTGGACTCGACTAAATCATTCTACTGCTGCTCTTTGGGATTTCAGTATGTATCAGTTTGGCATTGAAATACTAGACATATAATCCATATGATGAAATTACTAAGAATACACTTTTGCAGAGTTTAGTCATTGTCTTGAAGCCCAAGTCCCAAGACGCTGTAGACACTGCTCTGATTCTGATGAAGAGATTGACTGCTTTATCCTTGAGGTATGCAATGTGGTCTTGGAATGGAAGCTTACTATCAAGTATAACTTCAAGATGCTTGACTTTTTTTTCAATTTAACAGGTCCTCTCTTAAATCTTATGACTGGGTATTTATGTAGATCCCTTTCATAATCATTGCACTAGTTTTATCTACTGAATATTCAAGTTTCACCTTATTTCCTCATTCTACTACCTCCCTCAGGATTTCTTCTGTTTTTGCCCCAACTACGCTTCTGTTCCAGGCTGGGATTACTAGCAATGCACCATCTGCGTACGCAAATATTTTACATACTTCTGGAAAATTTACTCGAATTAGTGTGCCAAAGAGTGTATTCAATAAAATTGGTTCAAGGCATGACATTTTTTAACACTCCTTTAACATTTGTTTTTCTATGAATTCTCCATTAACTTCATGCAGATGTGCTATCTTTTAGACGAAATATATCGATTTCTAAGGAATTCTTTTTCCTTGATTTGCCAGAGCACCACAGTTCACCAAGCATTATCAAATGCTCTGCTAATATGTAAGAAGAAGCCAAGCACAATTTTTCTTCGTTCTTCGGATTTTCTTAACGATCTAGGCTATAGCATTTCTCTTCTTTCATCCCCTCTTTATTTCCGAAAGTGATACTATTGTGTATTCCTTGTGTAGCTTATAAGAAGGATAACAGTATCGTATTTATTAGTTTTTTCAGCATTTCTAGTATTGGGAGAGGTGTTAGTGCTCTGTAGGGTTTAGCTTTTGTGGTGGCTTTATTCCAATCTTTATACAAAATCTTGAGAAGTCCATGTTTAATCTCATAGTAAAACAACCGTGATCCAGGCATTCATTCATTAATGATAGATATTAACAGATATGTGGATAGTCTTTCTTCAAAATTTCTGAAGTGATTGCGTCATGTCCTAGTGCCTTCTTATTCTTCATTTTTTTTTAATGATTCTATCAACTCTTTCATATAATACTCAGTTGTTGGTGGGGTGTTCGGCAACTCATTTATACAGCGTCGCCTCTCTTCATAAGGTCGTGTTTATCCGTAAAAACTATCGTCTGGCAGGAGAGAGTTAACAAACTCTTGTGCATTCTCTTGAACATGAACTATTATTCATTTTTGTCTTGTTGGTTTCTTTATGTACTGGTTACATTTTAAGTTCTTTGAAAAAATTTTGTATACCAGACCCCAAGGATCTTCATTTCCCGTTTTCCTCACGAAGTTTTCTCCACGACTCTTAGAAGTTATAAGTAATCCTTTCTTCGTTGATGGCATTCGTCTACCATTTTAAGTCTTGGAGCAGGTTTTCTAATGTGCTTCATAAGCATTCGAGTTTTTCTCTCTTCCTCATTTCTTCTAACTCTTCGTCCTACCATTTTTTTAGTCAGAGAAGTTCTTAAGTTTGCACTACATGTGTCTTGAATCAACTTCGTGACTTGTTCGCCTTGGTTGTGCAGACCTTCTGAGTGTTTGCATCGGTACCTTTGTATATTCTCCAACAGTACTTTCCAGAATGTCTTCCAATTTGCACCCCGATGGATGTAGCATGTTCTTAGGACCTGAGATTATTTTGGAGTTCGAACAAATTTCAAATCAAACAAAGTTAGTCTGTGATCACTGGTCGAGTCTTCAGTTACTGTCAATTCGTTACCAGTCTGGTTGCATTTCTTGAGTCATTCGTCACGTCCAGATGTGACTCTGGGCCATGCGCGTGAGGTACATACATGGGGAAATTACCAGGTTCATTGGCAAAATGGAGGTCGTTCGCCAAGAGATAACGATCAATCGTCACGCCACGCTCAACCGTTTCTGTTGCAGACCATTATTTGGACTTCACATTCACATCTACGCCAATAATAAGTCGCTGCCTTCCCAGTACTCGTAACGACTCATCTCACTTTTACAAATGTACTCGGGTAACATCCGGTTACTGGAAGTAGGAGGATCAAAAATATTATATATAATTTCTTATTGCGGCTGGTCGTTATACAGACGCGATGATCTGAAATAAGGATATCCATTGTCATACAGTTCAGGTGTTTCCGAATACATATCTCTGACATAGTGTTGTTTCTGGACAAGATTATATTTCAAAGTAAACAAATAATTTCTCCTTTTAATGTGTACGGCTCTTGCATTAGAAGAAACTCAATTTATCTTTCGTTGGCGATGACCACTATCTCTGACGTGGCATCAGAACTTCGTTGCAGGTTTATTTGTCCTACTCTGATTTTATGCAGTGCCATCATTCATCCCCATTCTCGGTCCTTTCTAGTTCCACTGCGAAAGTATTTTCATAATGTGGACACTTTTTAGAGTCCACTAAATTCACGGTTACTTCCAACTATTCTGAAGTTCTGCTCAAGTTCTATTTCCACGATATTCCCCCGCCTCGTGCTAACAAAGCTTAGCTAAGTCTAGAGAATTTCACCAAAGGGACTATGCAACGCATTAGTGGGCACTGAGTGTAATAATATTTTTCATAAGAACTATTTCTTACTAGTCATTATCGACACACCATTTCCTCACTGTTTTTATTTGTGTAAATGAAAAATAAAAAAATGTCAATTTATAAATAAAATACAAGTAAAAGTTTGATTTGAGGATTGGCCATCTCATATCTTGTCAGGCTTCAGTAGCAGCAAGAGGTAGCAGTATTGTGTACTGTGTAGGTGGTTGCATTAAGTGTTACAAGTGTTGTTAACATTACAGTTAGGTTAGTGTTAAATTGTTTGCTGTATAAAATAATTACAATTTGAATTGGTTTGTGATATGAATTATTTTGAAAAATAAAAAATAAGAACACAATATTGAAATATGTTTCCTATTTATTTATTATATCGTGTCAAATGTTACATTATGATTGAAGTGACGTTAACCCACCTACACCTATTGAGATGGCTTAATCTAATTTAGGCTAACTTAACCTAATCTAACCTAAAGTAACCTAACGTTTTAAGATAGTTTGATGTTAAGAGAAATTTAACGCTTGTGATATATTATATATTTATCAAATAACGAAACACGTCAAATATGGGGTGATTTTCCAAAAGTTTTATTAAAAAAAAGTGTGCAGAAACAGCGAATAAACTTTATCCTCCTTTCCATCAGAGGATCCATGTAGGCGTCTTGCGAGGTGTCCCCAGCAGCACTCTGAGGAAAGCCATTTATCGCGGGCCCGAGCCGGACAGCCCCAAGAGGCGTGCTGCCCGGTGATGTGTGGTGTGCTGCGTGGTGGTGGGGTCATGTTTGCGCGGCCAATCGATAACGGCCGTTAACGTGGCTCTATTCCCCTCGGCGGGGCCGTCCAAAAGGGGGCGGAGACTGGTTGCTGCTTTCGTCGCCCCGGGCAACAGCGCGACAACACTCGGCCCACGCCATTGCGACAATGAGAACACGCTTCCCGCCCTTTTGTGCACGCGTAGGCCGTGAGCCACGCGCTCGCCAACATTCCGTCACTTTGAATTTATGCAGAATGCGGTACTCAGTGATAAACAACTAAAATCAACCAAGGGGTTGGTGGTGTGCATATCAATCTAAACAAAACATAAAAGGATCTAATAAGAGCCTGTCTTTAACCAGGTGAATTAAAAAGGAGAAACCTTAAGAATGGGAAAGTCATATGATAGATAACAATGTGATCAGCTAAAGGAATGAGTGAATGAAGAGATTTGGGCGGCTCTTAACATCGAGGTCTTGAGAGCCGATGAGGCTGAAGTGAGATGAGTATGCAAAGAAACGGTGTGGGGATAGGAGATCGCCGAGGAGGCCCGCCGACCAGCGGCATCGTCCGGCGCGATTCCCACATGCAAAAATTCGGGATCGGCCCAGCCGGGAATCGAACCCGGCTCGCCTTGGTGGAAGGCGAGTAGTCGAACCACTATAACACCACGGCCCCGCTAAAGAACGGTTTATACTCGCGCATTAACCAGAAAGGGGTGGGGATGTGATAAGAATGTGTGACTGATCTATGGAACTGTACAACATTCATAGCTCATTAAAATTAAGTAAAAACACTACCAAAACTTTCAGAAAAATACGATTTATATTCCACATAAACAAAGACTGCATATGTTTGGTACACAACAAAAGATTCTCCTAGAATATCCTTATGTAAATGTTTAAATATTAGTTAGTAAGATACTTGTTTTATTAACATTCAAGCATACTTCCATTCTGGATGCTCCAGAATTCACATCTTGCAGAAGAAAGAAGTCTTTATTAAGCAAGACAATTATAATAATTATGCTGGTTGTGTGTTACAAGATACGTAGTATTGTTTACAAATATTTTATTTAATTGATTTAATGCACATCCATAATCCTCAAAAGTTACCATTTTTATATGTGCATGTATGAATAAAATCAATAATTAAAACATATTTGTAAACTTTAGTATCAATATTTGCTAACATGCACCATTAGTAATTAGTTGTTATTACGATTGCCATTATTGAATAAAATTTTCTTGTAAAATGTGCTTTCTGAATCGTTTGAATGGAAATATGTTAAAAAATATTACTTAAAAACTACACTTCATTATTTATTTTAAATTTATTTAAATGAGTAATCCCTAACGAATAAATTTAAAGTTTTGCAAAAATATATGCATTCTACTTTCATGTGCATTGTGCAACATAAATAGCACTTTTCTGAAAATTCCGGCAGCGTGTGTACTACTTTAAAAAAAAAAAATTTGATGTTGTACAGTAAGGTAGAGCGCTCCACTGGAAAACACTCTACTTCTATCTTAAAGCCCCGTGGACACTATCAAGAAAACCTTTACTTCATTCCACGCTTTTAAGGTAGAGTGTGAGCTGGAATACTGGTTACTCCGCAACCATAAATACACGTAAACACAACATGAAATTAAAATTAGTTTAGCATAAAATCTAATAAGCTATATTCATGGTTCAAATTTAATTCGAAAGAAGATAATAATATTTTTAATTGGTTAAAACTAAACTAACTAGTTGTTTTAATTACAGAGTGATTTTTTAAATACATATTTTTAAAATCGCTTTGTATGTCCTAATTTTCTATGAACTTCATTTGTATTTTTTCTCCTAAGCAAAATTTCCCAACCAAATTTATTTCTAAGAAAAGAGTGAACCTTTGTATTGGGGTTTTTCATGATCTCATAAGAAATTATAGATAAAATACCTGGGTAAAAAATATTATCATTTGTGTTTTTTTAAACAGATTTAAATATCTGGCTGTATAATACAAAGTTGAAAACTTGGAAGCACAAAATTTTGAAAAACCCCAGATATTACTTAACACTTTAATGTGGTTTTGATTTCATGTAGATAAGACTAATAGTTTTCGAAGGATAATTGAAATACTGGAATAATCGTAAATTTAGCTTAGGATGTGTTGCTGTTGGTGTATGATGGCGTATTCTGCAACTACTAACATTGGCCACCAGCTGAGAATGGAAGCGTGTTAGTTATGTAGACAGAGTGGCGCCCAGAAACTGTCTGATGCTTGAAAACGAGCGAATGATGATTGGCTACATAAACAGTACTGCGTAAAGCAGTATTTTCATAGCATTATATCTGCATCGCCATGTATTTCGTAACAGCATTCATAAAACAATACATTAGTTCGTGACATATAAGACTGCTTTCGAAACCAATTACTATGGAAAATTTATATTAAAAGTTTTTATTTTTGTATCAGGTGGTGCTGTGGGCGATTTTACTGAAATGCTTCAACTCGAATATGTGACCAGTATATATACGGGAATAATGTTTTAATTATTTTTTATTAAATCCTTTCCCTCATGTTAAGATTTTTGGAAAAAGGGAGGGGGGTGGGAACATTATTGTACTTTAGTTAAAAATAACCTAATCTTATACTCAAAAATGGTAGAGCCACATATTACTCGGGATTCAAACAGAAAAAAGTTATGCTTGTAAACTAAGTCTAAAGAAGTGGATGACTTGTATAGGCTGTGTATAAAATTAATTGAATTTTTGGAAATGATCGCAAAAATGTTTTCACGGACATGTCCTACATATTATCGTTTACAGAAGTTACGACAGATTATAGGCTATAGCATTTACTGATAAGACGTTCATTCCTACCATAACCGCGCTAGATAATTCATACCTTTTACCTACTCACTCACTTACTGGCTTTGCTCTCTAGTCATCCCGTTATGCATAGTTTCTATACTTTTTTACTATGGCTGTGATGCTTTACTGGTGTTTCCATGTATATAAATCAGCTAGTGTAGAATAGTAGCAGAATTATATCACAGACACGGACACGTAAAAATCATTCCACCCTAGTTAAAACTCCCAACGCAAATTATAAGGACACGGATTTCCAGGACTGGCTTCACTGAAATTTCACCATACTATAAAATAGATTTAAATAAAGCCATCGACTTGCATGCCAATAAACAACATATGAGATTATAATTTGATCTGCAAGGTATGCTGTAAAACGAACGTATCGTTTACTGTGGTAATCAATGAGTAGGGACAGATAAAATTCGCGTTATTAATTATCATCAGGCTGAACTTCACAGTACTGTAGGCACTAGAGCCAGTGTCATTTCTCCATTGGCTGCTGCATATTTGTGGAGACACTTCTTCTCTGACTGAACTACACGTGATTGGGGCACACACTTGTGTAGTGTTCCTTTATTGACAAACGTATTACAATAGTACATGTGTTTAACATATCCCCAAATAATAACGCGAATTTTGCAGGTCTGTATCAATGAGGTATAATTTTTTTTTGTGAAAATATTTATAATTAACATGTTCCATTTACTGTATTTGAAGTTCAGTATGCCACTCAGAATGACATGAAGGAGTAGGCCCTAAATACAATTGAACCAGCTAACACGAGTGGAAAGAAAGGTCGCGGAGGTGCAGTGGCCAGACTACATATCAACACCCACCACGGCAAACCTGGTTGAGTCCTGTGGATTCACTTCCGAGTTTATCATGCTGCCCCGTTAGTTTTCTCGGGGTACTGCCATCAACATTTCTCCCAACACTGCATTTTGTCGCTACTCCATATTCATCGCATCCCATTCTCAACAGCGCTGAAGACCTCAGCCGTTAAGCGCCTCCCATATCTCTCACCCCCACTATAAGTTGGAAAATATCTCGAGGAAATATCTGATGTGAATACGTCTTGAAAATCAGACCGACACACAGGACTGTTCATGGTAAAATGAGCACTTTCGAAATCGATATACTTGTATACACCTTGTGTATCCTCCCGCCTTATGTGCGATTAACATATCCATGGGCCTCGTCACTTTATTCATTCGTCGGGCAAGTGGAACTGGAAATTATTAGAAAAGTGTATATTTTACAAATATACCAATTTTTTCACTTCGATACATTAAAAAAAAACAGAAAGTGAAATAAATAATAATATGTTATCACAAAAGGTTAGCTAACCCTTTTTATTCTACGTTAATATATTGAACTACTTCCCATCCATCGTTATCAACTTTACTGGGCGCATCTCACTCAGTGCGCCCGTTGAAGTATGTGCAGTCAGAAGTGGTATCTTTTTTCTAAGGTTGATTTAAAAAGAGCTCACTTTATGGTGAACAGCCTTTACCAGGACGGAAACGGAGACGTAACATTTGCAGGGTGATCGATTTTGACACTACAAATTAGTGCTCTTGGCGACTAAACACTATTGAGATAAAAAGCGGTCTTGCTTGATCGGGTATACGACTACGCAGCAAGCATAGCAGGTTGAGGGTCCGCGGCGACTGGCAGTCATTTTGGCCGTGGGCGAAAATTTCCGGGCGGTACATCTCGTGACTCCAATGTACCGCTATGCTGGTTTTGCTGTCAGACAAAAATATACTGTCGAGACCTGTAAATTTAAGTCATAAAAGCCATGAATCGATTTCGTTCCTTTAATTTTATTTCCATATCCCAAAGAAAATATTACCCGACCACACAAACTTATTCACGTGAAACACACGACCGTGTTCCCCACAAAGTCACACTCATATATTTAATTTCGAGAAAATTCCCAACCCGTCCCCCACGAGGGATGGAGGGGGAGGGCGGGCTTTTGAAAATTACCACTGGATACGTGCCTGGTGGCATTATTGCCGTATTGCTAGTAATGTTAGACACTGCAGGACTTAATTTTCCGTTTTCGTTTATTGTAGGTTTTTGTGTCTCATATATATATATATAATATATAATATATATAATGATGGCAGTCACAAGTGAAAAGTGGAGGGGTGATGGCGGGACAAGGGGGCGAACAACCCTCTACTTTTTAACCATTAGGGGCGTTGCCCTTCCCCACCCCCCTCCTTCGTAGAGTTGTCGGCCACTAGTTCAGTTTATAATAAGTATATTTTATAGTAAATTTCTTTCATCATTATTTAAAAAAATGATGTATTTAATGTGTTAATTAATTTTGTTTTGTAGAAATTGTAATACATATTCTTTTATAATTCGCATTACTTTTCCAAGCAAAGATTCAGTACTGTGTTCACTTAAATATTTATAACTCCTATTGTTTAAAACCTTGGCATTAATAAAAATAAGTGTTTCATTCGTGCACAACTTCTCTTACAAACATACAACACACATTGCTACAGATAAGATTAATATATTAAATTTAACTCCCAGGAAACTAAAATTCGGTGGTTATGATGACAGTAATGCGAGGTTTAATATTTATTAATCACACGTGTAGGGACCTATATTTATTACGAGTAAAATTTAAATATATTTCGAATTTTGTCTTAGCTCGCTCAAATATCGCTGCAGTCATAGTTTGATGTATTCCAGATATTAATCTAAAAACAATGAAGCTCTTCTTGTCATCCGTGTGTCATCTGCCATGGTAGCGGTTGCGCAACTAACGTGTTCCAGACGCCAAACGTCGCTCCTGTCACTCCAGTACGTTGTTCTACTTCCAACTGCTGAAGCTAACTAGCGGGTCTTTGCAGCTGAAGATTGGTCCTGGGGCGCAATTATCATTCACATCTCTGCTTATAGGGAACCACTTTATGCCTCGGAAACAATCAACGGGGTGGAAGTTACCATTGCACGAAGTGGAAAAGTCAAATACCCATCAGAACGTCGTAAACTTCTCATTAAGTATTAGTTTTTGGGTTCGCGTTGTATGATAATCAGAACTTGTTTTTATTAATTTTTTTACTCGTAGAGTGGCCATCAACAAAAGTTGTTTATAGAGGTCTGTAACACAATAAACTGGATTTTCTGGAGATTTAAAATTATACACTACAAAATTGCTTTTTTTTTTAAATATATGTATAATAGAACTGTGCTGTCAACATAAAGTAGAACGGAGACAGTCGTATCGCTAGAGACCTGAAAAATTCGTGGTTTCATTTCGGGAAATATAGAATACAAAACCTCGTACGTTTGTATTGCGTATGCTATTGGCCCACCCGTTTGTTTAAACCTCACGAAAAACTCTGAGTCAACATTAAATACACGATAAAATGCAGACCCAATCACTGAATTCCGCTGATACAACAAGCAACCAATTGAAATTGAAATTTGCATGATTTTAAATATGACAATGGAGCACAGCGTACAGGTCTTTGAACTCGCGAATTCTCCATATCTCCACGTATCGCTTATCGCTTCCGAATAACCTCTACTATATTAAATACGAGGAACCAACAATATATTCGTAAAATAATCTTCGGGCAAGTGAAAGAAAGCATAACTCTTCTGGTGGACTGCTGTCAGAGAATCCGGTACAGTGCTTCACAGCCACGACTCTATGGAAATTCCAAGAAGCTATAAGCTTCTGAGTGACAGGTCATTCTTATCCCCGGGACAGGTCATTCTTATCCTGGTTTGTGAGCATTGCCACCTTCCTACCATCTTCTGGGGAGGCACATAACGGTAGGTTTTTTGGCCGGTTGCCTACTTACAGGCGTTACAATTTCTGTAGCAGACGAACAGTGCCATCTCTGGAGGCAGGAACACAATAAGTATCTCTTCCGTCCAATCTTAAAAGTTAACTCAGCACTTTTAAAAAACCCTGCTCGGTATCTACTTCTACGCACATTATGTATTCTTCCACCATACGTAAAATTAACATCGTCATGAGCCTGATCACTTTATCCATGCGTAGCCAAGTGAAACTGTGAAGTTGTGCGAAAAGTAAATGTGTCGTGAATGTGCTAATTCTTAATTCTATATGCACAGAAATAACCGAAATCAAAATTAATCATTTCAGCATCTATAAATGTTTGCCTAACACTTTTAACTTGACGTTAATGTAGCATTTAGTTTCTTCCCGTCGTACCAACTTTAACAGGGCACAGTTCACTCAGTGTGTCCGTTAAAATATATGCAGGAAGGGGCAGTGACATTTTACAAAGGTTGATACCAAAAAGTGTTCAAATAACCGTGGACAGCATACATTGGCTATTCACAATAAAGTGAGCACTTTTGAAATGCTTCTCATTAGAGATAATTTCCATAAATATTATATTTTAGCCTTATATGTTAAATTCTGACTACGGTGGAATATACACATACTGTGTTTATTATTTAAATATCAATATTTATTTAAAAATGTAGATAAAGGATGAAAAATGGCTGAAAGGAAAATGTAACTAGGGCCTCAAAAGTGCTCACTTTATCGTGAACAGTCTATAGCAGGAAAATTACACTGCATTTAAAAACCCAACTCGCGTGTGTATAGTTTCATTGTCGCTAGACTTTCTACACACATTGCCCATATGCCATATGTGGAATAATTTATTAGCATTTTAAAAACCTTTTAAAATATCTTACACCCATAAATTAAATTTGATTTCTTTGTTTCGTACATCTGGTAAAAACTATGTCTTTCAAAAACAGAGCGCAGCAAGAAATAAAGGAGCCGCTTAACCTATGAAACAAGCGACTGAACATGATAAAGTGATATACACTATTTGTTAGTGTCGCCAGTGTTATCGGAGCACATCCCGTAGCACGAGGGGCCATAAACATATACCTGGCTATACCTGGCTATACCTGGCTATACCTGGCTATACCTGGCTATACCTGGCTATACCTGGCTATACCTGGCTATACCTGGCTATACCTGGCTATACCTGGCTAGTACTGCGTGGAAGAGCGAAATAACGACGTGGCGAAAACGAACTTCAGCAGCAAACGAAATATTTAAAAAATGTTCACAGACACGAGTATATGATAGCTAGGAACAGTTTAATGTCCTCGTTCATTTGCATTTACCGAACATTTGCTTTTACATAATAAGTACTCCATGAGATATACACAGCCAACTCATTTTTGATCTCCATCGCATTCATTAATCACTTTATACCAGATTTCTAGGGGACTGGAACATGAATGATAATAATTTCCTCAAATTAATGTGTGTAATATTTTGAAGTATTAAGTTAATACAGTGAATGAAACCTAATTTAGTGTATTCGAAATTACACGCAAAGGACAAATTTTATGATTATTTCACAATCACTTACTTGACTGACACGTTAGTGCTAGCACATGCCAACGTTATGATTTTTAATGTGACGAAATGATACACAAACTGTAGACAGAAGAAACTGAGTACAACAACCTTAAGTGCTCATTTAAATATAACCTGTTATCCATTCACGGCTACTTCACCCTTTTCTGAAGCCATGCTAAAGTTCTACTTCCAGGATATTCCTCCGCCTCATCTGGAAAATTACACCAGAGGCCAACACACCGAAATCGTGGGCACTCAGTGCAACAGTATTTTGTATAAGAACTATTTATCATTAGGAGGCGCTACCAGCACACGTGTTTTCTTCCTGATTTTATTCAAATTACTTACAAATTAAGCATTATAATGTATAGATAAAATACGAATAACATTTTATATAAACAGAAGGAAAAAGTAACTTTTATGAACACAAGTATAAAACGCTTGTGGTATGTGGCATATGTTGGAAATAACTAGCCACGTCACACACGGGGAGCTTTTACAAAGGTTTGATTCAGAAAGGGTGAAGAAGCCGCGAATAGACTATACTAAAGTAGCAAGAAGCAATGGCAGATGGTAGTATAAGAACGCGTTCGGAAACTATTCAAACCAAGGAAAGAAGTGCAAATTTCCCATTCGCGCTCCCATGGCTCGCTGCCTTGCTTTTATATACACTTATTTAATTCCTTGTATGCACAGTAGGCGCATCATTTTGATACGCAACAGGATTTCTCCCGCATTAGTCCCAAAATGATCTACTGTCACATCAACCTTTCCACGTCGTGAATGTCATAGTAAGGGCTAGTTTTTTCTATAAGGGATGTTCTTTGACCTTATTTTTCATCTTTCATTACCTCGCAAACTTTATTCCTTGAAGATAAACAAGGCGAAGGGGTTGTGGTTTATATTGTCACACGAAGGGGAAGCGGCCGAAAGAATAGGACAGAATGATTTTGGAGGTCAACAGTTCTTAATGCAGGACTCGTTTAAGTTTTCAAAATAATTTCAATAACAATAATAAATGCATTTTAATTTGGGAAGGGTGTGGCTAACTACCTGCAGAAAGAAATTATGAAATGATTGGTTCATGGCTCAATTTAATACACATCAAAGAATAGTAACAATAACTATTCTGTTTGCTAAAATTCCGAATGTCTCTGTTTGGACGTAGTTAGTTGAAATTACAGAATAACATACCACGATAATTAAAAGAAGGAAGACAGCCACGGCCGAGGATTCAATAAAAATTAACTCAAGATAGAACAAGGTGCTTCTCAGTACCTAAAAAGGTTTAAACAATAAATACCGGATCCATTGCCAAGAGATTCATTTAAACTAGCAAACAGTTCAAATACCGGAGTCGGAACATAATAAATGGTTAGTTGCGTTACACAATCGACACGAGACGAAGGACAGATTTATAACAGAACATTAATTATAACTGCAGGTTTTGCTGGCCTCAGAACTTTACCAACGAACTACCTACATAACAGAAAAGTACAAATTACTTATCTACATGGTGTAAGATGTATTTCCGCCTTCTGAATGAACTGAACTCGGCCATCGCTGCCATCTTATCAGTAGGGAGATCAAAGAACCTAAAGAGAACAATATCAACCGAAGTAAAACGTTTGGTCGGGCGACCTGGGTTTTTTTTCTCTCGAAAAAGCAAGTTGAGAATTTCTGAGAGCAGGAAAAGAGCAGGAAAGAGCAAATAGCGCATTGCTATTTTCTGCTACCAACCGAACGCCAAAAGTCACGGAACTGTGTACTACTAATAAGCTTATCGCAACATCGTCAATCTGTCATTTTCAACTTGATTGAGTTTAGCATTGTTGGGCGACGGACAGTTTAAAGGATGCAAATAAAGGACATGTCCGGGTAAAAGAGGATGCCTGGTAACCCTACTACCATCAAATACTGTAAAATGGGCTGTGCAATGAGACATAATTTCGACATAACCCTAATCCTGCGATACCTGATTAAACAAAAACTAAGTTATTGCCAATGTAATTGGTTATTAGGGCTATTCAGCGTCATTTGTATTGCTGGAAAAATTAAATTGTCCTGTGATTGGTTATGACAAGTATTTAATAATCACTGCGACTGTCATCATTTTAACTCTTGCCTTCAAGGATGAGCGTAATATTTTCATTATGATCTACAATTACATGCCCTGCAGCAGTTATCAGAGGATGGCCAAACATATTCACAAATAAATAATCGCGACAGAAAAGATTTCGAAGCAAAAATAGCACTATCTCGTACAGCCCAGACTATAAACACACAAATGTGGCACCTTTTTCTCTAGCGATCTCTATCTCACTGCTCCTCATCCACAGCAAGAGCAGAAAGTTCATGCTCTCTGTGAGAAAAATAGCAGTGCTCCTGCAGCCCGAACAGTCATATATATAAAAAAAAAAAATCGCTTCTGGTCAAACGAACGCTCAAAATGGAAAAGAGCAAGAAAAGATCAGAAGTAGTAGAAAACTAAGGTAGCCCGATTTAACCTAAATTATCTATAATTTCACGCACACCTGTCACGGGAATAGAAAAAAAACTTTCCCAATTTTTTTCCCGATCATTCCAATGCTGATCGTTCGCAGAAAAGTCGAAACAATAATCGAAGAGCGCGCGCAGGAGTGGGACAGAAAAACTCGATCACCGTCACGCTCCGCACACACGTGTTCACATGTGTCGATCAGCAAATATCACTCACCGTTAGCAACACTTTTCACTCGCTGCAAAGATCCTACTCGCGGCAATTAGCTTGAAGAGCGGTGCTGATGGCATTCACAAGAAAAGTGTATCATCTATAAAGATCGCAGCTAACTTCTGAACTACAAGTGTTTCAACTGGTCCTGACAAAAAAAAAAGCCTAAAATTAAGGCTACACAAGCCAAGTTCAACATAAGTTGCGCAACCAAATAAAAAACCTTAAAAAATATTTTACCCTCCAAAAAATCGTAGTAACATTATACTTAACCAACATAAACGTAGGGCCAAGTTTATTTGCATTAGAGTCGGAGTACGAATCTTACTTGATGTCCTAACTTTTTAATAATAACTGTACGGACAACTGAAAATTTAGTTATTATTTTTTCCATCATACAAAATGTTTAAGTGGCTTGTATTAAAATTCAAGTTGTCCTTTGAATTTGCCACGTACAAATCTGCATGTGGCTCTCAGCCATGAAAACAGCACAATTGCTTACTCGGGATTCGAACCCAGATTCTCGTGGTACTAAGATAGCGCCTTAATATCGACCACGAAAGTAACTACAGAGATGTTGTCAGTATGCCGTAAAAAAAAAGAGAACGTTTTTATCCAACGAGTTTTCCGCTCTCAAAGCAGAACGAATGAGGAAATAAGAAAATGTATTTTTATTACTGCCAGCAAAACTATCGTCGAAGGTATAATAAATATTCCCTAATGCGCTGTTCCGAAAACAAAGAATACGGCAAAAAAAAAAAAAAAAAAAAAACTTTCGGCAAAATTACTCGGTCAGAAAAGTGTGTTCTAGATGTATATAGTTGGCGATATTTGAATTTGAAAATCAAGTCTGCGACTATAAGCGTGTACAGTGCTATTAATATATGTTATAATCACTGAATTACAAAAAAAAACGGATAATAAGCTTTTCATTAACTGAGTGAGTGGGCTAACGTATCAGAACGCTGAATGAGCATCCCGAGTTTAATTAGCTGCTGGGGAGATTAGCTTCATTTGCAGTTACAAGACGTGTTACGTTTGGCTGACGCGAAGCTCAGTTACAACATTAGTTAGGGTAATTAAATTGAACTAAAATAAACGTAATTAAATAGTGAGCAGTGTCAGCTCAATACGTTTGACAGATAATAGTCCATAGTGCATTTTGCATTCATACGTACTTTAGAATGTATGGTAACACGTAGTTAAGATCTACTTTTAGAGTATACGTGATGGGCTCTTCATAAAAACTTGAAAAGCAACCAAATTGATTTGGCTCGTGAAACCAAATACTCTCTCGAATTAACAAAACCTATGTGATGGGCCAAAATGAATTATACTGTCAGAAAAATATTTAGTTGAATCAACTAAATTATAGTTGTTTGGCCATTAATTTGATCGCGTTCGTTCGGAAATACAGCTCGAGAGTTTGTTGTATTTTTTGTGACAATTTGTTTAATAAAAGTGTTTGTTAGTGCATTTATTGATGCTTAAAATGCTATAAACATTATAACAAAACAAGTTTAGCAAGAAACTAAAAAGTAAAGTTGTAAATCTTGCATTATTTATTTGTATTATTTGTCAAGTATTCGAAGTAAATTTATTTAAAAACATTTATATTACATCAGTAGCCACTTTACCTAAGGTCGCTAGGTCGTAGTATATAATAGTTTCCAATCAGGATCGGGCATCCTTGATTTTTTTGTATTAATCAAAAGTGTTTAATATAGTAGATAGAGCTGATGAAATTTCTAGTTCCGCAAACCAAATATTTGTTGGGGGTAACCAAATGAGAACAACAAAATATTCCATTGCCTCTATACAAACAATTGGTATGTTGCGCCAAACAAACTTAGTTTACTTCAACAAAATAATTTTCTCGGCGGAGGAGGATGAGGAGCCACCGGATTGCACTATTTTCGAAATGGAAGGAGGGCTTGTTCCTTTGGAGTGGGTTGAAGTACGGCAGATTACCAGATGGGTACCAGGATGGAATGATTTTAGCAGACGGACGAGATGGATTGCAGTACGGAGTGACTTGCCTTCGTTGGCGGTGGATCTAGATGCGAGCAGACGAGTTGGTCTAACCGAAACTGACCTAAGCTCATTTGCAAACAACCTGGGAAGGATCGCCCCGAAAGGAGATAGAAGGAATTCCCACTATGCTTTTATCTAAAATGATAGAAGGTTTGTACGGTGCGGATTTTGAATGTGACGTAGATTATATATGTTTTCTGTGTTGTTTTAAATCGCGCTATGTATGTTTTAGCTTCGTATGTTAGCCCTTTGATGTGTGATTTTAATGAGTTGTGTACGTCATTTCTTTAGACCACAGGGTGGGTGTCAAAATCCGAGTGTTTCTGGATGTACGTTATTTTTGGATTTGACTGTTGAATTAAAATGTTTGGAATGTGGTGCTCCGGCTCAGCCGCGAACATAGAACGTGGAGGCCAAGGCATTATGCTATCCCTGCTGATCCATCTCCCTGGAAATATGCTATCTAGATAAACGCATATATGCAGGCCCCATTGATGTGGAGGACCATCTTTTCGCGGAATGATGTTTGAAAGAAAGTCGTCAAGTTGTGGTTCTGCTTACTGTCGCAGAATAGCTCTTAACGTTGATTGTCTGCTCTCGAAAAAAGTATACAATAACCTAGACATGCATTACTCCGGGATACCGCATGCTTGATTCCTAACGGCCATAACATTAACAAAACACATGCGTGTTTTAGGTGTCCCATAGGCACACATTGTGGCTGTGAACCTGATACGATCCATGGAATGTTGCCTCGTCTGCGAAAACTATTTTTTTCCCCCAAGAACTCACCAAGGTCATTGCGTGCCAGCATTTATTATGCGAACCGTCGATATGTGATGTGGGGCAGCAGACACACTTATCACAAACTCCGTCGTGTACACTACTATTAATTTTTTTTTTTCTTTCGATTTCAACGCTCTATATGGTGGCAAGTGGAAGTCATTCGACACGAAATGAAAACTGCAGGGGGTTTGATAGTTAAGTCCAGAGCGGCCTGTGGCAATATTGTTGCTCACGCCACATCATACGTAACGATCCGCCCGACATTTAGATGGTTATCGCTCAACTAAGCCGCGTCAACGATCAATCGGAAGCGGGAAAACCATGCAGGGAGGCATACAGCTGTTTATACCATGAAAATGTTCTTCATCACTAATGAAAATCTAATGCAAAACATTTTCTATCCTTTTTTTTTTAAGATGATATCAATGAATTCTGGGTCGTTTAAAAGTTTGTTTTAATTAGAACAGCTGTTTCACAAGAACGTAAGAACTTTTGACACCCCTACTTATGTTCTACTTCTTCATTCCCGCGTCATACAAAACTAACATTACCGTGAGCCTATTAACTTGTATTCATGTGCTGATTAAATGATACAGCGAAGTTGTAAGAAATATGCTGGCATAGACGTTACAAAGGGGTGCAAGTGACAAAAGTCATATTTCACAGGAGAGATTATTAAAAAGAAAACCGAGTGCAATTGGTATGCTCTGCTTCGATAATGAATAATGACATCCTTTAACTAATATATTCCTTCAATGATGGAACTTGGCACTTTTTAAGGCGCATATTGTGCACATTTCGAAATTTAAGCCACCTTGTAAAAACTGTCCAAGTACAACACCATAATATTATTATACGTAACACAATACAATACGGTCAAAAATAATATGGAATATCAAACAAAATTGCAAACTTCACACTCCGAATAATCAAAGAGGAATATATAACTTCATTGAAAATTTTTAACATGCAATATTTTAAATTTGTACTATGGGAATACATACAACAACTTTAAAATATGCGGGTCTTGCATGATTTATTTAAAAAAAATTATTCATCTCTACGTGGATAAAATTTTTTTTTAACTATTATCCTGTTCATTGGAAATACAAGAAAACTCAAGTTGAATATAATGACAAAAATTTTTTTTAACACAACGTTCTTTTGGACAGGTCTGGGAGATCCCTGTAGAATTGTTGGCTTGTACTGTCACGAGTGACAGAAGTTTTCTATGTATATAGAGCATGCAAGTCACTATATTTCTCTGTATATAGAGCATGCAAGTCACTATATTTCTCTGTATATAGAGCATGCAAGTCACTATATTTCTCTGCCGATATTTTCTGAACAGATGAGTTAACCATTTAACATATTATACCGAGTATACTAGTTCACATCAGACATGTTGCAGAATATGTGTCATCATGGTCAGTGCTGCGCGAGGTCAGAAGCTAGCTCCAATAATGACCACGCCTTTTCTTGGGCAATGCTATTGATTGCTGTTGACACATTAACTATTTTTTGATTGGTTGCCCCTTATACCACAAATCAAATGAAAACGATTTCCATAGGTTCCAAAGCGGAAGTTGTAAGAAATTCGTAAGTACTATTCACATCATAAATTTATTTATTTTTGCAACACGTAAAATGAAAAAAACTGTGCGTACGTTGAGAGGTTAAGTGGAAGGCACAGCATTCTGCAATGCAACCAGGGTATTTTTCTGCAAGTAAACTTTCTCATAGTGTTGTCCTGTGTACAGACTGGCTCAGAGTAGCAGTCTGTGTACAACAATCATACTGTTTTCCTTGGCGATTATCATGACATGGCTCTTCTTCAAGGATCGAGCAATTTTATGTTTTCTACTGTAATATTTCAGAATATTACAGGATGCAAAGAATATTCTTATGATCGATATGCTAGCATTTAAATTTTAAATTATTTTTGTTTGCATTTCAATTGAATGCTATGTACATGTCTGTGAAAACTATGTTAAATTAGATCATCCTTCCATTCAGTTTAACATTTGCTATTCAAAAATTACATTTGGGTTTATGTTACTTTTGTCTGAGTTACCTAGGGAAACGTTGAAAAAAATTGGAAAGTCCAAAATAATAATCAAGAAAAGGAGATTTTGGAATGTCTAGAATAATTATCGCTGCACGTAGATAAAATGTTTTGCAGTCTTTCACGCTGAATGTTAATAGCGTTATCCAGCATTTTGAATATATTATTTTGCATTACGAAAAGAGTTTGGTAAAAATGATGTGTCGAGATGAACTTTGAAGTGATTCTACACCTGTGGGAATTCCATCCGGAGGTATCTACTTGAGTTTAGAGCCCATGGTGAGATGGCCAATATGCAGGATGGACTTCGTCTCCTGTTTCAGCTCTTTTCAATGCAGTCTTATAAGGCGAACTCCACCTATTTATATTTCTTCAGTGGAACTGTAAGAAAGTTTATATCCTACTTCTATCCTGTTTCCCCAGAAGTCCCAGTTTATAAGAGTACGTGTAATTAATGACTAGCTGACAATTTTGAATTATTTTTTGACAGTGAAAACAGCTGCTTTTAAATAGATTAATACCAAAGACTGACACAAAATATCTATAAACTATTTTCTCAGTTTGAAACAGTTTAATTAGATATTTCTTTTTTAAGTCACGTATTGTAAGGAAGGATGCAGAGAGTATTTAGTATTAGTCTTTCAAATTCTGATACCAATCCGAAGTGACCAGATTCTTAATTTATCTTTTCCTCGTTAATTCATATGTTCAATATCCTACTGAAATTTTCATTAAATTAACATAATTACTTTGTTCTTTTCTTTAGAAGGCATGGAATAATAATTAGGGCCTATTATATAAAAGGGTTGACGTTTTGTGGGATAATCTGATTGGATGTGTTGATTTTGTATATTCAGAGTCATAAGTCTCATTATTAGACATTTACTCTTGGCGCCCATATGTCTTGTAGATGTAATTTTATTTGTTACACTTTCTATAATAATTCCTAACATAAAACACTTCACAGATCGTTACCCGCACGAGAGACCACATATGTACAAGTAAGGATCTGAGTGACCTTCGTCGTATGTATATTCTCAAATATAAAAATAAAAACCTCCCTATATGTATTTTAAACTACACACATCATTATTCGCAAAGTGTTTGGAGCACGATGAACAACTGCAACAGGAACAAGAATAAGAAGATTAGATAAGTTATTGCACTGGGTGAATTGACACTCTTGCATGCAAGAGGCATCACGATCAAAATCGTATGCATTTTCTGGTTCAACGTCTATTTAATCTAATTCGTAGTCATCAGTGGATGACTCCATTGCTGATTTTCAAGCAGTTTTAACTTCCGGCCGGCCTTTCTTTGTACTGCATAAGGTTTAGATTCCCCGTTTGTCTTCTTTCTGCACTTCAGCCATCAAATTATTGAGCACGATGTCTGAGGAGTCGTGTGAAACAACATTTTCAGTGGTGCTTTTTATATTTGATAAATTTTCATAACAGCATGTCTTGGTAACAAGTGAATCTTTATTTTAACACCTTTACGCAACACACACGCGTCATAAGTTGCCTCCGTTTCATTTGTCCTTTGCATTGTCTCACATCACTAACGCATCAATTTTTTATTCTTCTGTTATTGAAACGAAAAGAAACAAATATCACATCATTCTAAACCAGAATCAGTAAATATCTACTCATTGCCAGTTGAAACTGCTCCACCTGGAATCAGTAGAACAGTAAAACTACTAATCTCTTCAGTTAAAACAAATCCACTATTTAAAACAGTAGCAAATCAGTTATTTATAGTTGATTCATTAATAAACAGCAGAATAAAAAAATAGCGCAAAACGGTGTGAAATAAATTTAGTACAAAAATATTACCTGCAGTTTATTTTAAAAAATGTGGTTAGGCTAGAACCTTCGCCCATAGTGCAACAGATATTCCAGTCTTCATTTCTGCTGTCTTACTAACTGCACTACTTTGCTACTGTAATAGTAACTCTTGTATTTTGCATAGTAACATTAACATACTATTGCAAACCGCTGTGGTAGTACTTCATGCGGTCAAAACATATCCATATTCTGAGCACGTGCGTGTCTTTGCAAGGTTCGTAAGTCAATCTAATTTAAGTTTCGTTCAAATTATGTGCTTTAAATTATATATAGTCGTTTCACTTAACGCGTTTGTCACTATTTTATAGTATCCGCCATTTCACAGCGCAACGAGATTTTACAGGATGAAACTGTTGTTTTGAAGTGACAGATTGACTACTAATAACTGTGCTAATTCGACAGTAGAATGTCATAACCGATTGATTCTTTCACAAAATCTGTTATTTTATTATTATTTGATTAGTAAACTTGCAGAAAACGAAAATTTTGTCGGTGAAAATCCAGCGCATCTTACTGTCGAATTAGCAACATTATTACGTATCAATCTGTCCCTAAAATAATAATTGAAATCTGTATTGTCTCATTGCATTTTAAAATGGCGGATACTAGTTTACCTTGTAAATTGAAACCACTATTATTATCTTCTAAGGCACAAAATCTGAATCAAACTTAATTTATATTGACTTTCAAAACTTGCAAAGATATGCATATGCGCAGAGTATGTATATATTTAGACAGCATGAAATACTTTCACATCATGAATCAAACAGCCGTTTCTCATTGTAATTTTCTATTTAATATCTACCCATAATACAAGCGCTGTAGGTAAAGTAGGGGATAGGTAATATGGCTGACCATGAAAATTACAGCATGCCTACTTTTTTGGCGGCGGTTCGTTCCCAACCACATCCACAAATTATTTTTGTGTAACACGAAATTTTTATTTTGCCGCAAAATCAATCGTACTTAACTTATCTGACATAGGAATGCTCTGATATGTTCTTACCACGGCACTTATTTATCAGCCAACTATAAATAACTAATTTTCTACTGTTTGAATTAGTGGATTTCTTTTAACCGAAAAATTAGTGGTATTTTTTCTACTGATTCCGGATGGAGCAGTTTTAACTGGCAATTAGCAAATATCTACTGATTCCGATTTAGAGTGATATCAAGCAGAAACCAACAAGTTGCACATCCCAATCTTTTAAATACTTTAGAAAGCAGTTGCAGACATAAGATAACCACATATAGCATCCTAAGAGCAAATAGAGAAATGATAAATAACAATAAATGAAACTATACAATGGTTAAGCCACTGGCACTTGGGGGAGTATAAACCATTTTAAGAGTCTTCTGACATAACAAAGTCACTTACGCCTGTTGGTCAGACTCCAGGTATTGGATTCGCATATAAACCCGAGATATTCTTCGTATTCTAGGTAACAGATTAGGGACAGAGACAAGCCATTTTGTCAGATCAAAGATCAATGTATAGGCAGTAAACAGGACGCATAAATCCATTTTCACACAAAAGGCGCTTACGCCCCTTTGTCACATCGACTATGGTATACACAGCGCAGCCAATAACTTCGTGAACGCCGTGACGCATGACTGCCTATTCCCCGGTGCAACGATAAGTCGACGAACGTATTAACTGTGGTAAAATGGGCCCTAATTTCTGCTGCAATACACATAACATAAAAATGAACCACTGTCAGCAGCACGTAATTTGGAACGTTATCTCATCGAACAAGCAGATCACGGCCATTCATGTCTCATATGTTTATATACACCGTAAAATACATTTCGTAAAATGAAAATAAGCACTTGATATGCTATTAGCGCAGAAAACACAAATGCATTTGAATGGGATAGGTAATAATCACTTTAAAAACGATGTGAGAAAACGTGGCGTACATATTCCCATACTACCTCTTCAATTCCCCGTTTCCCATTTATGACTCCATCCCTCCGAAATCCTAGTACGAGGAAGAATCATAGGAAGTCGTAGGTTTTTGTTGGCCCTGAATTTACCGTGACGTCATTTATGAACCAGTTTAACTGCTGATTTAAAATGTGGCATTGTGCCTCCTCTCAGAAAAAAATGCAGAACTTAGTATTATGAAATCGGCTCAACATTTATAGTTTCTTTTTTCCCCCGTAAATTTTTCGAAAACTATCGGTCCTTTGTTGTTTTTCTTGAAGATTAGGTAAATACGGCATCAGAAGATAAGTTGCTGCCAGTACTACGCTCTAATATGGAAACAGTTTATACTGCTCCAATTCATGAACCGAATATGGCTCAGATATGTTGAATCTGCTCCAATTGAATAATTAAAATTATATTGATAATTTTAGTTGTTAGTATTCACTGATTGAGCAGTAATTTATATTGAGGTCTCAGTGCATGCCTCCAATTTACTAGTATATGAGATCTCATATACTAAAGTTCCAGTAAATCAATTCAAATGATTAAAATCACTGATTCCGATTTAGCGTGTCACCCCAACTTTAAATATGTTATATTTTTGTTTTCACAGCCTGCACGCTTATGTATAAAACGTAACTGAGTCGTCGGCGGAGAACGCTAAAGGATTCTGCTAAAAGTGGCGAGGAGTGTGAATCGATGATGATTCAGGCCTCTCGCTCGACTCGGAATTAATGAGTACCAATTTGGAACTTGAGAGATGAAGACTGAGCTTTAAATGGCAGGCGGAAAAAAAATTTATGGAGAAAGTTAAAGGACTGCAATCCCCCCCCCCCCCCAACAAACGACATTGTTACAATATTTTACTTTCAGGCTATTGCTAAGACGCCGTGAATTGACACAAAATGGACGGGAAATAAATAATTATTGTTTACCTACAGTAGTTTAGATATTCGTGCTCACAATCATCCCCCATTTCGAAAAAAGAATTCTCGATACGCGGCCGGTCGAACCGTCGTGGACATGAAGATTGAAGAAGACAGGATCTCCTCACTGTATCGGGCTGCGTATCGCACAGTAAACTAATTTTTGCAACTTTGCTGAGAAATGTTTTGTACGTTTACAAAACTCTGTAAAACTATAAAAACATTCTTTGTAAAATGTCTTATGTATAACATTAGAAAAACCGGGTTTGTAATAGACGAATAAGTGTTTTTTTGTAATAATCAGGAAAAGTTACGAACGGTTACATTCTGTGACAGTTGTTTCACATAAAACAAGTGAAGGTGTTTGCGAATGGCGTGCTATTGAATACTAATTGAATTGGACACATGTCGCTATGTGTATTATACCTGTCCAGTTATTTTTGCATCCGATAGAACATACTGTAATGATAATTTGTTGGTTTGCAATGCCAGTAATTGTCTTCCCGACGCAAAATTAATAAAACAGTACATTCTGTTTTTATAAAACTCCATATAGTCAACTATTCAATTTTCCTGCAGACTCTAGATCCTCCTGAAGGGCAGCAATTGCCTAAATTACTAACCGTTATTCTTTTCAAGAGGTCTGATTATTATATTTCTACCCCGCTAAATAAATTACAATCATAAAAGTAAAAACAAGAACAATGCCTGTAATAAAAAGTGGTTATGTGGTAAAGAGCTGAAATTTTAACTCGGGGATTGCAGTTTCGTGTCACGATACTAATATGGATTTTTTTGTGAATACAAATCGAATGTCTTCCTCATGTATTATCTTTTTATTACAGTTGTTTTTAGGAAGAATTATAAAAACAATTTTATTTCAATTTCTTGAGTATGCGAGTTGAAATCCAAGCCTTAATTTGTAATATTCCAAAAATGTGCATTGCAAATTTTACACAAAAAAAAAACATTTTTGTAGCTCCATAACATTATTTTAACAAATGGTTTCCAAAAAATTATTTCGTAGCCCATAAAATTGTTTTATAGAACCCCGCAAAAATTGAGTAATTTAATTGGTTCTACGCGAGTCGTCTTCGGTCCGGCCTCCTCGCTACATGAACGTGACGTTTAACCAGTGATTTGCATCCCAGTGTGATAAGGATGTCCGGCCCCCCTGTAGCATCCTTGTGTATACAAGCGCGTGACATAACCACACCAGCCTCGAAGTCCAAAATTAGCTCCTTAAAATAGCTGAGCAATTTCCGTGGCCTAAATCGCTGAGACAGTATCAGGGTGTTACCTAATTGGACTAACGTGTGTAGTGTGGAAATTGAGATTTTTTTCTTATATTATGTTATATTCATAAGATGTTGTTATTGATGTTGAGCGCCAGATCACGTTCGTGATCACAATAGTGTGTGTGCGAAGAGTTAAAACAATATACACGTATCCAAGACAAAACATTTGCACATTACATCATGTTCTTACCACATAACCATTAGGTGGCGTGCTGTCAGGAACACTGAAAAGTTTAAAGATATAACCTCATGCCTAAACGTAAACAGGATTGTATTGAACACAAAGAAAACTCATCCCTTCGATCAATATTAACTTTAATTGGCTTGAAATAACTGGGATAGAAATCATACTTAATATTCCAATTAAATGTGTGTGTTTTAAAGTTAAAATGAAATTGATTTACTGCAAGTAGAATTGCTTAAAACAAATGAAAATATGCCACCATCCTCACGTAATTATACTTAATGAAGATAGTGAAAAACAAATTAAATAATATAACATAATGAAATTGCTGCCAATATAAATGAAGTGGAAATTAAAATGAGATTTATTTAATAACTCCCAGAAGTAGTTATTTTGCTTTATTCTGTAGTTCCTGACGTAATCTCACTGAAAATTATATTAAACTTATGCAAACATTACTTGTCAATTCTTGCAATTGAAATAATTAAATCTCTTTCTCAAAACACACTAATATTTCAAGTCAGGCGAAAATTAATGTCAATATTCAGAAATTAATTAAGAGTAAGTTCTTTAGATTGGTAAAATAACTCCATGCTTGACTCATCGGTAGAACGTGGGCCTCTGGGTCCTACTAGCACTAAACATGGGGAACAATCAGACGAGGGTCTGAAAAATAGGCCATAATTAATCTGAAAAATACCAAGTCTCTTAATATTACTCTCAAATATACTTTAAGTTCACCGATAGCCTCTTAAAAATGTGAAGCGTCACCTGGACGTAGGCTCTATCACAAAGCCTTACAAACATGGCGTAGTCGTAGACTAACGGCGTCTTCGTCGGCCGGACACCACTCAAACGTCAACTATTTAAATGAGAAGCTCATACCTCTTATTATCTTGAATGGCTCCCGTAACAAATATTAAACTCGCGTCTGGGGATGAAAACCTATCCTAATCTTAGGATGCAATCGCAGATTCCTCAAGTATAAAATCAGTATATTACAACGCAGCCGGGCCTTTCAAAGGCCTTCCCCAGAAGCCCTTACTTCCGGCAACGACACAAACCTAATCCTATTCGCTAGAAACTACTTCCGATAAATAAAACTGAAAAACAATTAAACATTATTTTTTTCTCAACAAAACAAATAAAATGAATAATTAAATTTTAAAATAAAAGAAAATAATTATAGAATAAGAAAGAAATAAACTAATAAGTGGAAATTAACATATTTAGATCATAAGCTCTTATCTCAGAATCTGTACCAGCATGTCAGAGAATAACAAACATAAAAATAAAAATATTAGTAAAGTTTGGATTGGTGGTTTACAAATAAGGAAATATTACGTGTTTTTAATAAAGCAGTTCTGAACCGAGGAGGGGCGAAAAATACATAATATTGCTCAAAATAATATAAAAAATACTCGTTGGTTAGTGTCCAAAACATGTATGAAAAGAATCGTGTGAAAATATGTCCAAACACATTTGTATACACAATAATTAACACACCATTAAACATACTAAAGGCTGTTCACGATAAAGTGAGCACTTTTTAATTGAACCTAAGAAAAAAGTCACTGTCCCTGCATGCATACATTTTAATGGACACTCTGAGTGACATTTGTCCAGTAAAGTTGGTATCTATGGATATAAAATAGTTACATATGTTAACGTCAAATAAAAAGTATTCGGTAACCATTTGCGATAACTTAATTTATTACTTTCGCTTTCTGTTTTTTTTTATGTATCTAAGTGCAAAAATGAGCAGATTTGTATAATATTTGTATACCTAACAATTTCACCGTTTTACTTGACCTATGTACGAATAAAGTGATGAGACCCATGGCAATGTTCATTTTACATGAGGTGGAAATATACGTATAGTGCATACAAGTAGATCTTAAGCAGGGCTTCCAAAAGTGCTCATTTTACTATGATCAGCCTATAAATTGCATGTTAAAATGAAACTATTACAACGGGCATCCAAGATCACGAAAATCCGGGTTGGAATACCGCAATACCCATGAAATAGTGTGTGTCGTTTTATAGACGGAAGTTTCAGTTAGTTTACTCTGTGAGCCGTTGCCCCTCCTCCATCACATAAACAGTGATACACGTTTAAAATATCGCCTCTAGATACACCCAAGACCGAATGTAACAAACGTTTTAAGACCATTTGGAAATTTAAAATGTAATTATTTTTAATTCATTTTTTATTCAGTTATCACAACGTCTGAAAGATGTACCATATATCAGACTTTTGAAATTCGTGGGCTGGGCGAGGTTTCTCGAGGCATTGAAAATTTCTTTTCCGCACATCGAGGACTTGCCCTTTTGCCTTCAAACTGCAAAAGTTGACGGGACACCCGGCAGAATTACGCCACACTGTGGAAATGCTATTCGCTGCCGATTTCACCCTCTCCGCATGCCTGAAGGCACAGCGTTCAAATCCAGGGGGAGGGAGTTGTCATTAATCTTAGTTAGCGGACACGATCCGCCACGCATCTATCCCGGTCGTGGTCAGAGCGCGCCACTTAATCATAGTAATATATGCAAGCTTAAACAACGACTTGCTACACCGGGTTAGCGATTGGCCAACCACTTGTGTTCTTTGAATATTGCAATCAGTGATGTAGTGTGGCCGAAACGCCGAGCCGTCCCGGCACTGCGAAAAATTGCCTTATGTAACGCCTGTGGTTGAAGGTCGTTACAATGCGTTGCGCCACCTACGATTATTTATGCACTGTTACTCAAATTAATTAATTTGATTTGAATATTGTTTGGTATGTGTAGTAATATTTATTTTTGCGTCATGTTTAACAACATAATTTGTTTCACATGCATTTTAATATGTAATTATTAATATTTCGTACTTTACTGTTATAAGTGTTTCCAGTTGTTATGTGTTGATTTTCAGTCACGTGGCAGTAAACATGAGCCGTTGTTGAGGGCTGCCAGGGTAACCTCGTGACGTACTGGATGATTGGAGAGTCGAATTAAGCTAGGCCTTATGGGGTAGCGTTAGAGGAAGACAAATTTGTTTTTCGATTGGAACCGCTAGGCGGGCTGCGACGGTGTCCCAGACTCCGGTTGAATTTTATTTTATTTGAGAAGGAAAAGTCCGAGTTTCGTCATCGAGGTGTAGCAGGCAGCCTACGGGTGAACACGTGAGTAGTGAGAAGAACAGAGGACGTCTGCACGTGCTTCATACGTGCCTAGAATAATAATTTAGGTTCGACACTGGCGACTTCGAGTTCTACTAAAGTTGGAGTGGTACTTAAGCTGGAGGAGGATCAGCGAGACGAATGCGGAAGTTGTAAGATCCAATCAATTTTTTGGAAAGATGGCCACTGATTAATGTTAATGGAGTGACGCTGCCCGGGAGCTATTTTGTGTAAGCTACGGACGCTCAGTATTTTAAATCCCAACGCGACCCTGCTAATAATCATTCTAAATAGATTAATGATTGAGCAATGGTACATTTTACCGGGTTTGGCTAACTTCAGTTGCGGCCACCACAAATAATTACTTAATTTTTTTTATTTTTCAATTTACGATACAATTCTATTTCAAACTGCCGCGTTTTGGTTTTGCAGCTACTCACTTTCACAGGTAAATAAATTTATTTAATTTTATGAACTTTGAGATTCTTTACAAATCTAATTGTTTGAAGCAGATGTCAGATGATGAATTTTTTTTTTGATAATTCAAACAAAATCGAATTAGGGTTTTCATGGAAAGTACATTATTTAGTAGCATTTGGAAAACTGAGTAAGGGTCCTCTATTAACTACGCTAAGGTGTTGTCGTGTCCTCTAATATTTCTCTCTAAGGTAAGAGTGTGTTAAAGAGAGAACATGGGAACAAACACTCTGGCGGAACGGAGTTCCTGACCCAGAGGAACCTACAGGATTTGTGTAAGTTGGTAATTAATCCTATACTGAAATCATCTCAGCCCTGTGATCACACCTAATATATACCTGCTATCTGAACACCGGGTATGCCCATCAGTTTACTGAAGGCAATGACGCTATAAACGTTGTGTAAAAGCCGTACACTAATGACCACGTATTCCCAGTTAATTATTATTACTCTTTATCGTACTTATGAAAACAGAACCACGACCAGCGACTGTTTATGCTGTTTTAAGATCGTGCACACTTTGTTTAAAAAAATAACACTATTTTATAGACTGGCAGAACGGAATGAAAAAAAAAAAAACCAATGGCGTGGTTTCCAATACCACAGAATCTCAAATATACTTGTCTTGTTGCAATTCAAAACCGGCAACATTGCAGCACACAACCTGTTTTCTGTTACGGCACCTGTCTGCCTACGAGGAACACGGTGAAGCTGTTTTGTTCGTTGGCTTTTCAGTTCTGTTGCTTGATGGCTAAAGTAAAATATAAAAAGTAACTTTCGTATTTTCATAGCCTATATTTCTGCAGTATATAATTTTTCAGTATATTTATATTATTTTATTTTGCACAGTTTAAACACCAGAAAAGCACCGATACCCATCCCTCTTCAAACGTCAGCCAAGTCCATGGGGATGCGGGCATGCTGACCACACCCCACCTAGCAAGGGGCGTTAAGTGATTAAATGAAACAATACTTCGGAAGTAAACCGTTGCAGGATTACGTCGCCGAGGAAAACACGGAGAATGACAACAAAAAATATAAACGAGAACAATACTGTAGCTAGCTTTTTTGTCAACGTCTCTACTGGTTCGCCAAGAAAACCGCGTGTTCTTTTTCCCTGTCTTCGTCAAGTCTTCAGGTCTTGAGCTTACGTTCTTACCTTCGTGTCAGTGTTCGTCTGTGTCGACTTCGCAGGGTCGTCTAGAGTTTCGTGTTAGTTTTTGCACGATTCGTCTTTGTCACTCGCCAGGTTTGGTTTAAGTGAAGTGAAGAGATTTGGGCGGCTCTTAACATCCAGGTCTTCAGAACCGATGAGGGTGATTGAAGTGAATATGGAGCGGCGCCGGAATGAAGGGTTTGGGGGGGGGGACCGGGAGATCCCCGAGAAAATCCGCCGACCAACGGCATCGTCCGGCACGATTCTCACTTGCGAAAGTCCTGTGATCCGGTCGGGGATTGAACCCTGTTCGTCTTGGTGGGAGGCGAGCGTGCTAATCGCTCAGCCACCGCGGCCCGAGGTTTGGTTTAGTCTGGTCAAACTCTCGACTGAATTCCTCGTGGAATTACTTTTATGTTTCAAACATTTGTTGACCACTGATAGACAGTCTTGCTTGTCCTCATGAATGTTTTAACGCCATTCTCCGTGCCTTCCTTGGCATAATTCTGCAGAAACGTATGTCCGAAGTAGTTTTTCATTTTATAGCTAAGTACTTCCTAAATACATTTTTTAAAATAGGATTCCCTGTTCATATCTGCGTACTGAGCAGTGTGAATATTGACTGGAAAAAAAAAATTGTTAACAATGAATTATAATGAAAATTCCCGTTGTTAACGAGCTATTAAAAATGCAATGCTCAAAATAGTTAGTGAGTGAATTTTTCTGTTGTTTTAAAAACCAATAATGTTGGCAATGGCATGTAAAGAGTATTCCTATATTTTAAAATCTTATTGAAAACGCTTTGCTAAAAATCGATGATCAGTGAATATATTCTTAATTTTACTTATGGACTTTAGATTTAGAATTGGTCTAAACATAAAAAAAAATACTTATTTTTATTAGAATATCACAGTGTCACGTGCCCAGAGCGGAATAACGCACAATTGACAGTTAGAGACAATTTGTGGTTACTTCCAAGATTTCTGAATCCCTCCTTAGTTCTACATTCTAGCTTTTATCCCGCCTCATACTATCAAACGCTTAAAAAAGTCTAGAGAGCTGCACCAAATGATAACGCGCTGAATTTGTGCGCTCTGTTTAATTGTATTTTGCTCAATTATTATTTCCTTCCAAGCATTACAAACATTCCTACTTTGTCTATGTTTTTATTTAATAATAATTTATAGTCTAGTTAAAATTTAGGTAAAAGTTCATTTTAACTGAAACACTCTTTCATGTAGAAGTATAAATAGCTTGTGACTAATTACTTATCAACCAAACACATCATACACAGTGCGACAGGTGCGAAGATGCTGTCTGTTATACGCAGTTCGGTTACGTCATAAGTAGAGATAATGGTTTATCGCAGGAAAAGCTGCTGGGATTCAACGCACTGTACATATTTCCGAAAGTTTTATTTTCTTATTGGCCGTCACGCATTTATGAAGCTGCTATCCAATTTAACTGGGCCAATGAGCATTCCGATACCCTAAAGCAGGAAGTTTGTGATAGGCCTGAAAAGAACTTAGCCCAGTAAAAACCTTGGTAATCCAATCATAAAAGGATAAACTTGCTATAGTGTTATCGAAGATATGTTGGCTCAAAACGTTTCCGCGATTTCCCATCATCCCTAACCATAGGTAGTGATTCCTTAGGCGGCTAGAAGATAGATAAAAACTTAGTTAAACTGAGTAACCGAAGTTTTAAAAATGCAAGAGGTTCTAGCCTGGAATCCTCAACCCTGAAGTCTCGCTTTTGGCAACCGTACACCGCGCGAGGTCGGGTTTTAATTTAATGCCGCCGGGAGACGTGGAATAAAACAGGGCAGGGGCGCTCAGCGAGTTAATGAATTCAACTCGACACCTATTCAGCCCTCTCGTTTCCCTCCCCAAAAGCTGCCTACGAGGGAAGAATGCCACTTCGCAGACACCCTCTGAATTAATTGCAAGGCTGCCGCGAATAAGCTACGGAACTGTGTGTATCGGGACACTACATCACCAGCAAGCACAGACGTGAAAAACAAAGCAACATAAAACAAGTAATAAATAACTTCGTTATGCGAAACTAGTGCTTTTGGCGTAGTACCAGCCTATGGCGGATCCAAGATGGTGGTAGGGTGGGGGCAAGCAGGGGGCTTTCCCTCTACCCTTGAAGTTTGCTTTCACAATGGATAAAACGAAATTATAATTGAAACCAACTACATAGTTTACAGTTCAGGAGTAATATACACACTCAGTATAGTAACAGCATATTTGAAGAACTATTTGTACCGTGTGTTTTTGAACAACGCTGAGTCCGGCAGGTTTAAAAAAAAAAAAAACAAAAAAAAAAAAAACAAAAAAAAAAACAAAACAAAAAAAAAACCGAAATTATATGTATCTTTGCGATCAAGGAAAAAATCGGCGAGAATGATGTTTGGTAGATCGGATGTCTTATATCTCTGAAAACGCGGTTGGTAGTATCGTTCTCTATAATGATTAAAATGGTGGTTGGCATCTTATTTTTGGATGAAACTTTGTAGTACTAAGATATACGTGATTTTTTAAGGACGTATTATGAATCATCACGTTTAAATGAACAAAAAAGTCATGTTGTTGGAACATTCTCAAGTGAACAGTTTTCATGAAATCTATGCGCAACTCTCAGAACCGAACAATATTTATATGAAGGTATTTTAAATAAGCGGGGGCTCCCAGCTTACTTAAAAATCTACTTTAGGTGGAAAATGTTAATATATTTTCTACTTATTGTACATTTTCGTGAGGAATAATCTGTTGGAGTTTATCGGTGTTGTTCAAAAGCATCCTGTATAACCTATCCACAAAGTACCGACATTTGTATGTAAATGCCGTTCACTATAAAATGAGCACTTTTGAAATCAACTTTAGAAAAAAGTCCCTTTTCCTATTTACACAAATTTTAACGGACGCACTGAGTGCCATGCGCCCAGTACAATTGGTAACGAACGAGGAAAAATAATTCCATGGCTTAGGGTCGAATTAAAAGTAATAGGTAAACGCTTGTGATGACTCTAATTATTTATTTCGGTTGGTGTTTATTAAATGCACTTAAGTGTAAAAAATTACCAGATTTTGTAAAGTAGTTACTTTTATAATAATGTTATATTTTTTACCTGACCGACGCATGTACCAAGTGATGACGTCCATGAGAATGTTAATTTTACATATGGCGGAGTAATACACAACGCGTATACAAGTAGATATTTAGCAGGGCTTTCAAAAGTGCTCACTTCACCGTGAACAGCCTATAGCAGTATAACTTAAGGAAAACTGGCAAGCTTGTGGTTTAAACGTAACGCATGATACACCCCATCAATGAAGTGGCCCCTCCTCAATGGGTCTCTATACCCATTACTGGTACCAGCACCAATGGAAATTACTGCAAATAAAATAAATAACAGGACCTATTGAAGATTTTGTTTCAATTTTTATCCGAAAGCTTAACTTAACTGGCATTTTTAGGATGAACGAATTATTTTCCCCGAGCACAATATTGTTATTTTTCAAATTTTCACACGTTACAAAACACGATTATTCTGAGCTTCCTATAAAAATCATAGCTACAGCCACTGTTACCAATTTCATGTTGCTCTTTTCTATATTCCAGAAGTAATTCATTAGAGTAACAAATCATTTCCACTAATTCGTTACTTCCAGGAATGATAGTATTTTAGAGGTGTTATAATACAGCTATAGAAATCCTAATGGGACTATATAAAAATATGAATTCACATTTTCACAATGTTTCTATCGTCAGGAATTAATACATTATCCATATTTTAATCAAATAAATCTACATTTTGCGGCCAATAAATTTCGGTACTGGTGTGTCTCAATTCACAGGATGAAAATCGAGTTAGAAAAAAAAAATCGGTTTTTGGTTTAAACACGTAATTTTTTCATTTCGGCTTCAAGTTAGTATCAAATTTTTTTTCACTGAGGTTTGCATGGCAGCTCTATACGTCTTCGAAACTTAGAGGAAAAATGGGGTAGAGTGCACTCCCAAGGTGCGCAATTAAAGCCATTCTCCGTGTTCCAACACTGAACTGTTATTATGCTGATACAACTATCATAAATGACATGGACATGATTCGAGGTTGGAACCAAATACGAAAAAAGGATACGATTTCGTATTTGGTAGAACACCGTTAATGTAAAAAAGTGCTTGGAGATGTTCATTTACTTCCGCTAACCAATTTTTTGTGTAATTGGGCTGAATTCAAATTGGCAAGGGTATTTTATTTACACAAAAAAGCATGCATTTTAAAAATTAATATATAAAGAAAAAGTTTACCATATTTGAACATGATACTTAGGACGTTGTATTGGTGTGGAGTAAGTCGATTTTGGGTATATGCTATTCACGGTAGAATGAGCACTTTTGAAAGCCCCGCTTAATATATACTTGTGTGCACGTTGTGTGTTCTTCCGCTTTATGTAAGATTAACATTGCCATGGGCTTAATTACTTTATTAATGCGTCGGTCAAGTGAAAATGTGAAATTATTAAAAAAGTAAATTTTTAAGAAATCTGCTCATTTTTGCACTTCGATGTATTAGAAAAACAGATAGCGAAAGAGATAATTTAAGTTATCAGAAATGGTTACCTAACACTTTTTATACGAACTACTTCCCAACCGTCGTTACCAACTTTACTGGACGCATGGCAATTAAAAATATATGCAGGTAGTGGCAGTGACTTTTTTCAAACGTTGATTTCAAAAGTGCTCATTTTATCGTGAACGGCCTTTACCTGTGCATAGGAAGACAATCGATCTACCTCATCTTTAGTCTATACTTCTTCGGATCGTTACGACCGTACGTTCACGACTCTTCAGTGGGCACTTTAACGCCTGTCTGCGGACTGCTCGCACCCCTAGCTCAGTAGACAACTGTTTCAACACGGCACTTTCATGTGAGACGTATAGACCTATATGGGATTACCATTCACGGTTCGCTGCCAACTCAACCATGCGCAGGTAAGTTAAGGACTATTAAAAGGTCCAGCAATGCACGAAATCCCGAAACATGAATTCGGAAACTGATATAAACTATACAATAACTTTGACGAGGTTAGTTTTATTTATAATACATTTGAATACTTGTCAATATCATATACAGATGTAGTTTGCGCAATTTGATACAGTTTACTATTTAACGATTGCCACTTTTTGCGAAAAATTAGGAACCTGAACCACAAATTCAGAAAATATGACAAATTAGCTGTCTTAAAATTAACAAGACAATAATATAGCAGCTCTATAATACTGAAGTTTATATATCGTGAAGGAAACATGAATTTTTTTTAACAAACTGTTCTAACAGGAGATTTGAAGAGCATGGAATTCGTTTAAAATTAAGAAGCATATTATGTTGAAATTTCGTTAGTACGAAGTTGTTCATTATAAAATTTTATATATTTTAGAATAATAATTTTCGGGTGTGAACGGAATCAGTGGTTTCTATACGTTATTATTCAAAAAAATCTACAGTTTTTATTCTAATATTGTATGTACACTTTATCAGCTATTGTTCTATGGGATAGTTTTGTCAATTCAAGTAAAAAAAAAAAACAATTGAAATATACTAAGTTGTTGTAGTACAATTCTCAATTTTACATTGCTGAAATTAGCTCACAGCGAGACAGTTCCGAAGCGTTCAATACTTAATTTAAAATACAGGTTGTTGGGAAATTAAACGCCCAAACTGCGGGAGGCGATTCCTTATGAAAAATAAAGTCAAAATTATACAGGACACCATACAACTAAACTGAATATTAAAGGAGATATGATCGTATGAAAATTGTGTTTTGAAAACGCATTTTCGCTAAATGCCTTGTATTTTCTGCCAACAGTACGGATGGTAGCGATTTACCCACAGTGCGTCCCACACAGTCGAATGAGACACGCCCATTTACCGCTCTACGATGCGTGCACTAGTGAAGGGCATGTCGTTGATGTGCTGACGCATCAGAAGTACGACCGGGGGGGGGGGGATGGCCCTAGATCAAAGGGAATGCAGCCTTTTATTAATCGTATTATATATTTGATATCAAACATATTGGATTAAGGATTAATCTGACCTTAATCCGATGAAAAATTATTCGTTAAACATTAATCCTATCATATTTTTTTTTTTTTAATTTTTGAATGTTGTGTGAATTGATAATTGTATATTTTTGTGCAAAGGTGTGCTAAGGCACTTTATTTTTCGTATTTTTTTGGGGTGAGGAGCAGCTCTGGTAGATATTGACGCTCTCAGCTCTGGCGTTGTACTGAGGTGAGGCAGTGTTGGGGTTATATATATTTATGGTAATATCTTAATTTTTAGAGTATTTCACCTGACAGGTGACAGGGACGTGCAGCGGGATCGGCAGATAATGTCGGAGTTTAGGAAATGCGTATTTAATGAAATTATTACGTAATGAAAATCAATTAAACAAAAAGAGAGATGAATACGTACACAACATGATTTTACTAACCCGTCCTCTATGGTAGCAATATAATTTACGACAGACTAAACGATCACAACAACGTGAGTCTCCTGTATGAAATTAAGTAATGAGTTCTACCTACAACGAAGGCAAAATGTCCCTAGAAATATATAAATTGCATACTTTAATTAAACGTCACAATAAAAACTGATTTGAAAACACATAAGAAACTGTACAAGCACCTCTCCCAAAACACGGCTTTGAGGTTAGTCTGGTCGGCTGCGAGGTTACTGAAGGAATGACGTCAGTATAGGATTTGCGGAGACTTATAAGCATGACTTGAGACATTGGACGTGGTCGTTAGGTGAATAAAGAAGGTCATAAAAATGTTGGGCCCCCCAATGGCTCGACATTGGTGGCCCAACCACTACCCCGACTCTCCCTTTCTGCCCTAGCTTATAGTCAGGGAAAGGAGAAGGATGGGGGCCTAATGAATTATATCAAAAGCACATAATCAGAAAAAGGTTGAGAAATTTGTCGCTAGATTAGGCAGCTTGTGCTAGCCTCAAAAGTTGCTTGTAGTTTGGAAAAAGGGGTCACAAGCACTACCAGTATTCAGAACATCGCCACAACCATCTAGTTCTCACAAATTATTTACTCTGGTATTCATAATATACGTATAAGATATTTTCAAAATTATATGTAGTATTCAGAATCATGAGTACAACATTCTTTCACTAACTTCTTTCCAAGCAACTATGAAAGATTATTCTGACAACTTTAAATCAACTAACAATCATTGGCCAAATCAAATATCACGGCCATGCCCTAACTTCAATTAATTTCCAATGTGCACCAAGCACTTACAATGAACTCAGCAAATATATAACTTGCAGCAGTGCTGCCCTCTATAGGTACTGGTTATTGCCGCTGCTACAGTTGGTAGCACCCAGAGTCTTGGTCTATGGCCAGCTCAGCTTCCACTCCTTGTTCCTTGGGTTTCCCCCACCACCTTCCTACTCCAGCCACGCACCTAAGTTTTGCAATTGTAGGCCGATTGCTATACCGACCTTCCACCTGGGCACCTGGCCTCTCACCAGCTCGCCAGATGGAACATACGTCTGCGGGAATATTAAACGACACGAGTCGTCGCCAATGATTCTGATGTGCGGACTGAAACGTAAGACGTTTCATAAATTAAGCGTGTTTAAGGGCAGTAAGTGGTGGTAATGATACAATTTTTTTTTTTAGAAAATATGCACCCAAGACGGAACGATAGGTGGTGAGTCTGTACGGCAGTTTTAAAATAATTTTGGGCCGTAATTTGTGTTTAGAGGCTCTGATGCATTTAGTTCGAATGGCTGAAGTAGTTTGACGTTCGAGTGGCATTAATGGTAAATGGTTTGTTTGATGTTTCAGTAAGTTAGTTTGAAATATACGCATATTTGATTGGTAGATATTTTTGAAGGTTTTTATGACTACTCCTTTAAGGTTGCTTGCCACTACCCCATTTGGTTGGCCCATTGCAGTTTATGCATCTAGACTTGGCTGTCCAGACTCGCGCGGGGGAAGGGCTTTAGTATACAATATTAATTTTACCGTGTATGTAGAGTTTATGTGCGGTGCTTCATTTGGCTCCGTAATTATTTTCAGAAAGTTTTTAGCTAATTATTATGGGGTACCACCGTGCGGAATTATCTCTTTTATAGAGTTTTAATGTGTGAGTTTATTTGCTTGCGCTCATTAACGGGTCTTTTGACTGCAGCGCACGTATTATGTGAAGTCCTTGATTAAGATATAACTAAAGTGTTCTTGAAGAAGCATACTTTCATTTTTAAAGACAATTTGGGAGCTGTTCGTATGTGCCCTTCAGGCACTAGTGTTAAGGCCAAATTTAATGTCTCGCAGTTTGGCGCGAACTTGGCGCATGAAATAATAATTCTCTACAGTCCTATTGACATGGAGGCACGTAACACTGTCTCAGTGTGAAAAATACTTGTAGAAGGCCAGCCCAAATAAATCAAGGTCATTATCACCGCAAGCCTTTGCTATATTAAAAGCAATTTAAAATGTTTTGGAACTCTAATTTTAACTGATTACATTTTATAAAGACAGTGCTTAGCCTCAGAATTTTAGTCATGAATATTTTGCATTGTGAAATCATTGTGTTTTAGTGTTTTTAATAAATTATTTAATTAACGATTATGATTTGCTGGAAACTGTGATATTACAGTTTTTGTGAAAAGGGCTAAAGAGCTGTCCAATAAAATGTAATATTGCAATTTAGGAATTCTGTGTCAAGTGTATGTTATTTATATTTTGTACAGTTGCACCCTTGTGTGGTGCAAACAAAACGCATTTAAAAACACATTTTTAAAGCGTTTTACAAAATCCTCACGCAATACTAAAGCCACTCTCTCCAGGAGAATGCAATGAACTCAGCCATAACATGCCTAGAAGTATTTTAAAACACATATTAAATGAGTGTTACAACATCCTCACACAATACCAAAGCCACTTTCCCCGGAAGAAATACAATGAACTCCTTTAATAAAAGCAACAAAAATACCATACATTAAAACTGTTTTTTTTCCCACTAACATCACAATAATAGTAGCATCCTCTTCCTGGTTGAATTTCACATTTGTTTTCTTTTTTATCGTATTTATTTCAACTCTCCAAAACACCACAACTCGCCGAGGTGATAGTCTCTGGTCTGGGGAAGTCTTATAACCTTTTATTTTCCCCAAAACAAGAATAAACTGGGCGCCATAGTCGAAACTTGGCCATACCTCATCATCCCACCCCAACACTCACACCAACAGAAATCCTTCAGACACCACCACTCAGGCCCAGGACCCACGGATACCCTCCCAAACACTCACCATTTCGGTGGTAGCCAGTCCTGGACCTCCAGTTTCCCAACACCACACAATCGACGGAGGGTGTGGATACTTTCCACGTCTGCGCACCTGGATGCCGACCTTTATCCTCAGCTGAAGCCACTCACTCACACGAACTACTGGCTAAGGAGAAAGCCAGGGATATTCTCCCTTGCCAGTCTCGCGGACGAGCGGCAATGCTCCTCATTCATCCACACAACAAATATATCCAAAACCCACTAATTTAAACTCCAGCCAGGTCCTGCAGACTAGTTCCAAAATGAGACTGTAATTAAAATCTAAACCGCTCCACTTTGAAGGACCTGTCGAGCATGGGGCACTGGCTCCTCTTCCTAAGTTCACCTCGCGAAGTAAGCAGGCGACCTTCGATCACTTTCACGAAATAGCTGGGCATGAAGTCAAATCTTACTTTCCCGAAGCTACCCTACACGATAGCAGAAAACACTACTGCCTAAATTCCGTCCTTGGGTCGTATCATTCTTTGGCAAACACCTCCTTTCACTAAGGTTAAAACGACTAACTTTCAGCTGTGCTCCGCAATCAAACCAAGTTCTGCATTTACCCGCATAAACTCATTCGCCAACGTCCAATGTCCGCTTACATGGTTCCTGGATTAAGATTAAACAAACAGGCCACGCCCAGCTTCCAATCCTCACTAGAATTTGCTTTGTACATACGACCCTTCAAGAGCGCAAAACTTCTATGTACGGTTCCTTCCATAAGATGTCACAATAGTCCCTGAACAAGCAAATTAATTTCAAGTCCATGCGGCGCACTACAGTCTTTTTTAGAGTCTCACTGACTCATCTTTTCTAAGCTATTTTCTGCAATTAAGCGGGATTACTAAGTGTCATCACACTACCGAGTGTAACTTTTATAAGTCCGCAATCATTGCTGGGCAGAATTTTTATAAGTTTTATAACAGTCTTTAAGGATATAATATCTCTGCGTGTAATTAAACCGGTGGGTACAACTTTCTCAAGTTACATTTTGGTTTTGAGTTATTAGCTTTATAGTTGAAGCGAAATTCTCCAAGTCCAAACACACTTGACCCTGAAACTAAGTTGTCTACTGCAACAGACACGCAATTTTCAAAGTCTCGACACACAAGTATTACTAGAAGAGACAACATTGTAAGTCCCACAACTACCATCTCCGAAGAAACAAATACTTAACTTCATCGCTGCAGTCAGCTGCTCTTCTGCTCTAGGGCGGATTCCACTCGCCAGCTAGAGCCCCGCACTCGGCGGGCCGACGAAGACCTCGATCTTAGCCAGTGCACCCGTATTTATACCGCTCCGCATACCCTCCTCGAGACTACCCCTTCCCAGAGACCAGACCTCAACGCCGACTATACTGACGATCGGCGCTCCATCCACAATTTAAGACATTATTTTCAACCAGCGCGCGAAATCCTTGCCCATTGGTATAAGGCCGGCGCACGCAAAGACTGATCCCTGGTCATCCCGCAACTTGCAGCACACACCCACTCGGCGGGCTAGTCCACCACTAGGGCTCATGCGGTGATGCTGTAACAAATACACGGAATTTTCACAACTCTTACTACAAACCCGTGACGGACCCAGCGTCATAATGCAAAACGCACCATCAAGTCCAGGAACTTTTGGGACACCCAATTTGTCACCAGATGAGTCTTGGTCACTTGGAAGAATTTCCCTATTTGTTGTATCCGAAAATCTGCTTTCTCGCTATAGATGTCTTAAAAATAAACGAAGCCGGGTATTGATCGTCACGCCTGTTAACAGAACGCTTTCTTCTGTTTCTCTTTGCCAATTTCAATGCCATCCACCTCAGTTTTGTTAGTATTAAATCATAAAAAGTGGCTTCCGTTATGAGGCAATAAACAATAAGTGCCTGCTATCAGTTCAGGAGCACGTACAGTAGACTTCCATGTTTATATTTAGCAGCCTGTTCAGGCTTCCAGTATTTTTTGATAGCTAAACATCTAAAAGTTTTCTGTGGCCCATTGAAAGTTTTAGATGCTTTCAGACACACAATTTCGTAATCGTGCACTGTGCAATATTTTCAGGGTTCCACTGTCGAGATTGTGCCCTTTTGTCAAATGTAGGAGCTTCCGCGTTTTTATTTTTCATAAGAGGCATCTAACAAAAATTAATACTGTTCAAATCAGCAAACGGTATTTATTTGCCCATCGCAAATTAACATGTTCAAAGCAAAAACGTAAGAGAGTGTCTGTTAACAGAACACACTATCCTCACTCTCCTCGTTTTAATGTACGAGAAGCAGTAACAACAAAAATTAATGTTTGGGATCTTTCAAACTCTTCAAAACTTAGTATCGAAAATAAATTTAACCACTGCTACTGAGTAAGTCCAGTATGCACTTAACAACTGCAGAAAAAAAAACAATTTTGATACTTCACAAACCACACACGGTTCTGTTATGAAGCAAACACGCGAGGGAAAAGGTCGCTGTGCTTTTCAGACACGTTTACCTACGGAAACAACGGAGTTCACCGCTGTACCAGTCGGTATAGTGTAGCACTATCTAGTTGAGAAATACTCTCTAAACCCGAACCAGTGATATCAATCAGTGAAATAAAAATTCACCGAAAGTTCGTTGACAGAATATTGCTGATTGGCAAATCAAGCGAATGAACTGGAGGCGCATCTTTTTGCCAGACCTATGTAGGTTTTAGTGTTTTTTCTCTAATGATATAATTTTCACTCCTGTTGATTTAATGCAATAATTATGTATGTCTTGTAACCAGCCAGTGGATGGCCAAGTAATCCATATATGCGTGTAGGTGTGCTGACGAAGAATTTAAAGCATTGCAAAACAACCATCGGTTAATCAAAACATCATTTAGCTCAAAGTCAGAGGCAAGAGTTTATAGCAGTGACGAAAATTGTGTAAACATTTGTGGCTCTCAAGACACTCAGATTAATTCCTAAAGAAGAACATAGCGTTGTTTGTATTGCCCAGATTTCAAACTGGATTGTAAAGATATCGAATTAAGCTGCCCACTAAGTTACTTGCACAAAGCAAAACTCTATAATCGACCAATAATAACACGTACCAGTCTTAACAGAATACTTTTAATCGATAGCCGCTTTTCTTTACCGATCAAAATTTTTGCATTTGATTAATAAAGATTTCCTATCCGTGTCACCGCGTACGAAGACAAGCAACTTTTAAAAAATTGTTTGATTTTGGGACGTTTCTATTTTATATTCACTTTATACAAAATGAGAACACATTTGTAAGTTTTATTCAGTGTATCGCGAATTAAATAAAAAAACTGAAAGTACAGAACATAACATTTTCTAAAACACGTGACTTAGTACGTCTACATCGGCTAGTATACATTTATCTAACAGAAACAAAATAATATTAGTTGAAAATAATAATTTTTATAATCTTGAGATTGTGCTATATAATAAAAACACATTTAAAAAAATCCCTAATTGTTTGAGACCCCTGTTCTCAAATCCCTTAATTTACTTTTATTTCTACCTTACGATACCTCTTGGATCTATGGTTTGCGATAAAGCGAAATGTTATTGCGTACCAATCCATTCGCAGATAACTGAAACAGTTTGGAATCGGTAATGTGTATCGCTAGCAGTAAATGTATCCGAGAAGTTGGTATTTAATACGAATGTATGGCTGTTTTACTACCGAAATTGTTGCCAACTTTGAGGATTTTCCACCAGATTTGGTGGGTTTTAATTCTTACGTAGTGGGTAGAATTGTTATTCAGTGGTCAATCGATTATCTAGTGGATTTTTTAAGATCATCGGTGTAGTGTAGTGGAAAGTTTTCTGGAAGGAAAAATATATCTGGATTGTTCAGAATACTGGCTGTGTCCATAGTGTTAGGACATCGAAGCACATACGTACGATGTGCAATTACTTTAAGCATATATAATTTATTATAGTTAACAGGTTGACGGTATTAAGTTAGTTACAGTGCAGTGCATTTTTTGTGATGCGTAGAGCAATTAAATTACTTTCAAAAGTCCAAATATATCTAAGATGTTAAAATAATTAACGTGTTCTCTTTTATAGCCTTAATTACAGGTCTGTACGATTTTAAATTATACACGCGAGGATTGTACCAGTGATGTATAAATTATCGCTTTCTGCACCATTCCGCTGTGTTTGAATATCGACATAATTTTATTAGATTATGAATTATGTATATAATAATTAACTATTTGACCATTGCAGGTTCTAATCGTTCCTGTATAATGTAAAACGTTTTCCAAACATTGATGTAGTTGTTATTCATGAATTGGTTGTTTAATAATGCTTATTTATTACTTCGTGGTTAAAATATCCATTTCTCGCTAACTTTGTTTTTACTTCATTTGTATATAAAAAAGGCGAATTTACGTAAATTTCACTATGCCAAGAAAGCAGTTATAAAATATTTATATTTACATTTGAATTTAATATACGTTGTTATTATTCGAAATAAGTCTGATTATATATATTTTCCTGTATCCTAGTGTATTCAGGTGGATTTACACTTGTGACCTAGTGTAATTCTCTGTCTGAACGTTGGTAACACTGGCGCCAGGCCGAACGCAGTTCGCGCCAAGTACTTCGTACAGCAACAAACATCAGGCGCGGCGGGTTGTTCTTGCTCGCAGGCTGCTAAGTTAGAGCTGACGCAGCCTCGTTATCATCGTCTGGGGCCCCGAGAACGCGTATTTATGAAGATGAGGCCAGCAGTTGTGGGGAGCGGGGATAAATTAACCCAGGTTGCCGGGGCGGGTGTGAGGTGCTCACACTCCATAAAACAATTCTTGCATGCCAGCACTAAGGGGTGAGCAACACAGCTATGGTTCTCCCAGGGTAGCTCTGCGCAGTTACGCATCACGACAAACTAAGACTGTCTCAGAGATTTTCCTTAAAGCCCCTGTCACACTGTCAAATTGTTCCGTCAAAATGGTTCCAATAAATTTGGTCAAATAGAGTTGGACAGTTATGACGTCATAAACGTCGCCATATCTGTATGAAAAATTTGGATAGCTTCAGTTTCCACCAAACATTTGAGAATTGGCCCTGTTAATGTTTGACGGTCTCTGCCAATCAGAAACGTGCACGACAAAAATGCACATCAAGAAACTTAAAATAACGAACAATTGATGGAAACGAGTAAGTTATGAAGATAATGAATTTATGTAGAATCTGTCCGGGCATGAATGTAAGTTTAAGTGAATATTGCAAATAATATTACAATCTCAGAGGCATTCGATTTCATTGCGCAGGAAACATATCTTATAAATAAATCTTTCATTTAGTACAGAAACGAAAATAAATTACAATATTACTTACATTTCTTCCTGCAATGGACCGCATGGAAAAACAAAAGCAATATCTCACTATGAAAATATTTTAAAAATAATATTTAAAATTAGAGTCTCCAAATAAAAAAAAAATGACAGTGTGACACATTTTCAAACTCGTTCAAGATAATTTGATAAAATTTGTTGGAAGGAAAAATCGATGGCTGTATTTTGTCTTCAGATTTTAGTGTCAGTTATAATTGAAGATAAAAATTGGACAGTGTGACAGGGGCCCCAAGCGATAGTAGTCCACATACAGGCTGGTCCGCCTAACATGGAAACCCCTAATATTTCCGGAACGTTTGTAAATCACGAAAGGCGGTTTTCGCTAAATGAAATTACGTACAGGGGCAAAGCATTTTCCGCAAAGTGACTATTCGTAACATGTGTATGTACATATATAATTAAACCGCATATTATTTCTCCCCTGGAAACAAACATTTATTTCAGTGGCATCTGAAAGTATATGCTAAGAGTAATTCAATGATATAGCACATACAAAGGAAAGAAACACAGAAACGCCAAGAAATAATGTGCAAATATGATTAAGTTAGGTGGGCTGGTAGCATGGGGCAGGGGACCTGTACTCACAGCTGTAAGTAAGCAACATGCGCCGTGACTCATCCTGGCGGGACCGCTTCCTAACAGCAGCGCATTACCAGTCCCTGTACTCTGTTATGGTAAGTTGTATTGCAGTGTGGCTGTACATATACAATGAAGTTCACAAATGAGGAAAAACTAGACGCTCTACATATTTACGCAAGTGTGGCAGAAATGCCAAGCAAGCTATACAACTGTATTGTGAAAGGTATTCTAATCGGACGCTCATCTCACGGAAAACGATACGAACAATTTGCAAACTTCTCTTCTCACGAAGTGATTTGAATACCACAACACGTGTGCAACGAAAGGCTGCTACGGGCGAGAAGCATCAACATGATATGTTGGCACATGTCGATGCAAACCCGCACATGGGTCCGCAAGGAATTACCAGGTTCGTAGGAATAAGTGAAACAAGTGTGTTACGGATACTGCACCAACGGAAATTCCATCCACATCACATGGCTCTTCATCAGGAATTATATGAAGATGATTTACAGCAGCGTGTTCAATTTTGTAGGTTTCTTTTGATGTCTGTAAGGGATGACAGCAGCTCTCTTAATAACATACTATTTACCGATGAAGCGATCATCACAAACCATGGGCGCGTAAATTTACGAAATATGCACTACTCGGCGAAGGAGAATTGTGTAAATAAATGTTTTCTAGGTGCTAAATGTACTGCGGCATTTTTCCGTATTTTGTGTATTTTTTAAATATTCCTTTCCTTTATATTAAAAAGTGGAGTGTATTGAAGGGGGAATATTTGAACATTTATTTTATGCTATTAAATATACGGCGTGATATACATGCACATTAAGGACATCACACTAGATACTCAAAAAGTGCACCCTTCAAAGAAACTACTATAAAAATTAATAGCGATATTTATGGAGATTCCTTAGGGAAACATCCAACATGGTATACATAAATATATATACACATAAATTATATTAGATTCACAAAAGACATGCAAGAAGAGTTAAATTTATCCCCCCCTCTTTTCCCCTCGAAAGGAGTAATTATGTTTGTTAAGTTGGCGGATCGAATGTTTATGTTGACCAACATGTTTGCATTTGTGTGTGTGTAGCATGTAACATGATGTTGTAATCAGTTGCGATAGTGCATTGTGCTTGGTTGTAACCGGAAGTTGTTTATCGCCTGTAAGTGGTGGCTTGGTGGCGCCTGGTAGTACATGTGGTGATAAGGTCCCAGCACATAGTGGCAACTTCTAGAGATACGGGGCCTTGCCGCGGAGTTTCATCATTCGCATGTTAAATGCCGACCGAGTAGATTAAAGTAGTAGGTGCGGGCTGATCCTGGAGTTTTCTGTTTTCGTTTTTTTTGGTGTTCTTACCTTGTTTTGAGGTATTCCTTTTTGCATATTATATTAATTTTTACGATTGTTAATTAACAGTATTGATTATGTGTTTTTGCACATTTCATCCTGACATGAATTGGAGGCAAATTCATTCTTCTTCTTATTACCCGAGGAAGGTTTATAATAATATTGTGTCTTTTCTAAGGATGTCAATAAAGATGATAGGTCTTGGACAGTTAAGATCATTGACATAGAAGGGAGTTATGTTCTGTTGTCTTTTCTGTACCATTTTGGTCTTCAAGGAATTACTGCTAAAGCTGGTAGTGGTTTGTTGGAAATGTGTTTCTTCAGAAGGTCTCATGTCGAGAAGGAGCCTGCTCCAAAAGATATCAGTGAGATTGATTCAAACAGGATAATATGTTGGAAGACTTTTCCAGTTCATGAGGGCAAGGCAGACAATACAGCTGTAATTAGTATTTTTGATAATGTGTCTATGTATTCACATAAGAAGATGAAGATGGAACTTGGTGATCAGATTTGGTTGTATCGGAAATTAATTGGTACTGCTAGCGACATGCATATTTTTGGTCATATGGAATTGTTTTTCAATTCGTGAAGGAGAATCAGTGTAGAGTCCGGTATGTGGAGCACCAGCGACAGTGGAAAGTGAACATGTGCTGTGGAATAGTTGGAGACTATGTGACAGAACTATACTTATTTCAATATACAATGACCTGCTGTATGTACGCCCATTTCCTCAGAGACCTTACCTTATCGTGACATGTGGTTTCACCATCATAGTTGGTGTGCGCATTTTGCTTTTGTCGTGAGGCAAGTGTTAAATGAAACGTTTCCAAACTGGTGGTTAGGGCATGGTGGTGTTGTAAGATGGCCAGTTCACTCCCCCGACCACACACTTCTCGATTTTTTCCTGTGGGGAACACTGAAAGATAGGGTGTACAACACGGTTCCTACAATGCCAGAAGACATGCAGGAATGCATTATGGCAACTTGCAGAGGCATTATGCCAGAAACACTTTAGACTGCTCGTCGCTCACTACATGTGCATTTACAGATGTGTATTGCTATCGATGGTAAACAAACCGAGCACATTCTGTGAAAAGACCTAAAGACCTCTTGTGAAGCGTTTAAACCATAACTGTGCTCATTCGTACAATGCATGTGGATGCGATTGAATTTCTCTTTTGTTGGTTTATTCTATTTCTGTTATGTATCTACACACTCGTTACTCAGATTAAAAAATGACTGGGAAACAAATCTTCGGCATTATGTTGGTATCTGAAAAAATGTAATGTATTGATATCAGATTTGCCCTCATATTGCCTGTCTTCCCTCCACTGTGGGGCTTTCCTTTGTTTAATATCGCTTTATGTGCCCCTTGCACCATTAAGGTAAGCACTATACTGCCTAAGGAAGCAGTCCCGCCAGGATGAATTATGGCGCATGGTGCTTGCTTACAACTGTGAGTACAGGTCCACAGCCCCATGCTATCGGCCCACTTATCTTAATTATATTTCCGCACCATTTCTTGGCGTTTCTATGTTACTTTCCATTCCCTATACTATATCACAGAATTCCTCTTTCCATATATTTTCAGATACAGTTGAAATAAATATATGTTATCAGGGGGAAAATCATATGTGGTTTAATTATTTCCGTCCATACATGTGTTAAGTATTGTCTCTTTGTGGCAAATTACTTGCTCTTGTAAGTAATTTTATTTGCGAAAACTGCATGTCGTGATTTGCAACCGTTCCGGAAATTCAAGGGGTGTCCACATTAGGTGGACTGTACTGTATGTTTGGACTACTAACTCTTAAGGAAAATATCTGAGACATATTTAGTTTAGGGCAATGATTCATAGCTGCAAGATATCGAATAAAGCATTAGCAGTGTGTGCCACAGAGTCAGGTTCAGTGAATATGCAGAATGCCCCGACGGCGTTTTCGACAAGCATTTTCTCAGCTGGATGAGTTTGAGAGAGATGGCATCGTCGGCCTACGAGGGCAGGTTGGGCGCTTCGGCGCATTGCACCCCACTTGAGCCATTCTGCCTACACTGAGAGTGAATGTTGGACGCAGTAGGGGCAGGATGGTAGACACACGCGTCGAGAAGGCTCAGGCTGACCCGAACGGACCACAGGAAGGGAGGATCGTTTCATCGTGCAACAGGCTGTAGGCATTCCACGAGCGTCGCTGCGCACCATCCAGGGAGATATCATGGCACTGGGGGTACGCCTATTTCCACCAGTATCATATCCGAGTGGCTAACAGAGCGGGATTTGTCGTCGCGGTGTCCCTTACGATGTCTGCCATTACGCCCTGAGCATCGCCGACGTCACGTGACTTTCTGCCAGGAACAGGCAGCATGACAGCTTGCAGATTGGCGTCGAGTGGTGTTCAGCGACGAAACGTGGATACGTCCGGATACAGACAACCACCGAATTCTGGAGACACTGGCCATCGCTGTGTCTCCCGCTTTATTTTGGAGTGGCAAACCATCCCAACGAGAGGTGTGATTGTGTGGGGTGACATTTCCTACGATTCCCGCACCCCACTGGTAATAATTGAAGGCACCCTGATGGCAGGGCGATACGTCCAGGAAATTCTGTGACCATGTGCGCTCCCCTTTCTGGTGCAGCTGAACAACCGCATTTTCCGTAATGTAATGCCCAGCCACACACAGCGCGGGGATCTCTGGCCTGCCTCCGTAACGTCAACATGCTACCTTGGTCAACAAGATCCCTAGTTTCTCGCCCATCGAGAACGTTTGGGGCCAAATTGGATGGCAACTTCAGCCAGCGGCAACTACAAAGGATTTGGAGGGTCAGTTGCGCCAGCTGTGGCAGGATTTCCTCAGGAGAACAATCGGTGTCTGTTTACCTCCATGCCAGTATGTATCGCCACCTGTCTCCCTGCTACGGGTGGTCGCAACACCATACAAAGTGCATACTGCAAGTGTTGGTTCTATACAATACATGCTTGGTGTGGTACATTATTTTGATGTTTTCTTTATACATACTACCATGTCCTGTGCCTGTACACACTTACGTACCTTTGCGATGGCACCATGGCACATTCAGAATCATATTTTTTTTTGTAATTGAGTGCACTCACATAAACCAACTCACGCCTCTGCCCCCTCAAGTACATCACTCAAATTAGTCATCTGTGGTTGTTTCTAGATAAGATTTTCTATATCGAATAATTGGTGTATTGAGGCCTACGGCCGAATCGATGGTGGGTAGTAATGGGGCTGCAAATGGTAGCGTTATATCTGTGTCTTACTTTCATTTTATTTGTAACAGGATTATCATTTAAATTATTTTAATTTACTCACATGGATTTTCCAACATTGATACTATGTATCGAACCCCCATTCTCTGCAAGTTCGAAAAAGGAAAAGTAAGTAGATAAAATGCAGGAGACGCAGAGTCGATATTCACACTTCAGTTCAGTCATCTCCTCTTTTATTTGGCGTTAGAAAGAAAAGATTCTGATTACGCCCCCCCCCCCCCCTCGTCATGGTGGACGAAGATAAGCTTTAGGCAGGAATGCCAGATGTTCGGAAAGGGAAAACAGAACATATGTTAGAGATATTATATTCTCGACAAGTCCTAAGGTTATGTAGACGTATGACATATAAAAATTGAAAGTACCAAAACTTAGGAACTAACAAGTGTAGTGAATAGAGCCAAAATATGATATAATAGAGACATTAATAAATTCTCGTTTTAAAATGTAGTAGTGGCAATTTATTTTTCTGTAGTTAAATTAGTATGTTGATATTTTGTTATGTTATGCAGTAAATCCACAGAATACCTAAGAATGCAGAAGTGAATCATTATCTAATAACTAGGGATAAGAACATTTCACTAGTTCATTTCAGGACGAGCTATATGTCAAACATGTGTACACTGAATTTGACGTTGCAATTGAATTTCAGTTTATTAGACACACCCTGAACGGCTCTGAACCAATAGCGGACTGGAAAGTAAACAATTAGCGAATCCTATACTGCCGGGCGTAGAGTAAAGCTGGCTACTCCCTGGGGAAGCAGCCAATGAACAAACAATTGAAGCTCGAGTATACACAGGACTGTGGAGTCTAGCCTACTTATGACGTACGAACTCCAGCCGCACACGCTGGCAGAAGGGCGTCACTGGTAATCTAAATATTGGAATGCGTTCGCCAATCAGAGCCGGTTAACTTACTTGCCAACCGGCTGCTCAGTCATTGGGGAACCTTTCACACCACGCAGCAGCCAATCAGCAGGGAGAACCGCATTTCGTGAAAAGATTTCACGACCAGCTGTATTTCATAACACTTTAGCTCAGATCCACTTATGTGTGATTGGGTGATCTATATGTTACGCGTCTTAGGTGCCTGCCCACGAATCAGAGACGTACAGTGTCAGAGTGACTTAATTCTGATTGGCCTGTCAACTAAGTAAACGGCTTCTCACAGAGACACGCCGCCAATAAGGGAAAGGAAACTGCTGGTACGTTCGCTCGTAGGGTATTGAAATCTAGCATGTGCGGGAAACTTTTCTCGAAATCCGGGCTACCAATCAGATCCGAGGCTAGTTACCATAGTCTCGCGCAGCCAATCAGAGAATAGTTACACTCACGTTGAAAGAACCGCAATGCCATGTTACCTCCGCGTACTTGCCAATAGAGACCAGTAAGTTTCTCGAATTCCTCTTCGGCCAATAAAGAACATGCATCTAAACAAGGAACATATCCTTTGCTACCTGCTCTGGGGTAAAACTGGACCACCAGGCAATGAGCAACTAACTGATGTTCGACTACACAAATGATTGTGGAGTCCAGTTTCTTGCCGAATGAATACGCGAAATTTACGGGCCTGTAGAAAAGCTCAGCATACTTCGAGGGACAAAAACTGTATGCAGAACAAAAATGTGCAAAAACGGAATCGTACTGAATAAAACAGTATTACCGGCAGGTATAACTACAGGTGAACCTTGCGCGCGGACGTAAACAATGAGAGGGTTTGCTTCGCGCGCTTGTGATGAAGCGGGGTATCGACCAGCGCTTATCTCGACCTGGGAAGGCCGTGGCCGTCGGACCATTTCTCCAAACTGACACCTCGCCAGGCCGCTCGCGGGTAAATACAAACCCACCCTTCCTTCCATCCTTTCCAGATACACATAAAGCGTCGAGCACGCGTCTGGCAACAACCTAGCTGCCTATTCACACGCAATAGCGTTTGTAGGCTGTTCACGGTAAAGTGAGCACTTTTTAAGGCCCTTATAAATTTTTTCTTTCATCCTATTTCCATCTTCCTGCTGCTTTTTTAAATATAAATATTGCAATGTGACCAATAAACACGGTGTATACATTTCACTACCACCAAAATTTAATGCCTGAAGCTGCAATAAGATATATTTATTAGCGGTTAAAGCCTGTTGGGAGGGCCTTAAAAAGTGCTCACTTTATCGTGAACAGCCTATGTAAAACTTCCGTGTTTAATTCTCGTACCAAATCACAAAAATGTTTCATACACACACAATTGTCCATTCATGGTTGGTTACAACTTTTCTGAAGACCTGCTAAAGTTCTACTTCCAGGATATCCCTCCGCCTCATACAAGCAAAGCTTAACCGAGTCTAGAAAATTACTCCAAAAGGACAACGCACCGCATTCGTGCACACTCAGTGTAATGATATTTTGCATAAGAACTATTTCATTCAATGTATTACCAACACACCCCTATGTTCTCCATGCGTTTATAAATATCAATTATAAATGAAATATTATAATTCATATATAGAATATAAGTAAATGTTCAATCTAACCAAAAATAAGGTACTTTTATTTTAGCATATATATAAAATGTTTGTGATACAATACATAGTTAGGAAACAACTAATCACGTTCAGCATGGTATGATTTTTCAGAAGTGTGATTCAAAAAGTGTGAATATAGGCCTATGTACTGCAAATATATTATATATACCAGTATTGCTCAAACTTTCACGTTTAATTCTCGAACCGTGTAACAAAATCTGTCGTTGACACCAGAAATGTCTGTTTTCCCTTAACTTTAATGTTAAATTCTCGTATCAAGTAATACAATATATCGTACTCGTACCAGAATTGGCTGGTGTAGCCCAAAATTGCGCCTTGCTAAGTTGGAATCTAAAAAAAAAAAAAATATAAAAAAAAAAATAAAAAAAAAACGTTATGTCCGCAGTAATTTCAGAAAAATCTTTTATTGGCTGTTTATGGTAAAGTGAGCATTTTTGAGGCCCTAGTTACTTTTTTCCTATCAGCCATTTTTAATCCTTCCACCACTTTTTAAATTAATATTGTCATGCAAGTAATAAACACAGTGTATGGATTTCACCGGACTTGAATGTTTACGTACGAGTTTCTAGTAAATATATATTTATTGACTGTTATTCAAAAAGTGCTCACTTTACCATAAATAGCCTATAAAATAAATGTGAAAATGCATATACAGTATAATCTCGCTGCCTCATGACTGTAGAAGTTATCTTAACCCGTATTCCTTAAGCTGCGTTAGTTCGTTCTGGTGCTATGCAGTGCCAAATAGTAAAGAAACGCAATACTAGCTACATAAAAACACGGAGTTACTGATAACTAATCAGCCTATTTTCCTCTACCTGGGTGCAAATAATTTTTAGTGAAGTTCTTAAAGGCTTAGATGGTATGAAAGGCTTGACGTCTTGTTGACAGCGATATAGTTACAGATGGGACCAGAAATACATGCAACAGTAGTGAGACAATTACAGATACACATGTGCCTTGCCCAGGACTCGAACCTAGTAAACCTCGTACTATAAATTCACATGAAACCAAATGTATTCCGGTAGTAGGATTGGGAGCATCAACCTCGGATGTAATCAGTGTAATGTTTTGGTAAATAGGATTTACTAAACTGAAAAATTCACACGACAGTCATTTTCAAAAATTAGTGCCTGGGCCACTTTAATGATGTAAGTTTACGTGTATTCCGCAGCGTTATTTGTTTGAAGAATTTGTTGGATATAGGTTTATTAGTTCCCGAGATATAGTATAAAAACTTTATTTGGCGCTATCGTATTCAGTCGCCAAATGCTTATGTTTTTGCTCTGTGATTTTAAAATTTTCTAAAAAAAAATTGTGGTTTTTTTTTGTTTTTAGCGGTAGATTTCGTTCGAGATGGTAGCCAAAGATCAAGGTCGAGGTCGAATTACATCACCTAACATCAAGTTCAAGCTTGCTTGTCATGGTTCCTGCTATTGTGAGTGAGGCAAATGGATCTTCTCAGAGTGTTAACAAAAAGTTCCCTTCATCCCTAGTGTAGCATGTCGTCCAAAATGGTGGTCAAAATGAACATTTGTTGCGGAGAAAGTACTGTTATTCGATGATGGAAAGTGAACGGGAACATTATTTGTGTTGCTACTGTAAGAAGACCTTTTCTAACATAAACTGTCAACAGCACGAAGTTGGTTGTCATCAGAACGTAGTGTGTAGTAATGTTCACATGAGAAAAGTTTAAATCTCAGTTTTGGTTTCGTAGCAACTTGAAAAGACATTGTGCAGCATGTAAGTTTCTTCCTGCACTGTCTGTTAAGCGTTATCTGGGGAGAGTACCAGATAAATGTGAGGGTTTATATATAAATCTTGAGACCAGATATTTGCTCCCGTCAAGAAATACATTTACATATGTATACAACTCAAGGAGAAATGAAAAAAGAATACTCGTAAGGATCACTATTCGTATGACATATCGATGCGATAACTGTAGACGAATGTATGTACGTGTTGAAAATTTAAATGTTTATTTGAACCTTTGTAAAGGAAATAATATAAGGTTTTCTGATGAACGATAAGAGTATCCTTTATCTTCACAGTCTTAAGACGTAAAATTGCTCTCAAGCTGTTTCTAATTTGATATCGGACATTACGCATGTCACTTCATCGTCAACATCTGAGTGTACAACACAGTTTACTTCAGTGTTCTGCGAACAAAAACCTGATTTTAATGGCTTTTTCCTGAAGCGATCTGGGGTTTTCTGAAGGAATATGATGCACCAAATGTGCTGTTTGCATCGAGAGATGTTTGGTCGTATCTGCCAAGTGTAAAACTTAATATAATAAAGCAAGTTATCGATGAGGTGGAAAAATATGTCGTTGATAAATATAATATCTGGTTAGACTGTAAACAGACGAAACCAGAGCCTCACGATTGCGAGTATTGTAGCACAGCCTTGAAGACCTTCGAATGTATGTGTATCATGTAGACATAATAGAAAGCATTGTTGTTTATAAGGTTGTTAAAGAGATATGTACGGTGACGCTAGTGCGTGACGGTATCAGTGAGGAAAAATACTGAAAGTTACTATGGGGAGGTGGCGTAGAGTTTTCTGTACTCATAATTAGACCAGTTAGTAACAAATATGTCGCTGACGACAAACCCACAAAGAGCTCGTACAAAATTGCATGCACAGATGTTTGCAGTATAACTGAAGTGGCACCAATGGCAAAGTTTACGTATGTAAAGGTGGATAGCAACCTTAACATTTTGCTTTAAAACCTGGTGCCAAGATATAAAATACAGTCATTTAATATCCAAGCGTATGCCACTTATTCACTAACTGCTGCCTCTGATAGCCCCCAATCTCCAATTGGACCAGGACATTAGAGCCCCAGGTACTTACAATCGGGTAAGTGAGGTGAGTGAAGAGATTTGAGCGGCTCTTGACATCGAGGTCTTGAGAGCCGATGAAGGTGAAACGAGATGAGTATGGAACAGCGTTGTAATGAAAGAGCGGGGGAAACTGGAGATCCCCGAGTAAATCCGCCGACCAGTGGCATCTTCCGGCACTATAGCCACATGCGAAAATCCGTGAGTGACCCCGCTGGGAATTGAACCCGGTTCGCTTAGGTGGGAGGCGAGTAGTCTAATCGCTACACCACCGTACTTATAACCGGATCACAGTCTTCCAGTCAGACGGTGGAGGGCCAGACACACAAGTGTTTGCAATAGTCGTCTGTCACTGAAATATACCGCTGGTAGGTAGACTCACGAGCAATGGAACTGCATGTCGATGCACATTTCTACTGGATCAGCTGCCATGTTTAGCGGGTGATGTATTGGGCTGCAGTCGGGACAGGATAATGAGCATTTTGCTATTGCGTGTGCCGTCTGAACGTATATACGTGTGACTACATAAATGAAGAGTCTGTGTGATTACGCGAGGAACACTGTCGGTCCTTGACGCAAATGTATTATATAGAGAAACATATCCAAAGAAAAGACAGACACATGATTAAAACAGATATATTTATCCTTCAGGATTTAATCGGTTTCAGTGCATCACGATGAATTTCAGTTGGCAACGCATGTGCTATTGCTGCCACATGTCAGATTACTGCTGCACTCAGCTAAGAAGGGGGTACCCCTGAAGCGTGATATGCACCTCTCTCCATCTCCTGAAACATAAATCAAACACTATATTAGTGCTGGTGCTTTGGCCACCAAAAGAGTACCGCAACAAGATACAGCCAATCACAGTACACCTCAGAAGGGGTGAGATAACGCGTCAGCCAACCCACAACACACCTTCCACTGCTGAGAGGGGAGGGGGATGATCTGTTTCCGAGGTTAAAGGCTGCCGGAAATTAGTATCCCTCTCTCCGAGACCACTTTCAAAGTTAATCAAATGCCACTTAGGCCACTATTGTACCCCAAGTATCGTAGAACGCATGCGCTACCCCCACTGATAGCTTCATTAAAATACAAAATAATCTGGAAAAACTCTTTCATCGTGTTTATAGAATTAATACCACAATGTTAACTTAAGGCCACGCGATCTTCCAGTTTTACAGATTTTGCGATAGTTAATTTTTTTAAACCCAAATGGGAGCCGATATTGTAAAATTCTCTTACAATTTTGTTACAAATTAGTTAAAATTATACAGTTTTTGTGTTGAAAGAGTAGAGTTCATAATAAAAACAATTTGTAACAAAATCGTAAGAGGATTTTACAATATTGGCTCCCATTTGGGTTCAAAAAATAATTTCTCGCAAAAGCTGTAGAAATAGGAGATCGCGGCCTTAAAATCCTGATATGTACAAATTTAAAACGTTATTTTAACACAAATATTTTGGTTTCTGCTGAAGTGATTATTGAATACACTGATATGGTTTGTTGCAATTTATTTGAAACCAGATATTTTGTTCACCTGCGGTAAAGGTTTGAACTCAATTTTGACTTCAAAATGTATCTCCAATGTTAATATTGAAATGTGGACTAGCCGCATGGCAAAATTTATAATATACAAATTTTTTATTACATTTTAAAAACACAAACACATATTTCGAGCTGTCGTAAAATATTATATCTGTTAAATTTTTAAGAAATAATATGATATAAATTGAAAATTCACATATTTCCTTTCATTAGTTTTTTAAAAGCCATTTTCCTCCATTATCATTCCATTTTTCAGACTTATTTAGTTTCACAGGGAGAAAGGATGTAATATGTTAAAATATGTTGAAAATAACATTAGTGTCTCGAACGTTTTTAACAGGATGACCATGCGCAGTCTTTAAATTGGTGGCTTCTGAAACAGGTAACTATGTGTTTCATGCACATTCAATTAAAAAGGGTATTAATAATAATAATAATGTATTTATTTGTCTCAAAAATGTCTTATTGTCATTTTATCAACGCTTGTAAGCTAGACATTTTTATCCGTACAAAATATTTTACAGGATAGAGGACGGGAAGATAAAATAACTAAGAAGTACTTCCAAAAGCGTTCGTGTTATCAGTGAACATAATTTATTTACATGTGACAAATTTAACCTGCAAGGTACTCAAAGAAACATATGCTATGAGTGGAAAATGCGCCAGTTAAGATTTTTCTTGGTCTAGTCAAACTGGAGCGTTAGCTAGATGTGAACCGTTTACTAGATATGCCCCAAGGAACCATAACTTGTTTAAGACTCAAGGGAATTTTTTTTCTGTGCACAGTAATCTCTGTTCCTTTTACATAATTTGTACAGAAAACTAGCGATCCGGCCAAGCTTTGCCCGGGTACAATTTAGTTTTTTTTTTCTGACTGCCGCGGTTTGCCTCGTACACCTTACCCTCTTGCACCCCTCTGGTCAACACATCGCCACACCCCGTGCGCCACCTACGTCCGCCTATAGGTCCTTACGCGCGTCACGATTTTAGAAATCACTTTTTTACTAAACGTTTCATAACGTTTAAAATATTGGCGATAATTGTATAATATCAAGGAAATTTCTTATCTATATTAACCTGTTCTAATTATGAATTAATTAATTTTGATAATGATGAAGTTTTTATAATTAGAAAAGAGTTAATTTTACGTTAGATTTTATTGCGTAATTTAAATTGTAAAAACACTTATTACTACTTATCTATTAAAGACAGATATATGCTACCGCTGAAATTTTGTAGATCGTTTAGTTTTACACAGTTCTTTCGTACATGATATTGCTGTATCACCAGAGGATTAGACAGCGTATTCCATGAGAGCATGTTGGCGGCAAACTTTTTTCCCCCGACTTGATTCACTAGTACCGTTAATGCTCAGCTCCTATAAGTTCTAGGGCCATTTTTAATACACATAAACCTTCCTCGATAACTGCAGATCATAAAAGTAAGAACCGCATCAAAATCCGTTCTGCGGTTATCGACATTAACGCAGTCATACGGACAGACAGATGCGCGCCAGGGACTTACTTTTATACCATGTATTGATGCTATTTTCTTCAATAACGTAACTTTATTTCTGTGTAACTGTTTCATGTATATTCTATAAGGGTTGATTTTCAGTGCTGATATTTACCCCTATTTTTTTTTCCAATAACAATACATATTCAAACCAGAAACACTTAGACAATAAACAGCGAAACAACGTGCTTACAAAATCAGTCAATATATACAATGCTGGCCATTGTGAAGCTGTTGTGCAAGTATGTAAGGCAATTGTCATTAAAATAATATAAATGTTATAATGTTACAGTCGTGGGTTTGTGGTTAAAGTGTGAGATCCGAATGTGGTTAGGGTCTTCTGGTTATTTTGTTTTTTGTTGAGTAGTCCTCAGTAGTGGGAACGGGCGGGTTTCGGACCATTATAGCCCTTATCGACATTGAGTATATGTGATTAACATGGGAGAGGTCTCAGACAGTATAGGAAATTTTGCTGGGTCGCCCTTATTGACATTGGCTGCCCAATTGTTTAACTCGTGAGAGGGTGTCGATAAGGACGAAGATACATACCGGAGATACTCCAATTCCCTTACTCCCTTCGCCCCATGCTGTGACTGGTCGTTGGTTGAGACAGACCATCAATTAAGAGTTAAGTCCTTTTATAATAATAGTCATAAATTACGAACTGTTGAAGCATGAAGTTATCAAATTATTAACATATGCATCGTACCTTATATCCATTATGGTGGTAAGGTTATTTATGCCTTAAGCCATTTTTGGTAAGCTCAATTATGCCATGAGCTCCTTTATAAACATAGTCATAATTTTCAAACCATTGAAGCTATAGTCATCAAATTCATAACCTAGGCATCGTACTCGATATCCATCACGGTGTAAAGAACATTTGTGCATTAAGCACTTTCTGGTAAGGTCAATTATGAATTAAGCCCTTTTATAAACATAGTTATAATTCCCGAACCATTGAAGCTATACTCATCCAAGTTATAACATAAGCATCGTTCCCGTTGAAGGTGAGAGTGATATGGTCAATTCTTCATTAAGATCTTTCTGGTAAGGTCAATTATTCATTAAGCCCTTTTAAATACATAGTCATAATTTACGAACTGTAGCTATGTTCATCAAATTCATAAGATAGGCACAGTATCCATCACGATAGTAAGGTCATTTATGCCTTAAACCCTTTCTGGCAAGGTAAATTATGCACCAAGCCCTTTTATAAGCATAGTTACTCATTATTTACGAACCATTGAAGCTATAGTAATAGAATTGATAACATACACATCATGCCCGATGTAGATAAGAGCAACATTATCAAACATGAGTTAAGCTCTTTTATAAGCATAGTTAGTCATAATTTACAAATCATTTAAGCTATAGTCATCAAATTCATAACATACAAACCACCTCCAAATTAGATAAGAGCAATAGGGCCAAATGTGCATTAGACCCTTTTATTTTTAAACTAAATATGTAACAACTCCAAGCATCAAATACAATGCAATAGTTACCTTACCACAGGGCATGTTTAAAGTGTAGTATCTTTGCATCAGACCCACACATTCTTATAAACATAGTCTTGGGGCACTTAACCATTTGAGCACTTAACCCTTTGGACACTTAACCCTTTAGGCACTTCACTCTCTGGACTCTTAATCTTTTGAGAACTTAACCCTTCAGGCACTTAACCCTTTGGGTGCATAGCCCGTTGACCACTTAACCCTTCTAGCCTTAACCCTTCGAGCACTTAACCCTTTTGCAACTTAACCCTTTGAGCACACAACCCCCAGACACTTAACCCTTTAGGCACTTAACCCTTTTGACAATCGACCATTTTGAACACTTAACCCTTTGTAACTTAACCCTTTGTGTACTTAACCCTTTGAACACTTGGAATATTTTATTTTGAATTTAACCAATATTTATTTCTTGGTTGTATTCCTGCTTAGTGCAATTGATGTAATATAATTTTTGATTTATTGGGTTTGGTTCCCAAGCAAGACACTTAATATTTTATGCACATGTGAGATAGGGAAGGCGGAATTGCATTAACTTATGCAATCTCGCATATGGTCTCGTCGGAGAGAATAAGAGTTGTCGCACAGCCATAAATGTTCACGTCCCGATAGCTGGGCCGCAACTGTTGTCTTGACCCATCAGCAAGCGCTTGGCAACCCAATAGGCCTGGATGGGACAATGTGCCTGCACCACACACACACACACACAAACACCTTCACCTATACCCCTCGGCCCCTACATTCTGCAGGCTCACTGGAGATATCAGGGGTTGTGTTGCTGGGCATCGAAACTCGGAGAGGCGACAGAATGGGAGATCTGACAAACGGTGTGTGGATTGGCACAGAGATCGAGTCCCGTACAGAGTATTTGAAATTTTTTTAATTTTTCTTTCCTTACCTCGAGCTCTGACATTTTTTAACCCTTAACATCTTCTACACTTTATTCCTTTCTAAAGTTTAACCAGTCATACACTTAAATACTTTCTATATTCTCGCGATCCTTAACTTTTTTTGGGAGCTAATGGTTTCTTGGAGTATATCCTTTTTGAAAAATAAACTTTTTCTACATATAAATCGAATTTTATGAATATTATCTATTTTAATTGGTTTGAATATGTTTAATTTTTTTAAGTCAGCATATTAATGTGCTGGAAGGTAGTGCTTCAGTAGTGTAGTTGATTAAACCATAGGTTATAAAGAGTCCCTGGTAAGGATTCGAACTCTTTCAGGGTAATATTAATTAGATAAGGGGTTATTACTTGAGAAATGTCACAGAGTAGCCATTAATGAGAAATGTGAATAATCGACGGTGTGGATTTTGTTTGATGGGGAAAGGTGTAAATTCATAAACTTAAAACACACATGCACACACATATACACACACCAAATCCACTCATCCATGCATACACACACGCCAATCCACACAGCAACTATCCACACACACAGACAATTCACACACCAATCCATGCACACACAAATGCATACAAACATTCATGCATACACACACCCATGCATATACACATCCATGCACACACACATGCATACACACACATACACACTTTCACCTTTCCCCTGTGGATCTACCTGAGATATTCGAACGTCGTAGGATGAAGAGCCAAAAGGACAGGAAGTCTATCAACAAGTAGGCAGATTGATACTGAATTCAAGTCCCATTCATGAAAATTAAATTTTATTTGCACAATGATACTATTTGCATATATTCACCATATGAAAACCAGCTCTCGACTAACACTTCTGACATATAACGAAGGGTATTTGTTTCTCATCTGTATTTGACTGATTACTCACTGCACTCGACTGTCATTTCTTTATCTTTCACCTACATTCGACCAATTACACACATGCGATCCATTTACTCAATTTTGTTCGATCTATTGTTTTCCCATTTACTATGCCCTATGTCAATGCTTCTCATTGGCTAATTAATACACCAATGCTTCTCATTAGCTAATTACTACATAAATGCTTCTCATTGGTCAATAACTCACATTTGTTCAACTGTCAGGAACAAATAAAATAAATTATATTTAATTTGATTAATTATTACAGCACTCGCACTTGCCTAACTACACATAATGAAGTAGTTAACTAATATTTACTAAATATGTACTAAATATGTACTAAATATGCACATACATACTTGCATAGCCATAACCATAATTACCATTACACAAATATGCACATATGCACATGAATAATTACCAAATACTCATTACACAACTACCAAAAACTACACAAATAAGGAGGCATGCACTTGAATAATTAGCAACTACACATAAGATACCCAGATAGACTACGCTCACTCTACACAACACCTAACACACGACTGAAGTTATTTCCATCTATAAAACCCTATTTGTTTCTCCCCCGTGTTCGACTATCGCCACTTTGCTTTGATTTTGCATTTAAAATGAAGAGAGTTAATTAAAAAATACTTAGTTTGAACTTGGAAGTTGTTGATGTCACTTCGCAGACAGCCTGTGATAAAAATTATATACGCCACCACCTGGAAACTACTTCAGGCAAGTTTCGAACCCGACTACACAATGCTGATTACAGAAAGACGTCCATTCAGTGGAAAACAAGTTGTTTACCACACGGCCGTTATGTAACACAGCACGATGACCCTGTGCGACAGAGAACAACACGCATGCTCCGAGGCTAACCATTGAAAGTGTAAATAACACTTTCCCTGTCGCTGAACAACCCAGACACCATGGAGCCTAGATACAAAGGTAACGAAACATTTTCTGAAGAAGTGATCATGTTGTCCAATCATTCTAACACCGAGTCAACACCATGCATAATGTACAACCCCAGAACTTGCCACAAATACGCATAATACAAATAAGTACAGTATGTGCAATATGCTATTGCCGTTAAAAAATGTGAGTGAAGACATTTGTAGATCGATATACCTTGAAACATGTAGTGAGATCATACATTTCTGTATATAATGGAGATAATTTTCACCATACAAAACCATCAGACTAGTATTCAGCTTCGTGTGCAAATATAGTGATCGCGCCATTCATCTCTATGTTCCGAAGCTATCACCGTATTATGCCATAGCCGGAGATTACATCTACAGGCAATCTTGCAATGGTAAACATTAGTATAGAAGTTTTAAGAAAGACATACGTAAGCTTTTACCGAGATTGGACGCACTGTGTACATCAATTTTATGTTCCATATAAAGACAAAAAGTGCTTCGAGAAGCTAGAACTTCTCCAAAAAACATTAATATCAATGCAAGACGGACTAGATAACTAATGCAGATATATTTATTCATGTACTAAGAACTACAGCATATGTATTCCACCAGCAGGTATGATAGTAGAGACTCCATCTCCAAGGACTCGTCCTCTAGCATTTACAACAGCAGCAATTCCACCCTACAGGTCGGCCATGTTTATCTACGCAGACTATGATGCTCTTCCCTTCAAAATCCTGATATGTAAACTTCAGGCATACGAAAAAAAAAATAAAAAACAAATTTGTAATTGATGTCATAATATATTATGTTCGACTATGGGTTACGCTATAGACATACATAGAGAGACTTGAACAATCGCCCATCAAGAGTAAAATATATGTAAAAAATAATGAATATTTAGCGAAACTCTTTACACACAAGTAGCACACACATGGTTATTCAAGAACCATACAGGATAAGTAGTTATTTATTTTAATTGCGTATCAAGTAAATTAACCCAATTATTGGCATAATCTATATCCAAATGCAAGTAGTATGTATGTAATGAACTGAAACTAACTACCCATCGACCGATGAAACACAACGATCGAAGATGTAAGACAAGAGTAGGATAGAGAACTTACACCCTGTTTCATATCATGCCAAGGACACTTATAAGTACTATTTACATATTTATTAACTAACATGGTTAATTCCACTCTAACCATGCATCTTACCATAACCAAAGCTAACTTCCGACTAAAACATGTTTCATATTATAGATAACTTATTGGCATATTATTTTGTAACGCACTACACAACAATCACTTAAACAATATACTGTTCCATTACCTATAACACTCTGTCTACATTGTCTCTCTACCAAGCTATCACAGATCGCCGAACAACAAAAAACTACCTGCCACCCATCATGCCATCAGTATGGCATCTCTGGAAGTGAGAACAATGGATTCGCGAAAAAAGATGCAGGCGCGTGCTTTAACTATACAGACTACACACATTCTCAAACTGCATAACATATATACGTAATTAAATCATACTGATATAAAAATCTTTTTTCAAAAATTCATACACTTTAGAAATAACACATTCAGCACAAGCATGTAGGAAATTACTACTCTACATATCATAAAAAAAAAACATACCTCATACCTCAAAAATTGACATTACTGATTTATGATAAACAAGTATATAATTTTTAATGTTAAGCTAATTTCTCATACATTTACCAATCACACAAGATTGTTCAGAAATTTTCCCAATGAAGCTAACTAAGATATGAAAACTTGCTTCAAATCCAATATTAGATTAGTTCGCGTCGGAAAGTTAAAAAAGATATTAACTGAAACATTTCTAAGTCAGCCCTAACATTGGTATTTACGTTCTATGCTTCGAATCCCGACAAAGGTGAATATATATATATATATATATATATATATATATATATATATATATATATATATATATATATATATATATATATATATACCAATTTACTAAATGCACGTTAATACAAATTTAATGTCGTTTAAATAACACCCTGGTAGTCATATAGAATAGTAAAAAAAAGAAAAAATCAAGAGAAAAGGCACACACATCTCTACCAAATCTCCAGAGAGACTAGATCTCTCGAATGGTAGACATGACTACGGCCGACCAATATTGCAAAAGGAGATGAGAGCGAAACTAGTTACAACATTGTGAGAACGACAAGACATTTGTTCCCATCACCCGACCAGATCACATCATCTATGACAGTCCACGAGGGTATCCATACAAACATTGCAGTTAGCAACTTTACCATACCCTACATAACATATCTACCATTCTAACGCAATAAAACAACAAAACATACTTAGATCTCATCCAACACACATAAAGAACCCGTAATATTCCAATTTTGCAGACTCGCTCCCCCCAAGACTTGCTCCTATTGATCCAAAAATAAGCCAAAATGAATCAAAATAACCCAAAATGACCATAATACCCCAGAACAGCCTCTAATGGCTCGAAAACACACACACATACACACATGCCCACACAACAGAAACAGAATGAAGTATATACCGAAACCTTCATCGCTTGATACCACTATAGTTTACCTAAACACATCAACCATTCCCACTTTTCGTGAACATAGTAACAGTAAAGGAAGAAAATATATTTTAAAACCATAGCAGGGTAATTAAACTGATTATAAGAATTATAATGCATTACTTTTTAAAGAAATATTTATGTATATTTCTATATACAGCTCACACACAAGAAATAATCAATGTTTATATCTCAGTCAGATACCATGGGAAGGCAAATGCCCGTATTCGAAAGGATTTAGGTTCGAACATTCTGCCATGACATATATATACATACCCAAGATATTTCATTTAGTAGAAAGCACTCACTATAAGAAATAGTTATATTAGAGGCATCTCATCTCCTAGACACCATTCACTTATAAATTGCACTTTAAAATCCACGTTATATTGTAATGGCTGTGATGCATTCATTTATTTTTCAGACTTATATATATTATAATAATTTCTATTATTTTACCCATTCCGTTTGTTAAAGGTTCATTTAGAGAATAAGAGCCCACCATATTATTAATTAAATATGTCGACCAGCTTTCCCCTCGTCCAATAATATTTTAATGATATATCATCCAACTACATAGCCCAAACCTAAATTTACTCATCGAAAATTGTTAAAAATAACTCATAACATATTGATGTCATATCATACTGGCTGCTAGATAAGCAGACAAAAAAAATCAATTTCTACATATTCCTCCAGACAAAATATTGTAATTTGTAATATCCAAAATTACCTGAACACTACCTACATCATATCACTTATATCAAACACTTCCCTTTTTACCAGCCAAGACAACAACGCAAACGTAACCATTCCGATGAAATATTCAGTGAATTACACTGTTATCATTTCATCATGTAATAGTAAAACACACTCACACACAAATTCTAATATTACCAATACCCATACAGTATACCATAGCCAACGATCCAGCCTTAAACGAAATTGCATTCCAATAGGCCATATCACCAAACCAGTAATGTTAATGTTGCAATAGACAAAATAGTATAACCATTCATTCGCAGTTCTGATACTATCAAACATTACCAGCCATACTAACATACCATACAGACAATATACATTAACCATCGAACCATTTATTACGACTAGCACTACCAACACTCATTATGAACACATTAGTCAACCAATCGCTAGGTATCCATTTCTCATACTATCAGAACTTTCCTATCGTCCACTCCTGTGAAAATATTAAAACTATGTCCTTGAGAACTATATCATTATACCATACAATACTCTTGTTTCCAGTAAATCGGAGAAGTTCGGAAGTCAGTACTACTTTCAAACATTTGCTCCATACTCACCATCAGATATTACTAAGATAATTATAAGAAAAATAACACTATTATTTTTTCCGCATAATGCAAGGATAAAATGTATATTTGATGATAAATTAATCAAAACAATAGTCTTTCGACCACGTTATGTTTCTTTCACACGATTGTCAAAAATACATATTATTACCTACATATACTCTAGCATATTATCAATTCAACAAAATATTTACTTTAATTCTATAGTACGAATCATATTGTGAGCAATCAGTGTATGTTTATTTGCATATACTACAGCATTGCAGTTAACACATATATAGGTCCTGTACGAGATGCCGAATATAGTTACTAGTTTCATTTTGTATTGCGCTAGATCTACTCGCGAATGTCTTGCTGTTATACTTGCATTCAATTCCCGATAAAAGACAGGCATTGTCTTTACACGTCTTATGTGTATATAGGCTATCGCTGCGAGTAAACACAACATGGTACTTAGCACAGTAGAATGTCTTGTATGATGGGCTGAACATGCAATTGCTACTTTCATGTCGACGTGCATGATATATTTTAGTAAAAGTATTTCCACATTAGCAGCATTGATAGCGTAATGTTTCTAGCAACTCTTCGGAGATCCTTGTCATCGTTGACGGTGCTACAGTTGGCAACTCTTCAAACATTGATGAGATATTCATATTGTTACAGGACGCACGCTTAGGCCTATATATTGTATTCACAACAGAACGATTGGTTTATGTGTCACTCGAACTCAGTCAGAGACAGAGAGCTTACTCCAAAGACAGAAGAACTGCGAATGAGACCATCTCAACTGTCTCAATGTATCTGAAAACTATTTGTCAGATGTGGGACTTGAACCTGCGCTCCCACACAGGAAACCTGAGCTGAAATCCGGTGTCTTAGACTGCTCGACCAACCTGACAACTTAAAAAAATGTTTTATTATTACAACGAAAAGTGCTAACATTGTCATTGAATGAAGTAATAAGATCTTAATCTTATTGCTCATAATCTACAGTTTAAAACAAAAGAAACATAATATTTCGAAAATTCTAAAAATCAAGGCCAAAAGTGAGACCTTCATGGTACAGGACCACTCTGAGAAAACCTCAAGACTCATTCCTCTCAGAACAAAACATACTGGTAGAAAATTTGTTCTATATATACGCATGTATATTCCTGTCATTCATATTTATATAATTATGTAATAATATGTACATATATAAATATGAAAATAAGAAAATCTATTATACAAAATTACAGTATGTATATAAATATGGAAATTTAAATTCAATTATACATAATTATGTATAAAATTATTTTCTACATAATTATGTATATAAATATGGAAATATAAAATTCATTTTTACATGCATGCCATTTGTACGTTACATCCACCTGACCTAATACACGCACACAATTAGGGCCCTATCGAATTCTCAATTAAGTGGTGGGAATGGTGTCTAATGCGTCAGCGAAGTATTCTTTGTGTTTGGTGACTTTCCTGTGTTTGGTTACGCTCCAGACACACCTTATATCATTACCTTGGTTACAGCAACCAAGGTGGAATCACTAATGCACTCTGCTTGCCGTTCTAGACGTTACAGATCCTTGCAACTCAAATCATTTACACAACTAGAGCGGATAAGCACTTTTACCTAATTGTGTCCAATTTGGACAATTACTTCTCGACCCGTCACATACAAGTACTTTATATGTATTTGCGTGTACATGAACTTCATTCTCTTTATTTCTGCACTTTCTTGTTAAAGGCTAGGGGGCAGTGGTAGATGAGCGGTTAGAATGCTCGCTTCCCACCAAGATGAACAGGGCTCAATCCCCAGCTGGGTCAACGCCGGATTTTCGAAAGTGGAAATCGTGCCGGACGATGTCACTGGTTGGCGGGTTATCTCGGGGATCTCCCATTTTCTCTGCTCTTGAATTTTCGGCACTGCTCTGTTCTCACCTCATTTTCATTCTCATCGATTTTCAAGATCTCGTTGTTAAGAGCCTCCCAGATCTCTCAACTCAACTTGTTAAGGGCTATTGAAAAATCTCGCAGTCCTCAAATTTCCGAAATACAAAATCGGAAAAATAATTTCAACAACTTCAAAGATCCTGACATAGTTAGATTTATATTTGGTGACAACATACTTAATTGCTGGTTACTTTCGTATATGGCCTACAGAAATAGATGGTACAGTTTATAGTTTCCGGTTTAAACATTGCCAACATCTTGCAAAAAAAATTGTGGATGCAGACCACAAAATCAGTAAGCATGTATAAATATTTGCGTTAAAATTAACAAAATATTTTTTTTATACATCTCTGATATTAAAATGAATATGTCGCAAAGAAAGATAATATTTTGAAATAAAATTTTTTAACAGGTGCATTTAATAAAGTGAATTTCAATTCCCATTAAAGTATTTTTTAATTTTGTTTATTATATTGTTCTACATTAGTTTAAATTTTAATATTTTATAGATTTTAAAACATTAGCTTTCAATATGTTTTTTTTGCGGTGTCTGTAAGATGTTATTCGAATAACAATCAAAACCATATATCGGCCATTACTGTATTATATTATTTTTTAATGTTCATACATTTAGTTAACAAAACAACACCTATAGAAATTAAATAGTTCGAATTCAATAATTGACTTTGTATCTCGGGAATTTGCACACAATTATAACCCTCCATAGCCCTTAAGTTGGCGATGTCCATCAATGTTAACAATGATAATACTTATGTAACATATAGACATTTTTTAAATTTTTTGTGTGTGTATATATAGTCATGGTTCTCATTTCATGATATTGCATTGTACATGTTCGAAATTTTTCTGTAGGTATAACCCAAAATCTTAACGTCATGTGGTATTCTGCGATGAAGTGGAAACAAGACAGTCTCGAGTTAATTTCGCCCCGGCAAAATACATCCGAGATAATGAGTAATTAGACTGACATAGTGTATTCGCAGTATCATCACACTTTCTGGATCAAAATTTTGAAAAATCACCCGCAATATGACGTACTTGGTTGTTCTTAATATGTGACGCATTACAAGTTTGGTTATACTTCTATTAACACAAACATATTCAACTGTTGATTAAATGGGTCTCTAACTTAAATAAAAAAATTATCATTATTAATTAAAAACAACAGAAACAGGGAGAAAATAAATGTGTTGGAAATACCTAGTACGAAATAGTTCTCATACAAAATGTTATTAAATTGACCTCGCACAAATACGGTGCGTTGTCCGTCTGGTGTAATTTTCTAGATGTAAATAATATTTGTTTGTATCAGTTGGAGGATTAGCGTGAAAGTAGAACTGCAGCAAGTTTTCAGAATAGTTCGAAGTAACCGTGAATTGAATTTAACATCCGTTCCGGAACGAGACTTAAAAATTAGTCTTACAACGACATAACACAGAACGTACCCAGTTGAGTGATGCATGCCGGACAGCAGCCGCAGAAAGAACGGTTGGGCCTCTCTATCTGGTTGGCAGAGCAGTTGAGATTGTATTTGCAGTCTACAGTATCGCAGTATCGTCGTAGACATACTATCTGGTAAGATACTGTGACCGCAGCGGCTAAGACGGCCAGAAACACAGCAGCTCTCATCCTGGATACTCGCCTGTAACAAAGAGCGTGTGTTTACCCACCAAGCCATGCCACATCCCTTCGAACACGTGTTAATATCTGCTAGACTGACAGTAACATTTACCAAATCACCCTTTCATAAATTTCCCCACATTCGCGGAATTCAGTGCATTTTTCTTCTGAAATATAATAGTTAGTACACGGAACTCAACCCTTAATAATGAAATACAGAGCTGATACTCGTAAATGCCGAGTACGAAACATCACCTAGGTATTAATTTTAGCTTCGGGTTTAGGGAGCGAACAGAGTATATATGATTCTTTTTTCGTCACTGGAATCAGACAAATTTATGGTCTACAGCATGTAGGATATTCAAGCCACACTAACCTATCCATTTAAACATAAAAAAAATAGCACAAGGCACCTGAAATAGCAACACTGAAAACACTAAGATGCGATAATAAATTGGAAATGTTGCTATAAGTCTAGAAATAATATGTTTATGATCCACAACTTCGAGCAAGTCGTAGGTAAATAGCAAGAGCACACACAGTTATATACCAACGTTATTTATTTATTTTTTAAAACAAGAACAGAATATCTAACTATCAAATGTACGGAAATACCTTTGAGATTTTTGGAAAATCCGTTGTTGAAATCGCATCCGTAATTTTTCAGATAGTCCTGGAGAATTTTCACAACTTTTCCGTTAAAATGATGGACAATTTTCTAACAGTGCATTGAGGAAGAGAAGGAAAAACGTATTTTCGTGAGTAATCAAAACCGACAATATATTATTAGTAAATCGGGATCATTCTTTTGCAAATAATTACCAGTTTCACTACTGCGAAAAAATTTTTTTCTCAACCACGAATTGTTTTTGGCGTGATTCGATTAACTAAGTTTGCTGAGAACGACACGGTCTGTCAAAACGTCTTAAAAGAAAATGCATGGCAGTCATATTTTATTAGCAGTCTATTGCTGGAAATGGAACTTTTCACACTTGAGGGGCCACAAATTAGAAACACAGTGCTCCTTAACGCAGCAAACGATCTTTCGTAAACTTTCACGAATACAAAGACCACCGGATAATTGAGATCATGGATTGACGCTGTATTTGTGCTCTCCGGTGGACGATCGGTTTGCATGTGTTAAGGTTCCCGCCTGCCTGGGGGTCGAACTGCGATGCAGTGTGATGGAAATACAGGTTTTGTTTACGAAACTATTAAACGTGCGTCCAAAGTGCTAGTATACGAAAAGAACGCACATTTCATACTATGCCTGCCGACTACTTCCAAGATGTCACTCAAGTTAGAAACACCATTTCTCAGCATTCCAGCATAGCTAGAAACGGCTTTTTCAAAGCGCTCTATCTCAGTATAAACGTATTGTATACACATATAAGTAATCGAGGAGCACGCATTTAACCTTGCTACAGACTTCCCATTAATAAAATTATAGCGTCGCCGCTGGAAAGTCCCATAGGTACACATGGCATGACGAAAACATTGCACGCCAATTCAGAGCCGTGCGCCTAGAGGCGATGACGCACTTGTAGCAAGTGGCAGTGTAGCCCTTATCGCTTAAACGTTTCTCGGTTTCAAACGCGGAGATAATCTTCAGGCAGGCGGGCATGCCCTTTAGTGAATAACAATTTGCAACCAATTCTAGTCTCTCTCGTATTAGGAACTAATAACACGTGTTTTTATCTCTTTATTTATATTTGTCAGGGCTAGATTTACTTAAAATGCTATATTCATACTATGTTGTACTACTTTAGCTATGCATATATTATTAATATTATTCCCAAGTATTTATGAGGACGTAAAAAAATTACTATTTTATCCAGCCACCAACATCACAAATACAGCGACTTTGACTTGCAGCTAAGTACATTTTATATTATATCTAAACGGCGTGCAGTTCTAGTCACACTTTCAATTTTTCAGAAGAAACGTAAAGTTTTGCTTTATTTGAATTGATTTTACAAACAAAAAAGTTCTGAGATAATAATTCTAAAAGTGACTTTATTATTTTAAAAGAGTCAGTTAATTCAGTAATGAAAGACTATTGTCGTTTCATAAATCATTAGTTTTGTTATAAGTAAAGATTTTTCTTTTCAGAAATTTAAAATAGTACAATAGCAATTTTGACCCTGATAATAAATTAAAACACCAAAATATGTTAGTCACGAGACTTAAACCAGCGATAAGAAGTGCACTGCATCGACAATCACGGCAATACAATAGCAGTTTATATGATCTGAAGAGAAAAATACCTTGTGTGTCACGCACGGAAGATTTGAAGTTCTGTAGCCTTTGTTTTCTGCAACACGTAAGTATACTTAACTGCTGAAGCTTTCTTTGCGGCACACAATGAGCGACTTTTGTATTTATACTCGAGTTATCTGCTTTACTTACGTAACAACAAAAATACGTCAGCTCTTCCCTTCTTGCTTGTGCAAGGTTTTTCCCCCAACAGCCGTCCGCTTCGCTGTCATGATTGTCGGAAATATAAATGTTACCACGCTCTTGCACAACGAGTCATACCGCAGTACGATAATTTGAAGACGATTACATGAATAACTACATTCAGGTCATAACAGTAACAACCTATTTACACTGGTCCAACAAAATACTTGCTTGTATTCAGCCACACAAATTCGCAGACTTCACTCGTCGAAACCATTGGTTAGAGCCGATTTTATTGACCCAGTAAAGAGATTTTGTTACGGTAAATATATTTACATATTTCGTTATCCGAACAAAGTTAACCAAGTGAAATTCGAAATTTTGTTTATCCTACGGAATATTTTGTTAAGACAATTGTGTATCCTATGGTCAATAAATAATTAATGTTTTTTTCTGATGTGAACCAACCTGCCTCAATCTAGCCACTGAGATTACAACAACATGAAAGTAATATAACTTCGAATGTGCTTATATGAAAATCACAAAGATGTCCTGTGTAATTATATAACTACCGTGCCAAGTTGACAAGAATCAGAAAGTCGAAAGGAGTAGTCGATAAATTTTAATATAAACTATGTAAACATCCTCACAGAGAAAATTTACTAATTGAGTGGTGAAGTTTCGAGTAAAGGTGTATGTTGTGAATTTCTCTGTTAACATGTGGATGAAGGTTGTGTTATTGCATACTTTTTCCTAGACTATTTGATGTTGGTGCAAAATGATTAATAAGTTTGATAATTTCTTATATTAAAGTGGAGGTTTATAGATATATAACGAAGAGTGTATTGCCATACAATGTGAAAAATATATACATAATTGTGATTAATAGTAAGCACAATACAAAAGCGTACACGCAGGTCGCACCGACAATAATGCGTACCCTATTATGCTCCATAATAGTCAGTGATACCTACGTTACCCACAATAAGGCGCTGTACATACGAGGCAGATAATGTATAGCACTGCTATGTGCACAACATGACCGGTATTGTATGAAGTCTTGATGTACACTTGGTGTGCAATTGACCGCAGTGGCTTCAAGAACCAATTAAATTAAATCATAGCGGGAAAGTAATATGAGGTTGGTCTATCTACCTGCCAATAGGCTAATATGGTATCGGCAATAGAACCCAGAGTTCAGCTTGGTCACGGTTCTACTCTATAGATATATACTAGGCGACTGCCTCTATAAGTGAAAAAAAAAATCGTGACGATATTTTATTGCTCTGCCCACATTATTATTGTTAAAGTACGTGGTTCAATGTTGCGGAAAAAAGGAATAGCAGTAAAAATTAGAGTATAATCCACTAAGCTATTCATGAACTTAAATGTAAGTAAAATAAACATATTTTTTAGTGCTTTTTAATTAATGAAACTGCAAAAAAACTGATTAACCGAGAGTTCTTACAAAAATGCAATAAATTAAAATAATTAAAAGGAATCCTATAATCTTCTAGTGGCCCATAAACTGGTATCTCTGGTCAATAATATTACACATTATAATGATGCAGTACTTGTGGATTTAAAAATGTTATATTCATCGTTTTGTCAAAAGAATAATGCAAGTACAACTGGAACACTATTAAAATAATATAAATAAAAATAGTTTAGAGAAGATAAAACAAGTCTTAACATAAAAAGAAAACTCAGTTAAACATAAAAGTTAATTTTTCTCTTCTTATGAAGTGCGCGACAATAGTGTTTCATAATGCAGTTTCCTGCTACCCTACACATGCAAGACCTTCTAATTAGCGCAATAGCATATGAATTCTCATTATGTGTGCGACCTCCATTCGCACTATCTTGTGGCACTACTGCTCTCTCGTGGCAAACAAAGCAGTTAACGCGTGCCTGAGCACTACAACAGTACAAGTCACATAATAAATCCTGTATGCTGTATCTGTGGTCAAATATTAACCACATATCGATATGCGCAGCGACATAAAATGAGAGTTTGTTCCTAGAATCCTCAATTGAAACTATCGATGTACAATGTGACTTCATTTGTTTATGAATGACAATGCATTACGGAAAAAATGTGATCATTTTCAATTTTTCCTTAACAGTGAGTAGTATTTCTAATTTTTCGCCCCCGACTACTCAGGAAATGAATGTACAAACTCATCATTAATGTATATATTCTAGATAATTTGGCATATATTGTGCATTTATTACCTCTAATTATTTTGAATTGTACTCTTGACCATGTATATCAAGTTGGAATTATGTGCATTGAGCTAAATGTTTGATTTATAATTTTACTTTCTGCATGTGTACTTAGTATGTAATTACTCACTATGCAATTGCTATTTATGTTTAATTACTCATTAGTCTTACTTAGTCATTACACAAGTACTCACTATACGATCAAAATCGAATTACTTTCGATGGGGCTCGAACTGAGATCTGAGAGACTCCTCAACCCTCCTGGTACAACCCACAACTCTCCCGTACCTCGCTCTATACCCCTTCATCACGCATCTACCCTGTCGCCCTCGAAAAATTTCAAAGTCCCACAAATGTCGCTTGGGTGCTTTGTGAACTAAAAGGGTAGTCCTACAGCCAACAGACAATTACAGCACACCTCAGAAGGGGGCATAACAACCCTTCAGCCAATTACAGCACACTCCCGAGGGCGAGGGGGGAGGGGACTAATTTGATTTAACCTTGGAAGGATGCCTGCAATTAACGATCCCTTTTTCTAACACCCCTTTACAAGTTAATCAAATGCCCTTTGTTCCACTTTTGACGTGTTTATATCTGGTATTGCGCTTGTCAACACCACCCATTACTCGTAATTGCAAGCAGTAACTTAGTTTTATTTATGCCAAATATCGATCAAGGCCATCAAGCTTTTGCTCGTAATGAGGATGACGAAAGCTGTTTTTATTTATATAAAGCCGAGCAGATACTTTATTCCATGAGTTTCGAGCAGCTTATTAGCTTTTATTTGCTTCATTCAACAGTGTGAAGTGTACGAAGGATGATGAGGACGAAACACTGTAATTTGTAGCTACTCCTACCTACCCAATGTTATAGCCCATTCACAGTTACTTCCAACTTTTCTGAATGCCCTGATGACGTTCTACATCCAAGCTATTTCTCTCTCTCATGCGAACAAAGCTTTTCCAAGTCTATAAAACTACACCGACGGAACAGCGCACCACAATTGTGCTCCCTCAGTTTAATAATATTTTGCGTAAGATATATTTATTACTAGGCATTACCTACACTCGACCAGCAGAGTCTGTAGTATCTTGGCCTGTCTCATTAGAACTTGCATCTAGTGACATGTGAATCAAAGTGTGATGTGTGCGTTGTGTTACGCTCCCTTAAGGGGGGCGTACGATAACTTAATGGAACTGGGGTTTGCGTACTCAGTAAGATACAGCAGCTGCCAAAACACCTATCCTTTACTTACATCACCTCTCAATTATACAACAAGGTAATCCATTTCTATTAACAACAATTTACGTAAGGCACTCACTTCACTACAAGATATGCGTTAAAGACTTTAGTGACTTGTATATTGAATACAGTACTACTTTCTTCAGTCTAACAAATTGGTCGCAACAATCAGAAGCTAAGCGTAGTGATTCTATCTTGACTCGGCCTCAAGACTGACTTAAGTTAAGCCTCGCCACACGTCTACGTGGGTTTTCACTTACCCTTGAGAATACTAAAGTTGCTCTATGGTCGCTCGGGGCGCCGCGCAGCCTCGCCGTCCTGGACCCCCCGACGTCGTGGCAGCCTGGTGATATCTGGGGGGAGGTGACCTTGTGACATCCTCCTTTAATACAGGTCCCTCTGGCCTACTTTTCTTACTGCCGACCCCCCTCCTTATCCAAACACCTCACCATAGTTCACCTCTCTGTTCACTATATGCTTCATACAGTTCTCTGGCCTCATCTGCCTGGGTCAGCAGATAATTGAAAATTGACAATTGTATCTTAGGCACTTTTGCAGCCCCCATTTTATTTAACGATGCGAATAACCGTCTGTCCCAACAATAAGATGCACTGGTGTATGAAGAAGACTGTATAATAAACGACAGAATAATCACGTGCTCGTATGTGAGTGAGAAACACGGCTTAATATCCCCTGGCCGGCAGAGGTCGTTGTCACAGCGTGTTAATTGACCGCGAGCCTTGGAGCGACGTGCCGTAAACAAAACCAGTCAATAACCGTTGAAACTTTCCTGTTCGCCGTCACCGAACCGTTAAAAGGCATAAGTTACGCTTTTAACATACATTGCCGTAAACGAAACGGTGTATATCCCGTAAATAATCCGGGACGAGGGAGCAAAACATTTAGTACAAGCAGTCATGCTCGACATTCATTCGCGCCATATTGCGGCACTATTGCCCTCTCGTGGCAAACAAAAGCAGTTAACATGTGTCTCAGCACTACGACGATACAAGTCACACATTGCGAATATCACCACATATCAGAATTTTTTCTGCTTGTTAACTATTTGAAAGGGTATTTTAGGTATAAGTACTTTCCCTTTCAAAGTGTTATACGTAGGTGGTTGCCATCTAAATATCCTTGGAATTTTGTAGGTGCTACAAAAGTTTGGCAGGGACTTTTTACTTTATGTAAGTCTGATAACTCATAATCTCATCAGCCCCTGTTAGTTCGACATCAACCAAACTTGGGGCCGCAGTAGTGTAGCGGCTAGAGCGCTCGCCTTCCATCCAGGCGTACTGGGTTGGATGAACACCAGGATCGCTACACGATTCTCGCACACGGGACGATGGACGATGGCACTGGTCGGCGATTTTTCTCGGGGATCACTCGTTCGTCACATCCTTGCATTCCGGTGTTGCTCTGTACCCACCTCGCTTCACCCTCCTCGGATCTCCAGACCCCGGTGCTAAGAACGGCCGAAAGCTCTTCACTTCACTTAGCTCTCTATTTGCTAGCACCACTTGATGTAGTCTCAGAACTATATGTTCTAAAACTGAATCACCATGTCTGGCACGTAGGCAACACGTTCTCCGTCGTTGCAATTCAGTGTTAGAAAATCGCGCATTAATTCCTAGAAAACTCTGGCATGTAGAGTAAAAACACAAACGGATATTTTCATTTGCCATCTACGGCAAGTTACTAATCCGCAGGAAACAACATAAAATGCCGATGGGTTACATTTTTATATACAAAAATTGAGTTAAAACCCCTCCTTCGTTATGAAATGGGGTTGATATTGGCTTACAACTTTTCTATGGTTTACACTTCGTTGGTCAAACGCAAAGACATCTGTCACGCATGCTGGCTATGTTACTAGCAATTATCTTCAGCTCAAGCGTCAGGTGAACTTTATTTTTCTAAGGTTAGCTTCAGAAGTACTCATTTATCCTTCAAAAAACTGCAAAATCTTTTCGTTGACCAAGTGGTGTTTATTACGTCAAAGTAATCGGATTCCAGAAGCCACCAATACTCTTTTTTTGACACTACATTTTTAACAAGAGAACTAATTTTTCGAACTAATTGCTAACATTACCGTTAAGTAACTCCAGTCAGCTTTCGGGTTGAAACGTGCGCAGATGCGGCAAGGGATATGTTTATTCCCAAAGTTGGCTCCCGGTGTGTTCAAATAACTATGAACCAGTAATAGCCGGTGGGCGGAGCAAGTCAGAAGAAAGTGGTAACGACGGCGGAACAATTTCGAGTTATGGCGCTAGGCGACGCTGCAGTAGACGTTATTGGATTTCCCGTCTCGTTATCTGTTCTCGACCTACTTCTCCCGTTTCCGCGGAGTACGGACGAGCCGGGAGCTCTGGTTAGTTATGAGCTAGAAGGAGGAGAAGGAGGAGGAGAGAGAGAGAGAGACAGACAGACAGAGAGGAAAGCAAATTTGCGTTGATTGTTCTGCAGGCGAGATCGAAGCAGCAGACAACATGTTCCTTGTTTTATTGCTCGAGTGCGCGTCCTTCGACAGGGAATTAAAAAGACTGCGCGCACACGCGATCATAGACGCGCGAGTGACTCGGGACTAGCAGATCCGGAAGTGCCGGTCCGGAGAGGAAATGTGTTCTTGAAAGTTGGCACTCGAGAAGAGATGTAGTTAACGAGCATCTCTGTGCAAGTGAGGCCTGTATCTTTTTTTAACAGGTCACAAAATGTTAAGTTCCGCAGCATTTTATTTGATGGCGAACAACTACGCTTTACAGACAATGTACACATGTGCAAAGTGTGTTTTATTGAATCACACTGGATTTATTAGGAAATGTACGCGTCTTTAAAAAACTGGGATTTCCAAATTATGTTATTTTCCCAATATTATAAAATACTTATCTGTAACCTGTGAAATTCTGACGGACGATATTAACCCGCCACCATTTAGAAAATAGAGGATTGTGTATCACGTTTATATATTTTATAACTTTAAAATTCTACACAGAGATTAGAGCATTTTAATTGGTTAAAAAATATTACGTTTACATGATCAGAAAGTGTTTGGTGAAACGTTCTCAGGCAAACACTTCCTCCAGTAAAATATCTACAAATTTTTTAATGGTGTTATTTGCCTATCAGATTCGCAAGCTGTCAAGCATTCTTATAGAGATTAAATAACAAGCGATGACATACGATATAGAAGTACTTCAAGGTATGTAATCAAAAAGAATACCGTTATAAATCGAAACCAATTGTAACTAATGTTTTCGTGTATTATGTGCAGGTATTTCCGACTTTTTAAATACAACATTTGCTAAGAATTACAGCTTTCTTTGTTAAATATTTGTATATAGCTTGTTTCCTTTTAGTTGAGGGGTTACAACAAATTAAATCTAAGTCTACAATTTTGCACACAGTGTTACAAACGTATGGAAGCTATATTTTATGGAGGTAAATAGTATCACGTTTGGAGATAAAATAGCGCTAATGTGTTGTTGACTGTGAGAGAACACTCTGCGTCCTGAACGCATAAAACCAATGGTTCTGTTAGTACGCTGTTGGTATGACTATATACTTATCTATGTTAACGATGGTACCTACAACCCATAAGGTGTCTGTCCCTATTTTAACAGTCTACATAGTTCCCACTAACATACGTTTTTCTCAATGTGGCGTGGTCAGGGCTTAGTTTGACAGCCTGCTGAACGCACCATCATACATAAAGTTTTAAGCAGGCCAGCAAGCAGCGGATTTCGGCGGTTTCTTCACATTTTTCAAATCACATCTTTGAAAAATCACTCCATGTATTTTGTGTTTCATTATTTCCTATATATGTGCACAGTGTTAAAGTATCTTATTTTTTCTGTATATTTGAACTCTAGGTCATTTTTGATCTATTAATAATAATATTTTACTTATAATTAATACGAATAGAAACGGGCATAAAATAGGTGTGTTGGTAATGCCTAGTAAGAAATAGTTCCTAAGGAAAGTATTATTAAAGTGAATGCGTGTGAATGTGGTGCGCTGTCCCGTCGGTGTAATTTTATGGACTCGATTAAGCTTTGCTTGCAGAATGCGGAGGAATATCCTGGAAGTAGAACTTCAGCAGGGGTTTCAGAAAAGTTGGAAATAACCGTGAATGAGCTATAATCGTGACGCGATTGCCCAAACCCGGAGTTAGTGGTGACAGCAGAAATCCTCTTCGCCGTACTAAGAACGAGGGCGCTGTGGTGCGACGGTGTGCTAATATAGGCCAGCTCGAGGGACATCTGTTGTTGCCCCGACGCCGACGTGTCAAGGTGTTCCAGAGAAGGGCCCACAAAGACTTCGATGTGCTGGCCGTCGTAGTCCGCCAATCAGTCTTCGGCAACGTGCACGGTGAAAAAAAAAAAAAGTCTAAAAATGAGCCACAAAACGGGTATTTTGTAATTATATAATAGCATACAAGTCTACACTTGGCTCCTCCTGAGTTACTATAAGATGCTCGTAATGGTTGAAGACCAAGAAACGTAAATAAGTAATAAAAGAATGATAAAAGTTTTTTGTAGTCGATTCGCGGTTTCTTCGCACTTTTTGATTCAAACATTTGATAAATCACCCCACGCTTGACCTGTTTCGTTATTTCCTAAATATATCGCATATCACGAACATTTTATAATTGTTATAAAGGAAGTATTCTATTTTTGGTTAAAATTAACATTTATTATATTTCATCTATAAATAATAATATTACATTTATAATTAATATCAAGAAACAGAGGAAGAAAATACGTGTGTTGCTAATGCCTGGTAATAAATACATCTCATATGAAACATTATTAAACTGAGGGCGCAAGATTGTGGTGCGCTGTCCCGTCAGTGTAGTTTTATAGACTGGGTAAAGCTTTGTTTACATGAGGCGGGGAGAAGCTTGGATGTAGAACTTCAGCAGGGGCTTCAGAAAAGTTGGAAGTAACCGTGAATGGGCTTTAGCATTGGATACGTAGGAGTAGCTACAAGTTACAGAGTTTCATGTCCGTCATGCTTCGTATAGATCACACTGTTGGATGGAACAAATCAAATTTAATAAGCTGCTGGAAACTCATGGATCAAAGCATCTACTTGGCTTTATATAAATAAAAAGTGCTTTCATCAACCTCATTGCGAGCAATTGCTTGATGGTCTTAATCGATATTTGGCATAAATAAAACTAAGCTAATGCTCACTATTACGAAAAAGCTGCTTAAATTTCTATGAGGTACTTGTCTCAGCTACTCAAGTGGTGTTGATAAGCGAAATGGCAGAGTTCATGTTAGTTCCGGAATGGAGAAAATACAGTACTGTTACGTGGACACCTGAGGGGTGTATCTGCGTTCGTAAAGGATTGATGTCGTTATAAAAATAAAAGAACTAAATATGATTTCTAATTTACTCACACAGCCTTTATTTACTGAATAAAATTATCTGTCTTCACTATTACTCTTTTAAAAGTTCAACAGTGAGCGCAATATTTGATGTCTATTTCAACTCCAATTAGAATCCTTCTTAATGTTCCTGTTTGGTTACAGTCAATTAACTCATACTCATTATTAAAAGGTGTCCAATATATCAGTTGACACTATTTGTAATGTCTTTCACTCACACATCTAACCCAATAGTGCAGTCTGCCAGCCGCAGACTTCACTGCTTGATACTGGCAGTCGCAGATATCTCGTTCGCCGCTCGTACTTCTATCGCTCGGAACCCAGCCACTCACTCACTCATCAACTACTTGGCTCGGAGGTCTGTCACACTTTTATATCCTTCGCCATGACATCTGGAAGGTTCAATGCACCCCGAGTCACATTGAGAGCACGAGGCCAGTAATCCAGAAAATTCTTGAGATAAACGCAAAAAAATCAATACAATCAGGGTCAGAAGCGCACTCCGCAAAAATATTATCTTGTCGGCTCGCTTTCTGTAACAGATACCCGGTCATCTGCTGATCGTTCGTCTGTTTATTCAAAACAATCCTTTGATTAGCTGTTGCAGCCATCATATAACTGCTGTACTTCACTTCCACCACCTCGAGAAGGATGCGCAGCATTGAGCACGTAACACTGCCTCCTCCACAAGTCTGTTCATCCCGAAGACACTTCAACATCCGGACCATCGCAGAGTGCCAGACGTTTGATGTGGACCACCTTCATCTTCGCCCGAGAGCCTTGACGAAAATACGAAAGACAACATCAATGATCTTATTCAGAATCCAGTAGGGGCCTTCCCAACAATTCTGTATCTTCGATCGGTACCCTTTTTTCCTCTGTGGGTTGTACAGCCACACCAGTTGTCCTTGAAATACCTCTCCAGAAATTCTCATATTATACTGCAACATAATTTTGTCACTATTTATTCTGGGTGCTGTCGAACAAAATCATTAATGCCAATAAGTCAGTTATGTGATTCGTTCGAATAATCAGGGGTTGGAGCTTCCTCTTCTTTCGGTCGGCCAAACAGCAAGACACTAGAGAGGCGTAGCTCGCTTACAAACAGCATCCTTGATGGTGATACCCTTGCGGACTCGTGAACTGCTGAGTGGTAAGCAAGAAGAAACAATGGCACCTTTGAATCTCAATCCTTTTGGTTGTCTGCCACAAAGATGGACAGGTATTGCTCAAGAGCAGGGTTAAGCCTCTTGACCATTTCATACGACTGAGAATGTAAGGCTGTAGTTCTAGTCATTTTATCCCCAGAAGATTTGTTACTTCCTGGAAGACTACAGCTTCGAAGTTACTTCCCTGATCAGAATGGAGTTCTAGTGGTACCCCAAACCTCGAGAAGACATGCTCTATGAGTGCATCGGCCATAATACATGTTTCTTGGTTTGGGAGGGAAATAACCTCAGGCCACTTAGTAAAGCAAAATTGGGCCACCAGGAGATACCGATTACCTCTCTCTGTAACAGTCTAGGGTCCTAGAATATCCACTAACATCCATTGCAAACTGGCGTTGGTACACTTGCCATGAAGTGTCTGACCATCGTAGGGGTGGGCGTAATTGAGACCCCTTACCCATTCCTGGCTGCGCGACACCAATGCAGCAGATCTTCTTGCTCTCCTCGCTGGTTGCTGTATTGATTTCGACTTGCATGGCTTCTTTACTTTTCTCGTCTGTCTATGTGGTGGTACTGGAACTTCGCTGCTAAAGAAATTGCTGCCTCACCTTCTTCAATATACTCATTTCCTGTTTCATTTCGTTCTCGACACTGTCCATCCTTTAATTTACACTGTCCTTTTTTCATTTACACCGTCCATTTTCTTGTACACAGAGTCAACTCTAGTATTCACTAACTCGTTAATGCCCGCTATTTTCCTGTCTCCTTTTTCATTTACAGTGTCTATATTTCGGTATACAATATATATTTTTGTCCACATTTTCATTTACAGAGTCTACCTTTCTGTCTAAATTATCATATACAAAATCAATTTTTCTGTTCACATTCTAATTTACACTATTTACAGTGTTAATTACAAAACTAATTAGGATATTTAGAGTTTCATTCACACTTTATTTTGCAGAACTAATGTTGTTATCAAGGCTATTATCACTTGCACTCACTTCTTTTTTAACTCCTCAAATACTGCTCGCGGTGCTTCTAGTTCTGCAGACATGTTTATAGTTAACATTCACTGCGATGGTTGTATAAAACAGACTGAATTTTGCTGCCCACAGCTATTAAAATAGATTAATTTGTTTGAAATATCACTAATAACTAATATGTTGGCTAATTTGATTTTCGATCGATTAATTAATAACTGCCTCCATTCAATTTCTGACACCAATATTATGTGGACGCCTGAGTGACGTATCTCAGTTAGTGAGGATGGAGGTCTTTACGAAAAATAAAAGACCTAACTTTGATTTCTGATTTATTCACACAGCTATTATTTACAGCATTTCATAATCAGTCTCACGATTGCTCTTTCTATTTAACAGTGAGCGCAAAATGTAATGTCTTTTTCAACTCTAATTAACGTTCTTCTTAATTTTCTCTGCTTGGTTAAAGAAAATTAACTCATAATCATCACCAACATGTATTCAGTCTATCTGTTGCCACCATTTCTAATGTCTTTCCCTCACGGATCTAGTCCAATAGTCCAGCCTACCAGCTGCACTCTTCACTGCTTGATACTCGCAGTCACAAATTTCCCTTACAGTGGTCATTTCTCTCGCCGCTGGTTCTTCTATCGCTCGGAACTCAGCCACTCATTAACTTATCAACTACTCGACTCAGAGGACTGTGACACTTTTATATCGTTCGCCCTAACCATCTAGAAGGTTCAACGCACCCCGAGTCACGCTGAGAGAATGAGGTCAGTAATACAAAGAATTCTCCAGATGAACATAGAAATCGATATAACCAGGTTCATTAGCGCGCGCACCAAATGAATTATCGCGACGTCTCAGTTTTTGTTACAGATACGCGTCCGCCGGCCTATTGCTCGCCTGTTCATTCAAAACAACTCTTTGACTTGTTGCCACCGCTATCATGTAACTGCTGTCCTTCACTTCCACTCCCTCGCGCGGGATTCGAAGCAGCGAGCGCGCAACAATACACAAGGCGCAGGAACACTGAACAACGGTGGAGGTTTAAAAGGGAAATTGTATAACTCGTTAAATTTAAGCAGTTGCTCGTAATAGTGGGCAGCAGCTCAGCATTATTTATACCAAATCTTGATTAAGGCCATTTAAAAGTTGCTGGCGAAGAGGTTGCAGAACATTGTGTTTATTTATAGGAAGCCGACTAGATGCTTCAAATTCGTGAATTTTGCTCAGTTTATTACTTTTATCCATACTAACCATATGTTGAACTTCCTCTTGCTGGTCGCAAGGTGTATCTGAAGAAGACACGAGCTGGCATTTCTCATTCATCGAGTTTTGTTTGTGGCTGCTGCCGATTGCTTATTCAAGTACTTAATGTTAACATATTCACAAACGTCAATAAAGTTCTTTAATCATTTCGTGCAAATGAAATAGTGAATTTGAAGTAATCTATTTACAGAACTTCTTTTAAAAAAACCTCAAGGATAAATTATTTAACTGTAGAAGAACTGATTTTAAACACTGTATTACCGCTACGATAGATAAACTTCGTATAGGCTATTCACGATCAAGTGAGCACTTTTGAAAGCCCTCACATTTGGAATAATAGTCAATAAATAAATTTTATTTTAGCCTTCGTCGTTAACTTCCGCGTGTGGTAGAATATACACAACGTGTTTATTACTTAAATGGCAATATTTATTTTTAAATGGTGGTTAAAGAATAAGAAATGGTTGAAAGGCAAAAAGTAACTAGGCCCTCAAAGTGCTCACTTTACCGGGAAAAACGTATACTAACAGGACTACTCATAGCAGCCTGTGCGACGAAGACTTCTTTCCGTCACATCGCGCTTCAGTGGACGGATATCGAAGGAAACACCGCTTCTCTTCGCTTCGCCCCGCTTCTTTTTTGTCTCCCCCCCCCCCCCCTTGCTTACGCTTTGTCTTAGTAGACGAGAGCACCTTGAGGTAACTATTAATTTTAAGTTTCTAAATAGTAATATGAGAACTTACTTCCCATAAATATATTCATTGACAGTATTTGCGATTTCTGTAGCCATCATGGAAGTCCGTGACTACTAGACACATAGATGAATTATATATAAACGACTAAGATTTTCTATAACCTGTTCACACTTAATTGAGCACTTTCGAAAGCACGGCCTACTAACAATTTTTTCTTCTCCGTCTGTATTCTTCGGACATACGTGAAACTAACATGGCCAAGGGCCCGCTCACTTAATTCATGTGTCAGCCAAGTGAAGATGTGGAATTTTTTGGGACTTTTAATATGCTACTACATGGAAATTATCGGTAGTAAAAGCGTGTCGCACCAGGGAAATCTGCCTGCAACTAGCCACCGAGATGAGAAGATGCTGCCCTGAGCGAAGCACCATCGCACACAACCTCCGTTTCCATAATAACTACCAGCCTACGTTGACGAGTCGACAAATGAAGGTGGATGGGCAGATATAAACATTCTAAATTTAAAGTAATATCACTACGCGCGTTATAGCAAACGTAACTATACAACAAAGTGATTAATTATTTACTTATAACTATAATAATCATTGTGTATCTTGCTCACTGTGATCATAAATCTAACCAACTCATATTCGAACATATATGGTTTGTAGTTATAATTATATCAGCAGCTATGACAAAAAATAACAGTAGGATATTTAAGTTACAATTGTGCGTAATGTAAATGAGTATTTATCTCGCTTAATCAAACTGCAATACAGTCAATAATTATGCAAAGGACACACACACACACACACACACACTCTCTCTCTCTCTCTCTCTCTCTCTCTCTCTCTCTCTCTCTCTTTCTCTGCCTCTCTGCGATACAGTATGTGGCAAGGAACACAAAATTATTCCTTAGTAAAGCCAAAATTCCATTTTGAGCAGACAATTGATTACTTCTGATGAAAAACTTAGGATTATTTTTTATAGTCACTAAGCTTGAACACATCAAGATAATTTGCTATTACTAAAAAAAAATTTTGCGGAATAAATTTTTTTAAATTATAACTACCATTTTTTTTTCAATAAGTATAAATTGAACTGGTAAGCACGGAATTTGTTCATAACCTAGGAAGGAGATAAAAATTACCTATGACGAAAAAGAGACGGATAGATATATGTATTGCATGCTTTTATTTAATCAGTTGATTACAGCAGGATTTCTGCCCTGTACAATTTTTATTGGGGTGATGGAGGGTAATTTTGGCCAGCAGCACCCACACACGTGTATTTAATTTTGTTGGACAAGTTACCTGTCAAGCGAGTGTTCATAAAAGTCAACAATACGCCCGGCGACATTTTTATATTGATTAAGATTGCGTAGGGCATTTCTTCAGAGATTCCGCCTGGCTGGAGATGTATTTCCCGTGTTCGAGGCCTAGAACGCCAAACCACTAAGGGCGACACAAGCATGCACCGTCAGACACCTAAGAGCCTCTACACGCAACATACTGTATTAGCGCTGTACAGGCAACACGCCTTCGTCGGAATCAAAGCTATAACCACATTTTTATGTCTTTCTATTGACGCTTCAATGCATGGTTGTAATTTAAGCTCTCTCTATGGGAATTTTTATGCCGAACTCGTGTGCTGGAACAGCCGAGTTAAAATTTCAGCCCGACCATTCTCGTTTGTGCGTTCCACGTTTTTACGAAATAATATCCGGCGAACGCCCAAATGTTTCCTCGGAAAATACCATGGCCGATACCTTCCCCATACATGAATTTCAAAATGACATCTGTCCTGAAATCACTCTAATAACGGCGAAACATTATGACGTAACTTAAAAATTTATTTTTAAAATCTTTAATTTTACTGCAGATCTTCACACCGTTCTAAGGTAGAGACAGACGGTTTCGTCAAATGTTCATAACGCATGTATACAGAACATTGTATGAGAATTGGCATTCTTGATACTTGCCATACGTGATTGATTAGCGACGCACGATACTACAGTATTGGCAAATGATGGAGTTTGAGGGAGGCTGTTTAATTGTGCTATGAGAATCATGGCAGTCGCATCGCCGAATTTACAATCACGTGTTACGTTTAGACTGTACGATTAGATTGTGTTGGGAGTAATGGACGTGTAAAGTTAGTAATACTTAATTGGCGGATTGGTCCTGTACGATCCTGACAGACCAGTAAGTGAGAAAAGATTGATTGTCAGATAGGCACGAATAGTTAACTGCTTTATTTTTCAGAGTTCAGTGATGTCTGGTGATTTCTCTACAGCACCATATTTCTGCCAGCAGCATTACCCTATGTCCAGGAACCGGCAAAGCCCTGAAATCTCTCGGAAAGCCGAAATAAAGAAAGGAATTACTAACGTCAATGGCGTGCATGTGCAGTATAAGAAATAATTCGTCAGTGAGGTGAATTACGGTGAAGTCATCTCGGCGCCGAAGAACCTAATTCTAAAACCGGCACAACATAACGTTCGACAAAAAATATCTCTGAGGGAATAACGATTTCGAGAGACACGCTGAGAAAATGATTTTGTTGGATCGAACAAGATTTGTTTAGTGCAACCGAATCATTCGTTTATGTAGGGGCAATGAAATATTTTGTTGCCGAAACCAAATTATGTTGTTGTTCTCATTTGGTTTCCCCAAAATTGTAAGCTTTGGTTAGTGGAAATAAATATTTGTTTGGCTACACGTATATCAAACAGTTTGGGCCGATATAAAGAATCTTACGAGTTGGACCGAGTTTCAAACCTAGATAAACTGCATTCGAGCGTTACGCCATAGTAATCTCAGCTAATGTGACAAGTGATGACACTGGAAAGCTTTTAAATAGATATACTGCAAATATTGGGCAACGTCTGCAAACAAATATTTCAAGTTTTTCAGCTTTACTTGTCAGTTTCTTGTTGCATTGTTATATTAGTGTGTTTATACGAATTTTAATCACCAGTAGATGCACTAACAAATACTGTTACTATCCTAATTGTCACAAAAAATACAAACAAACTATCGAGCCGTATTTTCGAACGAAGGCAGTAGAATGAGAGGCCAAACCAATTTATACAGTTGATTCAACAAAATATTTAGCTGACAGTCTAATTTTTTTCCCCAACACAGAGATTTTATTTTTTTAAACATATATTTTGTTAGACGAACAAAAGTAATATGGTTGCTTTTCAAATATTGTTTGCTCAACAATATATTTTGTTAGGGCAACTAAGTATATATTTGGCCCTTTACAAACAAATATTTTATTCGATTTTCTCCCAGTGCATGTAAGGAATAGTATGTTTCAGGACTCTTTTATGATAAATTTACTCAAAAAATTCTTTGAATTAGCAGCAATCTGCACGAAAATGCAGGCTGCATCGAAACCCGTACTTGGGACACTTAGAACCGCGTAGACGTCTCTTAGGACGAATCTCGTCAAGAGGCTCCGGCGTGCTATTGTAGGCGTGGCCCGGGCGGGCTGTGGAACATAAATATCTTCCCGACATAGATGAAGAAGCCCCCAGAGAAATCGGAAAATGTTCCTGCGCACAGAATATTTCCTTTTCTTTGGAGAGAAATACGGCGCGGAACTTACTGATCCTGCGGGGCGTTTTTTCCAGCGCCGAATGTATTCGTGCAGTAACTCATGCGTGAAATAGCGCGTTAATAAAGTGGATGGGGACTGCTCGAGGAGAGACGTTCCTGAGAAACGTCGGGCTGCGATATGAGCGCAGAGCGCCGCTGCAAGCGAAGGTTTCCTTTTTTTAGAAATTTCCGAAACGATCCTTGCTTGCTGTGCTTTAGTATGTGGAAGGCGGGAAACTGCAATGCACGTTTCTCTTTCTCCGAGCTTAGTTTATTCTTACTGACTTTGATTTATTTTTATTCGTTCACGTGAAGAATATCACGGAGATCAATACTTTGCAGCAGTGCAAATTGTAGCAAGACGAAGTTATTTTAATCTCTTATACATATTATCAATTATACATATTACATATAACAATTATACATATTATTATGTAGTAGCTGTCACGAGAACTACAGCTTGGTATTCCTGCAGTAATAATTGTTTTAACGACTTCTTCCCGTGGGAAAGAGTTGGATTCAAATTTAATATTTTGAGTGTAAGATTTTTTACTCGTATGAATTCTAGGCAGTCTCAGGTACGTGAATTTTTCTAATAAAAATAAATGCTCTGTCACTTTTTGTAATTAATATATCATTAATAACGCGAAAAATACATTTTTTTTTCACCTCTTAGCTCGTATTCTTATCTCCCTCCAAACACATGTTCGGACTGAGCAGCACTGCGATTATACGAGATGGTGTTGAGTTTCGACAAACTGTTATAAACTGTTATATGTAAATATTATGATTTACAATTATTTTCATAGTACTTTACAGCTATACTTAATAGTAGTATACATAATGTTTGTGTTGGACCTTTTTTTTATCGTATTGGTTTAATTGCCATCTTTATAAGGCGTGTACCCCCCACAAACCCACCTCGCTTCCCATAACGTAGGGTTAACACCCAATGGAAAACTTATTTGATCCAGCACCAATGGTATAAATGCATAGACAGAGTTTATAACAAATATTATACACATGTCCAAAATATTTTTTGCGGTCGACGATAAAAATTCTCCGACAAAACGAAGAGAAATACACCCACAATGTTGTTTGGCAGCAAAGAGCGAAGCTAAAATGTAGTACCTTAGTGGTAGTAAATATAAGAAAGAGTTAGTAGGTTGGAGTCGAGAATAAAACCATCTATATAAATTCTACCCTACATTTTTCTACTAAAATCCGTCTAAAAATTATTATACTTATGTTAATGCAAATGAATTTCGTTTGCTATAATAACTTAGTTTTGTTTTTTATTCACTGTATTTAATGTGAGTATAGTGTAATTTTCTTGATGTGACGAAGTATGAGAATCGAAAGTAAATATAAAATACAGTAAATCGTGCAAAAACCACGTTTCTAAGGATGGAAGCGTTGAATAAAAAGGTACATAGAGAAAAAGGATGGTCGTAGGAGTAATTTAGATAGTAAAATTAGGAGCAACCATCCGATGGACTTATGTAGCATCTAAATATTTTTAATATAGCTAGTGTTACGAATAGCCGTGTTTGTTGTAATCATGTCTGTGAGTGCACTTGCCACTGTACTTTTGGTTGTTGCAGCAGATAGTACTTCCAACATAACTGCAACAATATTTGGGTTGTTCGTACAATATCTAGACTTGAAAAAATCCTAACAGAATGTTATACTGCTTGTACTGAACAGTTATGGAATCAGGTGAGAGGATAGCAACATTCTGTTATGCTATTACAAGGTTAGTTGTTATGGGAACTAAGTTATCCAAATATTGTTGAAGTTGTCCTGTTTATTTTGTAGTAGGAACGCAGTGCTCTGCTGTAATAACCAGCAAATACAATCACCGACAGGAATAAACCGAAAATTTCTTTTGCTATTACAATCTATGTTAAAAATATTTTGATGCTGGTTCGTACAACCCATCCGATGATGTGTCGGAGCCATTGCCAGCTCTAGTAACGGAGAGAAAGTCCTTTCGTGAAACCGGGATGGGCTAGTGATGTATCTCTTACAGTCGCTCAAGGAGCCACTATCCAAGTACGGCCGCAAGTGCCAGGTACCGCTTTTTCCGCAGATGGGGCAAACCCCGGGCGTGCCCTATGCCAGGATTTTCTAAAAGGGGTATCCGCCTCCCAGGCTAAGCTTGAATCATGGGCAATCACGATGGTGGTGCCTGGTGGCGGGCTGATGACTCCTTTACGGTCAGTGGGGCCCTAAAGTTGAGTTTCAATGTGAAGAAATTCAGACTGGAGGGATGACTTTCAGGTCCACCTGATCGCGGAGAACCCTAGATGGAAAGGAACGAGGAGCACGGGCTGACCTCTATTCACCGCTGGATCTCCTAGTGAAAGTTCAGAGTTCAGGATGAGGAAGGACTCATGCTGGCAGTGGGGAGTGCCCGGGCTATATGCTCGGGTATCCACTAGGTAGTGGGTTTCCTCCCTAACATAGGAGCAAAAGGAAGGCCCTTTGGCAGAAAAGGAGAATGAGCCTGCGCGTTGGAAGAGGGGGGCGGGGAAGGGCCGAGGACGAGTCCCCGTATACGTCCAAGGGTCCTGCAATCCCCGAACCTGCAAAATGGTTTTAATAAAGAGAGGTGGAGAAGGTCGCAGTTTATTTAACCCATCAGATGTATGTCCCGATTTTAACATTCTAGATAATTCCTACGAATACTTTTCATTCTAAGTGCAAGAGTACTTTATAACAGCGATACAAAAATCCGTTATTTAAGAAAGACCTCAAAACAAAAATACTGTCGAGGTAAAACGTGCCAGTCTATCTAATGATAAACAACATGAAAATTTTAGCATTACCATGGAACATATATTTGTTTTGCGTGTGTCGAACAAAGAGAACTGGGTAATTGTTTGAAAAATAGGCACATATTACACGCATTTAAATTTTAGAACAAAAAAAGTGTTTATTAATATTTACACTTACATATGATATAAATGAAGAGTTGTCAGGTTGCATAAAGCTATCGTTTCCTTGATCAATAAACCTAAGGAGAGAACAATAATTCGTAAAACTTGTGTAAAGCACATAATAGCCTTGATGTCCAAGTTTATTGGATATTTTGTCTGGATACTAATTTATGTTACTAAACTATTGCATCTGAAATGTAAATATTAGGCTGCAATAGAATTTTTTTTTTCATTTTGTATATATCCTATATTACTAAAATAATTACGTAATATTTAATACAATTACGATGAAAATCTAAAAATAAAAAGTTTTTGAAAATGTTTGTCGAATGCAAGAAGGGTACAGCACACTATATTTTTCCCCCGGTTTTAATTTTTTCGTATTAATTTACAGGAATTAATGCAAACGCCGTATGTATAAATAGTAAAAACATTATTATTTTTGCATTACATATTAATTTTTGCATTTCTATCCTTGAAGATACTTGATTTTGCGTTTGCCATTCCCAGTACGCCAAAATCTCATTTCTGTCGAACGCAATTTACAAGTTAAATAAGTCTCTCCTGGAAGTTTCATTCGCTTTCCTCCAACTTGAATCCTGCATTTTTTTTTTATTATTTTCACTCTATTTTCTTTTCGGAAAAATTTCCCTATACTTCGTGATGACTTTTGCACTTCACCGAGGGAAAGTATTCATTTCCTCACCGGAAGTAATGCAACTTCTGTAACCTCGGTAGGTGATTTCCCAAACTTGCAACCCTCCGCAACAGATTCTCGTACTACTCGGCTGTCATATTTGATATGTCTCGATGGGCGAGGGAGGCGGGGAACGCGTGGAGGGGAGGGCGGAATAATTCAAGCCATCACTGGTTCTACCTGTTCTTCACATTAGCTATTACAATGAGTGCATCAAAGAAGAAAAATATCACGAATTAGCTGAAAGATAGTTTAAAAAAATTTTTTTTTTTTTTTTTTTTCGAACTCCTTACAATATTTCGGATGGCGTGAAAGTAGCTCGGGTAGAGGCTTATAAAATAAAATGAATCTAAGCATATGTTTAAAATTTGCAAACACATGCGCTCGAGTCTGTCCGGGATTCGAGCCAAGGACCCCGCCATTGAAAGTTTCAACCAACTCAACCTTTAAGGCTCAGCATTTGAATAATTGTGTTGTAACACGACTTACGTGTGGTGTGGCCATATGAGCTCTATTGTGATGATCAGCGATTAGGCGAACAATGACATTAGCGGTCACCACTCGTAAGTGCTAACCGAGCTTCAAGATATTGCTTCCTATATATATATATATATATATATATATATATATATATATATATATATAATGGATTGCTTGGGAATAGTATTCTCTTAGCCGTAGTTTTTGACAGTCGCCAATGTTACTTACGTTATCACTCAGTATTGTACAATTATGGATTCAGTGAGACGTCACTTAATTTCACCTTAGGTGAGTTTCCAACATCCGGAAATACTGAAGTTGTACATCATTCCTACGTAACTGTAAGTGAAAACAAATTAATTTAATTTAGGGATTCCGCACATCTATCAAATTTCTTTGTCTGCTAATCTGCTAAAACCAGTGGTCGTAAAAGGGAACTTCAATATCATGACTAAGCAACTGACAACAAAACACTCTGCTAGAAGAAAACATTTTCACTGAGCAACTAACTCTAAATTAACTTATGAAGATTATTAATTTAAACCGTATTGTTTCATCAAAAAACCTCCGAATACCCACGGTATAAAAAAGGAAGATATACTTCAGTGTAATGGTATAAAATTAAATTTAACGACGAATACAGCTAGTCTACAAATGTGGTCTTTCAGAACCCTGCAAGGGCGAATCAAAGAACAAGGTTCCGGGTTATGTTACGGGTTGTAAGTGTTATATATGAACAAATGACATTTACAACGTTGAATGGCACGCTTATTACTAATACTCTGTATAGTTATTTAGATAATTTAAACATCGAGTACAGCTTGGTACAAGCTTGAATATTCCCTCGCCATCGAAAGCAGGGTCATTATGTTCCAATCAGTCTCGGACAGTCTCGTGTACAGTGGAAGCATCCCGAAAGCAGTGTCCTTGGCCAATGTTTTTTTGGGATGTGCAAGGTCTGCCTCACACTGAGTTTCTGCAACTTGGAAAAACAGTTACAGCCGACAGGCTGGGCAACAGTACGAAGATCAAGGGCGGTACTTCGCAGGAAGTGGCCAGGCTGTCTAGCCGCGGAACTATGTTCCTTCACGACAATGTCAGACGTCACACTGCACGGGCAAAGTGCAACAGAGGGGTTTCTTTACAGTTATTCCACTGGTTTTTGGTTGGGCCACGGAAGAATCAAGTCGGAGGAAGGTGACTTGGGGATGATGGACTGCAGAAAGATTAAAAGATAGTCATCTGATGAGCAAAAACTATAACAATGGACAAGAAATAAACAAGCGTAGAACATTAGCTAAATGAGAAGACTGTTGCATAAAATAAGACATAGGAAGAAGTGAGCATCAGATACTGGGAGATGAATTAAAAACATAATAGGAATGCAATCTGTACTGCATATGAAAGAAGTCGAGGACTGTAGAATACGTGAAAATTATATACTATCCTTATTTCATACTCTTAGTTTTCCTCTACACAAACAAATTTTAAAATCATCGGATTAACATTTCACAAGTTTCCATATATTTGTTTTTATATTACGTGGCATTGTCTGCCACAGCATTATACGAAAGCGGCAGATTATTTGTCATTTAAATTTGCTGACTGAGTGATCTAAGGACAGCAAACTTAAATCAAAATTTTCTAGTGGTTTTAGAAATGACATGTTCTTTGAAAAAATTCATATAACTGTTGGTTTCAAAATAATTTTCTCTTTCAAGGGAAATTTATCCACGTAATTTTGGATCTATCAAATTTTCGACTAAGTTTTGTCAAGGAAAGAAAACAAATAACAAATTCTCGAACTTTATTAAATTATTACAGCTTCCTCGCTTTAGTAATCATTAAAAGATGACAGCCGAGAATAAATATGTGATTATTACTTACTTACTGGCGATTATATACAGTATACTAACAACAGTCAAGCTAATAAAGTAAAATGCCATTCTTTTTGCTTTGTCGAGCCCTAAGAATATATAAATAATATGCGTAATGCTGCGAAATTTCCATGCGTCTAAGATGGCGGGAACTTGCCTTCATTAACAGAATTGTACAAATGTTCGTTCCTGTCATAGCATTACTTGAATACTGGATTCCGCTATAATAACATGAATTGTTCTTTGGATTTTAACGTAGCACTTTCAGTTCCCAAGTGTCCCCTTTTCTCAGTATACTAGATGTACGAAAATTAAATCAGCACCTTAGATATTGTCAGTAAGACACATTTTGCTAAAATCTGTCAGAAAGTTTTGAAATATGTGACATCAGTAAGGCCGCCATTTAGAAAATAATAAACATCTGCCTGTCCATAATTATGTGCATTTAATGTGGGTCCGACATTACTATTTATCGGACATATCTAGTAGTAATTGCATGAATATTTTTTCCCTGGGATGTCACACAACAGCTTATCATGTTGCTGTAATTCCCAAGATGCCGAACTAGTCTGCTAGCGGCAGTATTATAACTTATTTATACTCTTGCTTGGCACTCCCAACACTTCAAGTTTCGTTTGATTCTGTGAGATAGTTTCAGAGACGTGTAATACGGCCCTAATATTCACATACGACGGTCATTTTAAATATATGTATCTGGTTTATCATAATGTTGTAGACTTTATGTGTGTTTTATTGCACTACTTCCAAACTGAATTATATAATGCGACCTTAACATTTCTGACAATCCTAAAGAAATTATCTATATGCGTAAGCAATACTCCTATATAGAATTCGATTGTAATCATTTGATTGGTACCTGAGATAACACTTACTGTCCTAAATCCAATGCCGTAGCCTTTAAAATGATTATAGTCGATAGATTTCGTTGTAAATTGACGATAACAACTAGGCCTACTTGATAGCTTATGCTTATCTTTCCAAAAAAACTAGGATAATAAGAAAAAAGGTCATTATTAGGATAGAACATCTATGATAAATAAAATGTTAATAATTCTGGTCATAAATTACTATTGTATTCTAATGTAGCTGGACTGGAATCTCGAAGGAAAGTTAACTGCGAACAGACTTACAAAATTTTATTACAATTCATAAAATATATTTTTGTAATTTATATTTACATGTTTATGATCACTGTAAAATGATAAAAAAAACTATATCAAATTGTCAGGGGGCACCCGGATTTGAACCGGGGACCTCTCGATCTGCAGTCGAATGCTCTACCACTGAGCTATGCCCCCACCTGACAAATACGTGGGAAATATTTTAAGATATCCATTCGTATCCAATTCCAGAGGTCAGTAAGTGTTGTTTGTGATTCCAAGCACTAACTACACAAGATACAAAAACTTCTTTATACCGAACCTTTAACTCAATAGCTGTGGGTATAGGCCTACACTTAATACGTCTTGAAAGTAGAACATTATCACCAGGGAAAGTGTCAGGGCATATTGTTATCTAGAGACGTGACGAGGTGTCATATATATCTGATAACATTTCTTAAGCGTGAAGTATTAATAATAATTAAGTAACTAACAGAACTTAAAGCGCTTTTTAACCTTCAGTGAATGGATAATTTTATTTCTCACATCTGAACATTGTTTATGAAACAAAGCTTCCTTTGATAGCTATCACTAACGACTAAAACTATATCGTAAACTATGAACGTGAACCAGTTTTTTAAATACTTATTTATAATACTTTACCAACTAAAGGAAATCAATGGTAACTAAAACCACGAAAACTACCTTATTACATAAGCCACTCAGCTTAAGAGGTTTAATACTGATTTTTACTGGTTTACAGTAAGGTGGATTTATCCATGCAATTCACACGTCCATCAGAGGAGAGGCATACATTTCTGACGTGGAAATGTCTCTAAATTTGCGACCAGAGCGGAGGCAATTTATAAAAATTCGATGATAGTAAAATCGGGGGATAGAGTTGGTCATTGCAGCTCCGAATGTATCGTCTACATTAAAAATTCAATTACACCTCTCGATTGTCAAAGGATCAAAGAATATGCTACGTTGAGTGAGGACTGTGAAATCGCGCGGGGGTGGGGGCAATTTTGAGTTTGTTTCGCCGTGGCTTATAACTTCCACGTAGTAAAACTTTTGACTAGGGCTATCATTTTTAGAAATTGTTTCGATTTTTTTTTTTTTTTTTTTTAATTTTAGGGATTTTTGGGCCAGAGGTCAATGGGGTTGAGGTAAAGGGTCCAAGGTCAAGGTCATCTGGGTCCAAGATAGCGGGTGGTGACGTAACGATATGGCGGTGGCCGAATCCTCCCATCCTATCCCGGATCCCGTTGCGCCAGACTTCCCCAAATCCTACTACTTACACTGTGTGTGGTGATTGTATTATTTGGGTGTGTGTTTGCTATTGCATGATGAAATGTTTTGTCTGTGTAATTCATCGGAATATTTCATAGGAATGCTTATGAAATTGCTTTGTTGCCATCGATGATAAGACGGGAAGTGTTTTGCATATGCGATTTTGAATAATGGAATGGAGTGTTGATTGATGTATGATTTGTTAATGTATTTGGGGTATCATATGACATTATTTTGGTTGGAAGAATCCATAGAAATGGGTGTTTGGCATGAGTTTTGTTAGTGAGTAGGGTATGACATCAAATATTGTGAGTTAATTTAAACATTATTCAATGGGTAGTTGGAGGTTTGGGCTACATAGTTGGTTGATGTGCCATTAATTATAATTGGGTGGTAGGGAATGATGGTCGACATATTTAATTAATAATATGGTGTAAGGAATGAGGACCCTGTTCCTAGCAAATTAAACATTGACTTAACATACTGAAGAAGAAAAAAATAATATATCATTTAAAACTTGTAAATAATTTTCGTCACGTGATAAAGTTATGATAGTTGTAAAGTTATGAAATATTACATATGTTTGCTGACATTCAAAGTATGAGATACAGATTTCCTAGATACACTCCAGGTGGTACCGATAATTTTGAATATGTTTGTCATTTCAAAACTGTTTCCAGAATAAACTTAATAGCTATCTTGTCTGAAGGAAAGTTAAAAGTTTTATTACAACTTCCTCTATATGTTAAACATCGGAAAGACGAGTGCTGGAAAAACAAACATTTGAATGTGACCGCAGTTGAAAAATAAAGTTAGTGAAAGGAAGGTTTGATAGAACGTTTTTAGAAGGCCTGTTTAACAAAAACTTAATGATGACGGCTAGATGAGTTTGGAGCTGCAGAAAAGGATTTTCGCCGAACTTTAAGGAGATGGAGATGTACGAGGACCAGAGAGCTGCCAGCGGGGATGTACGACGGCGGAGTACTTGATTTGGGGACCCGAGAATGGCTCATTTACTCGAGGTACACTGATTCTGAGGTGTAAAAAATCCTGGGATTACTGCATCGCCTCATCGAAGGATAAAGTAAGCCAGCGTCAGAATTCTCGCTTTTAGAACTAAACCAGTGGTTCCTGAGCCATTTAATAATATAAGAAATAGTGCTTCCAATGTACAGCTAGCAGGACATACTAAAATTATAATTTATATCATGAAAGTGAGTCAACCAGATGAACACGTATCTAAAACAATTCTCGATGTCACGATATTGTATCTGGCGTTGACAGGATCAATATTTATTAAGTTACAATTTGACAGAGCTGTTAGAGTACCATTAATTATCTGGCAGCAGGGTTTCGTATTATTCTTTAACCTCACCTAAAGTGATCGTATGTTTGTTTAGGGTTTTCTATTCATCAATAACATAATTTAGGTGTATCAGTTATTTGTTAAGAGAGCTACATGTGATGGTACATTTCTTTAAATATCCTCATTAAAATTGCATTATGTATGCCTATTCATGTTGCTTTTCTGTGTAGTGTAGATGCTTGTTTATTGAATATTTTGATCGTAGTGATATATAGTTGTGATTGCAGCGTCCATTGTATGTCTGGTAAATTTCTGAAGTTTATGTTTCCTCTGACACCTACCTAACATGGTTAACAATTCTCTCATGGCACACATCACACACATATCTTATATATTTAATTTTGAATATATTTAGACCCAATATATGCAGAGGGAATTTTTTACAACAGATGGTTCATCAACGCGATGGGCAAAAGCGAGAGTAATTTCGTTCATCCAATATAACGAAACCATTCGTAGGTGTGGTACATAGAGGAATACATTTTGACGGTGATTTTAATAAAAATCACTCCATGGATTTTGAGACACTGAGGAATTGGAAATGAATAAACGTTTCAGTAGAAACCCATATTTATTAAGAAGTTCGTTGCGGCATACCACATAAAACGAAATGGCTGATGACAAATCCGATACCGTTACCTTTAAAGGAACACCCATAAGGTCCATGGTTGCGAACACAGACGTGAGAGGAGATAATTTTTACAACGTGAAATATTCGATACTGCGGTTGCGGAAGTGGCGACTAGTAGTCATATTAGCACGAATATCCAGAATGACCTAATGTAAAGGGCCCCAACTCTCAATGTCGACATGTCCGCGGGCCGTAAGTTTAAAAAATGATAACCTCAAACACATAGTTTAAAAAAAATGAACTAGTTATATTAATAAAACACTACTCCATCACATTCAAAATACTAATTACAGAAAATATCCACATGGAAAGGTATTAGGCTTAAAATTTAGAACTTGTTTTTACACAGTTCTCTAGAATAAAATATTAATATGACACTTGGCACTGCTTTCCACCAATAAGTTTTCCAATGTCAGGCATTACTGACACGCTGTGAACTCTCCAGATGACTATCCGAGATTCACGATCTTGACGTGCACTTAACATGACTCATCCTAGAAAAGACTTGCTCACACAAATATGTTCTACCAAATAATGAAATCACTAAAATTGCATGTTTGTGAATTCTAGTATAATTTTCCTGCGAGACATATTTCTTGTAGAAATCCAACAAAGAAAAGTTGTTAAACTTATCTTTCAAGTCTGACGCACTCTGAAGATCAACACACTCCATTTGCAGGTCCTCTGGAATGTCATCGATACTAATAGAGAATAGACACGACTACAGGTTGAAACTTGCGGTATTCTTCTTAAAGTATTGGAATCTGGTGTCGTATTGTTCCATAAGATCCGATATACTTGTGGCATATTTTTGAGAGTCGAAAACAGTATGCTTCTGCAGAGCTGGGAAGTGTGCAAAGTTATTTTTTATTATATGTGATTCCCAAAAATGTTATATTGTTTCAAAGGCTTTGATGTGATCAAACATAGAATATATCAACTGATCTTTACCTTGGAGGCGTAGATTCAGTTCGTTCAAGCGGGTAGTTATGTCCACTAGAAATGCAAATTCACACATCCATTCATCATCATTTAATTCCGCCTCTGGTTTACCTTTTCCTTCCGTGAATATTTGTATTCCGTCCTTTAACTCGAACACTCGTTTCAGCATTTTCCCACGACTGAGCCATCGGACCTCAGAATAGTAAAATACATCTGCGAATTCTGTCTCCAAGCTGTTCAAGAAGTCTTGAAACTGCCTGTGGTACAAGGCTTTAGAACAGAAGGTGGTGGTTTGGGGATTTCTCGGCCACCTGTTGTTTCTTGCTGCTACTCTCAAAGGTCGCGCTGGCCCTATGTGAGGTAAACACTCAATGGACTATGTGGATTGTTTCCAGCCAACAGTTATTTATCACATGTAACATACCACTCGCCTGATAGAAGAATAACTCCTGAGAAATTAGGTTTTTTTTGAAACACAAATTTTTTTTTTCATACATAAGTAAGCCCGCGTGGGCCGTATTACATGAAACAGCAGGCCTAAGCCCGCGGGCCATATTACTTGACATGGCGGACCACATGCTGCCTGCGGGCAAAGGGGTTGGACACCCCTGATTTAATGGCTATATTGGATAATATGATGCGAACATTAAGCACTGACTTGAACGCCAAATTTGACAATTTGGAGGCAAGTTTGGCGGGAGAATCAATGCAACTAATGCGCAGATGAACACCAAGTTCGAGAATCTGGAGAGGAATCTAGACACATAAAATAAGAGAATTAATTAACAGACTTGTAGACTGGAAGGATAAAAACAACGTTTTCAGGCATTACTCTCGGTTGAAAGGTAGTGGAAACTCAACATACTTTATCGACATTAAGTATTGAGGTAACTAGGCTGACTGAAGAGCACATGGCCCAGGCAACGGAGGTAGAAGTAATACAGGAAAATTTAACACAATTTGAGTCACAGATAGATATACGATTCGCACAGAGTAAAGAAACTATAGAAGAAGGTTTTGCAGTAGTGCAGCAATAAACTGATAAAGTACAAGCCCGAGTTGCATCTATGGAAAGTACTTTTGTGGCGCGAGACTTTCATAGAACTTCACAGCCTCGACAACCTCCACTGTATTATGGAGCCGGGCAAAAATCTAATTCACATAACCAAGTTTCATCTGAAGGGTACCGTAATCCTAGAGTTAACATGTTAGGCATAAATAAGGATTACGATAACCCTTGGGATTATAATACAGATGGCAGACATTTTGGTTATGATAATAGCAAGCGAGGAAGGAGATTCTCCCCAGACTATCGTAGAAGGAATCGAGGAAGAAATCGCGATATAAAAAATACATCCGTTCCTCCTCTACCAAACACGTATGTACACCTGAACAGGGACATCTATGTTTTACCTGCCAACATGAGCAACGGGATAAGGAGTCAACCGGATTCTCCGACTGGCAGTAACATGGCACCCACGACGGTTATGAACTGGCCTGTGGAAAATAATAATATATGGCAACATAACTTCCGGCCAGTACAAGGTGAACATTTTCGGAGTTCTCATGTAGTACTGACGCGGCAGTACCCCCAAAACTCTAATGTAATTCCATCATAATTTTTAAATGCTTATTTTCCAGTGACCGACTCAGCCACCAATACCCCGCATGGATATTTCCAGAAAAATGAGGGTTTGAACTCGTTAGTACCTGCGTTGCCACCACCTAAAATATCGGAACATGCGAGGAATAGCTTAGGAGGTGGTAATTCAACCACTCAGCCCAAGTTAAACTGGCGTGGGTTGGCGACAATTGTCTCCCTTTGCTGACCACAGGTCAAGCTCTGGTAGAGGTACTTACAGGGCAGCGAATGACGAGCTTAGTGGAAGGGTTGAACACCACACCCAAACTTGACGTGTATGCAGCGGAAGATGATCCGGAGGATATACACAGCGAATTAAATGACTTGGTACGTGGGTGGTTATTTAGAGCTATGGCAAATCAAAAACTACATTACAAGAGCAACAAGTTGAACCGATTTAAGTTCAATGATCTGGTACTACGTCATGCAAGTGCCACATGCAATTATTGGTAATGTATTACGAAGAAGCTGTTCATTGTATTTGAAGGCCCATTTAGAGTAGTGAACATAGCTCAACACAATTGTTACGAACTTGCCGATTTGCAAGGAAATCCCATAGGCAAGTACAATATAACTCTGTTATACTCTTTTAGAGCATAACAGGGCTAAAGAAAGGCAAGGAGAAGGACGAACACCATAAGAAAAAATTAGGAAAGTATGGACATAAAAATTCCAAAATCAATACAAATATATCGAAGCACATCTGTACATATTACCAACAACAACTATTTGGCAACTTGATTTTAAACATATCAATTGCCTTTGTGAATTTCTGTTGCTTGCTACCCATCTGTAAACTAGGGGAAGGAGAGAACACACTTTCACTAAAACAAACAGAAAAAATAACAATATTAACATATCCTGTGAAATCATCCAACCTGAATAAACACTTGTGAGATCCCATTAAAAAAAGGTAAAATGACTCCCTGAGTAAAGCAAGCACCATTAAAACTTTAAAGTAAAAGCACGCCTGATGATTCACTAAAAAGTACAATATGGAATACTAATTTCAAGAATACCATTGGGAAGGAGCAAAAACCCTCTTTACACGTAACCATGAGCTTAAGGCACGCCATAAAATATCCACTAAACTCCTTGGTAGTAAAATTCTTTTGTCCAGGAGACCATTCCTACACCACGCCAAAAAAATGGGAAGAATCCACGTCTTACAAACATTCCCATAAAATACCATATTGGAAATTCACACAATCAAAACAGTGAAGAAACACTTCCTTAAAAAAAACCTATATACACAAAAATCACTAAAAAAACACTACTAAAAAGGAAAACTCTACTCCCAGCATAACAACAACTACGTGCATTACAGTACTTAAATTGAGTAGTGCTCATATTACGCGAAAACGCGTCTAGCATGCTGAAGCCTCGAAGTACGAAGTGGTGTAGACATGATCTATCGTCGGCCAGCCCGCGCAACTCGATGAGGAACACTGCACACTTGCTTAGGCTGGGGACGAAAATTTATACGCGAAAACATGGCTCGGGAAGGTTAAGGAGGCGGCGGGAATAGCGGAGAGGCGTATGGAATGTGCCAGAGTGTGCGAGGCTGAACTCGTTGCCAGTTGTAGACACCAGACAGCGCTCGGCCGCACCAGTAGCGTCGCGCGCCTCTCTACAGTATAGTTCAACGCTCGGAAGCGTTCAGACGAGAACCCACCCTTGGCAGGGGGGGGGGGGGGGAAGAAAAACAAAGTACCTTTTTCTGCAGCAAAAATATTGCCTCTTCAAATAGTAACCCCTCTTCAAACAAAACCACAGTTTATTAATCTGGGCTACTAGATACAGACGTGGCAAATAACCAAGCAGACTTGCTAACCTAGTTCATTTACATAATTTAGTTCTGTAAACACACCAACCCCATAATAGCAGCATTGAATCATACTCCAGGAAATTGCAGGCATCACACAATTCACCAGCTGGCGGGTCGAAACATAAATAGTTTAGGCAGGACAGGAGTACTCACATAAAATTGCTTGTTTGCTAATTGACACGCGTGTCAGACTTGAAGCAGGGCTTCAATCTGGTAGCATATCGTGGTTTCGATCCACGGACCTCTGAGTTATGGGCCCAGCACGCTCAACTAAAACCAAATTTTACTCCACTGCCGCACAAGCCTGTCGAAGCAGATGACAACTAAATAATGGTGTTGCACACAGTAAATTTATCTCTTGCTAGACTATATATATATATATATATATATATATATATATATATATATATATATATATATATATATGACACTAAATACATGGAAAATTACAAATGCCTTACCACCCTACTCAAGGCCTTGTGTCTATTTCTCTCTCTCTCTCTCTCTCTCTCTCTCTCCTCTCTCTCTCTCTCTCTCTATATATATATATATATATATATATATATATATATATATATTGCATATTTCTCGTAAATTGTCATATATATATATATATATGACAATTTACGAGAAATATGCAAAACAGTAAAAAATCCTGCTAGAGAAAAATAGACACAAGGCCTTGAGTAGGGTGGTAAGGCATTTGTAATTTTCCATGTATTTAGTGTCTCATGTATATGTATAGTTTTAAGAGGGTCTTGTAATAGGTTTTTTTTTTGCCGCACCGCTACGTTTGCTCGCCTAACCTGTAGCAAAGTACACTATTCACTGCATCGTCTCACATAGTTAGTCACCGAGAATGTAATTATGAATACTAATTGAAAGAAGGAGACGAAACCTAATATGTTGTCACAAGTAAAAGATGAAGCTAAGCGACTAAAAGAGAAAACTGTAAAGTAATACAACTTGTGTTTTGTGTCAAGATACCATGTGGATATAATTTGCATCGTCTGTTCTAATGATATAAGATTAAAGCAAAAATAAAATTAATGGCAAGGGCCTAAAACATCATTTAAAATAAAATGAAATCCCTCATACACTTGTCGTAAGTTATTCGTTGCTTGGATGTTACCAGTACTCTCACGCCTTACAAGGTGACAACTCAATTGCTGAGCAGAAGAGATTTAATTGTTGATTGGTCGTTGGTTTGATGAACCAACCAGTCTTCGTACACAATATTTTCGCACCTTGTTATCTTCTCATCTTAGCCTGCACACACACCAAGTTTTCGATTTGTTTCTTAATACACATATGGAATATAATATTGAATCATTGATTATTGTATTGTGATGATGTTTGTGATGTCAGCGTAAATAATGTTTTTTTCTCTTCATCTATCTATGTCTTAAGTTGCTAATTCAATGGAATACTTAGATGAAAGTTGTTGTTATGATTTTTACATATGTTAGGATCAACATCGCATAGGGCCTGAGGATACATTTCCTCTGGAAAATTCACTACCCTTATATTTCTGAATTTCCCCCATATTAGAATTTATTGTATTTAGAATCACTTGTGAATGTAAGGTTTACTTGTAAATTTTGTCCTTGCCATCGTTAAGTGCAATATATGATCCTATTAACTTAATTGATTACGAGTGATCAACTAACTATGTTATTATGTAGATAAAAACGAACTCTCTGAATGAGCAGAGAAATGAACTAAACAAAACCTAGTGTACTACGAACAGTGTTAATGCAAACGTACCAAAAATATATTTGTTTATAAACTTTCTGCTAGCCTAAGGAAAGACTCTCTTTAATAGAGTGTGTTGTGACGGAAAAAGACAGTGTAAACATGCAAAATAATAATACTTATTTTAAGCACTTATAAGTATGTTCGTAGTAACATCGGACCCAGTGGATCATCCTGTGGCTGTTACGAAAAGATGGTATGACAGAGATCGACAACTGCCAAAAGGAGTCTAGGCAAGGGTGATTTTGTTTGTGACGATGTGTGTGGAATCGCTGAATGTGATGTTGCACCTACTTCAGCTGATTCAGATGAACTCTGAACTATTTCATTTGTCAGCTGCATCCAGATTAAACTGAACTATTTCTCTAAACAAAGATTTGAAAACATTAAGAAAATTATTAGCGGAATATTTTATGGAAGATGTTGAAACGGCAGTTGAAAAATAAAGTTAGTGAAAGGAAGGTTTGATAGAACGTTCTTAGAAGGACTGTTTGAACGAAAACTTCATGATGAGGGCTAGATGAGTTTGGAACTGCAGAAAGGGATTTTCGCCGAACTTTGAGGAGATGAAGATGTACGAGGACCCGAGAGCTGCCAACGGGGATGTACGACGGCGGAGTACTTGATTTGGGGACCCGAGTATGGCTCATTTACTCGAGGTACTCTGATTCTGAGGTGTAAAAAATCCTGGGATTACTGCATCGCCTCATCAAAGGATAAAGTAAGCCAGCATCAGAATTCTCGCTTTTAGAACTAAACCAGTGGTTCCTGAGTCATTTAAGAATATAAGAAATAGTGCTTCCGACGTACAGCTAGGGATTATAATTATAATATAAGCTATAATTATAAATAAGCTAAAATTATAATTTATATAATGAAAGTGAGTCAACCAGATGAACACATATCTAAAACAGTTCTCGAGGTCATGATATTGTATCTGGTGTTGATAAGATCAATATTAATTAAGTTAAAATTTGACAGATCTGTTAGAGTACCATTAATTATCAGACAGCAGTGTTTCGTATTATTTTTTAACCTCATCTAAAGTGATCGTATGTTTGTTAACGTTTTCTATTTATCAATAACATCATTTATGTGTTTCAGTTGTTTGTTAAGAGAGCCATGTGTGACGATATATTTCTTTAAATGTCCTCATTAAAATTGCATTATGTATGCTTATTCATGTTGCTTTTCTGTGTAGTGTAGATGCTTGTTTATTGAATATTTTAATCGTAGTGATATATATATATAGTTGTGATTGAAGTGTCCAGTGTACTGGTAAATTTCTGAAGTTTATGAGTCCTCTGACACACTTACCTAACATGGTTAACAATTGTCACACATATCTTATATATTTAATTTTGATTATATTTAGACCCAATATATGCAGATGGAATTTTTAACACATAATGTTGCAAAGTTATACACTGGTGCATAACCTTGTTGCTGTTAGTTTACTTAGAGTAATAGTTTCAAGGGATGTTCTAAAACTTCCAGCAATGGATCTATGATTTTGTTTTCCGGTGAAGTATAAACATAGGCAACATATATAAGTTTCATGGCAATTTATAGATGAAATATTATGTGATTAACTAAAACAACGATAAGCTTGGATATAGAAACTGAATCATTTTTAGCGTGAACAGTATATAGGTGCATTGTTTCAAATTCGTAGTATGTAAGTAGTTTAGTGTAAAACACCACTCGAAAAACAATGGCGTGGGTCGGCTAAAGTGTCCCTGCCAATCGAGGCTAAAGTGGCACCTGTCGACATTACCCGCCAAAGTTTTCATTACATCAATTTTCATTAGTAATAGTTTATTTGTTATAACTATGAGACTGTAATCAAGCATGTTATCTGATCTTATCTATAACCTAGTTATGAGTACAGAAAGTGAACGATTGAAGTATCTGAGAAGACTACGAACAAAAAAGCGACGTGTTGAACATCGCAGGATTGATTAAAACTGATGCTGTGTGTATCTTCTGCTGTGGAAAATTTTCGGATGACAATTATGGAGAAAAATTGGTTCAGTGATTAGAGCGCTTAGACTGGTGTCACGAACAATGTACTGATAATGAAACTTTGGATTTTATATGTGATATTAGCAAATCATAATGTGTCTATTTTACGCATATGTATAGATAGTGCGTTTGGTGCGCCTTAATCATAATTTAGTAGAATATTTTCATGTGTACCAAGATCACTTTCTGAATCATTTTAGTGATAGACTATGTTCATTTTATTATGTTGACTATCACCATTTATAACTGTAGTGTGTCCAAAGCATGCACCAACTGCACACTTGTATACAATAGATTAAAATTAGAATTTAGACTTTTCAATAATTTAGAATGGGAAAAGTGGTCTTGTGGTTCCACTTTACCCGAACAGTGCGGCAATGTGAACATTTTCCGACTAGTACGAATATTTTTATATCAAGTACAAATATTTAATTAAATTCTTAGTCCTGTGTATACCGTATACCGACATATCAAGCTGTAATATACCATAGTCAAATGTAGATTTTCTAATTTATTTTTGACAAAAATTTGAAAAACAAAAGGGGGGTCCACAATACCCGAACTTAATCTATTTGTTAAGAAGAATAAGAAGTGAGGTAACATCAGAGGTAAATATGTGTCAAAGCAGGTTTCATTAGTAGAGTATGAACCTCAAGAAAGTAGAGATAATAAGAATATTTGTGTTCGCTGAAACTGTGGAGGTTGGAGTAATAACTCAAAGCAATCTTCTCTGTTCAGGTTTAACAAGCTGGTTAATAATAAGTTACTGCAAAACAAATAATGCTTATGTCGTATAACTATAATGAAATTGGGCATAGAGGTAGAAACTCATTTCATTCTGTGAACTAATTTAATGACTGGTAAGTTTTAAAAGTGGTTGCATATCTTAATTGAAGTATACAACTTTTAGACACTCATTGAGTAATATTATTCCTGTAATACTTAAAGTCAAATTGTATTTCAGCTTTACTATACAGGACGTTTTCCTCCCTAAGGAATCATTAAATACTACACGCTATATGTAGGTTGCCAACTTAGTCTTCTACAACGAATATTCAGCTTCATTTAAGTGGTGTTATTCATTACATCCTGAGTACCATAACAGTGCATATTTTAACCGGCTTATTAATAATTTTTTTGACACGTTTTCAACTTCGAAACAGGGTAAGTAAACGTATGCGAAATTTCATTAATTTTATTTGAGGCTGCTTAAAGAAAACTATGATTGGTACATGGCGATTCAGATTATTTGAAAACTATTTCGGGATATAGACTCTAGTACAGTGGTGTCCAACCTTTTTGTTAAAAGGGCCCCAACTCTCAATGTGGACTTGCCCGTGGGCCACAGGTTTAAAAATAATAGCTTCAAATACATAGTTCGAAAAAAAAAAAACAAATGATCTAGTTTTATTAATAAAAAATTACTCCATCACATTCAAAACACTAATTACAGAAAATATCCACATGGAAAGGTATTAGGCATAAATTTAGAACTTGTTTTTACACAGTTCTCTAAAATAAAATGCTAATATCAGACTTGGTTCTGTTCAAGAAGTCTTGAAACTGCCTGTGGTTCAAAGCTTTAGAACGGAAGGGGGTGGTTTGGAAGGGTTTAGGGACTTCCCGGCCACCTGTTGTTTCTTGCTGCTACTCTCAAAGGTCGCGCTGGCCCTTTGCGGGGTAAACACTCAATGGACCACGTGACCATGTGGATTATTTGCAACCAACACTTACTAATCACATGTAACATACCACTCGCTTGATAGAAGAATAACTCCTGAGAAATTGTATTTTTATTGAAACAAAATTTTTTTAAAATTCTTAACTAAGCCCGCGCGGGCCGCATTACATGACACGGTGGCCCTAAGCCCACGGGCCATATTTCATGACATGGCGGGCTGCATGTGGCCCGCGGGCCGCGGGTTGGAACCCCTGCTCTAGTATAATACTTAAAATTGAAAATATAATGGGATCTTCACAATTTTTGTTACATTTTCCAAATAAGAACAGAAATATTTGCATTTATAACACCTTATGCTCCCTTATGGTCGAGAAACATTAAAAATATATTTGGCAGGAAATTTGTCAGCACACGGAATTACAGTAAAATTCGTTTACTGTATGCTAACACATAGCATATTAATGGGGTACTCCATCCATCTAGGATTAATTTTTATTTCCCGTTGCTTTCTTTTCAGATAGCATATTGAAAATAAGATGAATATCAGGTTCACAAAGTTCCGCGCATGCTGTTTTGTTGCTTCTGTAACCATATGCTAGTGGCAGTGTCCTGGTAACAGCTTTATGGGCCCAGCAACTCCTGTATCAATGTTGTGGCAGATCAGATTATACCACAACCAATATGGTGGTAGTAGTCAGTAACATAATATGCTCGTTGACTTTTATGATTTTTTCTCGGGTGTTTTTGTTTTCAAGGCCATTCAAAGTCATTCAGGGTCAAGGTCACCTGCATACAATGTGGCGATAGTAGTCTGTAAGGTAATATGCTTTCTGACTTTTATATATATTCTCAAGTCTTGGTTTTAAGGTAATTCAAGTTCACGGGGTCAAGGTCAAGGTTATCTGCACACAATTTGGCACTAGTAGTCTGTAATGTAATATGCTTGCTAACTTTTAAACATTTTTTCGAATTTTTGTTTTCAAGGTCATTAAAGGTCACAGGGTCAAGATCAAGGTCACCTGCATTCCGGATGGTGGTAGTAGTCAGTAATATAATATACTCATTCACTTTAATGAATTTTTTCTCAAGTTCTTTTTCAAAGTCATTTAGGGCCATAAGGTCGTCAATGTCAATTGGTTCCAAAATGGTGGCAGTAGTCAGTAACATAATATAATAATTGACTTTTATGATTTCCTCGTGATTTTTCGGAATTTTTTAGGAAAGAAAGGGAAATTTTAAGGAAAAAAAGAGACATTTTAAGGGAAAAAGGGAAACTGTTGGGGAGAAACGTCTGATGGGGAACTGGAATTTAAAGATAATTAAAAATAAATGATAATTTTGCACTAATATTTTTTTTTAGATTTTTAAATATTATTAGGGTAGGAGGTCACCGGGGTCAAGGTAAAATGTCTAGGTCACAGGTCAAGATCAAAAATCAAGGTCAGATGGATTCAAGACGGTGGATGGGGGACCGAAATGACAGAGCCTGATGTTAGTCGGTCTGCACTGAACTCTTATATCTATCTCCTCTGTACCAGAACCTACCAATCCATTCTACTCATATTAATTTTAATTTTACAATCGGTGCTCCAAGAATAATAAAGACAGTGGATATCTACCAAAAGTTGTTTATGTTTTGTTGTGCCAAAAACATTTGATAAACCCTCTTCAAGGCAACTTATGACGAAAATCAGGCAAATATATTGCTTGTGTGCACCATTCTTCTTAACCGCGTAGTCTAGAAAATCGGTGAGTGCGAAATGACGTGAAGATGGAGCGACGGTGGAATGTATGGGTGGGAAGTTCCCCGAGAAAACTAGCTGAGCAATGGCAACGTCCGCCACGTTTTCGCATGCGGAAATCCGGGAGCGGCCCCGCAGGGAATCTAACCAAGCTAACCTTGTAGAAAGACGAGTGTTCTGACCACTGCACCACCGCAGACAACTGTGGTGAATGTCGAAAGATTTCGAGGACGCTTAATGGACATGCCCACGTCGATATAATTTGGGCGTTTGGAGACCAGAAATATGGACTGTTTCAAAATATTTCCGAATATTCAAGTTTGATAGTAGTAGGTTAATATGATTAATAAATTCTTTCTTTGTGAGTCATCTAAATGCCATGTAGGTATTCTCTATTTCTTCCACATATTTATGACTGAGAATAACCTACCTGAATAAAAATTTTTATTTTGTTTGATTTATGCTGACTGGGTAGTAAATATGTTGAATAGATTGTTTGTATATACATAGAAAAGTATTGAATTTGAACTAATGGTGCCTATATTTGTTTTGAGTGTTCTACAAGAAATTATGTAATATGTGACAGTTCCCATGTAAATATGTGTACACAGATAAACATATGCATATTTACTAAGATCTTGTACTCATTAGACTCTAAAGTGATAAACTATTCACAGATTTGTAATAAATGCCATTTTGCGAATGTATGTAACTACCGCTTGCTTTTATGAACCAGAGGCTCCGAAAATTTTCAACGGATAATAAATAAAAAATAATTTAAAAAAATATGTATTAATGGCAAGGTCTCCAACCAGAGTAAAGCTGAAGGAGATCTGATGAAACGTAAACGTATGAGTGATTGTGCATGTTCTGAGCGAAGTGAATAATTAAAAATAATGTAGCCGAGCCGGTGTCTCGCCCTTGAGGGGCACGGTCTGCGAGTACCTCACCTCCTCGTTGGACGAGGAGAAGATATGATGTGTGTATGTGCCATCTGACATAAATATGTGTGCGTGTGTGTATAACTTGACTTGTCAAATATCTTTGTACAACTAGGTATTGGAAAAAAAGGTCTTACGGACGCAATGAATCAATCAAAGAAACAGAAGCATCGCTTGGCGGCGTGTCGTCTAGCTGGCGCCTTCTTGCGTGAACACTTGGCTTTCTTACCAATGAGAAACAGATAACACACTTTTTAAACATTAATTTCATTTATTGAAATTATTCAGCTGAAATATCAATCTAGTAGAGTGTGGAGAAAAGTTGCTGTATATTTGTGATACAGTTAACATTGCCTGACTTATTAAATAAATTACAATATGTGAAAATACATATTCATTAATCTGACATGAAAATAATATAAATTAAATCATTCAAATGAAATTAATAACATATGTTCACAATATTTAAATAACCATAAATGGTGTGTGTAGAAATGTAGAAATAATGAAGTGTCACGTGGGGACTCTCTTTAGGGAAACTCCTTACGGCTCTTAAATTAGAAAGTAGTGGGTTAACTTGGCAGGTAAAAAAAATATGAAATAACAACACATTACCTCGGTTAAATATGGATACAACACTTTTGGATTCCTGATATTCCAAAAATACAACAAACATGCCAAAAACTGAAAACTCGTGTACCAGACAATTAAAATTGATAACAACACTAAAATAATTTTTATGGGTTGCGTACGAAAATTATGAGTGAATATTAGTGTAACTTTAACTATTCCCTTCTGTAGTTACATAATAATCACTTGCTGTGTAGTAAGTGCATTTATTGAAATTTACAGCAGCAACATGTTAAAATTTTTTAAATAATTCCCCAAGTGATATCTAATAACGTTTGATTTTACAACTTTAGTAAATCTTTCTATTATGACAAACGTAATTGCACTGTATGTTTTAAATGCCTATTTTAATGCCTTATTTTCATCTTTTTTAATACTGAATGTTACTCGTGTTAAAGTTGTAGTGTATATTATTTATGTATATAATGCACTGTACGTTAAGAGCCTACTTGTGTATGAATTACAAACCACCAAAATGTTATTGGGTACTATTTCCCTAAAAGATCGTTTTTTTTAAAGGGAATTGCATTAAATTAATAAATAAAATAAAATAAATATACTTAGACGAAGACACGCAAATTTGACAGTGTTGAAGAAACAAAAGCAAGTTCAATGTTTAGACCCAGAGAATGGGCTACCGAGTATCAGACGTGTACACTTTACCTAATATTCGTTTTGTGATCATGCTGTTAATTATTTCTTTTTCGCAATGGGGATGGAACGAGTGAGTGAAGACATTAAGGTGACTCTTAACATCGTGGTCTTGAGATTGGATGAGGGTGAAGTGAGGTGAGTATGGAGCAGCGTCGGAACGAGGAGACGGGGGGAAACGGGAGATCTCCGAGAAAACGCGCGGACCAGCGACATCCTCTGACGCGAGTCCCACTTGCGAAAATCCGCAGTGAACTTGCCGGGGATTGAACCCGGTTCGCCCTGTTGGGAGGCGAGCAGTCTAACCGCTCAGCCACCGTGGCCTCTAATCGGAATGGGGTTCTCCCGGCTCAAGTGACAGAAACGCGATAAAAAATTACTACATGTTAAGAAACTATAATATGTTAAGTTTTGGGTACAGTAACCACAAATATTTACGTTTATAGAACTAACGTTTTGTTGAGAAAGTGATATTTTGCCACACTTGCGTCTATCGCCTGTATTACATTTACATCAGAAAATTACCACCTTTGGGAACAATAAATTGTAAAATGTTAAATATAAAGCCATACTATTAAAAACTCCGCAATTCTAAATCAAACAATAAGTTACCAGCATAACTTATGAGCCTATTTTCTTCTATACCGATGCAGATAATTTTGATGAAATTTTTAAAATATTATGTGCTGAGTGGATCGACGTCTCGTTGACAGCAATATTAATAAAGGTGAAACCTGAAACAAATGTATTACTAGTGAGACAATTGTAAGTACACACGTGTCTTTAACAGGAACTCGAACCCAGAACACGTAGTGCCGTAAAATGGCGGGCAACCAACTGCATCACAGAGTTAGAATTTGCAGCATAAATGTGGTTCTAATCAGTCTAAATATTGGGTATAGTGTGTTTAACAACCAAATATATTCAAAGGAACATCATTCTGAAAACAAATGCGTGAGTCATGTTTACACGGCCGACCGCAGCACTAATTGTGTGCAGAATTTGGTGTAAATAATTTGTCTGGTTCCCGGGATATGGCATAAAATACATAGCTTCTCTTTTGGTAACTTTTCCAAAAAGCCAGAGAACAATGCTTTGTGTTGGCATAGATGATACTTCTAATAGACGCTGTCAACATACGAAGTTAGGTTGAAATTATGTCAAATTATTTAATATATACGACAAAATTAGCTATACAATTTTTATTGCCACCATTTTGAAGAATAATATTTGACCCATTTAAATGATGTAAGTTTACACGGCTTACTGTGCTAAATTGTTTAATCGATATGTCTAATATATAAAATTTATTTATATGGCATTCATATTGTAAATAATGCCAGAGACACTTAAAACGTGTATTTTTACGTCTCCTACTGTAGCAATACTTGGGTATAAAATTCTGCGGGAATCGGTTGATTGGTCTGCGACATAATATATGGCAGAAAAGCTCAGTTTTCTCGTGTGGTGCTGTCTTCATTAATGGAGAACAAAACGGTTACGTATTGGCACATTCTATACACTAAATAAAAATATTTATATGGCCGAAAATTAGAAAAGGAGTGTCTGAACCACATAAAACTTATCAGTTTGCATGGCGTTGCAGTATTACTTGATTACAAAATGTGAATTAAATCTGTGAATTTTTTCACCGAGTTATAACATAAAAGCTTTATAATCCATTTGGCACTATCTTACAAAATGTCAGGCAAAATAAGTCATTTACTAATATATTAGATACAAGTAATATATACTCTCAATATACCAAGTTTAGTTGAATTTCGTCAAATGGTATGGTACATTAGCAAATGAACCGAGAAAATTTTTATATGTCCGCCATTTTTAAGACAAGTGCCTTATCCATTTAAATTGCACGTATTAACATAACCTACATTAGTATTACATATATGCCTAATTCTACAGGCATCTGTTCCCTAGTTCCCGAGATACACAGTAAAAGGTTTAGATTTTTGCCCTAACTCTGTCTAAAATGTTTATTTTCTTCGAGTAAGAAATATTTTAATTTTCTAAAGCCTTTCCCCAAAACTCTATAGCATATCTGAAGAAAAACTGGAAATAGCGCAAAATAAGCTATTATCGGAGTTTTGTCATCTGCTATTTCTCTTAATATTCTCAGCAGAAAGCAGACTAAAGATACATTATTTTCTGATGTTGAAAAATGGTCACTCCAGGATAAACGATCCTGAAGTGTAATCAAATTTTGTTACTGATACATTTCTTTGTGTCTTCTGATGGGAATATATATATATATATATATATATATATATATAACTCCAGAGCTGTGCTTACTGAAAGTTTGAAATAGGTTTTAGTAATTTTTAAAATTTATTTATTTCCTTTAAACAAATTTTCTAGTTTTGTCAGTGCCTCCACGATTTTGAAGTGTATATTTCTTGGAATCTTGTTAATTAAATATGACACTGGGGTCGTATTAATTTCATAACTTACACATTTTGTGGTGTCTTAATCTTTAAAACGATAATACTACCATTACTTTTTCTTCTGTTACTGGATAAATTTTAAATAATTCGTAATAAGTTTTTATTACTTACGATCATATCTACAGCTAAGTTTGGTTCCAGATCGTTGGTAGAGTTTAGTATGGATTCAAGTTAATGAAATATATTTTTTTAAATTGTAATTTTTATTTATTACTGATAAAAGTAGTCTCCAGTATTACTGCCATGTGTCCAACGAAAGTATATTTGCATTTGCACTTACGCACATAAAACATCTCTCACTAGAGCATAGCAGACATCATTGACAAATTCAATGTTAAATGCAGCCGCCACACCAAGCACCTAGCAGACCCACAACCACAGAGCACATACCGATGTAGAACATTGCTAGCTACTGAACACGGGGAGAGAGAAGTGCGCCAAAGAAGAGCTGAAGAAGAAGCCATTGGTTGGAGACCTAGAAAATTACTATTTCCATACAAAAGTAAGTATTTCATATACTCAAAACATATCAAGTGCAGTACACCCAAGCGAAATGAAGTAAAATACCAAAAGTTATGGTGCCGGAGACTCCAATTGCAAGCAAGTTTTCCATGTTGCTCTTCTCCCTTGAGGCGTTTAGCAGACAGTGAAGGTCTTCTTGGGTATGTGGTCTGTGGCTGCGAGCCAGTTAGTTGCTTAACGAGATGCTTACTGTGTCTGCTGTACTTATTGCGGAATTTGTCAGTGATGTCAGCTATGATGTGGAGGTAGTGAGAGATGATTTATGCATACCAGTGACAATGCAATTCTCCTTTGCCCAGCAAGCATTCCTCCCATCTTCGCCCATCCCATGCAGATGCCTAAAGCCCATGTAACGCCGTCAAATTTTTGACTTCAAATATTCCATTTTACCGCCATTTTTTCTAGTAGTGTTTGTTACTGGTGTTATCTATGTATTTCGTGTACATATAAGCAGGTTGTGTCTTGTATGTTATTCATTTTGCTCCATGTCATTAGAGAAGACACATCGCAATGTTTCGGTGACTTTCTCGTCCAGGGTGTTACCCTAGAAAGGTATTACGTAACATTTTGTCGTGTTCTAAGGATGTTGATAAAGATGATAGGTCTCGAACGGTTCGTATCGTTGATGCAGAAGAAAGATATATTTTGTGGTCTTTTTATACCACTTTTGGATTTAAGGAATTACTGCTAAGGGTGGCAGTGGTAAGTTAGAAATGTATTTATTCAGAAAGGTGCATAACCAAAAGGATCCTTCTCCCAAGGAAATAAGCGATATTGATACACGTGATATAATATACTGACGACTTTTCCAGTTCATGAAGGAAAGATCGACAATAATGCTGTAATTAGTGTTTTTGGCACTGCTTCATTGTATTCCCGTAATAAGATGAAATTTGAAATTAGCGATTAGATTTGGTTGTATCGAAAGTTGGCTGGCACGACTGGTAACATGCATATTCTCGGCCATCTTGAGCTTTTTTAAAATCTGTAGTAAATAGTATCTGTCGTAATTAACGGTTACTTGTTATTCATCTAAATTATTATCTTTTGTCGAAGTTGTATTTAATTCGTGATTATTGGAGAAGTGGACAAGCCAATAGGATTTTGGTGGGGTGGTTCTCCCCTGTCAGATTTATGAGTATAAATAGTCCTTCCAGCGGACTGGTCTGACAGAGAGACCTAGCCTTTGGGGATGACTCCAGTACAGCACTATGAAAGATGAGATAAGTATTGGTATTAGGGCCATAAGGCCAGATTTCAGTAGAAAGGTGTGTGGTAACCTGGAAAATGGTAGATAATTTAGATTTCCTGGCGATATCAGAATTTGGGACTTAAAAATTACTCTGTGTAAAGTCCTAAAGAAAATAATATTTTCTTTGAACTATTTGCGAAATAGTCACTTTAAAAATGTTAATTGTCGGGATCACAAATAGCATGCAGTTTGAATGGCAATACAGTGCACACTAGCCAATCCAGGGAGTGTGCGAGCCACACTCCAGGAGAGGGGAGTTGTGGAGGTCCGGCCCAGCAACATTCCAATATCGGCAGCTTCGGGCAAGGCGTTGACGATCAGAAGACGCATCCAGAGGTGACATCGACGCAAGGCACCGCTTGTCCCTGGGTCGCAGGTCTGCTGGTCCTGATTCCTATCCAGGCCGATATCATCTACGTTAGAAGCCGTACTCGCACCACCACATATCCACTACACGGCATCAGGAGGACCCGGAGGAGCTTCGGTCGATCCGATCTGAGCCAGTGGTATGTGTGCTTCCAGTAGGGTGCAAGGTAAAGCGATAGGGAAGTTACGCGAATAAAAGAGAGAATTAAAGTAAAAGATAAAGATAATTGTTTACAGGACAACGAAGTATAATTATCTGAATATTGTTTGTATACCTGTACTGTAAAAAGATCAGTATCTCAATAAATCGTTGTTCGTACTGTTTGTTGGAGTTAATAATTACAGTAATAAAAGAACTTCCATAATCAACCCCAGTGGTGTTACAGCTATACTAAAGAGATATTAACTAGGTGATCTTAGAGTTGTGAAGGAGAGATAGAAGCAAGTACCTCTTGCAGCAGAGGAAGCTGGGACACGTTGGTCGTCTTTTGTCAGCCAGGCTTGGTGTAGTCACCAGCCTTAGAATTCAGTTACCCAGCGATCAAGTAGGAAAGTATATCGGCTGACTAGGCGAACGCAACGTAATACATAAAGGAGTTATAGACTTCAGCATTGTGTTAATGCAGAAAGAGCGAAAGTATTCAGCATTTAATGATGCTTAAAATATTCAAGATCTGTAGCATTTTTTTGCGGAAAATATGTAATATGTCTAGAAACGGTCAAATATGTAAGATTGTAAAGTATTTCACATCTCTTAATGTTCAGAAAATTTTGAATTGTTCTTGCATTCAAAATGCATAAATACAGATGCCTCTGCAAGCACCAAAGATTGAGTAAATATATTTCTTAGAATTCCCTGTTTCATGAATAAAATTATTTGCAACCAAACAAAAGGATTGGAAGCTCTCAGTGTATGAAGTTTTTAATGGAAGAATGTTTTCAAGGTCTAATAAAATGGGCTTCTGACGGAGTTTTAGCCTACAGTATGTTCTCGAAAAAGGACATTTTATTAGGCTATATTAGTTGTTTTTAATAGCCTACAAGATATATGTTTATAGGCATTTGTAATCACATTTTAGCCTGAAGGGAATAATAAATGATTGTCCTTTTTTTAGGGAATTTAGCACATGTATGATATTTTACTCATATATACCAGGAAGTTCCAAAGTCATGTTGTAGATTTGGTGGAAAGGTAGATGTATTATGTTTTATACTGCATATATAATTATGTAATGCGGATATTGATACTTCAATATACACAATTTTCAGAACTCATGTTGGTTTGCCCGGTAGTTAGTCTGTTTTACCTATTTAAGCCATCAGCCCTTAGGGATTTTTGATCCTGTGTGCCTACGACTTTGATCGTTGGTTTATTTTTGCAGAAAGCATGCCCTTGTTTAGTTCTGCCTTGAAGGACTAAGCAGGGGCATCAAAATTTAAACGCAAAATAGGGCCATAAAATTTTTCCTTCCAAAAAATTTTATCAAATAGTCTTGTATGTGTTTGAAAGTATGCCACAATCTCCAATATTCTACTGAAAGTGTCTAGTCTGAATTGGCATTTTTAATTAATTTCCCATATGAGATACCGCTATTGTGTTTGAATGCAGTGAATTGCAGGAAGAAATCTAACGAATGTCGCGATTCATTTTCACTTCCTTACTAAATTTGAATTTTATTTATCGGACATTCTTTGTGCACAATGAAATTTAATGACTCTGAATTCTCTATATTTTGTGCAATATTAATTTACAATGGAATTCATGCTTCGGGCAGTTTCCACATATAATTATTATATTTATAACATTATATTTCGTTTGGAGTTGTCGTTCAGCCCCTATCACACTGTCAATTTTTTTTGTCAAACTGCTTCCAATCAGTTTGGTCAAATAAATTTTGACAGTTATGACATCATCGAAATTTTATAAATGTCGCCATATTTGTCTGAGAATGTTGGATGGCTTCAGTTTCCATCAAAGATTTGAAGATTGGACCGGTTCAAAAATCTATTTGATGTTTGACGGTCTCAGCCAATCAGAATCGTGCACGACAAAAATGAACGTTAAGAAAATTAAAAATAACGAACAACTAACCAGAATACGGAAACGAAGTAGGTTGTGAAGATAATTAATTTATGTAGGAGCTGTCTGGTCATTAATGCTATCTTAAGTAAATATTGCACATAATATCATGAATTCAGAGGCATACATTTCATTGGGCAGGAAAAATCTCCGATATATAAAAATCGAATTTAGTAAACAAGCAAAAATAAATTCCGTTTCTTACACTTCTTCCTGTAATGGACTGCATGAAAAAAAGCACTATATTACTATGAAAATACCATTTGAATAAATATTCAAATTAAATTCTCCCGTTAAAAATTTTTGACGGTGTGAAACATTTTCAAACACATTCAAGATTATTTGACAACATTTGTTGAAAGGAAAAATTTGATGGCCATATTTTGTCTTCAAACTGTATAGTCAAGTATAGTTGGAGGCGAAAATTTGACAGTGTGACGGGGGATTTAGCTATTTTAAAGTTTCCTGACGTTGGAATCGACCATTTTTGCCGTGCACGATTCTGATTGGCCGAACACGTCAAACATCAAATGTTTGATAAAAGGCACGTCCCGGTTTAAACGACAGACTAAAGACAATATATGTTTACTTTCGTACTCTGTGCTTGTTCTCAAAAATTTATGTAATATATTATTATAGACAAAACGCGTTTTCTAATAATGACGGGCCACTTATGTGCATTTGGCTTCAAACAAATACTCCCTTCAAAATTATTATGATGATGTTACATTACTACTAAATTAGGAAACGCGCACTAACATGAAACCACTTATTTACGTGAGCTAACTTTACTTGAATGAACGTGGTTTTGAAAATTCTTGCGAAAGAACAACTGTTCGGCATTGGAACACAGAAATTGTTAGTACGCAGTCAGTATGCGTACTCTAATTCATATTACCTCTAGATTTTGAACGTGGTTTTGATAGTGCTTAAGGCCGCTATTTCTTTAAGAACTGTCAAAAACCAAATTATTTGTGAGTCAATGTTGAGAACATGCACATAAGTCTAAATCATAAGACTACAGATGAGGTATATAGATTCTTCGTTTTCTGCTCATGTACCCAACATAAACCTAACCTAAACCAACACAGCTGTCAAATTCACATAGTCTGCAGTGGCAATCGTGATTTTTATACCTTAATTTTGAAACGACGAGCCCTTTTAATTGACTAAAATTGCTTTACCAATTTTAAACTGCAATACAGATTGTTTAGAGGATTTATACAAACATCTCAAAGCACTAGTTTGCTAAACAGTGCTCTAACCTCAAACGTTATCTACTTTGTTTATGAGAGTCACGTGTTGGCAGAAAAGCAGTTCAACGTTCGGACATGGAAACTAGTTCTGCGCAGCCAGCGCATATGCACTCTACGATAAAAACTTAGTCTTCCTCATAGATAAAATATTGGGTAGAGTGATGTCGCTGGCTGGGCAGCGCCATTCTCCGAGTCCCAACATTGAACATTGCCAACACGACGACCGTGAACGACATGGAAAGTGTTTGAGTTTAGAACACCGTTTGGCAAACCAGTGCTATGAGATGTTTGTATACGTTCTCCTCCTAATTTTTAGTCCAATTTTACTAAAATCAGACTGGCAGAAGTATTTCATTTAAATAAAAAGTGCTTGTATTTTGAAAATTAAGATTTAAAGAAACACGTTCATCACTGTTGACCACGTAAATTTTATCGTTGTGAAGTTTTAGGGTAGGTCAATGTGAGCGAAGACGAAGAATAGCTCTTCCTCATTGTAGCCTATGATCTACCTCATAGTCGATGGAAAATCTCGAGACGTATTCGATAGATTCCAAAATCCTTGAACCTCTCTGTAGACGAAATTTCTGTGTTCAGTTTTGTCTTTGGAGAGAATATGTTTTAAATAACTAGTATTTCAACACTAAATTTTTCAGCTTAATTTTTGGACGCCTCGTAAAAATTTTGTGTGAATATATTTCAAAACATATTTTTGGGATTGAAAAAACTACTGTCCGATTTTTTCTTAAAATGAGCTGCTTTCCATGGTAAGTGTTGCTTGAAAATTCTTAAAAACACTAATGTAGGCCTAATCCATGAACAAGCTTGGACACTCATTACGTTGAGACATTTATTTTTGAGCGAAATAAAAATAGAGGTTCACTTCTAAATATTTATTGTTAGTTGCCAATTACTAATTATTAACGCCTATTTTAAGCTATTTCAAAACATGCTTTGCAAAACTGAATCAGCTATTATAAGCAATTAAAGACATGCTTCGCCGGATTAAATGTAAAAAAGAATAATGCCGGAATCACATAGCCCCGATCAACACAGCACGACACGATCAAAAACACAACCACGACACATTTCAATGTGACTACTTGTATTTACAGCATGACCGACACTACGCTCTGGGCATTTTACCTAACTATTTAGAAGGCGCTGATCGGCTACGTTAGTCTCAAAGGCGGTGAACAAGAGGGAAATTTGTAATACATAATGGTGACAAATTGGTATCGCTAATGCATACAAAGGTAAAATGATTATTTTTAAGCGTTACATACAGTAATTTTCAATTTATTTTCCTTTTAAGCTGCGTATTTATCATTGTAGGGAAAGCTTGTAATACAATTTCGGCTTCCAATGTTGCAAATTCTGTGCGTCGTGCCACACGATACGGTAAAGAATAGAAATCATTTCTAATCCAAAATTGCTGGTCGGACGACAGAATCGGTCGGGCTTGCGACGATCTATCTTGTATTTCATTGGCTGTTGACCGTCGTGTCGCGCGCGTCGTAGCTATGTGATTCCGGTATAACGAGAATAAATTAAAATAGTGAAATTATTCCAGTACTTTAACATCTCAAAAGAAGAATAATTATAGTTTTACGCATGCTTAATCGACGTTTCCTGCTTTAAAAAATATGTTTTAATATGGATTTTCTTAGATGTTGGCATTAACCTAAACATGACACACTGCAATCTTGTTGGGAAAATTGCTGTTCAATATGGATATTTAAAATTTTCCTCATATTGTCAAATAACTCTAGATATATATTCCGTTTATTTCCCAATGCAAATAATTTCTGTCATAATAGCTCCAAGTAAATTATATGTAAAATATGGTCGTGATCTTGCTCACGTCTCATCTTCAGTTGAACTAAATGGTTTATTACCAAGACAGTAGATATCTTTGAGATGAGCAGTATAAAACAAACACCCTTGGAATGTCGAATCATGTCTTAAAATAAACCAATGTTATCAAATATATGCACAAGTCAAGTTCTTTGGTTACATATGAGGTATTCAAAGATGTGCAGAGATCTACAACAAAATACATGTCCTAAGATGAAATCTGAAACTGATAATAATTTATTTTATTTTTCATTTATTTTTTATTCATTTATTTACACATGTTAACAATAGGTAGCCTAGATCTCCTGAACAAAGCTCTGAGGTGGGGTTCTTTTATTTAAAAAAAAATTTATACTTCTCTGTATGAGTACGCAAGCGAAGTCATGGCTCCTATCCCGATGATCCGGAATCGCTGTTTCGGTTTCAGCCTGTCTGACGTTCCACATATATTACGAAATAATTTCTCCCCGTCACGGTAAATTGTGTCCTCCAGACCGATTCTCTAAACGTTGGCTATGTTTTCTCCGGTCATTCCACAAGTGGATTGTTAACCTCTTAGTAATGCTCAACTTAGTTTTACGGAACTGGAAGTTATTTCCGAACGATTTAACTTAACCGAGGCGCAAAAACAACAATTGAGCGAATGTTGAAGTGATATATATATATTATATATTCTACAGGTGTATCCTGCGACAAATAACGTAATTCAACTCCTTGATACATGCCAGAAATATTTCTGTAACTCTCATTGAGAGTTTCCTTCTATGGCCGTCGTGTTATCAAACGACGCGAAGTCGCGAAGTGGAAGAAAACCTGGGTGTCAACAAAAGCTGCACGTTCTTCGTTATAGAGTAAAAATTTACTCTAAAAACATTTTAAAGCCAAGCTTTTATTTATAATTGAACTCAAAAGATGAAAACTTATTGTAGCGTAGTTACAGAATTTGCAGAACTTGTGAGACGTGGTCGAATAGTCGTAATAAACTATAGTACAAATCCATATTTGTGTACCAATGTATATGTAGTATATAAAAGCTTGGCGCATTATAGTACGTACACCTCATTTGCGTAAGCGTAGTAAGCACATATCTTGCGTAAGGCTCTTGGCTACTCGCGCCAAGCTTTTATATACTAAATATAAGTTGATACAAAAATATAAATTTGTAGTAATCATTTGAATCCCTTCTTGTGTTTCAAAGTTCGGATGATGTTTTACCCACGCAACGATGTGTGGGCGGCAGTGAAACTTTACACGCCACCAGTAACCGACGACTTGTCCACCAAACACCGTGATTGCTAATGACTCGGTGGGCGCCTAACGTACACACAAACAAGTGAAGTTAAATGAAAGATTGTATAAACTATTGTAAATTTTGAGACACTGACAAACACAAGTACAGTAAATAAAAGCACATACAGCACATGAAATGAACTGCGTGGTTGAATAAAACAATGTGGTAAAACACTTTTAACAAACACAGTGATCTACAAAAATTATAATTAGCTCAACGTTAATTGAACATACTTGAAATTTTAAAATCCAATTTTCTTATTCCTGCCCACTGTGTATCACTAACCAACACGTGTAAATTCAATATTGACATAGCATTGAAAACTAGTATACCTTTGCCAGCCGTGTGATACTTTGAAAATGTTTGATATATGTTATTACTACACCAACTCTTAATTTCATGTGGATTAAAAAATTTAATCTACACCCACTTAACATAACGGTTTTTTCGTTTATTTACTGGTAGCACTACTAAATTTAAGCCAGTCACTACTTAACTCTAAAAGGTTAAATTCATCACTGGTAGGGATATGACGTTGTTGCGAAAAGTTCTCACTTAAACAAACTATACTGTATTTCCATAAAGCATGGTTCCACACTCACTTGTACTGTGTTTATATAGTACAGCACAATGTTTATCTTACCGCAGAGAAGAGAATAGCTAGGAAATGGCAGAAACATAGGCATTTGATTGGCCATCGCCATGCGGTAACGCCCTAAAAATTGCCCATGTGATCGGTTATTTCCGTATCAAGTGCACGTAGCGGTTGTTTTCAAACAGCATAAAAATTATCACTGCTACAAATTGTCAGGCAAAACCAAACAAAAATATCGTATTTGATAAACACGCGTTCGGTAGTGTTTCGAAGTTTTTTTGGCTTCACAACGCAGTTTTGGTGAATCCCCCGACTTTGAAAACAGTAGCCACAATTTTAATGTATACGTAGACAAAGCTACCCTTGTGCTTACCACGGTGTTTTTCTCTTTTTCAGCTACCCCACGTGCCAGCCTTGCTACCCTAGCAGCCTTCGGGTGAGTGTCTCATAACATTTGATCTTAGCATAGTATGTAAGATCCTCGATAGCTTGCCTTGCCGAGCAAGCTTATTTTATCATGTGTGATTTAATACCTATTGATTTAAACCAAATTTCTTTTAACTGGTACGTAAACAGAAAACAAAGTAAAATATTCTTGCAACAAAAAAATTACTATTGAAGTATTTCTTTGAACGTTTATGTTGTAGTAAAATTAATGTCGTGACACAGATATTAATTTTAATAGTTTAAAAAGTCCCATATATTAATTTAATGCAAACATACTGTTCAAGTGTTAAATATAATAAAGCCTCCAAGTAATGCCATAACAACCAAAAGTTGTATTACGCTAAAAATAACAGGAAGAACAAATTATTACGTGTTATACAACATTCGAGTATGTCCAACCAACACAAGTTTACACTGAATTAACAATGTAATATGGCGGATAGCAGTGAACAGAGATAGAACGTCAGGTTCTATTACCCTTCCAGCCATTTTTTTTGTTGATAATATTTGTTGTTGTGACAAAATAATTTTACTTAATTTATATTACATCGGAGTTTTTTTTTAAATCAAAGAAAATTCAAGAACTTTTTAAACACAAATCTTGACATCAATTCAACACGAAATTTGTTTTGCCGCAACATAAACACCACCTTAATGTTAACAGAACACTAAGGTCATATTGTTACGAAAGTACTTAATGTTACATTACCATTAATAGCTTAACTGTATATTGCATTAATAGCAACATTAGTCACTGACGGTTCATAGATAACAAAAAATTACTGTTGTAGTAACATTTATATTGGTTTCACGATATTAGACATTTTTCTGTGACTTGCTGGTGGAAAGCTTGCAAATGGCTTGAATTACGTCTTCAGCTTGCCAATGCAAGGTTGTAGCAAATTTTACTAGACAATTTGCTACAAGTTTCACGTGTTGTGACTAGTTAGCTTTATTCAAGCTTGATTACAACTTATTTGCTTGCACAGCGAGCTTGAATGCAAGCTTATAGGCTTGTCATGACAAGCTTGATTCAAGTTTGACTCAAGTCGATTATGCTATCGGGGATATCGATAGTTTCTGGGCAAACTGGGTTCAGAGACCGTGTACTAGAGGAGGATCTGAACCAAGTAAATGTTCCATCTTAATTCCAGACCAATTCTGTTGCGGTTTCTTCAGTATTATTCTGGTTCGTTAGGTTAACTACGTGGCTCGCGCCATTGTATGAAATGAGAATAAGTTATGTAATTATCGGTTGATAATATTTTAGGACGGTTATGAAAAGAGAGTTTAAAGGTGACACAACCTCTTGGTTACTGAGATCTCCGGCAGTACTTGTGTTCTTGACTAGGAGAAAAAAACTGCAGCCGTGCTACAATGCTAAATCCTCCATGGTACCGCCGCGATGCATGCAGCATAAGTGTAGCCATTTACACTATTGTTTGTTATTAACGTAGTGGAGCTTATTGTTGTTTCTACTATAATTACGTCCCACTACAAAAGAGGGATGAGAGAGACTAAACCAGTGAACGTCTTATCGACGTAAAGAAGAAAACACAATTCAGACATGAAGTGTCCTTTTCTTTCATTACATCGCGCGCATTGGGAACATTATTTGAATGCCGTCCAACATTGCTGAAAACAGCTCTTTCTCAAAATTCACGATCTGTATTATGCGATTTGGCTGCACATATTATTCACAACCTAAGCATAGAATCAACAGTAGTTGGAAAACAGCTATGTTTTGCAGTAACCCTGGTATCTCCCTACATGAAAACTTGTTTAAACACACGTACCACATATGCTCGAACATACTGGAACATACCTGTCTGTCTCACTACGCCCTGCGACAACTTCTTAAAGTCACACTGGCCTCAGCGAGTACAACAACTAAGCGTAGAGAGGAGTAAGGCACTACAAGAGACACTTGCTTGTAGTCACGGTAGTAATTTACCCGAAACGTTTACCAAGGTAGAGCTAGCGTGTTTCCCTGGAGTTTTTCCTAGAATTGGCGAGACGAGAGAGTTGTAGTTCTGTCTTTCGTAGTAGATGAAGCCAAGAATAAGAACGCAGTTCAAATAGTAGCACAAAAGAACATCCTTCCGAGAATTCCCCCGGATCTTCAGTCTCTTTCCTGGGCCAACACAAGTACGTGTATGATCGCTCCTGTTTGCCCAATGTCAATATCGTGCAATGAACGAAAGTTGGTTTTACACGTCGCAGAATACATGCAATACCGGCGCAAAATGGCACTCCCGTAAAAATCCCGCGCGAGAAATCTTGTGCAATGCAGATCTCATACGAAAGAAGAAGGCGGAGCATGTCCTACTTTCACGAGAAATTGCAAGTAATAAGTGATTTTATTGGTAGTTCTCTACTACCTTGGGGTCACTGAATCCGGTCTCCTGAGTCGCTGATCCCCTCGCTCTTCTAGATCGGAGTCACATCCCTGTCTCCAGCTCTGAAAAAAAAAAACCGGAATTTTTTAGGGAATTTTTTAGGGACATGAAGGGAAATTTGAGGGAAAAGGGTAATTTCGAGAGAAAAAAGGGGAAAAAGGGAAATTACAACATGGCGGTGGTTGGCTCCTGCGCTCCTATCCCCGATCCCCTTGTGCGTCAACCAGCTATTCATTACTAAACTATTATACAAAATGTTCTTTATTTCACTCGGAATTGAAAACCACAAACAATATCATTCTCGAATCTCATTGTTTCCTCTGGACGCACGGTCCACGCGCTGCCCAAAAAAATATCCTTTTACTTGCCTAACACGCCTCCTTCCAGCGAGAGTCGAGCCGAGGGTTCTAGCTGTGATGGAGTTCCACCAACCTTACTGCCCCCCCCCCCCTCCGCGTCGGCAGTGGTAACGGCCAAACTGTTCTGCGGCTCCTGTGTGCCCACGAACCATTATCCGTCGTCCTTCGGAGGCGAATATGCGATCCTAGCGACCATCACGCGTACTACCGTTAACTCTATGTGATGTTTAATAATGATTGCCGCTTCGTTATTGCGACTGATGATCATCACAACCTGGCGTGGAAGGCCGCTGGTAAATGCCACAATTCAGATATCGCTTCCCCCACAGCAGGCATATTATAGTCTGGGAAGCCATAGCCGACGATAGCCGATCCACTCTTTGTCATGTTACGTAGAACATGGATGACATGTCCCTCAATCGAGCATGTGTGGGACTAGTTGGAAAGCCAGTTGCCGCCGTGTCACAGTATCCGGGATTGGGAACACGCCGTTGACCAACTGTGGACTCGACTGCCCCATGACAGCATCCGGCGTCTGCTGTACCTACTCCACGCGCCAAACCGTGTTTCAACGTATCGCAGTGCGAGGGGATGCGATGCACTCACGTAGACGACGTACAACAGATCCATGTCCTGCTACTGTCTGTAATCCATTCACGGTTACGTCAGCCTTTTCTGAAACACTGCTGAAGTTCTACTTCCAGGATATTCCTCCGCCTTGTGCAAAACTATGCTTAACTAAGTCTGGAAAATTACACCAGAGGGACAACGCACCACATTCGTGCGCACTCAGTGTAACAGTAGTTTGTATAAGACCTATTTCTCACTAGGCGCTACCAACATACCTCTTTTCTCCCTGTTTTTAATTCAAATTATGTGTAAATCAAGCATTACAATTGATATATAAAATATGAATAACATTTTAATTTAACAGCGAAAAAAGTATTTTTTATGAACACAAGTGTAAAACTCTTGACATACATGCCATATTTAGAACATAACTAAACACGTCATACATGGAGAGATTTTTTAAAGGTTTGATTCAAAAAGGCCGACGATACCGTGAATGGACTATAGTTTTGTGATCACTTGTATTACCTACTCGTCCGTACCACTACCTCTATAAAGTTTCAGCAATACCTTTAGCGCTATTTTTATTGTCTGGCAGTGCATTTCATAGATCAATAGCAATTAAAAAAATTACCAGGCAAGTTCACTTTCACTAAAGGCTATTCACGCTAAAGTGAGCACTTTTAAAATGAACCTTAAAAAAAGTCACTGGTCCTGAATGCATGTATTTTAATAGGCCCACGGAGTGACAATCGTACAGTAAAGTTGGTAACGATGGATGGAAAATAGTTCCATATCTCGTCGTTGAATAGAAAGTGTTGGGTAACCATATGTGATAACATCTGTTATTTACTACGCTTTCTGTTTTTTAATGCATTGAAGTGCAAACATGAGCTGAATTGTATATATTTATTTTCCTAATAATTTCACAGTTTTACTTGATTGACGCATGCATAAAGAGATAAGGCTCATGGTAATTTTAATATTACATAAGGCGGAGGAATACACAACGTGCATACAAGTAGATCTTAACAGGGCTTTCAAAAGTGCTCATTTTACCGTGAACAGCCTACACATAGTGTTATTCCTGCTAGCTTTCTCGTGACAAATTTGTCTCTTACTTGCTCAAAACAACACAGCGCTATTTTCAGATTAGCGAGAGACACAACTGATGACGAAATGTGTGCTAACAGTGAATACGTCTACTGAAGCAGAGCATAAAAAGTCCACTACACGGACGTTCATCAACGAATCTGCGTCCACTCGAAATTCTTCGTGCACAAAACGTTCGAGTGGTTCTTCAAGCAGAGTTGTAGTGTAGGTACGGTGGCTGTTGCTCGGCAGTGTGTGAGGCGAGTCAAGAGCCGGGAGCTGATTGGCGGAGTGCTGTACACCCAGTGCGAGTGCCCTCGCAGGAACGGCCTGCAGGACATGTGTCCTCGCACGGGCTGCGGCACCATGGCCTGCCAGACGCTGCCGCTGCCGTGCTGCACCCTGGGCCGTCGCGACTCCTGCATACGTCGGTTCTGCTGCTAGCTGCCGGATCTGCTCATACCGCGCGCACGAGGTTAGCGTTGGTTCGCCTTTCAGCGAGCACACACACTCTCTCTCTCTCTCTCTCTCTCTCTCTATATATATATATATATATACACACACACACACACACACACACACACACACACATGATGTTGCAGTATTTCATGTCAATCCTCACATCTGGAGGGTGAAAGAATGTTGTGTGAACATAGGTCCGCAAACGTTTCGTTTCTTCGCAACAGCCCCCGTAATACATAACGTACAGGGCATGGCCCACGGGCTGGATCATGTTAATGTGGAATGCCACACCTCAGCGTTCGTTTGCATGATACACGACACCTCGCACTAAGCCACTGCTCCTAGAACAGTAGAAACTGCACAGGAAGTTGTTACACATGTGTGAAGGCTTATCGTCGTTCAAAATTCCCTCCATCAACACGAACACATGCATCAATCAACCCGCCGTTGCATGGACACCCGGGTGCGTTGATGAATCCCTGGACAATTCCTGATTGTTACGCAACCCGCCCAAATACGGTTACGGAGGGCGCCCACATCGTCCACTGATTTTGCATACACAAGTACCTTTAAATGTGCCCACAAACGCAAGTCTAGTGGATTCAAGTCAGGGCTCCGGGGGGCTGGCATGGGGCTGCCAGTAACAGCTGCGATGGCATTCCACAGTAACATGATCCAGCCCGCGGACCATACACTGTACGTCATGTATTATGGGCTGCAGCGAAGAAACGAAGCATTTGCGAACCTATGTTCATGCAGCATTTTTTTCATCCTCCACATGTGGGAGGAATGTTCTCCCAAAGTATTGACATGCAATATTGCAACATTCTGTATATAATTTTTTTAATTATATTTATCTTTGTTAATTAGGGGCCACGGCGGTACAGTGGTCGACTAAGGCGAATCGGGTTCAGTTCCCGGCCGGAGGACACCCGGATTTACGCAAGTGGGAATCGTGCCGGCCGGTGGGTTTTCTCGAGGATCTCCAGTTTCCCCCGCCCCTGCATTCCGGCACAGCTCCACACTCACCTCGTTTCACCCTCTTCCGCTCTCAAGACCCCCGGTGTTGAGAGCCACCTAAATCCCTCCAATCAATCCGATAATTTTTCACTTTTCGTTTAAATTTATGTTTGTTTTAAATTTGCAAAGCCTTGATTAGAAAAGTGCAAAAGGTTAAACTTACGAAGTTTTTGCATTCTCAAACAAATTTCTATTCCACCACAATCTCACTTTGCCAAATCAATGAATCATACTAAACACAAATTGCAGAAGTTGTGAAAATAGTATATCGGCTTTACTGTAGGTATCATTATTATTCTATTCATGTAGTGTTGAGTTGAGCTGAGTTGATTTGCGAATATTGTGCGGCTTTTCACAAGGAGGTTTTGAGAGCCGATGAAGGTGAAACGAGGTAAGAATGGAGCAACGCCGGAATGCAATGGCGGGGGAAACGGGAGATCCGCGAGAATACCCGCCGACTAGCGACATCGTTTGGCACGATTCCCACTTGCGAAAATCCGGGAGAGACCCGGTCGGGGATTGAACCCATTTCGCCTTTATGGGAGACGAGTAGCCTAAGCGCTCAGCCACCGCGGCCCTTCGTGTAGTGTTATTTAATACATTATTTAAGATGATGATGTGTTATTTGATATAAATATGTACACTTAGCCTATGAAAGTAAGACAAATAATAATAAGGCATCTAATAACAACTACGTCTTTGATGCCGAAGAAATGGCAATCGGTGCTCACCTGCATTTGAATTCACTTACTTCTTTATTTTAAGACTAAGAATGAAATATATTTGTACTTCTTAAGTAAGATAGGTAATTTATGTTAATTGCAAGTTTTACATACTTTAAAGATGTAGGTATGCATTTTATGGTGACTGTGTCTTCAGAAGCACTTCATTTCATTCTTTTACTTTATCTTTTTGGGTGATTACATTAGAAAAACATCCAAGAAATATATTTTTTGTTTCATAACCTCTAACAGAGCCAACATTTTTTTGCAGGGTTCCCTTCTTTATCCCATTATTGCTTATATCACGTTGAACACTGAAATATAACAGACAGGTAAACACAAAATGCAAAATACTTTGACAACTGGGTTACGTTATCCAAAGAGGCTCAAAACTATTGCGAACATCTTCACCGTGCATTTTACTGGTTTTGTAGAAGTACAAAGTGCCACATTGCAAAGTCTGTTTTTGGAATAGGTCTCTGCTGAGTTTCCTCCCTCTCTCTCTCTCTCTCTCTCTCTCACACACACACACGCTTTGTCTCTCTCGCACAATCTGTCTCTCTTTATCTCTCTTTCTCTCTATACACTGTGCATCCTCTTTCAACCATAGACCAAAGATGAAGTAGACCGATATCGCTGGCTGCGCACAACCAATTTCTGTGTCCCAACATGAATGCTTTTCTGCCAACATGTCTATCGAAAATGGCGAGAATTTGGTTTGAGGCTTATAACATCGTTTAGTAAACAAGTGCTTTTGAGATAATTTTATACTTCCTCTAACCAATTTGTAATTGTTTTTGATTAATTCAAACTGGTAAAAGTATTCTATTAATATAATAGTACTTGTCATTTCAAAATTAAGATAAAACAAACACGTTTATCACTGTTGACCGTGTGACTTTGACAGATGTGTTCCTTTGCGGTAGGTTAATGCTGGGTACATGAGCAGAAAACGAATATGCACGTTGCAAGCCACAAGTAAATTATGTGTGTATGTATATATATATTTCAAAATATCAAACAGCATGTGAGTTTGGTACCAGTAAAGGTAAAATGAGCAAAAATATCAAATTGCAAAACATTAATTTAAATAAATGCACAGATGACCTGGTTCCATTGCACATCATTAACACTGAAATATAACAGCCTTATCCTAAAAATGCCGTTACCAGTTTACGAGACGCAAGGTGCCTTGCTAACCAATAGGTACTACACAACTACAAATGTTTGAAACATTAAATATACCCATGAATTATTAAGTGAAAGATGAGATCAAGCTGAGGTTAAAAGACCATAATACACGGTCTTTCAAACAAGATACCCTAATAATACTGAATACAAATATTAGAAAACTAGTAGCCTTATCCCGTCACGTCCTGTAGACAATTCATTAACAACAACGTACAATTACCTTCCGTAGCTTTACACGATTCATCTGAAAACCACAAAAATACTACTGCAGCGTGATTAAAATATTGCGACTTCTAGAGTGCACATCAGCCATAATCTCGACGGCACAATAAAGTGCCGATTGCGGAAGGTCAGTAAACACAGCCTTCAGTTAACCTAGGTCCGTTTATTTCAGAGCCAGAGGCACCTTGCCAAAACCAAACCTCAGCATTGCTTGCTACACAACAGCTGTTAAAGATTTTCTGCGTCTACAACAACGCTCTTTGAATGCAAACGAGCTTATTAGTCATTTTGAAAAAAATCGTTACAAACCCTTAATCTCATTTGACGATCATTAATTCCAACTGTGATTTAACATTTGAAACGAGCCAGTCTACATATCGACTGCTTTTCTCGTGTTTGGAAAACTCTTTATTTGGAATATCAGTATCCCTAGACCTTGGATATTTCGCATTACTTATTAACTTCACACAGCGGGGCAGTATTCACGCCCATAAGAGCCCGGTGAGATTAAGATCCATATTAAAATTTAATAAAAGGCTATAAAATTTATAAATTGTCTGATCAGTGGCAGAGGCGCCCGAACAAAGTGACCAGTCAGAGACTTGTTACAAACGCATACAATTTAAATGTGTTACCAGCATTGTGGATAGCGAGCATAACCAACATTAAAGAGGGCGAATAATGGGGCGGCATTTCAAACTACGAATCTCCAGAAATACTACAATTCCCTATAGTAACAACTGCTACCAATTTAATTCCAAACCAAATTTAGATCGTGCGTGATGAATATGGATTTTACAAAAGAAACCGCGCACCAAAAATTTCTCTAGCACTCCCACTACAACACCGACAAACTACTTGCCCAATCAAATAAAGGGTCTTCGCCACAACTCACCAGTTTTATAATTACAGGCCGCACCTTCCTAATAAAATTAAAAAATACACTACTAATATCACTAAAGGCCGTAGTCCTTACGCACCACTACAATATTTAGGTGAAATAATTACTCGTCGCACATCTTATAGCTCGAAGATACTCGCAGAAGGCGACTTCAGGCGCCGATCGGTGAGCCAGCTGACGAGCAGTAGGAAGGCAGGTAAAATTGTAGAGCAGTCATTCTGATGTCCGACGCATTGAAGAGCCAGTTTTCAATTAAAATGGCAACGCTCAAGGAGGGGGGGGGGGGAGAATCAAACGGTGGGTGGGGTAGAAGAAAGGAGAAGGGAAACCAAGCGACACCGAGATCGCAAGGAGCGCGACGCACCTGACGGCGGCAAACAGTACTATGGGCGCCGGGCAATTCAAAGGCCGGCGCAAGCGGTCTACCTCATATTTAGTCTATGCTTCCATCATATATAAATTTAAAAACTACTATGGATCATATGACATCGAGGCATCGATGAAGTTACATGTGTTTACTACAACGCCTATTCTTGCTCAGTTTTAATAATATATAGGTAAATTTCACTGGATACATATTTTGAATGTACCTGATAACGCACTACAAATATTACTGTGGGTATTACAATATACAATTTTTTTATGATCGAGAGGAATTTCTCAATATTTCCCAATCAATCAGAACCCTTCTGTAAGATGTAAGCAGGTGACAAAGTAAACCGTAATGCGTTACTGTAATCATAAATTAAGCTATCAACTCATCCATTGCTATAATTTTCTGTATTGTAAAAGTAGTTATAATTCGAATGTTCGATAAGTCATTATTGAATACATTTTGCAAACTGAGCTCCTAATATAGCGTTTATTCTATTAAGCAATAGTAAAAGATAATAATTATTACATCCTAACCAACACTGTATAAAATGTAGTTGGTTCATGTACAGTACGACCATACAACATTTAAGATTATTTCAAACATACGTAATGTGATATTTTCACTAAACAAAAAATTCAGTATTAAAAGAAAATAATTTCCTATGCTTTTAGTACCTTATAGTTCCCCCACGTCGTTGAATACATTCGCGATCATGATTTGGCATGGTGCTTACCAACTTGTGACACCCATCCCTGTTTATCTCCTTCCAAATCAATGAGATTTGCTGGCGAATCTTTGCTACATTTTTCGGCTGGGAGGCTGCAAGTAGTAGTCCAGTGATGTCCCACAGATTCTCTATAGGGTTGAGTTCCGGTCTGCTAGCTGGTTGTGGCAGAACAGGAACTTATTTTTATTCGAGCCATGCGAGGGTTGCATGGGACTTGTGACATGGCGCGTTGTCCTGGTGAAAACGTAAGTGTCGATCATGTAGCTTATTTAGCAGAGGGCAGCATATTTTCTTGAAGTGTAGCGATGTACTCAGTTGTATTCATTGTCTATTCAATGAAATTAATTCCAGTGGCTGCTGCCGACATGCAGTCCCACATCATTACCACACCCTCTTCGCCTTGCACTGCAGAGGCTAAACAGTCTGGTAGGTATTGCTCAGTTGGTGTGCGACGAACCGGAATTTTGCGCGATGAGTACAACTGAAATCGCGATTCATCGTTAAACAACAGTTTTCCCCAATGCTCCATCCTCCAGTCTCTCTTTTAACGAGACCAGTTTCTTCTAACACGCCTTGACGTCACTGTTAGCTGTGGTTTCTTCAGTGGAGAATATGAGTAGAGTCTTCTCTCATACAGGCGCTGTCCTATGGTCTGCTGTTACACTCGATGACCACTAATATCCGTAAATGATCTCAAAATCGCTGAATTCTGGCACGGCGGTTTCTTTTATCAATCATGGCAATCGTGCGGTCTTGACGTAAATTGTCATTCACTACACCGGTCTCTTGGTATTTCCTGCGAGGCTCGTTTGAAAATACAAATCTTTTGAACACCTACGTCCATTACGAAGGACAAAATATCTCCAAAAAAAAAAAAAAAAGGAGAACACGGTTACTCATTGATTATGCAAATTTTCCATACGAATCAGAAGAGAAGCTGTATTCTTCCATGTTTATATAAAAACTGGTTTGATACGGCGCTATTGAAGGTGTTTCCCAAAGCTTAGACGAGGTAAATAGGTGGTGCGTCCGGTACAGCGAATCACAGATGTGAAGAAAAAAACTTATTTACTTGAGTTCAGATGCACTTCAGCGATTGGATATCTCTAACTGACAGGTGTTCTTAGGGATCTACCCGCGGACCACATACTTTCATCACCGGAGTAACATAAACTCGGATGCGACCAGTTTCTAAAGAAAAACTACAGCAGGTGTGCGCGTAGGATGTTGAATTATAGACTGCGTGCAAATATTATAGCGATAATCGGTTTCCCTATAGCAATAAGCGAGTTTGGTCAATTATTTTCCATCATTTTTAAAATTATTTTGAAACGAACGAGAGGTATTTGTGAGTGAGTGAGAATGCTAGGAAGCAGAGCAACATAATGTCCTGTAAAAATCGTTTTGGCTGTTCGAACCAGTTCTACTGCTCTCTCGTTTCTCTCTCATTCTCTCTCTCTCTCTCTCTCTCTCTCTCTCTCTCTTCTCACCATCTCCGCCCTCCAACTAGCATTATATTTTAGGTACTTTTAGGATAAATATGTCAAATAATTAGTAACCGTAGGATGAGGCGACAAGACATGGGTCAGGATAAAGTGAACACACGTATATGTCTATAGTTAACTAAATAATTGACGACATAGCACTGGGTCAAACCTATATTGGAGTCTCAGTAAGACGGGGTCATTGAAGAGATCTTGTAATTTATAAGGAACAACATGCAGATAGGTGACAGAGGAAGGGACATATCAGAATCGAACCTGCATGAGTCTCTACCTGGAAAAGGAACCACTGCCCAGTGCCCAGTTTAAGACCCGCCGTTCGGAGGCTTGTCAATTGTCGACTGCTTCAGTAGCTTGGTTCCGAGCTCTGCCCAGTTCTTCTTGCATCACACCCAACCTGCTGTTTGTCGTAGTTCAATGTCCTTTCGCTGTAGTATATTCATCGCTTCTTCACACTTTTTGATTGAAAAATCACCCTTTGATGACGTGTTTCGTTGTGTGCTAAATACTGTATGTCACTTATCATAAGCGTTTTATACTTATCTAAACATAATTGTAACTTATTCTTGGATGAATTTTTAGTTTACTTATATTTTATATGTAAATTATATTAGTTCATTTATAATTTAAATGAATAAAACCGGTATAACGTATGTCTGTTGGTAAAGGCCGTTCGCGGTAAAATGAGCACTATTGAAAGCATTGCTTACGATCTTCTTGTATGCACGTTGTGTATTTCTCCGTCTTATGTAAAATTAATATTGCCATGGGACTCATCACTTTAGTCATACGTCGGTCAAGTGAAACTGCGAAATTATTGGGAAAGTAAATATTTTATAAATCTGTTAATTCTTTCACTTCGATGCATTAAAAACCAGAGAGCAAAATAAATAATCTAAATGATCACAAATGCTTACCTAACACTTTTTATTCGATGTTAAGATATGGAACTACTTTCCACCCGTTGTTACCAACTTTACTGGGCACATGTCACTCGGTGCTTCCATTAAAATACATACTAGCATGGCAGTAATTTTTTTCTAAGGTTTATTTCAGAACTTTTCTCTTTATTGTAAACAGCCTTTTTAATACCTCGTAAGATATAGTTCTTATACAAACTATTATTACATTGAGTGCGCACTAATGCGGTACGTTGTCCCTTTGGTGTAATCTTCTAGACTTAGTCTGCGTGAAGCAGAAAGAATAACCTAGAAAGAGAACCTTAACGGGGCTTCAGAAAAGTTGGAAGTGACCGTGAATTTACTTGGGGGCCACGGTGGCTGAGCGGTTAGCCTGCTCGCCTCCCACCTGTGTGATCCAGGCTCAATCCCCTACCGGGTCAATCCGGATTTTCGCATGTGGGAATCGTGCAGGACGTTGGCGTTGGTCGGTGGATTTTCTCGGGGATCTCCCGCCCTTTCATTCCGGCACTGCTCCATACTCATCTCAATCACCCTTATCGGCTCTCAAGACTTCGATGTTAAGAGCCCTTCCAAATCTCTTTACTCACACACGTGAATGGACTAAACTGTTGTGCAATAGAGGCGAAGTCTCATTTTGGAGAAGTGGTTCGACTAATTATTCAGCTTCACTGACTGAATTTTCCTTTTCGATGTCTGTGAATTTCCCTGTGTTATCACAGATATGCCGTTTTGCTTCAGTGTTCCTTCAGATATGTGCACAAAGGAAGCCAGCTCGTAATAAGCGGCCGTGATGTCAAGCAGCTTCAACATAATTTGTTTTTTAGGTGACTTTTAGAGTTTGTTCTGTTAGTTGCGTCTAGACTGGTGTCCATAATTTTGTGTAATCGGCATGAGTGCGACTTTTGTTTACACCAACCCCTAGTCACTTTATGTTAAGTTCACTCTTATTAGCCTATCACATATGCAAAGTGCCATATTTGTGAACTTTCTTTATGGGAGATATCTAAGGCGAGTGAGTCGTTTATGTATATGTGCATACAAGGGCACTGGTTTCCCAAAGCTGTTTTGTATACAGGATGAGTTACAGTACGCACCGTGCCGTGACATCGTACCAACGTCTAGTAGAAATGAACTCCTGGGCGAACGAGCGTTTTTGACCAAACTGAGTCTCACTCTGTGAAGTCTGTCTAAATTCCTTGAGACTGGGATGTACCCACCAACGTTCCGAACGAGTTTGGCCTTGAAGAATGGCACGTACTGCCGAACCACAGTGAAACGAACTTGTCAAATTGTGACCTTGAAAATATCTAACTGTGAAATAAGGTATATTTCTGTGATGATTGATTACGGCTCTTCTGTGTAGGTGACTACTGAGAGCTGTAATACGTGTTCGGGCTGTGAAATTCGCGGGAGATATGAAGCACACAAAAAAGCTTCTTCGACTGCTGTCTCCTTGCGAAGTCCAGCTGAGACGTGAAAGCAAGCAGCATTCAAGAGCAAATCTTATAACACCTTTAGACGCCATGCCTCGTTCGGCATGGCGTTATATTTCTTGCGTAATTATCTTTAGCACTTGGAAATTAAATTTCTAATAAATATAAAAGTATTAATAATTTTTTTATTTTGTTAATAACATAGTATAAACATTAGCCATAAGCCTCACAATTTAATTCTTCAGATTTAATTTAATAAAAGTTGTTTGCTTACTTGTCACATTTCTGGATGAGTCAAAAATATTTGTGCAGATTTAACAGATTAATTCTTCACCGCCGATGAGAGAGAAACGAGTCTTAAAGTGGATCGCCGATGGAATGCAAAGACAGGAGAAACAAGATAACCTCGAGAAAACTCATCCTCCTGTGGCACGGACCGTCATATTTCCACCATGCAAATATCTGGGGGGGGGGGAGTAAAAGCCGATGATCAAACCCGGTTCGCTGCAGTAGTCCTTTTGCAGCTCTGGTATTATCATCCTGTCACTATAGCAAAGTGAGTTTTCAAAACATGCATGTACACTTGGAAAAATAAAATGCCTCTTTCGTACTGTATGAATTTTAAGTCGTGGTTCAGACACACCAGTGTTTCACGAAGATATGGTTCGGAGTTTTGTACAGCCTAAGTTGAATTTAGGCTTATCTGTGTTGCGTAACATAATAACATGCACCAATGACTTACTTAGTTAGCGAATTTCGATGCCACTTTTGGTGACTTGTCATTATTGTACGAAAAAAAAAAAAGACGATTTTTCGTCCGTCTTATGATTTTCACACCCAGTTTATTACGGCCAATGGACCCTTCATTGCACTTCTTGTGAGTAAATCAGTTCGTGATATTAGTATTCCTTAAAAAGTGTTTCACGTAAGGTCTAAGGCCGTAACGTGCCATCATACATGTAGTAAACGCTCCCAGGATACCAAAATAAGCAATAAACATAATAATGGAAATTGTCTGTGTGTACAATTTAGCGATCGTTGTGAAGTACCTTGGCTTTGTTCATACCGTGTTCGAATCATGTCGATTGTCGTTCTTTATTAAAGTGAGGCATCGTTTTTGTAAGTGAAAGTGAACTTGAATAAGTTTACGTTTAATACCATGTGAACACCTTGAAACATGCCTTTGTATAAAGGGCATTGGCTTTACCAATACAGTGGTGAGTAGGCACTATATTGAATTTTGATTCTAATAGATTTAATTTAGTATCTTTCTGTTATCGTATGTCTACATGAATTATGTCTGCTCCCTCTGCCCCCTCTCCAAGCCTTCCTAAAATATATCAAAACTCTTAAACGTTTGCAGCATATTTAATACAAATGTACAGTTAATAGGGTTAATACGGTGGAATTCATAGTGATCATATAAACAATACTTGAAAAAAGAATTACTTATAGCCTACTCGTGCTTAAGCATAATTTTCAATTCATAGTGCCAAATACACCCATTGCTTATTTTGATAGCTTGAAGTAATGCTTCAGTACACAAAACCGGGTAACTGAATAATTTCTATTACAAAATCTGTCAACAAAATCGTGCCAAAATTAGCTAGGTTATGATCGAACGTGTCTGCATTACGAGTTCTGAAACAGAGGTTATGTTGGTTGGACGGTAGAATGAGATGCGAACAAGCACCTTTACAGAACGGCAACTATTGACGCTGGACGGAAATGGCCAGAATTTCATGATTACAAGTTACCGAACATATTAAATTCACTGAGATGTCGTTAAAACAACATACACACTATCATTTATGTATTTATCGAGTGCGTGTGTGTACCTCAAGTACATTTTTTTCCTTTACCATGGCGTAGAAGCTCCTGAAAAAATTATGGCATAACACATGAAACAAACAAATTTTTATTGCACACAATATTATTTTGTCTCAAATGTGCGATAAAATCAATTAAAATAATTCAAAATACCAAAGACAAATTAAAAAATAACAAACAAACGTAAATAGTTATTTAATCAGGGTCACTGCTTTAAATAAAACGGTGATTTTGTCTATGCTATTTTGTTACTGATATTACAGAGATACTCATTTTGCTACTTCATGAAATTAAGCTTGCCTCAAACAAGTAATACTTCTATAAGAATACTTCGTCGGGAAGCTGTTTATGAATTCATTGCTCAATTAAATACGATCAACGAAGAAATGAAGTACGACGTATTTGCCACAAAAAAGCTTTCAACTATGAATTCCAGCCTTAGCGAAAACTCCTGGTTTTCATGGTTTTCGATAATTTGGGATGTTTATTTTCAGAATGGCAGCATTATAAATATGTTATGTTTGTATGCCATTTACCTGATGTTTAGGCCCATTTCAAAAATACCATTTAAGCTATCATTACTGAAACATTAGGTAAGTTATGCTAATTTACTTAATTTTTGATCCGCCATTCGGTGAGAGAGTGCAATGAACAAGCTGACTATTAGACGATATATGATTTAAAACAACTCAAGCGATTCTAGTCAAATCTCGCAGGCGAGAAGCGATAAATTTGTATGAATTTAATCCTAAAGACACTTACTTTAAAATGGTGGCTTTACAAATATCTTGGTTTAGTACCTATGGCTTACCTAGCGAACAGTTTCAATCAAACTTGTTTAGCTGGCAGTAGTTTCTGCGACCTTATCGGCTATTTCACCACCGCATTTTTCACCAATTAGTGACATGGTACCATAAATATTATATCATAGAATTTTATATACGGATTTATATGGCGAAATATTGAACACACATGTGCGAACTGCGGTCGTGTATTCATGCCTGTTGTTTTTCAAGACAACACTATACGAAACGAATCCCAATAAATTATAAATCTGGAATATAAAACCACAACTGCAGACAGCCTTAATTAAGAATTTTAAATGACAGAGTATTCTTTTTAGAACGATAAAGTGAGCACTAAAGAAATTAATATTAGAAAAAAATTCACTGCCTCTGCAAGCATGCATATAAATGGGCGCACTGAGTGACATTCGCCCAGTAATGCTGCTAACGATGGATGGAAAGTAGTTCCATACCCTAACGTCGAATAAACAGTGTTAGGTAACCATTTATGATAACTTAAAATTATTTCGTTTGCTTTGTGTGTTTTTTTATGTATCGAAGTATAAAAATGAGCAGATTTTTAAAGTATTTACTTTCCTAATAATATCACAGTTTTATTTGACCGACGCATGAAAAAAGTTATGAGGACAATAAAAATTTTTAATTTACATAAGGCAGAGGAATACACAACATGTATACAAGTAGATCTTAAGCAGGGCTTTCAAAAGTGCTCATTTTACCGTGAACAGCCTATAATATATTGTTACATGTTGCTGCTCTTCATCGCTTCCCTTGCCCCTTCCTGGTCGCGAGAACGAAGAAATGTCAGGTGGGTGTAATGTGAGAAGCGAGTGGCGATTCACAATGGCAAGCCACCACGTCCCAACGCGATGAACCTATCGCGATTCATGCGCCCCTGATCTTAAGCGGGTTGAATTTTTTATGATATTTTTTAATAATGTCCTGTTTCGTTACCCTTGCCTCTCTTATTGACACTCGGGGTGCGGAGAAACTTTTAGATCGGGCCAGAGAGAGACTATTTAATCCGCGACGGGTCTCCGAGCCGACAGTTGAGGGTTTGGAGGATCACGAGAATTTAAGTGACAGATGTGCGAAGACAGCGAAGTGACGAGCGAGCAGAGTGACGTGTGGTGGCGAGAGTGACCAGTGAAAGTGAAGTCCGCGGACTGCGAGCATCGGTACAGTGAAGGGAAAGACTGGCGGGCTGGACTACTGAACTGGATGCGTGAGTGTCAAACATCTTTAATTATGGCAATAGGCAGATTCAACATTTGTAAATAATTAATTATATTTAAGTGCCTAACCAATTCATGAAGACTTTAATTAGAATTGAAAAACTTTTAAGCTGGCTCTAGTTTTCCCCAGGAAGTCAACGCCTAACAAAAGTTCGTGACATGTCCCTGGTAATACTCGAAATTCAAATTTCCAAGAAAAATGATTAATCTTAATTTTGAATCTTGCCACAAAATAAGAAATTATTACACCTCCATTGGCCAGAGAAAACATAATTTCTACCCTTTCATTCGCCTAAATTAAACCTTTCGGTATATGCCTTAACAAATAATTGCAAAATCCTGGTTCACTAAAGAGCAAGTAGTTCCGGAATCTAGAAAGGTTGACACTTTAATTTGATGTGCTATGTACACTGGCACATAAATTAAAGCTAATTTTGTTAGAAAGCCAAGCTGTTAACATTATTACAACGAATAATTTCACACTTTACCTCGCTCCTCTTGGGTGATTGTTAGTTTTGATTTCTTAGGAAACAATTTTTCGCCACATGGTTGTCATTCCCGCATATAAAACAATATCCAGTCGAAAAACTTATCCTTTCATTCCTTTTCTATTCTGTCTTTACGTCACTAGGTGGCTGTTACACCCCGCAATCCCGAATAGTTCTTTCGACCTCGGTCACCAAGGCTTAAAGCTGGTTTAAAGTGGTGGATTTAGTGACAAAAGAAAAGATTATACAATTTTGTGGAAGTAAGTTACAGGACATAACCTGTGTGAAATACTCCTCCGAACATGGAAGACCTAACACACCTACCAACCCATGGACCTCTTTTACAAAACCTTGCATAGATTTATTAGGATGTTTACATTTCTCTAGTTATTTCATACGCAATTTTGCAATTGCTACGTAACTAGCAATTAGCTGGGAACATGTGCTAAACGAATGAATGGTATCCCAATTTTCGTCCCTCGCAACACAAAAGGTAGGCTGAAATTTCTATGGGACTTCGAATGTAGCTGCCGCATATACAATTTGCCGAAGGAAAAAGTTTAAGGTAAGAACACCATTAATTGCCATAAAGAATGTCACAATGGTGGATAAGCTTGTTTTCTTTTGTTCGGGAATTTTGGAGACCAACTTAGGTGTTATATGGCGTAGGGCCCTTAAAACCAGCTAGATCTCACCCCCCCTCGCAACTACCCCGGTGGCAGCATCTCCAGCATCACACCGCTTCACCAGCTCACGAGCTTTCACCCTTATCTCAGCAAACCATCGGAGTTCAACACCTCCTCTCCGACCTCATTCAGAAACTGGTTCAAGGCAGCTTTGCTCAGCTGTTGAATCCACCCTGTTGATGTATTGCAGATCATTATCCAGACCAAGAAAATTATTGCCTAAACTAGCTGGAACAAAACTCTCGCTTTTTTTACTTATTACACTATATATATATATATATATATATATATATATATATATATATATATATATATATATATATATATATATATATATATATATAATCCAAATACTAATAGTTTCGCAAACCAACTTATATACAATCAAGAAGAAAAGTATTGAACAGAAACTGCCAGAAAACAGCAGAGTGCGGAGGGTCTCATTGGTATGCCCTATAGCGCTTTCAGGGCGACGACACAAAGGAGCAAAAACACAAAACCAAGACAGCGTCTTAAAAACAGCAGAGTTAAAATTTTCTGGTGACCGTAAATACACAATTCTGTTTGAAAAAAACACCTGTATTTAGAAACAGCATTAGCAATAATACAAAACTGGGTCAATATAAAACATCATATAGAACCACTCTTTAATGTTGTACAAAACTTCCATTACACTGACGCAGATCCGTTATTATTGAGGTTAACTTTGCTTACAGCATAAATAATGAATGTAATATCCTGACTGACTATACATTTGGCTAAATACATGCAATACAAAAATGTTCCCATGAAATTTCATAAAATATCGGGAAACATTCTAGCAAAATTGGAAAACCTTCCAGCTGTGTTACTTTATCTCACGTAACGTTCAAATGTCATAAGTCTTACTAATTTGACAATCAATTATATGGCTTCACCAAAAATATAAAATGTCGATAAGCCAATAAAAATTTTACTGTCTTAAAATCCTGGATCTTAACAATTTCTTAATGCTGATAATATAACACCACAGTATATTTCTGAACAGCTTGTGCATCATAAATTCAATCTTTATTTCTGGAGTTCGTAAAATTCAAAGTACCGTAACTCCACTTTAACTTTAGTATTTCAAACTACTAAGGTTGAAAATATTACAACAATTTAGTCTTTAAATTTCTGCTATGGAAATGGGACACGAAGGTTCCCTTTTGTACATGCTGGCCTGAAGGGTCTTAACAATACAAGGTTCATACTTAACTTTTGCCGAGTCCCAGGAACTGCGTGTCCCTGAGCTAGCAGCTACCCTGGGCATTTATACTTAAATTATGGCTACTCTCCTCCACAGTCCCAGGACTCAATCAACACAATTCTAAAGTCCAACAATCAGGTAATTTCTGTATTTAATATTTGTTGTCTATTTCCGGGGGAAAATCTCTTCCGTAGTGCCGTAGTGCTGCCTTCAATTTAACAGTGGCACTCCCATGCGCTGCCGGCGACTAGCGCCTTAGTGAGGCGTCTCAGGGAACTCAAGCCGCCTCGTCCAGTCTGCATTAGAACTGCGCCATGGCCGGCCACGCTGTCACCCGTATTGGTTGACTCCGTATGCTGGTAAAAGACTGGAGAGATTCTCACTATCGCTGACAGACTGGGCGGTGAGCGGCAACCTGCTCCAGTTGTGCCCTGGAGAGGCACTAGGGGTATGGATAGAATCCCGGCCAGACCACACGCTTGGTTTCTGAGTGCAAGGATCTCAGAACCTCTGTGGTAGAGGGGGCCAGGATGTACGGACGTGTCAGGTTCGGGCTTTGGATCTGGCCAATGGTCGCATTAATCTTGGCCTCCTTGCATCGATGGGGCCAATGGGGTCGATGGGGTCAATGGGGACGACGGGGACGATGGGGTCAATGGGGTCATAGGGTCAATGGGATCAATGGGGTCTATGGGGTCAATGTGGTCGATGGGATCAATGGGGTCGATGGAGTCAATGGGGTCGATGGGGTTATGGGGTCAATAGGTTATGGAGTCGATGGTCAATGGGTAAATGTGTCAGTTTGTGAGGGGGTCGGCCCAACAATAGGAGTCAGTTGTCTACTTAAAATGTAACCATGATTTATAGGTGAGAGAAGCAAACTAGCCTGGAAGAAAGTGTTTAAGATCTGCATGGTAAAGTGATCAAGGAACTAGCATCTAAAGCATGCATACCTGCCTGTGTGTGTGTGTGATGTCTCAATGCTTGCATGTGATTGGTCAGCTGCAATCATGAGGTAACTTGGTGATTGGCTGGTCGGTGTCTATACAATGTATACATGGTGCAGTACAATAGGTTCAAAGTCAATATGATGTCATAGGGCTTGCACACTTATATATTGTAAGCAGTACGGAGGTAAGCTGAGATGTTTAGTGCGACAGCAGCTGCTCCGAAGGTGGATCGTCATTCAAGGTCACGGTAGTCTGTATCTAATAAGGTGGTGGTAGTCTGTAATGTAATTTGAAAGGTACATCTCGCATAAATAAAGGCTATAAATATATTATGACGATTAACGATGTATTTTTTACGTTTCATTTTGCTTTACCAATCAAAGATAAAAGAGCAAAAATGTAGCAAATGCTTTAGAAAATATATTGGCGAAAAGAAAACAAAATAATGTACAAAGCGACAATGGCTCAGAATTTTATAATAAAATATGTAAAGATCTTATGGAAAGAATAATATAAATTATTTTTCTTCATTTTCTGAATTAAAAGATAGCAATGTTGAAAGATTTAATCGAACTTTAAAAAGTATAATGTGGAAATAATTTGCTTTGAATGGCAATTAGAAATTGACAAATACATTGAATGAATTAGTGAAAGAATACAACAACACAAAGCACAGCACTATTGGTTTGAAGACAATCGAAGTTCATAAAAAAATGAAAATAATTCATTGCAAACAAATTTTGTGTTTACTAATCCAAAATATAGAGTTGGAAATATTGTTCACGTGAACAAACTGATTTTTTTTTAAAGTTTATACTGCTAATTGTTCAACAGAAGAGTTTGCTATTTGTAAAGTTTTAAATTTTGATATACCAACTTACAAATTACAAGATATTAATGGAGAAGTAAAAATGGGCAGTTTTTATGAATACGAAATTATGAAAACAAACTATCCTGATGAATATTTGGTCGAAAAATGTTTTAAAAACTAAAGGTGAAAAATATTTGTAAAGTGGCTGGGTTTTGATATTTCTCACAACTCTTGGATTAATAAAACATATATAATGTAATTTTAAGTTCATTTTAATTCGTTTTAAATTTTCAGAGCAAATGTTTGGATACACTGAAATACCATAATTAATAAAACATAAAATTAATTCTATGTAATTGTAATTTTTGTATTGTTATAATTAACTGGGTTTGACCATCTTTCCATTTTAATAATTATTTTGATTCACTCGAATATCTTGCATTACCTGTGTTTCCTAATTCTAATCTTTCTAATACATTTTTGCGGGATATTTTTAATTTCTTTTCAGCAATGAAGTCATCTAATACTTTAAAGTTTGTTTGTAAATAAAATGATAATTCACCATCATTTCTTAAAGACACTGACTCTGGAATAATTGATTTGGAAGTATACATATATGCTAAATGATTTTGGGTTAAATTATTAATGTAATCAAAATGTTTATGCATGTCTTCAATCACTGATTATACTATTTTAAGCAAATAAGTGTAGTGCAAAACATATAATTCCTTGTACTCTTTATCACGAAAATCGTCGAGTAATCCGTGAATTAACTTTCCTGTTTTGTTTACATCGTAAACTTTCTTATAGAAACAAATGTGAAGTATGTCTTGTTCATTGAGCGAAGAACTGAAATTAGGATTTCTGGTGATTAAAAATCTGTTTTACCAACTTTAAAATTATTAATTGAGGCATATTGCCTATGTGTTGCAATGTATATATAACAATTTTTTGTTTTCTGTTTAACTTTGTCTATAAAACTTTTCATATTCATGTTAAAATGCTCAAGTTTTTTATTTTGTAAAGCGAGTTGTTCGTATTTATGTTCTATCATTTTTATTTGCTGGTTTTTTAACGCAATTGATTTTTTTGTCATTTATAAGAGCCATATTTTCTAATTGAAGGAAGAATTTTTTTGTAAACCACTGTTTAAATTTTTTAGCTTCTTTTTTTAGATGATAAAATTAATGAATAAAGCCCGGAATCATTGATATAGACTGTACTTTTTTTTCATTGCCTGTCAACCCCGCCATTTTGCGGAGTAATAGTAATGTCTTCGAATTTCAGCTTGTCGTCTTCATATAAGTGTTTTATTATAACTTTATCAGTGTCTTTATATTCTAAAACTTCAGCAATATCTTTTCCTCTAAACCAAGGCCCATTGTTATCATCTAATACAATAGTTATCTTTTCATCATCAAAAATCAAATGATTTAAATCATATAACGTAAGCAATTCATTGTTAACTCCTAGTTGTAGGTTCTCTAATTGTTCTAGTGATTCGGCCATCTTGTATGAGGGGGGTATATATATATATATATATATATATATATATATATATATATATATATATATATATATATATATATATATATATATATATATATATTCTTTTTTGTGAAAGAAACGAAAAATTGCAGAAAATAACTGGATAAAATATAGCTCAAATTCATTGATTAATACTGTGTGTGGTTTCATGTTTGAAGGCGTCCCTATATTAGGGACAGTTCTGTAATCTAAATAAGCTTATCTGAATAAAATTTCAGCACCAAATTTTTTCTTCTACTTAAAAAAATTTCTTTTTCCTAAATAACACAACACCACAAAAAATGAGTTCTCTGCTCTGCAAGTTAAGAAATTTACTTGCATTCATCAAACTACAATATGTAGAAAATAATAAATGGTTTAAGGCAAGAGATATTGAAATTAATTAATCCGATTTTGGTAAAAAAAATTAACTTTATTTAAGATGGCAATTTAAAAATTTTATTACCAGAGCGCTATGTCAAGATGCTCGAGAAATATTCTTTGAAACTAATAAATGAAAAAAAAGTTTTTATACAGTATAAAGGTTTGAAAGAAATGAAAAATAGAAAGTCTGTCCATGATCTAGAATTCTCTAAACACATTTTTTTAAAAGCATTAGTTAAAAAATTTTATTCTTTTTAACAATTTGTTTCTTTATAAATAAGCATGACTTCGCCTATTTTCCCTTACAGTTTGTCCAATATTTAAAAAGGTAACGACGGCGGAAGACGGCCATCTTCTAAATTATATAAAGCATCTGAAGAGCTCAAAAATTTTGTTCACACATTTCATTTAAATTAACAAAACCTACAATTTTCACTCTTAGACAACACTGACGACAAATATGAACTTCGAGAGATGAGTGAATATCTAGAGCAAATAGAAGAAGTGTTTTAAAAAACTAGTAGAGCTTCGAGTATAACATTTTTGTGTGTGTCAGTTTTCTTGGACACCACCAAACATATTTTTTTGTCTCTTTCAATTGTGTGTCAAATATTGCCACCCATTTCATCACCTTTAAACCATCCCATAAATTAATGGTACTATCTGAAGCTACATCATTTCTAGTGGATTAGATTAATGGATCCGCTGCAGAAAATCCTAAATCAATGAATATGGATTGTATAAAGTAGTTGACTTGTTTTTATTTTTCTTTATCTCAATAAAATTTATTTCTTTGTAAATATTAATGGAATCGTCACTCTCTTGTGAAACTGAGAATAACAAGCAATGTAAAAAAATGTGGTGAATTTTTAAACATTGAATGTTTTCCATCACATAAACACAATGATAAGCATAGTGACATCTGCAAAAAATGTTACAATGAATATTCTACAAGTCGCTATGTGTTAAAAAAAAAAAGGTAGTACTTTGCGAATGTGGAAAATCTGTTTGCAAGGTAAATTTCGAAAAGCGCAAAATTACTAACTTGCACAATACTTACCAAATTTTACACTGCGATCCTTCAAGTAAGACCTGCATAGTATGCAGGGAGAATAAATCCATCGACGATTTTGCATCTCATAAAAGCACAATAGATAACCATTTTAAAACTTGCAAAAAATGTTGTACCGAATATGCTAAACGACATTATGAGTCAAAAAAAGAGAAAGTATAATGCGAATGAGGAAAATTTTTATATAATCATTCTCTAAAAAAAGTATAAAAATAGTAAATCACATATTGCAGCAATAGATATTCTAAATTTACTCGAGCATTCGCATTCGTGAGTTGAGAGAAAAGAGATTGCGCGAGTTGAGAATTGTAGGTAGAGGATATATATATATAAATTACATAAAGATGATCTTATTGCAAATATTATTCAAAAACGCGAATATAAATTAAAAATTCCTATCAAGAATCTAAATGGTTTAACAGTTCTGAAATTAAGATCTAAATCTAAAAGCTTTAACATATAGAATATACATAATTTAAGAAAAGCTGATTTAATTACAGCTCTAATGCCAATAATTAAAAATGAACAAAGAAAAAGAAACTTAAATTTACCTTTTTCCAAATGGTAAAATAATATATAGAAAATCCAAAACAGGTTTTAAAAGAAATTTTCCCCTTTTCCAATAGTGTATACGTGAACAACAAAAATAGAAAAACTAATAACACATACAAAGTTGAGAAAGCTTTAAAATGCAGGTTATCAACATATAACTTCGAAAAAAAATTTTAATATAGTGTTGCCCAGAATTTTTTTAGCATCGGGTAAAGAAAAAAATATTTAAAATTTTACACGGCCAACTTATAAAACTTAGAGCTGTAAAGTCTAACATTAAATTTGCTGCTCATTTTCCAAGTCGAAAAGCTGGCGAGATTCGAATTTTTCACGACATTCAATCACACACATTTACAATATTGAATGAAGGAGACATAAAAAAAAAACTTACAAAAAAAAAAAACAAATGAAATATTTGCATGAATAGAAAACATTGAAAGAAGCACCTCAAATTGGGCTTTACATAGCATAATTGGGTTGCAGCTAGCCATAAATAAGTATAATCCATTAAATGGCTCTTCATGTATGGAATTACCAGAAGTGATTAAGAATTAAAAAGCACGCATTAATGTGAAAAATGATGGTCAAAAATATTTTCTTGGGCAGTAAAATCTGCACTGTTTCCTGCTGAAAAAGACTCACAAAGAATACCTAAATATAAAAATGTGTGTCTCAATATCGAAAAAGCACCAGTTAAATTTTAATATGCTATAAAAATTGATATTTCTATAAATGTTTACTCGATGACAAATTCGATCCTTATACTCTAAATATCTATACTAGGTTACAAAAGCGTACAAAAAAATATAAAAGACCAACACATACATATTTACTTTATTTTAAAAATGGTGAAAACTCGCATTATTGTTGGATAAAAAATTTATAGAAGTTGCTTTCAGCAAAAAAAAAGTATACACGAAATTAAAATTTATATTTGCGATATCTATCTTCAATTTTTTTTATTCTCAAGAGAAATTAAATAAAGAAACAGAAGATTGTTCAAAAAAATAACTGGCTTCAAAAGGTGAACAAATAAAAATTAAAAATATAAAACACACCACGAAAGTTTCTTTCGCAACTTATGCAGATTTTGAATCAATTTTAAATAACATATCAACCACCAAACCAAATCCAAGAGAAATAAAAAAATATTCAGTTTTAATCGAAGTCTTTACAAAGAAGTATTCAAACAAAAATGTAATCTTACAAATTAGCAAATAAACAACATTGATTTAAAGTTTAATGACGAATCATTCCCAACGAAATATCAGCTACACGAAGCTTCTGGTTTTTGATATTATATTGTTTTTGCTTATGGCGATTATAAACCATCAGTTGCATATCGTAGCCCAGATGCTCATAAAATATTTATACCCTCAATAAAACGCGAAGTGGATGAGATTGGGCAAATTTATTCACAAATTGATAAATGCACCCATTAACAAAAGAAGAAAAAATATTATATAGGAAATAAAAAATATGCACTGTATGCGAGTGCGAATATTCTAAGGACAATACAAAAGTGCATCATCATGATCATATAAGTGGCAAATTGACTAAGCAACATGCAACAATTGTAATTTACAGATAAAATTACCAAATTTTGTATCAATTTATTTTCATAACTTAGCTGGTTTTGATGCTCACTTATTCATTAAATATTAGGGTATGATGAAAAAAGATTGATTTACTTGCGAATAACGAAGAAAGGTTTATAACTTGCGGGTGGTGGGGGGGGGGGGACAGAAAATTAGAAGATGCGATTCATAGACACATTCAAATTTATGGCTGGTAGTTTAGATAAATAATCGTCTAATTTAACTAAATAACAAATGAAACACATACAAAAATATTTTCCGGAAGATAAAATAGATTTGGTTATTAAAAAAGGTGTTTACCCATATGATTATATGGATAATTTAAATAATTTAACGAAACTCAACTTCCACCAAAGAGTAAAATTTACAACAAATTAATCGAAAATAGTATATCTGATGATGAATACGAACATGCAAAGAATATATGGAAGCAATTTAATATAAAAAATCTTGGCGAATAGCATCATTTATTGCTAAAAAGTGATGTACTATTTTTTGTAGAAATATTCGAAAATTTTAGAAACACATGTATAAATTCTTATTGTCTAGACCCTGTGTGGTATTTTACACCATCAGGTTTATCATGGGACGCAATGCTAAAAATGACTAAACAATCACTAGAATGATTTTAAAGATTGAAAAAGGAATTCGAGGTGGTATTTCACATTGTTGTAAGTGATATGTTAAAGCAAATATCAAATGTTTGGAAGATTTTAACTCAAATCAAGAATCAAATTAATTAGCTTATCTCGATGCAAATAAGTAATATGATTGGGCAATGTCTCAGCATTTACCATATGGAGGTTTCGAGTGGGCGTACTATGCATAAAATTATTTGGAGTATTGGAGTGAAAAAATATTAAATTTGAAGAATGATTTTGAGCTTGGTTATATATTAGAAGTTGATATAGAATATCCACAGAACTACATAATTTACGCTAAGTTCTTCCATTTTGTCAAGAAAATAAGTTAGTTCCAGGTACGAAAGAATCTAAACTATTATCAACTTTACATAAAAAGAACAATATTTACTACATTATCGAAGTTTGAAACATTGCCTAAATAATGGACTGGGGCTTACAAAACTATACTAAGAATATTGGCATTTAATCAATCTGATTGGTTGAAAAAAGTATACGGATTTCAACACAATGATGAGGACTAATGCAAAAAATAATAATTTAAAAGGACTTTTATGAACTGATGAATAATTGTGTCTTTGGTAAAACAATGGAAAATATAAGAAACAGAGTTGATATAAAACTAGTTTCAAGTGAAAAAATTTGCAAGAAATTATTGGACAAGCCAAATATTAATAAAAGTACTATATTTAATGAGAATCTTGCAGCTTTTTCACAAGAATAAAACTAACGTAAAATTTAATAACCCAATATATGTGGGCATGGACATTTTTGATATTTCGAAAGAATTAATGTACGATTTCCACTATAAAATTATGAAGCCAAAATATGGTGATTAAATTGAATTGTGTTTCCAAGATACCGATTCTTATTTTTATAACATTAAAACAGAAGATTTTTATGAAGACATAAAGTCGATGTTAGATCAATTTGACACTAGCGATTATCCAAAAGACAATATTATAACATGCCACAAATAAATAAATTTTTTTTAGGCAAAACGAAAGACGAGTGTAATGGCAATGTAATTAAAGAATTTGTTGGTTTATGAGCAAATATGTATGCATACAGAGTTGAGGATAAACAAAACAAAAGGGCAAAAGGTGTGGAAAAATGCGTAGTCAACAATATAATTAATTTTGATGACTATAAGAAATGTGTGTTTGATGAGAAAATTCAATATACGACAATGAATTTGATACGAAGTGAGAAACAAAATATATACAGTAGAAGTTAATAAAATAGCTCTTAGTCCTTGTGATAACAAGATAATTATACTAGAAATTAAAATAGAAACACGGCCATATGGATATCAACATTTATAATTTATTTTGTTATTCTCCACTAGTGGTGTTTCACTGCTAGTCAAATCTTCATAATTTTATTAATGAGAGGTGCGATGAGTAAGAAAAATATTAAAAATCGTATGGCTAAGTTAGTGTCAGTGAATCATTGACAATTAGTGCTATACAAAAATTTTTCATCACACCTATTTGTTAAAGAAAATTTTGTATTTTATCTACCTCTTAAGGAAGGCACTCGGAATTCCCCACTTTAAATTTTCTAAGATAAGTTTTATATTTTGGAGATATTAAGGGGGGTCTAAAACATGGTGCCCTTTATGTTTTCTATTAAATTAGCAAAATTTTAAACATCTTTAATTTCTAAAACAATGTTGATATCAGAACCATTAAAATCAATCAAATTTCCAATTTCCTCTCTAATTTCTGAAACAGTATTGTTAAATTGCTCATGGTTGATTTTATAAAAATTGAATATTAGGGCTATTAAATTATATAATCTCTAAACCATACATGGTTATGGTGGAAAACTAGCAATTATATTAGTCTCCAAGTGGTTAGATTCATAATATTTTTTAAACATGCCATATGCCAAATTACCATGAACACTGGTTGTTTTATACGGATTAAAATTAGGCAATTTAGTGCCCACGACATCGTCTTTTTCAAAACCGAGAATCCCAGACAAAGTATCATCAAATTTATTATGAAACTTGGTTTTAATTGTTATTTATTTTTCATATTGTCTGTTGTTAATTCAATGTTATTTGTCGAGAGTAGCTCAATCGAATTTATAGCTTCTTTCGAAGATTCAACATCATATTGGCATCTGGGAATATTTATAATGGCATTTTATCAACAACAGGACTCATTTTGTCAATTGTATTTATAGTATTATTCTCCACATTTGGAGTTAAAATTTTTGCATGTAAGTAATTAATGCTATCGATTATCTTTATGAATTATATCATAGTGAAGTTCCTTCTTTAGTGTAGAACTATTGTTTGTTAGTGTGAAAACTTTATTATTATCAATGTATTATAAAAAATTATTGTAATTAAATGAAAAAAGTTTACTGGATTATTGGTGTTTTAATAACTGAGGAAACTTCCAATAATAAAAAAAAATGTTGAGTTATTGCCCGATTATATTCTCGAGGTGATAGTAGGGCCCAGCAACTGCTGGGAAATCAATTTTATCATTAATTTGATTTTAAAGCCTGGATGGCTAAATTTTAATAAACTCTATGTTTTCTCGAAACGTTTGAATCAACCATAATTTATTCGATTATAAGATGATTTTGAAGTGATATCTAAAAACTTTTGTGAAAAAAAAATGGCATTTTTAAGTAGCAATGGTGAAATGATTCCACTAGATGAATGTGAAAATAATTCTCTCATAATTTTTGATGATGCAATATTGATTGAGTAAGATGTAGTCCACAAATATTTTACTAGAGGTCGACATAAAAATATTGATGTTTTTTATCTTGCGCAGACATATTCCAGAGTCCCCAAGCAATTAGTATGAGATAACACAAATTTTCTGTGTTTATTTCGACAAGATGAAACAATATATATACATATATATCGATTTTGTTGGAGGAGACAGGAGTTTTGAGAAATTTAAAGAGATAGGTGCCAAGTGCTGGGACGAAAATTATGGTTTTTTAACACCAAATTTGAGTTTAAAAAAATGAATAACGGACAGTACAGAAACCAAATAAATTTTTTTATATTTCAAATCTGTCTTTTGTGAATTGTAAACGAGAATTCTTTATCAGTTTTCGCGGCCATTGCCCAGTATGCCGACTACAGGAAAAAATCAATCTTACAGTGTACTCTGTCTCGACACGAGTTTTTCTCCGCGATTGCCATGCACTCTCCTCGTAATATGACAACGTTTATCTGCACAGTCATGCACGCCCGACCACAGTGAAATATGGCTGCAACATGAAGCATGTTATCACGCAACTGTGCTGATATCTACTCAAAATGCCGGGAAATCTCGACGAGGCGCAGTGCCGCGAGCATTATAAGAGGCTTCAGCTCACCACATCTCACCACAAAATGCAGTCAAATTTTCACCTCGTTCCTCGCCCTGTCGCATGGCTCGAGTGACAGTGTGTTTGGTTTGCAATGGAAAGGTTGGAGTTTCGATCCCCGGTTTGAGCAGATGATTTAATATTGTGGATCTGTGTGGCCAGCATATTCACAATATTGGATTATCACCAAACCATTCAAAATTTGAGCCAAAACCTCGCTCTGATCCTGTTGTGTAGATGCTATGCAATAGGAACAGAGTACAAAAGAAATCTCCATCTCCTCATCGTAAATAGGTAGGTTGTAAATATCGCACAGCGTGGAGATAGGGATTTCTCCACAGGAGTTTTCCCGTTTTTAAAAGTTGTGTTTATATGTAAACATTTTATAAATAAATTCAGTAGATGTCTATTGCAGATATTGGCGCAACTCAATAATTTAACTAAAATTCAACCAATTTCAAGCTAAATTCAAACAAATTTCTAATTTCCTATCAAATCTTTCAAAGTGCAATACAAATCAATCATATTTGGAGACAAAAATTGAAATCATTTTTCAACTTGTGTTCACTCTTTGTGTGTGGTTCTTTGAAGACTCATTTCCAAGCTAAATCATCATATTTTTTAATAAATTTCAAGAATCTTCATTCTTTTCTTGCGATATTACTTGTAAATATTTGTCTTTTTGACCTAAGTTTGGCCTCATTAAACTATGAAAATGTACCACTGATCAAAGAGTGAACAAAGTATATTTAAAAAAAAAAGTGTGCTTGATTGAGAGTGAAGATTTGTGTTAAATTATATTGATTTTGGGGGTGAAATTGAAGAGATGAATCATGTTTTCAGAAGAGATTGAAAAATTGTCGCATAAAAGTGAGAAATTTGCATGTATTTTAGTTAAATTATTGAGTTGCGCCAATATCTGCAATAGTCTTCTACTTACCCTAAGTGATCCATTAGGCCGGTATTCGGAAACAGCCAATAAGTATGTTTGTTAAGGTTTCCTATTGAAACTTTTATATATACCTTCTATTAAATTGATCCCTATATATATATTTTATTTTATCCTCAAATACAGCAAAAGTTGGGTGACTCCAGTCTGTTGTCTTCTTGTGCCATGACGCACAAATTATCCAGCACCTGGCGGCCAAATTGATCATTCTCTACAGCTTTCAAACATACCTGATCGTAAGTCTAGCGTAGGATTCGTGGATCAATCTCTGGGATTCTACGTAAACACGCAGAATTCTGTGTGAAATTTTAAATATATATGTAGTGCCATTTCATTTGTGTCTTCTCAGGTCTTAAAAATATCTTCCTTAAATCTTACAAATCCACATTTGGAAAATAACATGAAATTTGTAAGTCCGCAGTCTATCTCTCTAGACGTGGGCTACGGACTGATTTTGTGTTTTCTTATTGTTGTTATTCGAGAAGCAGTCAACACATTTTTATTCCAAATGTATATTGTATAATTTATTCCTGCATGCAATGTAATTAAAAATGCAGTCAATTAAACAACTCCCGTCGAAGAGATACAATTTAGTTCTACATTTTCATAGCATTTAATGCAACTGTAAATGTCTATAAACACGTCTCAATGTCTAATTGAGATATTTCGATTAATTTAGGGGGAGAATTCAAAACGGTCTGATCTTCGTGTACACTGTAAATGAAAATATCGTCGCGAAGAACACCAAGGGGTAATTTTCATGTGCTTCAATCTTCTATGGAAACCAAATAACACGCCATATTTTTGTCAAACATCTGGGTCTAGAAAACTTCATATCAGTCTTTCGGCCTTTCGTTCAAAATTCTGTAAGTAGCTCGACTTTTACTTTTAGTATTCTAAATCCAGAAGTGTTTATTTCCCTACACCGTAAAAATGGTTAACGCAGAAGACTGCACCACTGACAAATCGTACAAAATCGAGATGGCAAAGGAACTGCGAAGTTTAGCAAAAGAAGTCAGGTGAGAATTAATAACGCATTATAATTTATTTGAAATGGTTTTTGTAACTCTGGTTATTCCGGTAGTTGATGTACGTGGTGCAGTCAGTTACACGCCGAATTGCTGTGTGAAAGTGTCATGGGTTCTAATCCCGAGTAAGACATGGAGATACCAGCGGCTTTCTGGACTAAGTAAACGTTATTTCAGCACAGTTGAAAATGTTTGACAAGTTCATTACGCACTAGGGATGATTATGTTTTGAAAGTGCAAACTCCTGTATAAAATATTCAAAACATTAAATAAATCAGTACTATAACTTGGCTCTCAAGAGCACGATATTAAGAGCTGGCCAAATCTCGCCACTCGAGCATTATAGCGAAAAAAACCTAAATTTATAACGGAATACTCAAGTATTTTCCGTCTACCATTATTTTGAACATAGCTGTTACGTTGACGAGTAATCTCCAGTTAAAAATGGTCTATATGGTCATGTGTTCAAAATTTGGTATCTCAATTAACCGCTTTGCACTTATTTGTAGACAAATTACTGTTTTATATCGACAAACTGACTTTTACCTAAACTAACTTGGGAGAGTTTAGGTATTACGCAGAATCTTGGCATGGGCAAGCCTTCCTTTACGCGAATGTATACATGAAACAATTGTAATAGGTCTCGTCGAAACAAGCCAGTCAATGTGCAGCCGGCTTACGTGTTACTAGGAAGGTGTTGAGTGAAACGTGAAGCGATTGTAATGGCGGCCTAAAGCTTCCAATAAGTGTGGTCAAATGAAACTGGACAGTTTATGACGTCATCGAAACGTCATAAACGCCGCCATATCCGTCTGAAAAAGTCGGATGGATTCGGTTTCCATCGAACATTTGAAAATTGGACCAGTTCTAAAATTTAAGCGATGTTTGGTGGGCTCAGCCGATCAGAATCGTGCACGACCAAAATGGACGTTGCGAAACTTTAGAAGAACGAGAAATTGCTGAAAACTAAATAAATTATTAAGGTAATTCATTTATGTAGAAACAACCAGGGCATGAATTCTGTTTTGTTGATATTGCATTTCTGAAAAATAAAATTTGAATGGAGTAAAAACGTGAAAATAAATTACAACATTCGTTACATTTCTTCCTTTAATGGAATGCATTGATACACAACAACACTATCTCACTTTGAAAACAATTGTTAAACAAATATTCAGATTAGACCCTTCCAGAAAAAAATAAAATTTGTTGGAAAGAAAAAATTGATGGCCATATCTTGTCTTCAAATTTTATTGTCAAACACGGTTTAAGATGAAAATTTGACAGTCTGACAGAGGCTTAAGGCCGGATTACGATGACTTAATGTTTCACGTAACTCGTAACGAACAACATGTTCACGTAAGCCGACGACACTTTGACTGATGTGTTCCAAGGAGACCTATTACGCTCGTTTCACGTAACGTTCACGTGATGGAAAAGCTTGCCAACGTCTAGCATTAGTGTGTTACGTGATACGTGACTCTGCACCACGTGATCTTGCTGGCCAATCACAGCAGGGGCATTGTTGTATTATCTTTGCTTTTCATGGGGTTGTTTTTATTTTCCCCAAAATTTTCTGCTCTCGTTTTTAATTCCTGTGCCACATACCTACATAACTTTCTCCCGTAAATTTGGACGAAAGTGTAATAAATTTAGACTAAAATTCACTTTTTTAAATCCGTATTAATTTACAAAGCTTTACATGTAGAAAATTGTAATAAATTTAGACTAAAATTCACTTTTTTAAATCCGTATTAATTTACAAAGCTTTACATGTAGCAAATTGTTAATTATATTTCACAAAAGTGTAAAAATGCTTGCATGAAATACACAAAGTTTACCTTTAAGTTTGAGAATGTTAGTACGCTCATTTCATTTTACTATAGCCTATTGACGGTAAAGTGAACATTTTTGAAAGTCCTCCCATTTGGAATAATTGTCAATAAATATATGTTATTTTAGTCTTAGACGTTAACTTCTGGGTGCTGTGGAATAAACACACTGTGTTTATTACTCACGTGGCAATGTTTATTTAAAAATGTTGTTAAAGAATAAAAATTGGCAGAAAGGAAAAGTATCTAGGGTCTCAAGATTTACCATGAACAGCCTATATATACTATTTATTCCATGTACATGAAAAACATGTCTTCATCTCCCAGAGACATTTCGTTTTTTTTAGGTTATGAAGTTGTCCTAGTCGTTTCTAAAGTTTGTAAAAATAACAAAAGTCGTACTTTCGCAAACTGTTCTTGCCAAATAATTATTATTAAAAGAAAAAAAAAAAGCCTTTATATTTTGAATTTTAAAAGTTTTCGATCTGAAAAGCGACAAAACTTGCAACACTTCAGTTGAATCAGATTTGCAGAAATTAATTCCGTGGTATTATGTAGAAATTCGTAAGTCGATTTTCTTTTCGCCAATTTTATGTTCTCGTTATCTTCTTACACAGAAGTAGAATATTTTCAAACTAATCAATTAAATAACTAATTCACTCTTCTTCTCAGACAAATTCCACAATGTAAATCTTCTCAAAATATAATAAATAAATATCATTAGTTTTCAATTATTCAGTTTCAAACATTTTGAACCAACTAAAAAATTTATAGCCCATTCACGATTACCTCACACTTTTCTGAAGCCCTGCTAAATGTTTACTTTTGGTTACCAAATACCTATCTTTCCGTTACACGTAAACATAACACTGCCATGTGACGTCTACCTTTTAACTGTAAAATGCATTGCTTAATGTTTACAGCTGTTCAAAGAATTCTTTCATTTTTTAATATCCGTTACATACGACTAATTATAATTTAGGCCTATAGACATATTCAGGTCACCTTTATGCCCCGTTAGAGTCATTCCGTGTCAAATCAACGTAATTTGAAACAAAAATCTACCTTGACCCTCAGATTTTAATGAAACTTTGCTTATCAAGTAGCCTTACATAGCGATGAAAGAATATGCTAAACTTATTTTTTAAATAAATTTAATTCCGAAGTTATTAACAATTAATTATTACATTTTTCCATCAAAATTTGTTACAATTTGAAAAATTTAATTGCCATTTTCTCATAAACTAAGTATGATAGAGGGTTTATTGATAACTCATTTAAAAACCCTTTTAATGGGGTTTCATTTGATAGGCAATATAATAGACATTAAAAATGTGATTTTTTTTTAAATAAAAGAAAATTTTAATTTCAATTTTTCAAAAAGCGGCATTTTTTAAATTTTCAAACAATTCTCAAATGTAACATATATAGCTGTCTTATAATTTCCTAGGTTTAATTTAGGATCATAATGGGATCAAAAGATACAGGAAGTATAAATTAACTCGTATAGGAAAATTCTAACTAATTTTTATATTAGCATGTTCAATTGATAAAGTGATTCCACAATGTCACATATCGTGCAAATGAACATTTTAATGTTAGTTAACTCAGCATTTTCAAAAATATTAGAACATGAAAACCAAAATTTTGTTTATTATTTCATATTAGACATAGATAAAAACAATTTTAAGATTACAGGTGGTAAAATCGACAGATAACATTACGTTTAAAAATATTTTATAACATGGGCAATATGTGAAAGTCTAACAATTTTGGCATTGCCACTTTTACATACACGCACATTGCAATTTATGCAAAATATTTGTTTCTGACTTGCCTCACAAAATAAATAAGCAGTTTGCATGTACAAAAACAGATGATGTTTCTAACTTAAACATCTTGGTCTTAAATAGGAAAACACGATTTGAAATAAAATTACAGGAACAGAGCTGTGTGGTCACATAAAATATTGATGCTCGATTTCAAGAATTATTCAACTGTTATCACAATATTGTTATTTTCGTCTGGCAGCAGAGTATATATAAAAAAAATAACCTGGTCCTGATGAATGGAGAAATGTAACTTTTGATTCACTGTCACCAGTATTTTTTTCTAAAACATAACTCAGCCACCATGCATCATTGTAAAAAGTTATGAGATAACCAGTTAATTTGTCAAGCCTAAATTATCCCCATGACACATGACTGGATAGGTTTTTAATGATGATGAAAATTAAAATATCTTGGTTCTAGGTACTGCTATAGCGTGGTCGAGTCTGTGTGCTACGTCTTGCTCAGTTTTTATATGTTCCTCTTGGGTCACATACGAAAATACCATTTTCTGAGTAAAGTAATGTTTTACCCATTCATAGAGCTGAAATTGTGTCATGATTCGACTTTGGTAAGGCCTTCGTAGACTTGCTTTTGCTGCCCAACACTATCACATAGTCCTTTACCATGAGCTGTAGCAGAAAAGTGTCATTCTACTTCAATTCCAAAATCATTCTTGCGCTGGCAAAGGTTACAAAATTTTTTTTTCTATTTTTACACTGAGCAGCAGAGCCACCTGATAAATAGTAAACGTTTTTCACTTCAATTCATTAAATTCTAATTTAAAAAACTGAACATGTTTTTCATGAAATAAGTAAACAGCTATGGTATTATGTTCAACACACTCGGAGATGATGACAAAGCTACGATGTTCAACTTTATCTTTCTCTTTAAAATATATTACAAATGGATGAATAGTAGCCGGGGCTTTTCTCCAGTGACAAGATTGTGCTTCAGCTTGTAAAACAAAACTATAATTTTCTGAAAAGTCACAAACAAACTATTGCCATTTCAGAAGACAACGAATTTCCCTTAATATTACACACAAAATCACTTTGATGCTTATTAATAAAATCATGGCGAAGAAGAACATGAAGTTTTTCGCAAATTAGTTAAATAAATTCTTGCGCAGGCTTTTGTATAGTTTCTAAGTTGCACCGATCAACTGCAATCCACTGGCGAAAAGTTACGTTTTCAATTAGATTTTCTTCAAATCTATCCTCCAACATTTTTCTTATATTATCAACACCATGACAAAAGAGACATTAAAAAAAAAAAGTAAATTGATGCTGGATTACATGTAATTTTGGCAAGACAATCTTTATAGCTTTTCAATTGCCCATTATTGACAGAATTTATCTTGCAGTGTTCAAACATTAGCTTCGCATTTTGATGGATAGTACATACACAGAATGTATGTGTACCACTTTGGCCAGCTAGGACACAGTGTTTCGGACGCAGTTATGCAAATCTAGACAATCTAACTGTAGCATTTGGAAACTTTCTCGGAAGAGCTTATATGCTTCTTTCAAACTGCAGAGCATTATTATTATTTTAGAAACTTTCACTTCCTTACATTCATTGTCTTTCACTGAAACACGATCTCTGATTCCTGACATTGGCCGACTCACTTCTTCATTCTCATAAAATTCAATAATTTTATTCCCAGTCTGTGTAGACAAGCTTTTTCCTGGCCTCTGATCTGCTGTGGACAAACTGTCTTTTTGTTTCAAAAGTTTCTTTGCTTGCCTAACCTGATAATCTGGAGCTTTGAAATCTTTAATAATTTTTCTTATGCTCCAATTCTTAGGCCACAAGGTAATAATCATGACTTTCTGCTTTCTGTTTTCACACTTTTGGTACGCATTCCTTAAATAATTCAATACTTCATTTCATGAATCACTATTTTGATCTTCATCAGATGAACTGGCATTTTTTGGAAGTTTTTTTTTACTGATGATGTAATTTTTTTCATTTTTTTATTAGAATAATTTCTATATCTTACTTTTCTTCTATTCATTTGTGTTTTACCAAGATCCATAAGTGATACATTAAATAATTCCAAGGCTTCATTATGGTTTAAAATGGAAGCTTCAGAGTCACTGACTTCAGTTATATCACTTCCAGATTGAAGATAACTAGTATTGGGGAGATCATTTGCATTATGTCTACTCTCATTCTTCACCTTTGAAAGGTTCTTTCTGCAGCTGTCAAAAGTTTTAGAATGTTCAGACATTCAGGAATCAATGTACACATCCATGGCGTAACAGTTCTTAGTCCCTTTCTTACATGGGAGTGATGAGAATTTTTCAGGGGATTAAAACACTCCAAGGTTTCTACTCTTCTAGAATCCATTGGTGTGGAATCTTAAACAAAGGAAACAATAATTTGTGGCATTAATGAATAAAAATATAATCTGTGGATTATGCGAACATAATTAATACACCATGAACTTGTAACATTATCACTGCAACCAAAGTGCTTTTGTGTCTCGCTTTCTGTCTTTATCAAGTCTTTAAATATTCTAGAAAGACCTAGGATGTAATAACTGTAAGGCTCTGCCTCTGGAAACATATTGCCCAATCAAGCATAAAGGACTATGATAAATTTAATTTAATTTTAAAACATATGACAAAAATAATGACATAACCTAAAACAGAATTCACCTTTGTTTTGATAATGGCTAGATAGCTGTCTGAACACATGTAAACAATCATCAACTGTTTTCTCCAATGATAGAACCGGTTGAAATAGGTATTTACGAACACCTGTTAGGGGACTAAGCTTACAGTGGAATTAATGACAGGAAATCAAAGAGAACAGTCACAAAAAAAAGAAAAAGAAAATATGTCCATGAATATTTGGTACATTTGCTATACAGTGCAATACATCTATGTAAAAATTTTATCGTGATATTTTGTTACTTGGGTTGGTACTTGTTTGGAAAGGCCGACACCCCCAAGACATGTTTTGTAGACCCTTTGTAGAATATCGATGTTTGTTCTAATATCTTGTTCCAAGAGAAATAATTTGTTCTATGGTATTTAGCCAAGAATGAGAAGGAACAAAAGATATGTGTGTTATTATCTGTGATATTTTACAATTCTAAATCACTTGAAATTAGGTACTGTTTTGCATCAATTTAATATGATATTTAAAAGTTAATTTAAATTTTCCCTACACACAAAAAAATTCTACTTGATGTATCTTTTGATCCCATTATGAGCCCAAAACGAAACCTGGGGAAATGTAAGAAAGCTATTTGTAGTACATTTGAGAATTTTAAAAAAAATTTTAAAATACAATTTTTTGACAAATTTATATTAAAAAATTTCTTTAATTAAAAGAAATATTTTTTGCAGAGTGTAACATGATGCATATCAAATGAAAGCCCATTAAAATAGTTTTTAAATGAGCTATCAATAAAGCCCATATAATATTTAGTTTATGAGATAATGTTAATTGTGTATTTCAAAATGTAACAACTTTTGATGAAAAATGCACAAATTAATTGTTAATAACTTTGGAATTAAACTTATTAAAAAAATAAGTTTAGCATTTCTTTCGTAACTATGTAAGGACAGTTGATAAAGAAAGTTTCATCAAAATCTGAGGGGCCAAGGGAGAATTGATTTGACATGGAATGACTCTTTAACAATGTCTGTATTGACGATAGTTCTTACAGTTATTATTTTACATTGTTATCATTTGTGTTGTACACGATATGGCACATTAAATATAATACACTTTAGTATTTTGCCGTGACTGTGCAATTTAGTGATGCCAACCCTGTCGAAAAAGAATTCGGTAGATTTTGCTGAGAAAATCGGTAGGTATATTGCGGTAGCAAATACACACACACACACATATATAATTTGTAATGCAAATGAAAATGGTTACGCAAACTTACGAAATGAGTAGTCACTTAATGCTTTGAAAGTTTTAAGTGTTTTTACTTGTTTTGCTTTGTAAATTCATGCATGCCTAACAGCACACTTTATTATTCCTAAATTTCTACACACGCCATTTCTGGTTACTTAAAGATTGTGAACATATGCTATTAACTTCATTTGAATGAATTAATCTAAATTCTACATATGTTATTAACTTCATTTGAATGACTTAATCTAAATCATTTTACATATCACATTAATTAACAGGTATTTTCACATGTTGTAATTTATTTAAATCAGCCAATGTTAACTATGTCAAAGACAATACTGCAACTTATATCCACACTCTACTAGATTGGCAGTTTAGCTGCATAAATTTTAATGATGGAAATTAATGTTTAAATAGTGTGTTATCTGTTTCTCATCGGTAAGAGATATATGAAAGTGTGCTCAGCAAAAAACAAATTAAGTGGGTTTGGAATGTGATTATGCAGATGAGTTTTGTTTGATAGGAAGGACATGACTGAAGATTTTATGTTGTATAAAAAGATTCAAAAGAAGGAACAAATGGCCTCCATTCAGAAGTAGCATGTATGACTAATGCGTCTGATGTTAAATGACGTTTATGAAGGTTTCAGTATTGAGGCTAAGCAGTATTAAGTATCGCTGCTAAACACACCGGAGAATATCTAACTGCAGGAGGATTATTCATTATGCATTTCCCGGTTGGTATTCTGAGGCAGTCTGGCATACTAGTTATTGTGCCTTAATATCTGCAGAACTCTTCAAGTAAGGTTGTTTTTTGTTATTTAATCATTAAACGCATTGGTATGAAGTTGTATGTGGAATTTAATAATATGGGAAGTCCAGAGGACCGAGTGGGTGGTATTAAATTATCGTGAACGACTTTGATTCTTAAGCTCTACTGATGAACTAAGCCTGGTTGCCCACATAAGAATATTCTTCAGTTAATTTTAGTTGTCAAATAGAATGTTTGGTAATTTGTCAGCTATATTGTGTGATTATTTTAGGCAACTCAATTGTTCACTTTCTTACACATTAATGTTTTTTAATAACTAATTTTTCTTTGACAACTGACAGCATTATCTTTAAACATTAGAGGTCTTCTATTAAGAAGGGTCTAAAGATGTTGCATGTGAGTAGAAAATGATATTTTCCATAATTTCTTTAATTATATTTTCCTAAGCTTTCTTCAAAGTGCTTCCTTGTATTACGTTAGTCGTAAGTATAGCTTTTTCTGCAATCTGTAAATGTCTGTATATTAATCAGTTTTCCTGATCATGACATGGGAAAGAAGTGGTACATATTGCTATGATTGATGCTGATTTCCACATGCACAGTATCTAATTTTGACTACACATATATATAGAGAGAGACAGTATAACTATATATATATTATTTTCTGTAAAGTTAATAAGTTTCCTAAAACACTTCATTACAGAAATAATTGGCTTTCCCAACGTCGGGATTTAAACATCTCCCATGAATTATGTCTGTTTAACATTCCTATAATTTATTTATAGAAATAATTGACTGCCCAACTCGTAGGCATATTTGTGACATGTTGCCACTAACCCCTTTAATGAAATAATTGGCGCCCAACAGTGCGGTCAAGGTAGCCGAATATTATTAAAAGAAAAATACAACCTAGAGAAAACAATGCTCAGTTATATTGATACCATCAAAGTCATTGAGGTGCAAATAATCGTGCATGGTCATAGACAAAAGAGTTATCATAGGAATAGGAATATTTAAGACTTTGTGCGTATTGCCAGATTGCCAGGGAGCCTTATTTTTTAAAAGGAGTTCTATGAACTATTTAAAAGATAGTGGGACGAATAATATGACAGATTCTGATACTTAGAGTTTTGAAGGTATACCTGTTATTAGTCCGACTACGAGCATAAACGGAGATTTTTATAGCGATGGTGAAGAGGTTGTCAAGTCTGCTTTGAACACCAACATAATGGATAAAGTTTTGGAAAAGGTTGATAAACCAGGCGCAATTTCAGTTTCAGATGCAACGGTAATACTGCATTATTTGTGAATGTTAAATGCAAAATTAAGTGCAAAGTTTGATTCAATTGCAGAACACGGTACTAAATTTAATGCTAGGTTTGACGCAGAAGATCAAAAATTTAATGATTTAGCTCAGCATATCATAAGTGTAGATAATAGTTTGTTAAGATTGAATGAACGGGTTGACCAAACTAATACTGTGTTAACAACCCTGGAAAATTCGGTTACTGAATTGCAGGCAAATTAGACAGCACAAGATAACGCTATTGTCACTCTTCAGAATAATGTTGACAAAGTACGGTCACAATTGGAAGATCGATTAAGTCAGTTGAAGGATATAACTAAAGAAAGTTTTGACTTAATGCAAACGACTGATGGAGAGGTTCAGACCCCATCACATTCCATACAGGCTAGTGTACCTAGGGAATTAGGGCAAACACGATCCGAGATCGAAAGTCAGCTATGTGGACTGGAAACTCTTATTACTACCGTTGAATCCTGACCAACAACTTCGCCAACTAATGTCGATAATCAAATCCTAGAAAATGTAGACCATCAATTGGTTAACTTTGAAAAGATTATTGAAGCGCCTATAATACAAGTGGCACTAATTGACACAGAAAGTGTAGACAGGTTGTCTACAGAAACGAAAGCTGATACTATTACGGTACCAGTCGTCGTGTACTAGAAGAAGGAAGTCAACACACTCACATCTGGGCATAGAATAAAGGGTCCAACACGGAGGAGAAATAACACGTAAGGAACTTACGTAAAACAAGACCCATAGGCAATGTTAGATACTACAAAACCAACGACCTCTACCCGTAAGAAAGGTAGAAAGATGCGTGTATACAGTCAGAAGAATGTGGCAGTTACCGTACAACGAAGTTTCGAGGGGTAGTATGGTGTGGAAAAATCCGACAACGATGCAAATCGACATCTTGGGAAATGTATCAACTGCACACCTATGATAAGTGAAATGAAGTTCACACGCAGAACGAACGAGAAAAATAAAACGGAGCTCACGAATCAAATTAAAACTGTCCGGCTGAAGAGTCGACTAAGAAGTAAGCCCGATCGATGCAGTACAGATAAGAGCTACCAATTGTCGAAGTCATGCGACAACCACATAATGACTTACTTCAGAGTACATGTCTGATAAGAACGCAGAAGAAGCGAAGTCACAAAATTAAAATCAACAGGAGCAGGCTACGAAAACTACAGTTGAAGAAGAGGGAAGCGAATTTCCACCATGGCCAATGCCGAATAAAAAAAAAAAAAAGAGATCGAATGGAAATGTAAGTACACCACGACACCCATCTAAGAGATTGACACATTTTAAGTCTTACAGAATATTTTGATGCCCTTCCAACACTGGATGTGTAAACCGTGGAGCAGAATCCAGAAGTGATAAGGCAAGAGCTGCTTGATTTAGTTAAAAGAAGACTTTATGCCTCGCCGCAGAAAGCAGGAAGAAACACTACAAGATGAGCAAGTCAAGGAATTTCAGTATCAACGATCTCGTGTTACGACGTAGTTGCCCTACAAGTCACGCATGGGAAGGAGTCAAAAAGAAATTGTTTTTAACTTTTGAGAGACCTTTCAAAGTGACCGGCGTGGTACGCAATAATTGCTATGAACTGGTGGATTTTTAAGGCAATACCGTGGGACAGTATAACACAACTAAGACCATATCGAGTTCCTATGGCAACCACAGTCAGAAATCAATGACAGCAACGGCTAAGTATTATATGTATATATACAGCTCAGTAATGAGTTATAAGGTTGACTGCACTATTGCTAATGAGTTCGTAACTTGAATATATTACATGTAGTAGTTTCTGCCAAGAGCATTTATGCAGAGCCTTGAGTATAGGGAAGAAGGTATATAGTTTTAATTGTCTATTATTGTTTGTCTAGTGTAATTATGTTAGTATTAGGACTTATTGTCATGTTATTTGTAATTTTCGCCGTATCCATACATTTGCCTGCGGCCTTAAAGTTTCGAATATATATATATATATATATATATATATATATATATATATATATATATATATATATATATATATATATATATATATATATAAAAGTTACTGTCACTGAGAATAAACCAGCCTCGAACCAAGTTCTAGCAAAGCATTAATTAACCACTATGCTTAACTGGCTGATTAATAACTGAAAAAAATATATAATTTCCCCCAGGTCATTTGTATTCTCATAAGAATATGTTTTCACCTTCCTCGTCGTTCATGATATGTTAAAGATGCTTACGTCTTGTAACCTCACTTCCTTATGCAAAGTTCCCGCTATTTGCGATGAGAGAGGTTGGAGTAAAGTCATTATAATCTTGTTGCTGTAGTCTTCCTGGATTTGCCCACAAACTAAACACATCCTGGGTCTGTAATTTTTTATTGTGGTGATAATTGTTAATGTTTTTGTTGCCTCAACTTTATTATAAGGTATATGTAATTTGTTTCATTGATGATAGGTAATGTATATATATATATATATATATATATATATATATATATATATATAAATTTTTTTTTTTTTTGGAAATAAAAAAAAATGAAAGTTTTGCTTATACGTGTCAGTTGTGTAGCTGCGTACACGGATAAGTTCACGACGTTGTTTAGGGTTAAGAAACGAAATATTTCTTGTAGCCAGCTATCCTTTAGTGTTTGTTAGGGCCTTCTATAGTTGCCTACTTTAGCTTTGTAACATGAATAGCTGTATTTCACTGACATGTGTTATCCTTTTCAATCCCTAAAATATCACAATAATAGTTTTGAGATGAAGCATATTATTGGGCTACTAAACCAGCCAATGATTCTTCAAGACCATCAAGAAGTGATATCAATAGAGAATGAATTAGGTTATGTATGGTACCAGAGAAAATCTTTTAATTCCATCTACGGAAGAAGAGGTAAGAGAAACATATGTGGATCTTATACACTGTGACCTGAAGCAAATTATTGTCACTAAAGAGGAAAGCCTGACAACAACAACTGTCTTGTGTCTGACGCCCGTGTGCTGCAGCTATTCCGGCGTGTGGATGTACGAGTGAGGCAGAAACTTTCGTCTCCCTGGATGAAGCAGAGGATCCAACTACGAAGGGGTTGCAGAGCTGTAGAGGTCCTGAGCTTCGCCACTACCAAACTGCATGAGATGCTAACTGCACTTCGTAAGAAAAACAACTACCCAATTTACCTTCCGAAAAAAAAAAAAAAGGTTACCTTTTTCAACATATAGTGTTTGAACTTCAACATGTTGCTTTATTAATAAGGAAATTGACGTTAGAGAACAAATATTCGCGCCATTGATTTTTTTTGTCTTATGTGCTTTAGGACACAAAATGCACATTTTAAATTAGTGGTGATGTATCATCTTATGTGTACTGTGTATATTGATTGCTCATAGTGTTTACTTGTACTTGTTATCGTACTTGTTATGCTAAGTTAATATGTTTTCGCAAGTAGTAATTAGTATGCTGTCAGTTAGTTTGCTTGCTTATCTTGAGTTTGGTTGTAATTGTTATTATGTTTATCGTAAAATTTTACAATTGTCACTCAAAGAAGTTTCGTCACAGGAAATCTCCACATGACGCGCTATAGTTTCTAAATTTCTACACACACCATTTTTGGTTATTTAAATATTGTGAAAATATGCTACTAACTTCATCTGAATGACTTAATTTAATTATTTTCCATGTCACATTAATGAACAGGTATTTTCATATGTTGTATATTATTTAAATCAGTCAATTTTTAACTACGTCAAAAACAATACTGCAACTTCTATCCCCACTCTACTAATCCAGAGGTCCGAGTGTGTGGTATTAAATTACCATGAACGACTTTGATTCTTAAGCTTTACTGATGATTTAAGCCTGGTTGCCCAAATAAAAATATTTTTCAGTTAATTTTAGTAGTCAAAGAATATGTTTGGCAATTTTTCAGATATATTGTATGATTATTTTAGGGAAATCAATTGTTTATTTTGTCACAGATAAATTTTTTTTCAAATCAATAATTTTTATTTGACAACTGACAGCAGTATATTTAAATATTATATGTCTTCTGTTAAAAAGGGTCTAAAGATGTTGCGTGTGAGTTGAACATGAGATTTTCCATAATTTCTTTAATTATAATTTCCTAAGCTTTCTTCAAAGTGTTTCCTTGTATTATGTTAGTCGAAAGTATTTCTTTTTCTGCAATCTATAATAGTCTGTGTATATTAATAATTTTTCCTGGTCATGACATGGGGAAGAATAGGTACATATTGCTATGATTTGTGCTGATTTCCACATGCACACTAGCTAATTTTGACTACACACATTTATTTTCGTCTAGTTATACTGTCTCTCTCTCTCTCTCTCTCTCTCTCTCTCTCTCTCTATATATATATATATATATATATATATATATATATAATTTTCTGTAAAGTTAGTCAGTTTCCTAACACACTTCATTACAGAAATAATTGGCTTCCCAACGCCGGGACTTTGAACATCTCCCATGAATTATGTCTGTTTAACATTCCTATCATTTCTTTACAGAAATAATTGACTGCCGAAAGTGTAGGCATATTTGTTACATGTTGACGCTCACACTTTTAAACCGTTGCCAAAACACCGCTACTCTCACTGTTTTTAATTCTTATTTTTTAATAAATAAAAACTGCAAGTTACCGAGTATACTACGGTAAAGTTTCATAAATTCAAAAATATAATGCGTTCAGAGTTATCAGGATTATATACTTACGGTATACAAGTTATTTAAAAACATGTTAGCATATTACTCTTAGGGTATTTTTCCAAAGGTTTGTTTCAAATTACCCGATGAAACTTAGAATAAACTATTATATAAACATCTAATTAATTATTACATCAATTTGTTCTAGCACACACACACGTACATTCTCCGCGGTTGTGGTATTATTTATGTTAAAAAATTAAATTCGATTGTACTTCTGCCATTTTTATGTTGTCACATTTTGGAATGGGTCCATAACAAAATCCATGGCCGATACCTTCCAAATCCGTCCCCATATCCCTCTTCTCTGTGCAACTTGCATCGTTTCTAATGACCTCGCTGCCGACGAGACGTTAAGCACAGTTTCCTACCTATTTGTCGTCTAATTGGCTGTCGTCATGCACTTGTTTAATACATATTTAATACTTTATACAGTCTAGGGATTATTTGAAGAATAACAAACAAAATTATAATACTGAATATTGTCTAGACACAAATAAAATATACTTGCACATGATATATCTTTCAATAAACTATTAAAATAACAAAATATTATACTGTACTTTGTTTATCTCTTATAATAAAGCTGAATCTGGAAACTATACTAAGTGAATTGGCAACATAAGCTAATACGCTGTAATCATATATAACTAAAATATCTGAGACAGACAATAAATATAACTCCTGAAAATCCGCAACGATACAAACTTACCCCCGACATTTTCATTTTGTGCACAAAGGTTACGTGCTTATGTGAAGCATCGTAATATACTGCTCAAATATACTATGTTTTACGTACACGTGGATGTGTAGCGTGATGCTTGTTACGTGTAACGGTGAAGTGTCGTGACCCCGGCCTAAGAGCTGGTAAAATACGGGATGTTGCAAAATTGCATGCAAATACTTCGGGGAATTATTCCTCACATCTGGAGGACGAAAAAAATGTTATGTGAACATAGGTCCACAAACGCTTCGTTTCCTTACTACATCCAGTATTACACAACGTACAGTGTATGGCCCACGGGCTGGATCATGTTACTGTGAAATGCCATTGCAACTGTAATTGGCAGCCCCATACCGGCCTCCGAGGAGCCCTGATTTGAATCCACTAGACTTTTATTTGTAGGGATATTTAAAGGCACTTGTGTATGCGAGCCCAGAGGAAGCTGTGGGCACTCTCCGTAACCAAAATTGTGGTGGGTTGCGAAATAATCAGGAATTTTACAGGTATTCATCAACGCATCGTGGTGTCCACGCATCGGCGGGGTGATGTTTGTGTTCGCACTGATGGAGGGCATTTTGAACATTTTCTTTAGTGCCGACGATAATCTTTCAAACATGTGTAAATAATTCTTGCGCAATTCCTACTGTTCTAGGTGTAATGTCGTAGAGTGAAGTGTCGTACATCATGAAAACGAACGCTGCGATGGCATTCCACAGTAACATGATCCAGCCCACGGGCTATACACTGTACGTTATGTATTATGGGCCGCAGTAAAGAAAAGGAGGCGTTTGCGGACGTAATGTTCAAATAATTTTTTTTTCGTTCTCCAGATGTGAGGTATGTTTCCCCGAAGTATTGACATGCGATACTGCAACAACCTGTATACTGGAGGAAGGCAGTGAGTGACGCAGCGATGGCAGCGTAGTGACAGCATGCGTGTTTGTCAGCGCTCCGTACTGCGTGCCGTGCGCTCCATGCCGACCCTGCGCGTCGTCCTCGGTCCAGGACAATGGCGTCGCCGCACCCAGCCGCCGTCATGAGGAAGAGGAGGAGGAGCTGTGTCGCAAGGCCGCCGAAGCCGACCACAACGAGCATCTCATGCAGGTAAGAGCATGACACGTCTGCCTTAAGGTTCGGCTTCGCGTATTATAGGCTGCTCACGGCCAAATGAGCACTTTTGAAAGCCCTGCTTAAGGATAATGGTGAACGAAAATCATGTATTTATATAATTTTGTCACAATTTGTTTAACAGAAGATTTTTCGAAATTTTTGATTGGAAAAGACGTAAATAATAGTTTTGAACATCTTATTACATGGTTAAAAATTCCCTGCGTTCGTTACTATCGGAGCTCTGATTGAAGATAATAATAAAAAAAAAATCCTTTCATTTATTCCATCAGTGCTCCGAGAATATTGAAGGCAGTGAAAATCTAACAACATAAAAATGTGTAGAAAATTATTATTTACGTCTTGTGGAGCCAAAAATTCCAATAAACTCTTTGGAAAACGAATTATATCGAAAATCGGGTAAATATACTGCTTTCATTCACCATTCCCCTTAAGGTCTATTTGTATGCAAATTGTGTATTCTTCCGCCCTATGTAAAATTAACGTTTCCATGGGCCTCTTCGATTTATTCATGTGTTGGTCAAGTGAAAACTGTGAAATTATTAGAAAAGGAAAATTGTTCAAATCCGTACATTTTTACACTTCGGCGCATTAGAAACAAAACAGAAAGCGAAATAAATAATTTAAGTTATTTTTAATGTTTACCTAATACTTTATATTCAACATCAGACACATTGACTAGTAGAATAAAACATTTTTTACTGGATACCTGCTCGCGAGTTCGAAGCCTCACTAAGCTGTAGTATTTACAACGTTTTATATATATTTTGATAATCTCTTAGTATTCTTTAACTACATATCTAGAGTAATTCAATGAAATCAGTAAATACACTTGCTGACATAAAACTCTGTGCACCCTGCAAAAAGAATACTGTAACCAAGGAAGTCAATACATTGGCTCATCGATGAACGAAATCAAAACGATTTTAGTTTCGTCGATGGCGCATGCGCATATGTCGTACGAAGGCGCTCTCTGTAGTCTTAGTGTGATGCATGTAAACTCTCCTCACAAAGCTCATGTGGCGAGACACTCGCGATAGTTGCAGACGTTATTGATACGCGATAGACATGTTGAGAAGACGGACTATGCAGCCGTATTAACATGTGATATAGTTGGAGACAGAACAGATAATAGGACTGCGAAAGTTAAAACTCCCGTCATTCGCGTCGTTAAGTAATATTTAAAAAAATTATAGAAATTGTATTTTTATTTCTTTTGACAAACAAATTTAGAAAAAGTGCATGGGTAAAGCCTTATCACGATAAAGTGAGCACTTTAGAAATGAACCTTAGAAAAGTCACTGCTCCTGTATGCATATATTTTAATGGGCGCACTTGTGACATTCGTCCAGTAAAGTTGGTAACGATGGATGGTAAGTTTTTCATTATTTTAACGTCGAATGAAAAGTGTTAGGTAGCAATTTGTGATAACTTAAAAATAACTCTTTCATTTTCTCGTTTTCTAATGCATCGAAGTGTGAAAATGAACAGATTTATAAAGTATTTACTTTCTTGATAATTTCATAGTCAGTTAACCGACGCATGAGTAAAGTGACGAGACCCATGGCAATGTTAATTTTACATAAGGTGGAGGAATACACAGTGTGTGTACAAGTAGATCTTATGCAGGGCTTTCAAAAGTGCTCACTTGATCGTGAACAGCCTATAACAGTTTTATAACTCAGCAGACCCTAACATTTTTTCAGATACTACAAAACCGCGAAGAAATTTCTTGGAAATTCACTGCGGGGTTCACCTATAGTTTCATTTTAGAATGCAGAATTAAATTAAAGCTGAAAACAACCGAAATTTAAATTTTAATTAGAGGCGAGGTAAGTGTCCAATTAAAAAATGTATTTACAGGATTTCCACAGCTTGAAGAAGGCCTAGCTAAAAATATAAAAAAAATTTAGAAAACCATACTTCTAACAATGAAAAGAAAGAAATGTAGCTGATAATAACACTATGACTAAACGTGTACAATAAGTAGGAAAGAAGGAAAGGAGATTACGCATAATCACATTATCAATAGGGGACAAGAAGCAAAAGTGCCTATGATGCACATATTGGCACGTGGCAGCGACAATGACAGAAGGCTAAAGTATTTGATATAAGAACAAGGGATGAAAATTACAATAATAAACTAAATTAATAATAGGGAAGGAACAATATTTAAATAATGACTAACAGAAACGGAGTATCTAACGAAAAAGGAAAGAACATGTACAACTGTTCAGAATGGTTATCAGGTACTACCATAAACCCATTGGTAAAGACTGTTGTAAAAATCAAAGAGAAAGGAAAATAATGGTGAGAATTAATATTTAAAATCCGCGAAAGCAGAGGAATATTACGTTATATGGAAAATAACACCAAGTGTATATGTGTTTCGAGGTGTCCGCCTGGGTAGGCCGCCGAACAGTGTGCAGAGCTCTAGCAGCAATGCTTTTTTTTTTTATTCCGTCCAAAATGCCTGAGTGGGGTCTGCTACCGAATAGCATTTAAGAAATATCACGCATTTTTATCTGTTTTTCAGCTCCTCCATTTATCCCTAAACCATGTTTTTGGGATAGTGAATATGGCTCAAACGGGTGTTTTTAGGGTCAATTTTAGGTAGGAACATTCCGGCACAAAACACTAAAAATGTGATAAGGACATGCATCCAAACTTTTTTTTTATCACTACGTTAAAAATGGTAGTGTCTCCGCTAAAAGTCTCATAGAGGTGAGTTGTCGACGGCAAGACTGCACACCAGTTCAGTGCTTTGCACGTAGAGGCGTTGAGAGAGTTGATGTGCATTTCTCGGTCACCCCTAGTGCTCCCATGCTTTTAGACCTCTGACGCGCAAAATTCGTTGAAACATGCGGCCACCTTAAGGACTTATGGTAAAGAAAAAAAGTCACTGCCCCTGCACGCTTATATTTTAATGGACACTCTGAGTGACATTCACCCAATAAAGTTGGTAACGATGGATGGAAAGTAGTTCCATTTCTTAACGCGGAATAAAATGTGTTAGGTAACCAGTTGTGATAATTTAAAATTATTTCTTTCGCATCGGAATGCAAAAATGAGCAGATTTGTTAAGTAATTACTTTCTTAATATTTTCACAGTTTCATTAGACCGACGCATGAATAAAGTGATTAAGCCCATGGCAATATTGATTTTACGTAAGGCGGGAGAACACACAACGTGTATACAAGTAGATCTTAAGCAGGGCTTTCAGAAGTGCTAATTTGATCGTGACCAGCCTATACCTCATTACCCGAGGTGTAATGTGACTTGCTGTGATAGTGTGTGTGTATGTGTGGCAGGAGAAGAGGTCAGCGATGAGCCGGAGGGCGCGGGGACTCGCCGGCCCTCCAGTCGAGCTGCGCGGAGGAGTGCTCTACCCCAGCTGCGACTGCAGACGGCTCAACGGCCTGCAGGACCAATGTCCGCGCACAGGCTGTGGCATACCCGAGTGTCTCGACCTGCCCGAGCCCACCTGCGTTCCCAGCGGCGGTCCAGGACCTGCCAGAGCAACTGCAGCTGCAGCCGCCGGCCGCGGAGCCTCCTCCAAGGTCACTGCCTGCTGGCCTTTCTGCACTATAGGCTATAGTCTGTTCGCGGTCTCTTCACACTTTTTGAATCAAACCTTTGAAAAATCACCCCATTACGACGTGCGTGGTTGTGTCGTATATCACAAACATTTTTATACCCGTGTTGAAAAAAAAATCTTATTTTTATTATATACACAATATATACTTATATTTTACGTATTAGTTATATTATTTTACTTATAATTAATATGAATAAAAACAAGGAGCATATACGTGTCTTGGTAATGCTCAGTAGGAAATAATATTCATTCAAAATGTTATTACACTGAATGCGCACGAATTCGGTGCGCTGTCCCTTTGGTGGAATTTTCTAGACTCGGTCGATCTTCCTTTGCATGAGGCAGAAGAATATCCTGGAAATAGAACTTCAACAAGGTTTCAGAAAAGTTGGAAGTAACCGTGAATGGACTGTAGCGTTTTCAAAACAATGCCCGTATTCCATATGGGCAATGATTTATTAATGTTACCTCAGTTTTAAAATCTCATGCACTTACCTACCTAATTTAAATATTTACTTTGGTAGGCAAGGAGCACAAACATGTATGAGTCTTCAAAAGATATTATTTGGCCGAATATAACTGCTCAATCATAAGTTACAATTCTGAGAATGACGAACTTACGAACACTTTATAGAAGTATGACTAGTGTTATAGGCGCTTGTGAATCTGTCCATACCCTCTAACAACATTTTCCAATAACAGACATTCACCGAGTGCCGAGTGGTCAACAGAAATGATGACGCGACGTAAGCAATGTGCAACATCCAAAGAAATGTTCACATCTTCACTGGCACGTATGAACGTTTCGTATCAAACATGTTGGAAGTGACGATTCGAGTACATAGTTTCGCCCTGTGTTGAAAGTACTAGAGCGATCTCCCTGGCTGCGCAAAACCAAACTCTGTGTCCCAACATTGAACTGCTTTGTTCCCAACACAACTATAATCAAATATGTGGATAGGAAATTAGGTTAATAACACCGTTCATGTAGATTATGTGCTTTGAGATATTTGCGAATTTCCTCTACGTTGTTATTGGTGTTATTCTATTAAAGTCAAATTAGCCAAAGGATTTTACTCATATAAAAGTGCCTCGATTTTGAAAGTTAAGATATTAACGAACATGAAGTATCGGTATTAAGATGAAGTATCGGTCTATATCATCTGTAGTCTATGCTTTCAACACTAGTGGATCACAGTCGATGTGCCTCATGTTACGTTTCCTCTGTGGGCCATTCACATGCGCGAACTACCTCTGCAGCAACTGCCCTTAGAATTCCTCTATGAGTATTTACAATGCGGCGTTTACAGAGTACTCCCGGAGACTCCCAAGGAAAATGACGAACGCAGCCGCGTACTCCTCCATACATGAAGTCCAAGGTTCAAACTCTCCCATCATACCAAGCATGCATCTGATGTATTGAAATATTTTAAACGTATAAAATACTTGAAGAGAATGTTTAAAGGTCTTGCAGTTTAGTATACCGTATATAAACGTGCATGTGTGTGTGTGATTATAAAATAATTGCCATGGACTACCATGCAGTTTAAATGTCCACATGATCTGTCTGCCCCAACTTGCCCTTTAAGGCCCTAGATATCTTTAAAAGTGAGGAACTCATGTAATTTACGGGACAGGTATGGGAACGGGTTTAGCAGAAGATTCCTGTGGGGACTCTGTATAAACACCCCTTTGCGCCATCCTCTATCCATTGTTAGCCATCCCTTTTGTTTGTTGTTACCATGTAGAAATACATTCAGCCTGGCTTTGGTAAGTGTCGTGTAAAGGTCTATTGTAGCACATCTGCTCAAGATAATACAAAATCATAATTGGTAATTTTTTTTTTTAACCATTTGGGAAGAAAAGGAAATAGATCAGGTGCAGCAAGTGTCAAATTGTTCAGCAGTATCACTGAGGATCTTCATAGAGGATATACAAAAATGTGTGACAAAAATACTGCATTCTATACACGGCAGGACATGTCTTGTCATTACTTATAAAAGCGAAATCATCAAAACACTGCTTACTTAGCTTACTTAGGCTACCATAAAAGAAGTATCCTTCCGCTACACGTAAACATAAACACTGCCGTGTGACTTCTACTTTTATAACTGTCAAATGCGTTGATTTCCGTTTACAGCTGTTCAAAGAATTATGTCATATTGCAAAAACCATTTCCTACGAATGTTCACAATGTAGGCCTATAACAATATTTAGGTCAGCTTTATAACTATTTGTTACGCACGATATAGCACATTACACATAATACGCATTAATAATTGCCACGACGGTGTTTGTTAGAATTGTGTCGGAAACAACAGTAGTATTTAACCTGTTGTTATTAATATGTGTTTGGAATAAAAATTAAAACGAAGGGACAACCAGTCCAACGAAACGACACAGAAAATTCAAGCACGCAACTCGTGTCGCTTATTTATTGTACATCGACAAATGTAAAAGATAGTGGTGAACATGCAAAAACATAGGTCTACCGTAAAATATATTCTGCTAATGTTTACATGCAGTGGTACTTAACTCGTTTGTAGGTTTATTTTATTATTTATTTAATTTTAGCTGGGCGGGCTTAGTATTTCTTTTGGATTGTTGCAGACATTCAAATCACAGAAACGTAAGCTCGTTACACAATTGTTTTCCAAACACCTAGCGCAAAGGTACAACGTTATGATAAACAGACGTGAAAGTAAATAATTAATTTCGTCATAACATCAGTTCATGGTTAAAACGTATACATTTTGCACATATTTAAATCAACACACACACACACCTGGCCTGCGTAACGATTACAACGCAGCCACCATACGCATCGATCACAACACATTTCACTCTGCCGTGGAAACACATATTTATCACACAACATTGTAACTTCCGTAGGATGTTTCAAAAACACGAGTACGAACTTGACGCTTCATTGAGAAACACGCCGTGTCATTGTATGTCGCCACACCACTGTCAGTCGTAATGCACTGGGTACAATCTCCCACCGCCGCCATATTGGTAACGCTTTCCATACCACGTATGACAACCTGCTGGATTTGTAAGTGTCGCGCAACGAGTTGCGTCGCACCATCGCATGTAAAATATGTGGTTGCATCTAAATAACATATATAGGTATTTAAAAAATAAAATAAAATATAGTTTCAGTTGTAAATTACAATCTCAGACATCATCACTGTTACTGTAATTAGTTTGAGATGTGCTGAAATTAGAAATAACAAAATGTATACCTTTCCTACATAGGTGGTACGATCTTCTCGAGAGAGAGAGAGAGAGAAGAGAGACATAGAGAACGAGAGAGACACGCTCTGCTTCGCTTATTGAACCTTTATTTCGGACAAAAAAAAAAACCCCCATCCTACACACGGGAATTTACGCGGATATCTTTAACTGCAGCAATGAAATGTGTTTCCGTCAGTGCTACCTAACAATACAAATATATCAATTGGCAACGTTTAACTTACAAATAGTATACATAAAACGAGGTTAAAAAATATTGTAACTTTGAACTATTTTTTAGTGGCCATTGCCAACACAGGTTGACAAAATGCGCCTAGGGTGATTTTTCAAATGTTCGATTCCAAAGGGCCGAGGAAAGCGTGAATGGACTATAGTGTAAATGTGCATTGTTTTACTATGTATTATTATTTATTATTTGTAAATATTATGTATGTATAACTTATTTAATTTGGATAGGTACAAGGTTTGGAAAAAAATAATATTCACATTCCTAGTATAAACACCTCATTTCTGGTGTTCGTCTAGTGTTCGTTTTCTGACTTATCTGTGGCGCATGGGCGTTGTTTTTTATTTTCCCCTTTTACTATAACCTCTCTGAACATGAGCTGCGACACCAGTACGTCTGTAATTTTTGTGGTGTTGTGCTGGGGTCCTATTATCTAATCTGAGATTTTCTTAAATGCAGCCATCGTGATCGTCAAATATCATAAAGAGGGTCATAACGATGGTTACTCGTAGGCGTCTTTGTATGCTATTTTGTAAGTCATTTCTTTATTGATACATTTGTGCAAAGGTGTACGTTTGGCACCTCAAAGGGCTGTGTTCTGAAACCAACGATCTAGTTGTTGAATTGTATTTTTTACGTTATTACAGAATACATTATGTCACAAATTTTGTTATTATAGAGAATTTGTAACTATATATATATATATATATATATATATAATTTCGTAGTACTTTTGCAAATAATTGTTCTAAAATAAATTTACTTTATTTTATGGATACAAGATTTCAGGTGGTACTAGGTCATTTTGAGCATAATGAGATAGAACCACTGCCAGTGGCCAAATTCATCACTCTGTAGTTACATTAAAGCGAGAGTAACTTTAGCGAATAATAAAATACCAGGGATCGGGCCCACGAAAACCGCGGGATGGGCCACCAAAGACGAATCATGTAACCGTACGAATTAGTATTTATGGTGCAACGTGCTCGTTCGCGCCTATCGGCGCTCACTTGCACATCCTGAGATGCACTAGCAATTATGGTGAAAGTACGACTTAAGACTTATACTTAAAACTTAAGACACAAAACTTGAAACTTAAGGCGTAAAGCTTACGAAGGGCGTAACAGCCCATGGGACGAGACTACTATCATTTGCCTATACTGGTTTCACCATAAAGGGGCTCAAAAAGGTGAATTATGGGACGCACTACAGTACCACAAACTGGAAAACACAGCCCCCTTGTCCCTTTTACTCCTCCCAGGATGGGAAGGGCGGCACTGGGGGGGGGGGGGGGTCAAAGAGGAAGGATGGGGGGTCAGTGAGAGGGGTCGGCTCCCCCCCCCCCTTTTTGTGGTTTGCCCACAGGGGCTCTACAAAATAAACGTTTTTGTGCAAAAACTTCCATCCTTTACTAATTGATATGATATTCCTTGAATGTATTCCATACACCGTTCATTGGTAAGGAAATATAACAGACGGTAGTTTACATTTTTAGGGCATTTTAAAACATTTTATTTTCTTTGAGACATATTTGAGGATTAATCCTCAATACGTCAACCATTTTCGTTCAATTTCCATTCATAAAGAAACCTTGTTGACCGATCTTTATATCTTTATATAAATACAGTCACAAGGCATTCGAAAGACCATCATGGAGACATATTGATTAACAGTACCCTCATTGACAATACCTCCTCCACAAATATGTCAAGACACATCATCCGCCTTCTTCAGTCCTTTCTCTCAAATCGAATATTTCAAGTAAGAATAGAAAATCAACTCTCATCACTACATCCAGTAGCAGCAGGTGTTCCACAAGGATCTCTACTTAGCCCTCTTCTCTTTGCACTTTTCATCCGACACCTACTCACTCAACCACACTGCATCATATCACTATATGCAGACGACACCATAATATTGGAAACGGTCACCGAAAAAAAAGGAACTCTCCAACACACAAAATATTTCGTTCAACATTGTTGATTCTTTCTTCAACTCCAGAGCAATTTCCCTCAACACTGCAAGAACACAGGCAATTCATTTCTCCAGACTCCCCCTAAACAATCCACCCCAACCACTCCAGCTGAAAGTTGCCGAAGTCCCATGGAAAAAACAAACAAAATACCTTGTGATTCTTCTCGACTGCAAACTACAATTCGAACGGTATATCAAACAGGCAACAGGTAGAGCCACAGGAGCTATCCGTGAACTCGCCCCTCTCCTCGGCCCTCGTAGAAAATAAACCAAAAAACAAAAGTCACCTCTATTCAAAGCATTCATCACCTCATTGCTCAAATACGCCGCTCCGGCCTGAGTCTCAATAACAGCATCCTACCATCGTCCCATTTATACAACGTATTATAAATGTCTACGATTAATAACAGCTCAACCTCCCCTTTCCCACTGCCTATATCTATTGAAACTACACAACTCTCCTATTCCAATATCCACAATGAAAACCATTGTCAAGCACTTCACTGCCAAGATAGCTCATACCAGAAATGCTTTAAACAAACAACTAACCCAACCCATGCCTGGTTTAAATCCCCTATGTTCTCTGCTACGAATGTACAATAAGCTAGATCAAAAAGAATGATTCCAACCACCGCTCCTCAAATCTCAACCCAAGGACGTAAAGTCTCCACAGAAGAAGATGAAGAACAGGAAGATGAAGATACTCCATTCCAAGAGGTATCTGAAGAATGAAAATTTTGCGTATTATTAGAGGGACAAAAAGAAAGCATCGTGGGTTTTTACCGGGGGAACTCCACTTTTTCCCCAAATTAAAATTGAAAGAAAATTAATGATAAAATCACAAAATAAAGAAACAAATAAATCTGTTAACCTAATAACAATCTGCATCAAACCGATATATAGTACTATTATTAACATTGTTTCCAGAACATCAAGAAAAACATTAAATATTAAATATAAAAACTAAATATAACACAAATACAAGTAAACATATTAGGCCAGTAAACAGGAGTAGGAATTAATATCATAATAATAGTACGAAATTCCGCCTCGTAAAGGTAGTTAAGCGACATAGGAAAAAATTAGAGAATAAGACCCATGATCTACCATCATGTCGAACTTTACAGACTTCCGACGAGGTAAAATTGTTGGTGCCCTATTATATGGTGCATCCGTAACAACTGTCGCAAATCTACTAGTGGTATCAAGAGCTACTATTCCTAGTATCAAGATAGCGTACAGAGTTCAATAGAAAACGCTGTCTACTAAATACAATAGTGGAAGAAATCAGAAACTTAAAGATAGAGACAGGAAGGAATTTGAAAGGATCATTACCTCTAATAAGAAGACCACCACCCCGAAAGTGACTGCTGAGCATAATATGCGTCTAGAGATCACAGTGTCAACGAAAAACATTGCGACGGATACAACATAAACAAAGCATTCATGTAGAGCTGCTATTGTCAAATATATTGTAAACCAGGCGAATGCAAAAGATACTACATTTTTGCAACGAGCACAAAACCTGGACTACCGATCAATGTAAATATGTCATGCGGTCCGATGAGTCTTTGTTAACGTATGGAGAAAGCGGGGAAAGCTTACAATCCAGGCTGTCTTCTTCCAGCAGTGAATCATAGGGGACGTTCTGTCATGGTTTGGGTGGTCATACCGTGGTTTTCAGTGGGCCCTATCGTCGCAGTGAAAGGGATGGTAACTGGTAAAGTCTAGGAAATAATTTTTGGTGATTATGTTCATTCAATGGCGCAGGCATTGTGACCAGCAGAGGATGGCATATTTCAAGACGATAATGCCACAACTCGCATGCCTGGAAATGCCCGAGATTTATTTTATGAGCATGATTAAACAACAACATGTCTTCCCTGGCGTCTACAACCGTCTGATTTTTTATCGAGCCATTGTGGTCTGTATTGGAAAACAAATAAAGGACCCGTTACCCACCTCCAGCATCTCTCGTGGAATTGGCACAGTTTCTTTTTGAGAAGAGGTATAACGTTCCATTTAACACCATTCAGGATATATATGTATAGATCCCCAGGAGGAGTCAAGATGTTTTTGATGCTGAAGGTGGCCATACGCCATATTAGTTGGGTGTTTATATTAATACATTTGTTTTATGAGTGTTTGTGAGGATTTTATATGATTCGTTATACATAGCTTGGAAGAAAAATCTGTCTGAAGCTGTATTACAATTGAAAAGTATCCATTTACGAATTATAAAGGAACATAAATAATTATTGGCACAATTATATAGTAAACTGTTAGTAGAATAGTTCGGCCAAGTCTGAGGCAAGGAACTGGATGTACGCAGCTGGAGCCATCATGCTCTGTCATTCTGCTAGCACAGCAGCCATCAGGTCTATCTTGAATGCTGGTAACCTTGACCTTGACCTGTAACCTGGACCTTACCCGGTAACCTGGACCCTGACCCCGTACCCATGACCTTGGATGACTTCGAACACAAAATATTCTTTAAAAAAATTCCAAAAAATTCGAAAGATCCAAAAAAAAAAAAAAAGTATTTGAAAAATTAGAACAATTTCCAAAAAAAAAAAGTGACAATTGATTCAAGACTCAATACTCAAGCCAAGACTCAAAACTGAAGAATCAAGACTCAAGATCCTTGGCCCAATAATTAATACTCAACACACAAGTCTTAAGACCTTTGACCCAAGGTCCTTAACAATTAACCTTAAACCCCCAAAAAATTCCTAAAAAATTAGAAAAATTAGAAAAAATACAAAAATTAAAAAATTAATTTATTAAAACTGTATTTAATAATTATTATTAAAATTCAGTTTAAAAATTTCACCCATTAACGACTCCACTCTAAGTCCTATTCCAACCAAGACCTATTCCAACCAAAACCGATTACACCAAAGTCTAACTTAAGTCAGTACTAAATCCACCCAAGACTAACTCCGACCAAGACTAACTCCACCCAAGACTAACTCCATCTAAGACTCGTTCCTGATGAGACTGACTTAGTCCAAGACTAGCTCGTGACGTGACCAGTTCCATGTCCTCATAACTTTATTCATGCGTAGGTCAAGTGAAACTGTGAAATTATTAGAAAAGTGAGTATTGTAGAAATTAGCTCATATTTACACTTCAATGCATTAAAAAATATAAAAAACTAAAGACATTTAAGTTATCACGTAGGATTAGCTAACACTTTTCATTAGACGTTAAGATATGGAACTACTTTCCATCCATTGTTACCAACTTTACTGGGTGCATTTTACTCAGTGCACCTGTTAAAAATATATGCAGGCAGGGAAAGTGAATTTTTCTAATGTTAATTTCAAAAGTGGCCACTTTAACATGAACAACCTTTAATATGATATAGTTTTAAGGATAGATGCACACGGTTTTATAATAGCAGTGAAACAGGAAATAGCTTTACGTAACCACCTTAATATAACAAGTATGTGGTTATGAGAAGTGTGCTACACTTGTTGATGTGTTGTTGGCAGGTGGTGGGCCAGTGTGTCAAACAATGTCCGGACTGTTGTTGTCCGGTGCTATGTAGCACTGTGCAAACGGACATCCAGGACGCCGGAAGTTGTAAGAGCGGCCCTGCTAAGTACCAGTACGTGATGCTCGCCAAGCCCTGCTGACGTCTCCCAACTCTTCTGTCATACTGACAAAATCATTAAAAATACCCTACAGGCTTTGCCTTGTTTTCTTTTACTTGGACGTTGTAATCTTATCTCTAAGAAATTGTCACTTTGGTTGAAGTGGCCATGGTGTTATTGGCCATGCTACTAGCTTCCCAACAAAACGAACCGGGATCGATTCCCGGTTGGGTCGCACCCGGTTTTCGCACGTGGGAATCGTGACGGACGAGGCCGTTGGTTGACGGGTTTTCTCGAATATCTCCCATTTCCACCAGCCTTGCATTCTGGCTCTGATTCACTCTCATCGGCTGTCAAGATCTTTATGTTAAAGAGCCTCCCACTTTGGTCGTATTACATTTCTGAAGGGTACCTTACAACGCATTCCAGGATGTATCTGTTTCTCGGCCATTCTTCGCATCTCTGTTTACACATGCAGTTGTGTAAATTAGTGGTCATTCGTAGAAATTTGTTACGTCGAAATACAAAAAAAAAAAACCTTGTATGTCTGCAGTCAACGGAAACTTAGAAATTGCAGTAAAATATATCTGCTTATTATGAGTCATATCGCCACAACGGGTAACCAAATAAGCATAATTAAAGTGTAGCCCTGCTTCAAGTCTGACACGCGTGTCAATCATCAAACTCAAGTAATTTTATGTGAGTATTCCTGTCCAGCAAAAGACTGTCCTGCTTGAACGATTTATTTTTCGTCCCAACAACTGGTGAAATGTGTGATGCCTACAATTTCCTGGAATACGATTCAATGCTGCTATTATGGGGTTAGTGTGTTTACAGAACTACAAGACGTTAATGAACTTGGTTAGCAAGTCTGCTTGGTTATTTGCCACGTCTGTATTTGGTAGCGCAGATTAAAAAACTATTATTTAGTTTGAAGAGGGATTACTGCTTGAAGAGGGAATTTTTTTTCTGCAGAAAAAGGTACTTTGTTTTTATAACCCACCCCCACTCCCCTCACCAACTCGGTGTTGCACACGTCCGAACTCTTACAAGCACTGAGCTATACTGAAGAGTGGCGCGCGGCGCTCCTGGCGTGGCCGAGCGCTGTCTGGTGGCTACTACTGGCAACGAGTTCAACCTCACACACTCTGGCACCTTCCATACACCTCTCCGTTATTCCCGCCGCCTCCTTAACCTTCCCGAGCCGTGTTTTCGCGTATCAATGTTCGTCTCCAGCCCGAGCATGTGTGCAGTGTTCCTCATCGAGTTGCGCGGGCTGGTCGACGATGGATCATGTCTACACCATTTAGTACCTCGGGATTTCAGCATGCTAGACGCGTTTTCGCGAAATATGAGTACTACTCAAGTTAAATATTTCAATGAACGTAGTTGTTGTTATGCCCTCGAGGGTAGAGCTTCCTTGTTAGTAGTTTCTTTTAAGCGATTTTTGTATATATGGATTTTTGTAGTAAAGTGTTTCTTCACTGTTTTGACTGTGTGAATTTCCAATATGGTATTTTATGGGAATGTTTGTAAGAGATGGATTCTTCATTTTTTTGGCGTGCTGTAGTAATTGTCTCCTGGACTACGATTTACCAAAATAATTTTAATGCCAAGGTGTTTATTGGATATTATATGGCGTGCCTTTATGCTCATGGCTAAGTGTAAAGAGGGTCCTTTCCCTTTCCTAATAGTATTCTTGAAGTTAGTATTCTTTGTTGTACTTTTTAGTGTATCATCAGGTGTACTTTACTTTAAAAGTTGTATTGGTGTTTGCTTTACTCAGCGAGTAATTTTACCTTTTTTAAATGGGATTTCACAAGTGTTTGTTCAGGTTGGGTGAATTCTCAGGATATATTAATATTGTTGTTTTTCTGTTTGTTCCAGTGCACATATGTTCTCTCTAGTTCACCGATTGGTAGCAAGCAACAGAAATTTACAGATGCAACGATTATTTTTCAAATCACGTTGCAAAGTTGTTGTTATTGGTGATAATGTATAGACAGGCTTCAATATATTTGTTTTGATTTTGGAATTTTTGTGTCCATTCATTCTTGATTTTTATTGATGGTGTGCTCCCTTCTCTTTGCCTTCCTTTAGCCCTGCTACGCCCTAAAGAGGCAATACAGAAAACTGCGCCACTCTGCTTAAGGCAGAGCTGAAAGCACTCGATACCCTTTGTTCTCTTTGTTTGTTATTGAGTGGTAATGAATTGTTGATTTGAAAATGTTGAAAGGTACCGCTTGGTTGCAGTAACTGTCCAAAGATACTCTAACGTAGCCGCTCCAACAACTTTCTATTCCAGACTTGCCACAGGAAGCGACTTTGGATGAGTTGAGGACTTTAGCTCGTGGTTTGGTGCGGGATCCTACTTGTGATGGTAATGAAGTTAATGGCGAGTCATCTGTAGTTTCTCCCAGTATTCGTATACTTTCCTCGGTAGCCAGCAATCATGTAAGAAAAAAATCGTGTGATATTCCTAATCTTAGTAGTTGTGCTGCGGTCGAAGTGGTAAAGTTTCTACAAGAAGTTACTTTAATAGTAAAATATCAGGCCTTTTCTTTGCAAGATATTTAGGGTGTTTTAGTGGTTAATGTTCCTAGTGAGCTCCAGCCTATTATCACTAGAATTATAGAATTGGGCTCACCTTGGGGCACTGTAGTTAAAGAAGTATTTAATTTTTTTGATTGCGAGCTTATTAAGGACCATTTACAACACTTGTTTCTCCAACAAAACCAACAGCCAGGAGCTACTTTGTAGACATACTTAGGCAAAATAGAATGTCTGGTAGAGATCTTAGGTTTGCTATATAGGGAATCTGAGTTTTTAGAGAGCATTTGATAGTCCGAAAACCACGAGCTCACTGAGATAGTTGTTCCACCGTGTAGACGTGCACATGCAGATGAAAGATTGTGAAAGAGGTGTGGTTAATAGGGCTCATGCTCGGGATAAAAGTTTCCCAAGCCCACGAAAAAGATTGTTTGTTTTAAATGTGGTAAACCTAATCACAAAGTGTACCAATGTAAAGTGCTTATGGTCCTGGCAGATAATTCTCAGACTAAGTCAGTGGAAAAGAGTAGATCTCCTGTGACATGTTTTGTCTGAGGTAAGCCCGGGCATTCTAAAGCCCAATGCACTAATCAATATCAACCTAAGATTTCGCATGTCCAAACTGAGAGTAGTAACAAAGTGACTAGGGTAGGGAATAATTTCCATAAGAATGCGATTACAGAAGGAAGTAACTGCTCCAAGCCAAAGAAGAAAATTAAGAAAATCAAAAATTAAGGAAAAATTAACTTACCATTCATCCTAGTGAAGGTAGGTTCAGTTGAAGAACTCACCCTGATTGATAGTGGTTGTTCAGAGTCCTTGATCGATCAGGCTTTTTGTAATAAGTGGTTTAGGGAACACCCAATAGGCGTTATGACTGTTGAAAGAAGTGAGAAAACTATTTTTAGTCTAGCAAATGGAGGTTTCATGCAATCATGAACTCGTTTGACGATAAGTTTACATATAGGTCATTTATAATGGAAGAGGGAATTATTTGTTTTGCCACACCTAAGCCACATTATAATTTTGGAGCTTAAATTTCCTCCACAGCACTCGTGGCTATTTAAATTTGCATGAAGGCACACTGAGTTTTCCCTTTTGTAAAGAAGGGGTAAAATTGATGGGGCAGGAGGAACGTAAGCAGGTAAATACAATTGATAATGATTTTACGCAAGATAGGCCAGAGAAGTTCCCATCTGTGATAAGAGACAAACTGGGAGAATGTAATCAATATGTGCATGATCTGGTACTAATCGACAACATCCTGGTTAGGTGCCATACCTAGAGTGTAGGTCCAACTAAGAGACAAGCTTTTAAAAATATGCTACACCACTTGTTTGATGAGGATGTTATTAGGCATTCTACTAGTAGTTATGCAAGCCTGGCATTTTTAGTACAAAAAAGCGCCTGGTAAATTTCGGTTAGTGATAGACTACCGACATATCAACAAAAAAATTGAACTATATCCTTAGCCTTTACCTAAAGTAGATCATGTTTTTTTTAGTTATTAGGGAAGGCTAGGTATTTTACAGTGTTAGATCTGAATCAGGCCTTTCACCAAATTTTGTTGCACCAAGATGCAAGAAAATTTCTTGCATTTGTTACTCCTTGGGGAGTTTCTGCATGGACCAGAGTCCCTGTTGGTGTTTCGTTTGTGGCGCACGAACTTTCTCATGCTTTAGAGACTATCTTGTTGCCATATAAAGCTCAATTTGTTTTCAACTGTCTGGATGATATTGTCATCTACAGAGAAACTAAGGAGTTGCACCGGGAACACGTCATGTTAGTCCTACAGAAGCTTTTGGAAGCAGAATTGACTGTGAATCCAGAGAAAATCAGCTGGTGTAGCCTGCATGTGAGGCTGTTGGGATTTATTCTGAGTAAAGGACAATTGCTGTTAGACTCTGATCATATTAGCTGTGTGTTTTCGCTTCCCCGTCCGAAGAACTTAGATGGTGTAAGGCGTTTTTTGGGCATGATAGGTTACTATACCAGATTTATTCCATCTTTTGCTGAATTAGCCAAACCCCTTAATATTTTAAAACAAAAGGGCCAAGAGTTTTTGTGGGGAGACGAGCAAGAGGCAGCTTTGGTGAAAATAAAAACTTGTTTGACCTCTCCACCAGTGTTAGATTGGCTGATTTTGACAGTAAGTTTGTAATGCATGTAGATGCAAGCTACATGGTATTAGGCGCTATTTTGTCACAAGATTATGAGGATGGTAGTTTTCCTATTGTTTATGGTAGTCGGCTATTAACAACCGTCAAACGAAAGTACTCGGCCTATGAAAAGGAAGCTTTTGCTTGTGTATTTGGGGTTGAAAAATTTTCCGATTATCTGGAGTGCACTCGTTTTCAGCTGTGTACAGACAATTAAACCTTAACGTGGCTTTGGAATTCCAAGAAACCTTTGGTTAAATTAGGCTGTTGGATCGAACACCTTAGTAATTTTTTCATTTCATATAGTTCATGTAAAGGGAAAAGACAACTGTGTAGCACACAGTTTGTCTATAATGTTTGACCCTGACGAGTTTGTGTGATGGAGACATTCAGGAGCAGGTAAATGTTCTGAAGCAAGTTCCAGCGGCTTACTTGATCATTAAGGTTTGGCAGCAAAAGGATGATGTATGTGCGGAGTTGTGGCATAAAATCTAGCTAGGTGAACTCACTGGTTTTATTGCGAAGAAGGGGATTATTGGCAAAGCTTCGCATAAGGGCGTTTTCAAGACCTATTTACTCAAGGCAGTGAGGCCAATGGTGTTTGATTATTTCCATAACACATATTTGGGAGCTCATCAGGGGGAGGAACGCACTTTTCAGCATATTGAACCTTTTTTTCGTCAGAAATGCAGTCTGAAATTAGAGATTGGGTGAAACAGTGTGCTATGTGCCAGCAGGTAAAGGTCCCTAATAGTAGAGCCCAAGGACAGTTTAGAAGTTCACCACCTAGTTTTGTCTGGGAAAGAGTCTATATGGATGTGTTTGGCGCTCTCCCTAGATCTAAGAAGGGTTTTAATTATTTATTCATTCTTGTTGATGGATTTTCAAAGTTTGTTTTGTTATTCCCCACTAGAGACCAGAAGGCCACTACTGTTTGCAAGATCTTGCAGGAACAAGTGTATTGTTATTTTGGTTCACCCACCCAAGTTGTTACTGATAATGCGAGAAACTTTACTTCCACCGAATTATCAAAGCTGACTTTTTCTTGGGGAGTTTGTTTGGTCCAGACAACCCTTTATCACCCTCAAGCTAATATGGCAGATTAGTACAATCGTACCATTAAGGCTGTACTTGTTGCCTTTCATCATGATGTTCACACAGATTGGGATAAAGAGATCCATGTCATAATGTTGGATTCGAATTCTTGTGTAAATCCTGCTACATGGTTACCGCCACAAGACGTGTTTATTGGTTGGAGATTATTGCATCCTCTTCTTAATGCCTGGGGGCTTACATTTTGATGGAGATTTAGGGGAGCGAAATAAATTCTGGGAGGATGCTACCAAGCATTTCAAGGAATACTATCGCCATATGTGTAGGGCGCAGAACGAGCAATACGATCCTGTTTCTTACAAGGTTGGTGATTTATTTCTTGTATAGACTCATCATTTATCTAGAAAGGTTGATTCTTTCTCAGCAAAATTAAGCCTTAAGTACGATGGCCCATATTGCCTAGTTAGTATGCTTACCCCACTGTCAGTGTTGTTGCAGGACCCATCAATGGAAAAGTTTTTAACAAGCCATGTCTCTAATATTAAAATTTTTCATCAGCTATCGGAACATCGGCCAGCCCCCTCGCCCTGAAGAGGAGCACTGTCACCACTAGGGGACGGTTCACATTGTATGGTAATGTATTTTTGTAGTAAGGTACTACAAATATTGTTGTTAAAATTTCCTTTTTGTAAGAGTTTCGCTAAATATATGTATTTTTAATTAGGCCCAAAAAGAGTAAAGCTACAAGCATTAGTTGTTTTATGGAGTAGTATGCAAGTGATATCAACCGCATACTTTTTTACGGTGAAGAAACACAAGGGGGCGTTATTAGAAGTTTCGGTAGGTTAGTTTAGGTGGACATCTCCCCCTTAGTCCTTTTCCCGTTTTCTGTATTCCTTTCCACCTGGCCAGAGCTACTGGAGTTCAAGAGCAGACGATATGAGCGCTGAGCTATAATGAAGAGAGGCGCGCGGCGCTCCTGGCGCGGCCGAGCGCTGTCTGGTGGCTACTACTGGCAACGAGTTCAACCTCACACACTCTGGCACCTTCCATACACCTCTCCGTTATTCCCGCCTCCTCCTTAACCTTCCCGAGCCGTGTTTTCGCGTATCAATGTTCGTCTCCAGCCCGAGCATGTGTGCAGTGTTCCTCATCGAGTTGCGCGGGCTGGCCGACGATGGATCATGTCTACACCATTTAGTACCTCGGGATTTCAGCATGCTAGACGCGTTTTCGCAAAATATGAGTACTACTCAAGTTAAATATTGCAATGAACGTAGTTGTTGTTATGCCCTCGGGGGTAGAGCTTCCTTGTTAGTAGTTTCTTTTAAGCGATTTTTGTATATATGGATATTGGTAGTAAAGTGTTTCTTCACTGTTTTGACTGTGTGAATTTCCAATATGGTATTTTATGGGAATGTTTGTAAGAGATGGATTCTTCTTTTTTTTTGGCGTGCTGTAGTAATTGTCTCCTGGACTACGATTTGCCAAAATAATTTTAATGCCAAGGAGTTTATTGGATATTATATGGCGTGCCTTTATGCCCATGGCTAAGTGTAAAGAGGGTTTTTTCTCTTTCCTAATAGTATTCTTGAAATTAGTATTCTTTGTTGTACTTTTTAGTGTATCATCAGGTGTACTTTACTTTAAAAGTTGTATTGGTGTTGGCTTTACTCAGCGAGTAATTTTACCTTTTTTAAATGGGATTTCACAAGTGTTTGTTCAGGTTGGGTGAATTCTCAGGATATATTAATATTGTTGTTTTTCTGTTTGTTCCAGTGCACATATGTTCTCTCTAGTTCACCGATTGGTAGCAAGCAACAGAAATTTACAGATGCAATTTTTTTATTTTTCAAATCAAGTTGCAAAGTTATGGTTCTTGGCGATAATGTATAGACGGGCTTCAATATATTTGTATTGATTTTGGAATTTTTGTGTCCATACTTTCCTAATTTTTTTAATGGTGTGCGTCCTTCTTCTTGCCTTCCTTGCTACTCCCTAAAGGGGCGTTTTAACAATAGTTGTAATAAAGCTCAAAAATACTTAATGGCAGGCTGAAAATTTCTATAAAAGCAATCAGGATTCAATAAAACTAACTATTCTTGACAATCTTAGTGCATGTTTAGTTTGCAAAACTTGTTACAAACTTGCCATGGCACATAGCAAAAATTGTTGTAGTTACTATTTACCTTGTAGTTACTAACTGTACGCCAATCACGTTTGAAATGTGGCGTGCAGTACAGGCGTTTTAATATTATGTAACAAAGCAAATTTAATTGATATGGCAATCTTACCGCAAACTTTCATGTCACCTGGAACTGTAGTGAGCTCTGGTCAAACACTTCGCAAACGGGTACTGTGTTGGTTCCTATTACACTAAATAAAATTACAATATTAATAATGAAACTGTTAATGATGTACCATAACCCTTAGAGCTATCCGGCTATTGAAAATATTAACTACTCGAACGTATCGCTATTCCAAACCTTTCAATATAACTATTCATTTGATCTCCTTAGTAAAAACACACACAGTAAAACATCTGTTTCAATCTAAATTCTCGCTAAATGATTGCCATCTTCTCTACGTCCTGTGGCTGGATTACATACGTCAATGTCTGCCTGCAACTGGAAGAATAACATCGACCTTCATAGTCTTGAATCACTCACATATAATCCTCCGTCGGAACACTTCCGCAGCTCCTAGGTCTCCTCCCAACGTACGCTCTGCTACATGTGTTCTCTAGCTGCTTGCCCCTTCGTAACACAGTCACCACGAGAGAACTCAGCACTCTGCAATCGATACATCTGGTTTTAAACTAACTGGTTAATACTCTGTACCTCCAAATGAATAAAGGTTTGCCTGAAACTACCCCCGGACATGAAGATCCTCGGGCCCTAGTCCAGTCCCCTGGCTCTTGGCAGACATGAAGTTTGTACAGCCCCAAAATCCCATGCCGTTTCACGGCTCTAGAATTGTGTCGTTTTGCAAGTATGTCAGTTTTTAATGTTGTATATTTGAGGTCACAAGGGTATCCACAATTTATACAAATCAAATTTTGGATTAATTAAAGGTGTTTGCCAACCAACTGTAATTTTTCCCCTGCTGGGGCACGTATTTGTTAAACGAAGTAATTACATACGCACGACCTTTTTAAACCATATTATGAAATGTATTTTGAGGTTTTACTATAGTTTGTGTTCCAGAATTGTGCCACGTTTTTGATAATTACCTGGGATTGTCGCTATTTTAAATGAACACTGTCTAACTCGTTTAGTTTTCAATGAGTTTTGCGCCACTTCTTTTACAAAATATTCTGAATTAAGTTTTCCATTGGTTTCTAAATGTTCACAAGTAATAAGGGTCAAACTGGTATGCCAGCTGTGCTGCTTGGTAATGAATCTGCTGAAAGACGTTTTATTGTGTTTTAGTAGACATTTCTTGTCACGTTATTTGCTTGGCATTATTCAATGTCAACTGGACATTCTCCTTTTCATTCTACTACTGAGTGCTGTTTGTATTAATGAGATTCACAGTGTTACATTTTGTAATATTTTTTAGTCAGTAGCAAATAATAAATGTTAAATATTATGTGCAATACAGTCTTATTTTAGTACTAGCGTTTAACCGCTGCTTCGCGCGGTCCCACTATTTGGTGCTCTATCCACTGGACTACTGCGGACCCACTATTGGGTTTTCTATAACCACTGAGTTTCTGCGGCCCCACTATTTGGTTCTCTAGCTCCTGATCTACTACGGCACCACTATTGGGTTCTCTAGCCACTGAGCTAATGCGGCCCCACTATTGGGTTCTCTAGCCACTGAGCTACTGCAGCCCCACTATTGGGTTCTTTACCAACTATCTACTGTAGCTCCACTATTTGGTTCTCTACCCACTGAGCTACTGCGGCCCACTATTGTGTTCTCTACCCACAGAGCTACTGCGGCCCACTATTGGGTTCTTTAGCCACTGGGCTACTGCGGCACCACTATTGTGTTCTATACCCACTGAGCTACTGCGGCCCCACTATTAGGTTCTCTACCCACTGAACAACTGCGGCCCCACTATTTGGTGCTCTAACCGCTGGGCTACTGCGGCCCCACTATTATGTTCTGTACCCACTGAACTACTGCCGCGCCACTATTTGGTGCTGTAACCACTGGGCTATTGCGGCCCCACTATTAGGTTCTGTACCCACTGAGCTACTGCGGCTCCACTATTTGATGCTCTAACCACCGGGCTACTGCGGTCCCACTATTAGGTTTTCTCCACTGAGCTACTGTGGCCCCACTATTAGGTTCTCTCCACTGAGCTACTGTGGCCCCACTATTAGGTTCTCTACCCACAGAGCTACTGCGGCCCCACTATTGGGTTCTTTAGCCACTGGGCTACTGCGGCACCACTATTGTGTTCTATACCGACTGAGCTAATGCTGCCCCACTATTAGGTTCTCTACTCACTGAACAACTGCGGCCCCACTATTTGGTGCTCTAACCGCTGGGCTACTGCGGCCCCACTATTATGTTCTGTACCCACTGAACTACTGCCGCGCCACTATTTGGTGCTGTAACCACTGGGCTATTGCGGCCCCACTATTAGGTTCTGTACCCACTGAGCTACTGCGGCTCCACTATTTGATGCTCTAACCACTGGGCTACTGCGGTCCCACTATTAGGTTCTCTCCACTGAGCTACTGTGGCCTCACCATTATATTCTCTCCACTGAGCTACTGTGGCCCCACTATTTGGTTCTCTACCCACTGAGCTAATGCGGCTCTTGGGAAGGAATGTAAGACAGCCCATAGACAAAAAGTAAAGGAGAAATGACGGATTTTTTTAAACAATGCTTTTTTATGCAGTATTCCTAAGAAATGTTTAATCCAGTACCTATGTACATACCTAATCATCATTTTTTTGGAACCGTTTGAGATATTTTTCCGGGATAAAAAATAGCCTATGTCCCTCTCTGTACAAAAACTCACGTCACTCTATTGCTCCATTTTGACGTGAAAGAAGGACAAACAAACAAACATAAATACTGTTTTGCGTTTATATAGTAGTAGGGATGAATTGGCGGAGGTATTTTATAAAAGTAAATATTAAATCCAACTAGCTTTTACTGATTTGAAATATTTCTAAACCCTCAGTGCATTCATTGTAAATTATTACACCTGTGAATTATACAACTATCATTCTGAATTGCTGTCAATAATTATTTAATTAAAAGAAATAATAAATTGTAATGAAAGGAATTATTGTGTAACTTTACTGTGTATTTTAGTTTCCTTTGCAATTGTGTGTATTTTGGTATTGTGTAATTTGCACCCGATTGGTGTACATTTCTGCATTACTCTGCTTTCAGCTCTGCTTCACGTTCTTTCTTTAGGGCCCGATGGGCGAGATCTGCTGGGTCGTGAGGACGTGGGACGCCTCCGCTATCAGTTGTGTGTGGGACTGCACCATCGAATCAAATCCCGCCATTTGCATTATGTCCGTAGCGTGCGTGTTGATTAAGTCGATGGTTTGGGCCTTTAACTGGTCGGCACTGTGAAGGTCTGCCAGGATAGGAATGTCTGCTGCGCTCTCGATGAACATTTTCGTGGAGAGCGCTTCTTCCCACATCTCTTTTAACCTTTCCAGCGCGTACTTGTCGGCTGCTGCTAACAGATCATCTGACATTTTGTCCAGGTTAGGTGCCTTGTCTGTGTGAATGAACCTAAGCATTTCCTGTAATACTTCGTGTTCGACATCCGTTATCTCCACCTTATTGCATTTTATTTCTTCCTTCTCGTGCTCGAACATGGCCAGCGAACACCAGACTTCGAGCAGCAAGAATGACCTTGTGTGCTTGAAACTCTCTTCTGCTCACAGATAACGTGATGTCGATAAACTTCTGGTTCTCGAAATGCAAACCCAGGTCTTCGGACATGTGGCACACTCGGAACTTTGAACTGTATGCCATTCGATTGGCCGGAGATGTTCACGCTGTTTGCTATCACACGAACCTCACAGAAGATGGTTAGTTTGTCGTCTGGCAGTAAACTGTTTGCTTCATCCAGAAGCCTTAGAATTCCAGTCTTTGCCTTGAACGCATATATATGCTCACTGGGTTTCCGTAGCTTTGGTTTCTTCACTTTTGGCATTAAGGATGGAAACTGGAATTTCACTCATACTTCAGATTTGTGGCATGAGACTAGCAGGAGGTACATGAAGAGGCAGTCTTTGCTCTTTTCGTCCATAACTTTCGAGTTGACTCGTAAACACCACTTCAGCTTATCATTGGAACCGGCAGAAAAGGTGGACGGCTTGAGAACATCGCCCATCACTTCCCTGCAAAAACTGAACTAGTTGACTGTCCATATGTAACGGAATTTCACCATTTTCCCCTGCATGTAGCACCAGTGTTCGGCGACGGACTGCACCCATACTACAACTAAACAGAAAAAGTATTACTGTGTTTTTCATGAATAAATATATCATATTAATATTAAGTTGAAGCATACTGAGGCTGTGGCATGGTACAAATAATTCACACATTAATGAACTAGAATGAAAATAGTTCATTATATCGATGTATTCAGATGATAAGTAATTAATAAAGAAAATAAAAAGTCAGTTAACGAATTGGTAATTATGTTGCTATATTCTTATTTTAATGGTCCAATCAATACACAAAATTTATGTGACCCTGAAATCTTTTTTTTTATAATTATTCAAAAACAAAATAAAATATTATTTATGATTGAAAAATTAATTGAAGGCAGACATATTAAAAAGGGGCCCTGTGGAAACTTAATTTTAAGGAAATAATTAATAAAATTGTAAAAGAGATATCTTATTAAATTGTGGTTATGAACATATTGTGCAAAGAGATTTTATTGGCTACAGTTCAGTTATTTAATTAATAGCAATTTCTTAGAAAACTTTTAATTGTATCTGTAGTTCCCACCTATCTGTTTCCCCAGGTTACACGTCCACTGCAGGTATGCTGCCCAAACAGCATGCTGGCACTGTCAAGTGCCGCTCAGTAAGCGGACGAAAATGTGTGGTAAGCCAGAGGACTAGACTGACCAGAGACATGAAAAAAAGCAATACCTGCTGAGCCGGAATAATGACGGACATCAGGGATGCAAATTTACAAAAGCAATAAAGCCCAAAATACGGTAGAAGGTAGAACAAAAGAAGAAGGAGAGGGAGATGAACCCTCTGCAACACACAAACAGGAACCACAGAAAATTATCACCAGTCCTAGCCATGGGATCACCGAGGAGAAAACCCAAATGCCAAATAAATAAATAATAGAAAAGTAAGCGGACTATAACTATTCGTCACAAGTTTTGAAGTTGCAGCTCATAAGTTGCAGTGATTCTCTGCCTGCTGTAGTCTCAGGAATGATGGTCCTTGGTCACCACATTGTGGCCTGAGTGCTAGCACTCCTGTGCCGTGTGGAGACCAAACAAACTAGGGTAATTAATTCACAGCGCACTGCTAGGTAGCTCTGGCATGAGCGAAACGTTCTTTCAGGCAATCGTTAAGATGCTCTCCCACCAAGTCTCGGGCTGAAAAGTCGCTCATCAGCAGGCTTTTATCACATAGCAAATCGAAAGTAGCTAAGCTCATGCCAGATTGTAATAACATCCAACTTCATGACTGAAAGAGTGGAGCACAGTGAAAGTACTCTAGTAATGTGCATGATGAATGGCGCCAACACAGCTCGTGTAACAGCCGTCTCTCCATGGTCGGGTAGGCTAGACTGTAGAGGGAGGGCTAGGGACAGCAAACTCAACTGGCAGGAAAATAATTTTGAAAGTGCTCAACGAAACTGACATGTCATTTATCGCTGATTTCTTAACAAAGAAAACCATAATGAAATTAATTTACGGGCTTTACGTTAACTTAAAGCAAATCAAACAAAAATATATTAAATTACTCACAAAAAAACTTTTCCCAGAAGTGCCTTCATAAAATGGCACATACTCTACCCTTTAAAGCAGACACTAGGTTTTGTCATTCAAAAAATCTTATAACGATATTTCCAAGCCTATACCTGGATAGTGCCTACATGCAATTAGCCTAGGCCAGGAGAAACTAAGTAATTAACTAGTATTATCATTGTTATCCCAGAAAACCATCAAACAACACTTGGAGTACAAGCACAATAAATACAATGAAACATCATCATACTATGGTCATTGAAACACACAAAAAATATATTACACTGTACAGACAATGAAACATTCAGCTATCAATATTATAATCTAATGCTAGTGGAAACCTTTCCCTTTTTACAACATGAGTACCCTTATAACAGCATAACGATATGCACATTAACTTATTAGAAATAACTTATAACCAATACCATGGATGTCTCATACAAATACAAGCTACAATTTCTTTTCCAAAAAGGATGATTAGTCCTTTTTACTTTTGTAGGCTAAACTCTTAAATTTGTGCTTGCGCCAAGCTGATGGTCCAGGGGCTGATCTGTTCCCCATAACCATGCTGACACTAAATGCATTTAACGAGGCCACCAACCACTAATTTATACGAAGTTAGGGACACTCTTCTTGAGTTGTGAAATATGGGCCCTTGTAACAAATTTGCCATTCGCTGTTTCACTAAGTGCCACAGTCACAGGAGTAAAAAATCTTTGCACCTGGTAAGGACATTTCCACCGATAACAGAGTTTGGCCGCTCTTTTGTTTATAGCCTTACTCAGAGTGTGTGCTTTGTATAGAACAAAACCTCCCACTTGAAATGGGTTAAGCCTGTGGTTCTTATCATAGCTCTCCTTTGACTTGCGACGTGCGAGGTTTAAATTATTCTTAGACTGTTTCTAGATTTCCTTAATGTCCTTAGGAACAACAGGTAGGATGTCGGCAAGCGACCAGAGATTGGAGAGTGGGGTGTTAGATTTGTAAGCGAACTGAGTTCAAAGGGTGTGAACTTATGTCCCTCAAGGCGTGCATAATTGAATGCCATCTGCAACCATTCAATATTCTGAACCCATCTATTTCGACTGTTCCCATGAAAATCAATAAGAGCTGAGCGAAGATTCGTATTAAATATCTCCGCATGTGAAGGTTGTTGATAGTATGGCGTGGTGGTAAATGTTGAATGCTATGGCAGAAAGACAAGTTTGTGAATGACTTGGACTTAAACTGTGGACCGTTATCGGACACAATAACAGAAGGAACCCCTGAAAATTTTAAAATGAAAATTTTCCAAGCTTCTATTGTGGTATCTGTAGCCTTATGTAAGAGAATTAACTACACAAATTTCGTGAATTCATACACACACACACACACACACACACACACACACACACACACACACACATATATATATATATATATATATATATATATATATATATCACCGTATTACCTGATTAAAATAAGGAAAAGGTCCAACGAAATCTACAACCTTTCGTAATTGTTGTTCAACAATGTCAGAAGATAGTAATCCTAACTGGATATATTGTGTGGGTTTGCTTAAAACCCAAAGTTTGCAAACTTTACTCTGCTTGAAATGTCTTGGTAATTACCTTTCCAAATAAATGTACGTCTGATTGCATTAATGGTTTTATAAGTTTCTAAATGGACTCCTAATAGGAATGAATGAAAATATTGGAATACCATGTCACATAGGCTCTGAGGCAAAACAATTTTATACTGGTTGAATGAACGAGATTTGCAATGCAAAACACCCTTATACAGCCGTTACTGTTTTGACGAAGTATTCTTCTGAACTTCGTCAATTATTTCACTGATAAAAGAGTCTGCCTTCTGATGGGTCACAATATCCTGAAAATCTAATGGAAAGTCTGCTTTACAAAGCACTACAAATGTTCGTTTTCTGGTTAGATGTTTCCTTATGGTAGTTCTCGAACATGCGAGACAAAGCATCTGCAACAAAATTTAGTGTTCCTCGGATGTGTTGAATTTGGTATTTAAGCGAATAAATCTTGACTATGCAATGGCCTAACTTTCCTAACTATTTAGGATGAGCTAATAACCATGAGATCAGCTGATGATTGGTTTCAAGATGAAATCCCGGGTGTTCCAAAACCTGCTTAAACACTATCTATTACAAATACAACAGCTAAACTCTCTAATTCGTATAAAGATGAAGCATTTCTCTCCTGGTGGGTAAGGGTATGGGATGCAAAAGCAATGGATTGCCTCTGCCCATTTATTTCCTGCGATAACACAGCACCTATTGCTTTACTGGAAGCATCTGTTTGTAGGATAAATGTCTTTGAAAAGTCAGCTGTTCGTAGTACCGAGGGACTAGCAATGGCTTGCTTTAGAAACTCAAATGCTCCCTGTTGTTCTTTACTCCAGTTAAATTTCGCTCCCTTCTTTCTGAGAGAATTCAATGGTGCTGCATGTTCCGAAAATTTTGGGATACATTTTAAATAGAAATTTACCATACCTATAAAATGGGAAATACCTTTTGCATCTTTGGGTGGAGGGAAATTTCAATTGATTTAGTTCTGTCTGGATATATAGACACGCCTTTCTCTGGAACTAAATGTCCAAGAAACGAAATTTCTTTGACTGCAAATGTCACCATTTAGAGATTGGCCGTGAGACCTGCTTTGCACAGTCTTGCCAAAACTTCCTTCAAATGAGTGACATGCTGATCAAAATTTTCAGAATAGAAGACTAAATCATCTAAATAGTTATAGATATATTTAAACTTGACATCTCCCAAAAACTGATCAAGGAGATATGTGAGGACTTGTGCTCCTGTAGCTAAACCAAAGGGTACAACCTTGTACTGAAACAAATATCACAATAGAAAAAATTCATTGACGTGGTTTGAATTCTTGGTTAGAGGGATCTGGTGGTAAGCAGAATTTTGATCAAAAACACTGAAATAGTTATATTTACTGAACCAACGGAAATCTTAATTTTAATTAGGCAAGGGAACACTTTCTATATCTATTTGTTTGTTTAGTAGACGATAATCCACCGCTAAACGATGGTCATTGCCTGTGGTACCGAAAATGCTGGAGAACTAAAAGAAGATTAGGATGTTTCAATGCTTTCACTGTCTAATAAATCCAGAATTTTGTTTCTCATGATTTCCATTTTTGGAGGTGCCAAATCGAAAGGAATATGCTTTACAGGTTTGGGGTCCAGTAGTGTGATGTAATAATCAATTATATTAGTACGGCCCAATTCTGGGGTTACTACATCTGGAAAGTCAGCACAAGAGGATCCTTGTTATTGTTAATTTCAGATACTTGCCTTCTTTCCTTGGGTTGACTAGAATTAGCAAATGTGATGGTAACCTGATTATTAAATCTAGATTTAATATACTTAGCTTATATGTCAATTAGCATACACGTTTTTGCAATGAAATCTGATCCTATAATGAGATCAGTAGCAAAAGAGTTACACACTAAAAATGAAAACACCCATGAAAAGAAGTCAGTTAAATTTTCTCCATGGCAGCAGTACTCACTGGTACAGGTTGATCTGAAGATGTAACACATTTTACGTTAACTGGTTGTGTACGTTTCACATAGCCCCTGTTGTCTAATTCCTTAAAGAGTGAAGCAGAAATATAACTCGTACCGAACCTGTATCAACAAGACCTTCAATTTGAAATATACCTAATTGTGTGACAAGAAAACTTAAAAACGGTTTGGTAAATGGGAAAATGTTGTGACATTTTCTCTTTTTTTTTATACGCGTTTTTCTTACATTTGTTACAAATTTTACTACTTAAACACCTCCATTTATTTTATAAATTATCTTGAACAAAGTTTCTCACACTGCACACTGGTTGTGCTTTTGAACTGAATTTCTTATTATTTTGTGTCCTATGTTTTTTGTAGACTTTTGTTTTTTAGGTGGCCTAGACCTCTTTTGATGGGGTGTAGACCACCACCCTACTAGTTTTTCTGAATCCTCTTCCTGCTCTTTGTTTCCAGAAATTCCTGAAATATACTATATTTTTTCTTGACATGACCTGGTTGCTGACAAAAAAAAACAGAGTATTTCTGATAGTTTGCTAGTGTCAATCTTTTACTTAAACTTATCTTTAATACTCGAGTTAGTAAAATCCTTTACTTTTCCTCTATCTTTATCGTCCTGCCTTTGTCTGTGAAATGAGGTGGAAGATCTCCTGAAATGAAATTATGTGCTTTCCCTTGTTTGATCAGCAAATACTATGCTAGTGAAATTAGTGAAGAATCTGTCCAGATCTGCAAAAGTGTGAGGTCTGTAATAAAATACAGCGTGTGAGCGCTCAATGGGGTTTAGTCAATCTACAATGGTCGATACTATTTCCGCCTCTGATACTGGCAAGTGTAACACCATAGCTGCCTCTTTGATATCTGCTATATAGTTACCTATGGACTGAGAAGGTAACAGCAAATGGTGGAACCATTCCAACCGGATGTTTACTAGCATCCTGACTAGGATAAAATAATATAAGATGTGTTGGTGGTATTGTTAAAAAGTTTAGCCATTCGTAATGACTAGGGTTGTTCCATCGCTCAAAGGTGAACGCGTAAATGGAAAAACAATTTCCAAAAAACAGATTTTTGGAAATATCCTTCTGTTTGATTCTTATTATTTTAGTTAAAAACTTAAGTAGTTTGTGAATATCTAAACTGTTTGTTTCAGGAAAAACAGCTCAAATTCTTTCCAATGGTTGGGAAAGTTTCTCATATGCAGAAAATGGCAAAGAGACTTGAGGGGTGACTGCAGTGGGGGACTGCTACTGTTGGAGGGGTAGGGGTGAAATGTGGTGAGATGTTATGATTGGTGTAGCCCTGCATTGGATTGAATGCTGAAAGCATGGTTGTGTATGCAAGAGTGTTGTTGGGTAGGAAAAGGAGGTTGAGGGGCGTTGTGGGTGGACAGAAGGGGTGTACATGGGTAGACCAGTGGTAAAAGGGGTGGTGACACTGCGGGATGGTGTAGTATTTTGTTTCTAATGGGATGCTTGTGATTTGTAAATCTGAGGATAGGGAAGGAGTTCGTACTGTGGACTAAGGGGTGAGTGGAGTCTTGAAATGATTGGTACATGTTTGGAAATGGTAGAAATAGGATTTTTGATTGGTCAAAGTTCAGTTTTGCTGCAAAATAACTTTGAATCCAACAATCCTATCAACATCCTACCATTTCGACATGGGCAAATTAATCAGAGTTTTCAAACGATGTAAAATATGGCAAAGTTAAAAAAAACTGCAAAACTTCTGACCTTAAAATAAACAGTTCGCGAAATCTGAATGAAATATTTTTAGAGTCCCCTCTGTTCTAGACCTGAAAAAATATTCAATGTCCGTAGTTCAACTGAGGCAAAAATAATTAGAGTCCTCACAACTACTTGGCCCGAAAAAATGTCTAAGTTCTTTGCCAGACTACTGCAAAAAGTTCTAAAGTTCACACTACCAAGAAAGCAGAAAATTCTACAAGTACGCACTCCTCTTGCCACGAAAAATTCTAATTTCATAGATATCGTTTTGGGGGACACCGTTCACTGAACTCACCCCGGCGACAACCACCACCTCCGATTACTTGCCCATCTGCACTTCAAGCTCCAAAGCCAGCTGTAAAGCTGCTCCATCCGAGCTTCCACAAGTCCAGCAGCCATCGTCGGTTCACCCGTCGCCAGGAAATTCCACGAGACTGGTCCCGCCGAAATGCAAAGTCGTGCTAGCAGTACCAGATTGTGTGCCCTGCTGGAAAGCCACACGGCCAGTGCTGTATAGTTCCGCGCAGCGACTAGAGATCCAATCTCACCCCAGGTGCGTCTGCCATGGCGCCTACAACTGCTGCCAAATTCTATGCCCACGCATGAATACTCAGAAGCAGAAATGTTTACAAGTCTGCACTACTCTTGCCATGAAAAATCCTAAGTTCACTGCTGAACTGCTACGAAGTTTTCTAAATCCAACCACACAATTTCTACTGACCAGAATTTTTACAAGTTCTCACTATTATTATCTTCGAAGAATATATACTTATCGTCAACACAGCCTCACTGATTCCCTCCTACTTTAGGGCGGGACCACTCACTCTAGAGTTCCCGCTCTCGGCGGGTGACGAGTACCGCGAAGTTTGCTCGCGCACCCGTATATATACCGCTGTTAACTCCCCCACCAGCTCATACCCCTTATCCGAGACCATTCCTCCGCTCCACCTATACAGCATGTGCTACCTCTATACAGAGCAAGCGCCATCTATAAAAATACTCTCTGTTTTTTTTTTTTCCTTCTCGAGGCTCGAAAACTCGACCCATCTAGAGCCAGAGTCGAATAGCCTACTAACTCCTAACATCTTCCGTGTTGCTACCCTCCTCACAACCGCGTGGCAGGATAGAAAACACCAGACTTCTCACTGTAACAGATGCTTTTTAAAATACCTGCAAACATTGCGTCTTATTTTATCGCAACGGAAACTCCATCACAGAACTATATTCACGATGAATGCTTATGTAGAATATCTTAGAAAGTCGACCAGTTTCCTCATGAAACTTTTAAATTTGTACATTGAAGGAAATCTGACGAGTGCGTAGAAATACTTGCCAGATATTTTGGTGGAAAATGGACATACAGAATTGTCTTCGATCTTGCATTATAAATTTTTCAAATATTTCTGTAGACACACCGATACTTAGAACATCATGAAACGTGTTTTGCTGCAACAAGCATGAACCCATATTCTGTTGCCAACTGGAAGAAATTTTGTAAATTGTAATGACAGGGGTTATATTGAATTATGAAATTATATAATAACTTTCATAATATTTTTCGGGCTTAATTATTTGGAACATTCTTTCTTCCACACTCAAATGTGCTAACTGCACAGTGATTTATTAGCATCATAACTATGAAAATTTTTCTAAACATATTTATACTTTTACATTTTCTTACTGTTTTCACGCTGAATTTTGGAATCCTGCACGATGTATTGAAATTATTTGCCGTGCATATGTACATCATTCACTTTAAACATAATGTATCACATCATATCTAGTGTCAGAGATCGGGGTCGTTATAAATCAGTGAAGAATTGCATTAATTTAGCTCAGTAAACTTGTCTAGTTGATGAACAAAGGAAATATGGAATGTTAGTAGTATAGAAATGCCGATTCGAGCGCAACCGCAAAAAAGTGACTCAAAATTTGCTTTTTGGGAGCAGTAGCAAAAAAGTGGCTCAATAATTGGCATTTGGGAGCAGTTGCAAAAAAATGACTCAAAAAGTTGCATTTGGATGCATCTGCAAAAATATGCATAATAAGTTGTGTTTGGGAGCAGTTGCAAAAAAGTGACTGAGTTTGAGCACAACTGCAAAAAAGTGGCTCAAAAAGTTGCGTTTGGTTAGATCGTAGTCTTTAGAAAAAAAGTTGCGTTAAACTTTATGTTTGAGTGCATCTGCAAAAATACACGTAAAAAGTTGCGTTTGGGAGCAGTTGAAAAAAAAAAGTGGCTCAAAAAATTTCAATATGTAAAAAAAAAAAATTGTATATAATAAATGTACGCAAATAAAAATCAACTGATGTCTAATATGATGACGACCATGGCAATGAAAAAGGCTAACACAACTTGTAATATTTGGAAAGAATATAAATTTAAGAACGATGGTTTTTTGCGAAAAGAAAGAAAAAGAAGAAATCTCAAGAGAAGTATGTCAAGTGTGAAACTTGTAATCACTTTTACAAACCATCTCTCATAAGGAGTGATCTTAAAAGTAGATTGCACAAAGGTCTTGCACCAATACATAATAAATCACATGAACCAACGAATGCATGGAACATTTTTAAAAAATCACAACATTAAATATCAAAACAGAAGTTCCCACGAAAGAAACAAGTGAAATGTGAAACTTGTATTCACTATTACAAACCATCTCTCATAAGAAGTCACATGAAAAGTAAAATTCATAAGTACATACTCAGATTCAGTGTAGAAGAAATCCAAATGGCATTTCAAAGTAGTATCAAGACTTATGGTATAAAGAATGTGAATCCATACATAGACCCTAATCATTTCCTTAAAGATGTAAAAGAAACTGTCACGGGACTAATTAATAAACATTTATAATCACTCAAAGTGAACATGAAACTCTTCATTGAGTACATAAGGGGAATTGGTGAGAATATTGAATATGTAGAAATCTCCCTTAAAACAAAGAACAAAATTATACTGAAATCGACTAATCTGGAAAAATATTATGACAACAGCATATAGAAAATCGTAACTGAGATGGGGGCTTTCAATAACAAAGAGGGATCTAAGTGGGAACTCAACAGAATATTTAAACTAGAAGTGCGAAAAAATTAATATGTACAATTCAAGGGCAGTTCATATGTTGATCTCCCAGAAAAAGTCAACGCTAAGCAGGCGGTAATTAATGTTAAGAATAATGATCAAAAATGTTTTTTGTGGTCTGTTCTATCTGCATTGCATCAAGTATAAAGAGACCACCAAAGAGTGAATAAATACATAGCTTACGAACATTAGATTGATGATGCACTTAAGGGTTTGGAATTTCCGATGAAATTGGATAGCATACCAACATTTGAGAAAAGAAGTGGAATTTATATTAATACATACACGTACGAAGAAAAAGATGGTGGTAAGGAATATATAATCTGCCCATTAAAAACAACAAAAAATAAGACGGATAAATACATTAACCTACTCTATATCAAAGACGAAAAGAACGACCACTACTACTGGATAAAAAGTCTTTCGAGACTTATAGCATCACAAGTATCAAATAATGGTCACTATATATATATATATATATATATATATATATATATATATATATATATATATATATATATATATATATATGCGATAGATGTTTGCAACATTACTACTCTTTAAGTAAGCTAAAAGATCACGAACAAGACTGCCGAGATCACGATGGTGTTAGAGTTGAACTACCATCTAAAGGAAAAAATGACATATTAAGATTTAAAAACAAAAATCATTCTTTGAGAGTTCCATTTGTGATATATGCTGATTTTGAATGTTTGTTGACTAAAACTGAAACTTGCAAACCAAACCCCGACGTATATTACACGAAACCGTACCAAAAACACGAGCCTTTAAGCTTCTGTTACTATGTAAAATACGTACATGGATCCTATAAACCACCAGTAACTTATGAAGTAACTAATGCATCTAGTGTATTCGGTAAAATGCTAATGGAAGAAGCAAAGTCTATTGGTGATATATACACAAATGAAAAACCAATGCTTCCACTAACTCAGAAAGAACAAATTGTTTATGATACAGCTACCCATTGTCATATATGTGAAAAGTCTTTGAATGGTGATTCTGTGAGAGATCATGATCACCTTACGGGGAAATTTAGGGGAGCTGCACACAGAAATTGTAACTTATTGTACAGAAATCCATGTTTTGTCCCAGTGTTTATACACAATCTATCTGGTTATGACACACATTTCTTCATAAGAGATCTAATTCCCAACAAGGAAGAAAAATATATTTATTTTACGAAACATGTATGTGGAAGTGTAAATTTTAGATTTATTGACTCATTTAAATTTATCGCTAATAGTATCGATAAACTCTCTAGCTACCTTTCCAGAAACCAATTCCGAGAAACGTGTAGGCATTTTTCCAATGAATTTTTGACTATGTTATAAGAAAATGTGTTTATCCATACGACTAAAGGGATAGTGCTGAAAAATTTTGTGAGACATCACTTCCATCCAAAGATGCATTTTACAACAAACTCAATAAATGTGGCATTATAGAAGAATTTTAAGAATTTGCAAGAAAGGTGTGGGAAAAATTCAACATAAAATCTCTAAGAGAGTACACATAACTCTATAATAAATCTGATGTATTGATATTGTCCGATATAATGGAAAATTTTAGAGATGTGTGTCTCAAAACATATAAGCTAGATCCAGCATGGTATTTCACAGCCCCAGGGTTAGCGTGGGATGCTATACTCAAACATACTAAAATAGAACTAGAATTATTAACATTTTACGACATGATTTTGATGATAGAAAAAGGTGTTCGTGGTGAAACTTCACAATGTTGTAAGTGATATGCTAAAGCAAATAATAAATATTTGAATGCTTATGATAGTACAAAGTAAATCTTTTATCTTACATATCTGGACACCAATAACGTATATAGATGGGCTATGAGTCAGTATTTACCCTATGGTGGGTTTAAGAGGGGAAATACAAATAAAGATGTAATAAAAATAGAAGATGATTCTTGCAGAGGTTATATATTGGAAGTTGATTTGGAATATCCACATGAACTACACGATCTTCACAATGATCTGCCATTGACACCAGAGAATAAAATACCAGAAGGTTCAAAACATTCCAAACTCTTAACTAATCTGGGTGGTAAAGAAAAATATGTATTACACTATGTAAATCTTAAGCAATATCAATATCTTGGAATGAAGTTGAAAAAGATCCATAGAGTTCTGGAGTTTGATAAATCAGATTGGCTCAAGTCCTATAATGATCTATACACAAACATGCGAACAAAGTCTACAAATGACTTTGAAAAAATGTCTACAAATTAATGAACAATTCCATTTTTGGAAAAAAAACAGTGGATATACGGTTGTGCACAAGTTCTAAGCAAATGGATAAACTAGTGGCTAAACCAAACTATAAAGATAGAACTATATTTACTAACTCTTTGGTTGCAGTTCATATGATTAAAACAAAACTGTGCTTTAACAAACCCATTTATGTTGGAATGAGTATACTTGATCTATCGAAAGTCTTAATGTACGATTTTCACTATAATAAAATGAAACCATGTGGGAAAATATTTAACTGTGCTACCAATATACTGATTCGTACATCTATTATATAAAAACACCAGACTTCTACAGTGACATGAAAGAAATGGTCGAACATTTTGATACTTCTGACTATAAATAAGATAACCCATATTGTATACCATTAGTTAACAAAAAGATTACTGGCAAAATGAAAGATGAATGTAATGGAAAAATAATGGAAGAATTTTTTGGATTGATATCGAAAATGTATGCAATAAATGTGGAAGGTGGTATAAAGAAAAGAACAAAGGGCGTGAAATCACTATAGTCAGAAATCAGATTAGTTTTGGTGATTACAAAAAATGTTTGTTTGGTAAAAAAAGTATTGTACACAAGTATGAATCTTATTTAAAGTAAGAAACATGAACTTTATATGATTGAGATGGGGAAAAAAGCATTAAGTTTCGAAGATGATAAAAGATTTATTCTTAAAGATGGAATTAATACACTACCATGGGGGCACTACAAAATTTAAAAAAGTGATACTATGAAAAATGATATAACAGTAAATGTTTTTAATGGATAACCATCCATTAAAAACTATTAACCATACATGTTTGCGCACTATTGGACTTCGATGATTCTTTTACTTTAACATCATAAATTAGGTTTCTTTGGCTTACTAGTACCTCATTACAAATAGTTATAGCTGTTATTGGTTTATTAATATCAACTGTAAGTTTGAGATTAGTTCGATCTTTTACAATAGCGGTTTTTCTGTAAGAACAATCAGTAATAAACAATGGTCTACCAATAAATGACCCACAATTGAAGCGCAGTTCATTATTAAGATACGGGTATCTAGTTTAGTCTTTGAATTTCTAATATCAGTGTAAGCAATATACATCTTATCAAAAATTTTATCATCAATGTTTAAATTCCAATTCTCTTGGGGAAACACCTCATTCTGTCCACTCTTAATAAAAATATATTTTGACAAAACAAGAGTCAAACATTGAACCGTGTGTGAATTGTCCAGGATCTTCTTTTCTGTTTTGCTGAAAACCAACAATGACAAAGTCTGGCATATCGAATTGGATTCAATTGAACTAATCTTTTATATCAAACTGAAATGAGTTTGCATTAGTAGGTACTGGTCTTTCAAGAAATTACCAATAATTAAAACCAATTGGAATTTGGGGTGTTTGTATAATTTTGCTTTAATTTTGTCTCCTTAAATAGGACCATTATCAACAGTTGGCCACAGAATTTTCATTTTATCAATAACAATTTTACCAACATCTGGTATATTATCTTCATCATCAGATCCATCTGCTTTCTTTTGGGGGTCTTCTGTAAAAACAAGCATCATCATTAGAATTTCGAATGAATGTGATATTGTACCCACCTTTCCAGAATATTTCATTACAATCTCTCATAAACCAAACAAATATCTTAATGGATAGGTAATTTCGCTACGCTTATTTTTCCTAACATATTTACCTAGTTCTAACTCCGACATTTGGAAGTATGCTGAGTCTGATTCCGAACCTAGCAATGCATGCAGCTTTGTTGAAGTGATGCCAGGGTTAGCAATACTTTCGATTATACAACTATGTTTAGAGACCTCTATTCTTGAGAACTGGAATGGGAGAAATTCTCTCAAAGATCAATAGTTGAAGTTTTTTCATAATCTGCAGTTGTATCTCTTTTAGTTAGCGTATACTGTTGGTATACATAATCTTCATTCGGATTTGAAAATGCATCGCCAATAGGAATATCAAACTCAATGTGCTTGTTCTATTTATTCAAATTATTTTTTGCTTGTTCGTTTGGCAGAAACGACTGATGCTCATAGCTATCAGTTGTTTGTTGATCCATTAATAATAAAGAAAAAAAATTCTTCAACAACTACAATTTTCTTATGAACCCAAGAATTATACTACCATCAAAACTTAGCCCTTGAATTAGCAGCTTATTTCCTTTTCTTCGCAAAACTTTTTCCGCTAAGTAGTCTTTATCATATTTGCTCTTAAGCAGCTCTGGCTAATAAAAAATACCTTTAATAATTTCATATTTTAAATATTTTATTCTATATGAAGTGGGGTTTGTGTGCAATACTTCACACACCTCAAATAATTCAGTGGAACAATTTGGTGTATATCCTTTTTCAAACAAATTTTTACTTAAACTTATACGAACTTTATCTCCTATTGCAAACTTTGGATTAACAATTTTTCCTTCTTTCCATACATGTTGATTAGAATAGAACTTTCATTCTTTGCATTCACATTGGTGGGTTTCATTCCGATTGTACTGTGTACAGTGTTATTGCATTGACCTATTAATTTAGGTAATATAGCCACCCATTTACAGTTTCCCTGCATAGTGAATATCTTTAACATTTTCTCCTTTTATGTTATATTAAATCTCTCTACAATGCTAGCTTTCTTTTCACTGTATGTTGAATAGTGTGTTATGTTGTTATTGGCCATTAATGTCTTAAATGATTTATTGTAAAATTCTTTCCCTTTGTCTGTTTGTAAATGCATGGGTTGGCGATCATTCAAAATAGTTTTAAATGCTAACATAATATTTTCAGCAGTTTTATCTTTGTCTGGTATTGCTCATGCATTTTGGAAAAAACATATATCACGTTAAACATATATTTAAACTCTTTGTAATTCTGTGTATACCTTTTAATGATCCGTAATTCATATCAACTTAATCAGCTTGCCAAAGATCATCGATGCCAAAAGATAAAACCATTCTCCTGGAGAAGTTTTTTCGCATTGGTTTATGAATTTCATTTAGAATATAGTTTTATACCTCTACCAGTGAATATCGAGTTATTGGTAATACAACATGTACAAAAAAATCTAATTCTTACTTTGTTATTATTTGTAAATTCATATGAACTTAGTGTATTTTTCATACATTTTAGACAGTATACATTTAAGTTATCATTGTTTATTTTATTTATTTATATAATAAATGAGACAACAAAATTTTTTAAACAATATAGAGAAGAATGTAGAGAGAAGACAGCTAATTGAAAAGTTTAAAACTTTTAGAAAATTTCGCTAAGATACATATAATAAATATATAAAAAACACGATCAACCATTGATAGATGCATTAGAAGATTTGGGACAAAAAATTGGACACGTAACAAATGAGAATAAGAACTTAATAAATTAACTGGTTCCATTTGCTGTTAAGAATTTAGACTACCCACAGACAACAACAGAAACATCTTTTGAAAGAAAAATGTTTGGTAAAACATGCACTGATGAACACTATGACGATGGCATTAAACGAATTGGCAATGACGATGAATGCTATAACAATGACCTCTGTGGGAATGAACGCTATGATGATGGTGTTAAATGCATTGACGATGACCATGAACGCTATGACGACGAATGCTGTGACGAAGCATTGGGGCGTTTGAAAACTGATATGTCACAGTTAACTAACTAAAAAACCACATTTATTGATAATAAAGTGGCCGATGTCTTAATTGACAGGAAAGGCAATGATTTTGGACTAAAGACTGATAAAGGTAGATTGTTTATTGGTGATAGCGAAGTAACATTCATAAATGAAAATTTCCGTAAAAGGCCAGACATACACTGGAACTGATAGTGTGATGGAATTACTAACTAGTAAGAAGGTAACAGAAAGTGACTACACTGCAACAGACTATGAACACTATAGTTGTATCCTAGCAGATACAAACATAGGTTTTCAAAACAATGATCCAAACTTGGGAATGCCAAAATCAAGTAAAGGGAATAAATGGAAAATGATTGTTAAACTTATTTATTATTCGATTTTAAAAAAACGTCCCTCACCTAAAAAAGGGAAAGGTATAAAGAAATGTACAGACTATCCCAAAGAATACATATGGATGGATGATGTTAGGATGCTTATTGATCGACTTCTCATTATTTATGGTGAAGAGAATGCTGGAAATGATAAGTATTACAATGAAAAAGTAGGAATAATGAATGTGCTCAACAGCAAGTTTAGTGATTTTGTTGTGAATAATCCAAAAGGTATACCATATCTGATACGAATGTTGAACACAATACCACATACTTTTTGGGAGTCGGAGCATCACGGAAAAGGGTCACTGAATGACATAATAAATTCACTACCTTTTGAGTTTCATGCACCAGGTTATCAATACATAGGTCTGGGTACCAGACTAAAAGAGAGAATTGAGCATGGCGATAAACCCAATAATCCACTAGATGCAGCTGCAATGGAACATGATATAGCTTATCATCATCATAAAGTCTAGCTGAAAGACAGTTAGCTGACTAAGAACTAGAGGAGAAAGCGTTCAAAAGATTGTTAAGTTCAGATGCTGATCTCAATGAGAGATTGTGGGCTGGTGTTACTGGATCTTCGATGCATATTAAACATAAGTTTGGCTGGGGAATTAAAATAAAATGAAAAAATATTTGTTATAATAAATGAAAGTAAAAACCTCTGTATTTCAAGTTCCTAACGATGAGTTGAAGGGTTTGAATATTGATTCTTTCCTAACGAAAGACCAACTGGAACATAAAAACAAGAAATTAAAGGAGGACAAAGGAATGACTGTCACAACATCAGTTCCACAACTTAAGAAAATGTCCAAAGAAATGAAAACTGGAATTGATCTGACAGTTCACAAGGGTGGATTTTTACCCTTAATTTTCGCAGCATTGGGAGCTCTAGGAGCATTAGCTGGTGGTGAATCTTCTATCGCTACATCAGTAATTAATGCTAAGAAGAAAAACCAAGAATTGGAAGAACAATGCAGACAAAATTTAGCTATGGAATGATACAGCAAGGAATTAAAGAAAAATAAGTGTGGTAAAAATGTTTAAAAAAAGTAAGTCCACTCAGTAACTTTGATATTGATAAAATGGTTAAAAAATTAAACATTAACAATTTTCGAAGTGTATTTATGGTCGATGAGCTACTTAACATGCCACTCGATTATGAATGTGGGATTGTTAATCTAGATGTTTCGACAAACTCTGGTACACACTGGGTATGCTATTGGAAAAAAGCAAACAACAAATATTAATTTGATTCATTTGGTGGGAATCCACCCTGTTAATTAATATTGTATCTCGGAAGTAATATTTTTCAACGATAATAGAATTCAAAATTTCAATCAAATGACTTGTGGTCATTTGTGCGTGATTGTGCTAAATCACTTTTCACATAATTTTAAATTTCCAAAAATTATTTCACTGTGAATAAACAATGGATATATGTGGAAATGCATTAATAAGATCTTGGATCGAAGATCAAATTAAAGAACACATGGACAATGATACAGCTACTGAGAAAATCAATCCTAATGATTTTGTTTCCTACACACAATTCAACGAATTTTTAGCCACACTGAGAAGAAATAAATAGATCATTGGATAAAGCCTATCTTACTTACTTGAAAGTAGATAATAATATAGATTTTGAACAAAAAGTCTACGACATGTGGGAGATCCCATTGCACCGATGGATGGAATCAATTTAGAGTACTATCAGAAAATCAGAATTAACATTATTCGTTTAGTTGGGAAATACAGTTCAAAAGAAAAAGTATTTTACTTTAATAATTGAATAGAATATTTTTTTATGACAGATGGAACTATAGTTGAAATTATAATAAAACCAGAAAAATATAAAAGTATTATCAACTTATACCATAAATGGAAAAAAATTGACATGTATAAAACTTTTGAAGTATTCCCTGATGATATTTTTTTTAAATACCTAAAGCCCACAATGTACCCGAAGGTACAATTGTGCTTATTGAAATAGTTATGGTATCTGAATGCATTAAAAAAGATCAGATTATGTTGGTTTTTAATGGAATTACTTCCATTAAAAACAAAACTTTCTTATAATCTAAGAATTAAAAAAGTCTTTAATTTTATTGCAGTACTTACCATTATTTAAATTATGAGTCATATCTAGCGTAACAAAACCATATTCATTATTCCAACATTTTGAACAAGTCTCCCTAAATTTCTCAAACGACATATCACCACCAACAAAATCACTATGAATATGTTTAAGATTTGTATTGTCTTGTCTGAATATGCAAAGAAAATTGGTATTGTCTCTTATAAGCTACTTAGGTACTTTTGAGTATGTTTGAGCTAAATAGAAACAATCAATATCTTTGTCTCTACCAAGAGTAAAATAATCCCTTACCATATTTTGGTTTTCAAATATGATATCATCGAAAACCACTACAGAATCTTTATGACATTCATTTACATCAAACATTTCTTCGTTTGATGGAAAGAAGTATGCTATTGGTTCATTAAATAATTTTGATGCTACATCTACATCTTTATTTAAATTAATATATTTTGGTTGGTCCAGACTTTTTGAACACACATAGAGCATACCAAAGTCCAACCATCCCTGAGCATATATAAAATGATCTATCATAAGTGTAGTTATTTCACAGTTACTAGGACCCACTATCAAACATCTAATATTATTAGGTAATAATTCTCCATGGTGTTTAATCGATACAGTCTTGTCCGGTATTCTTATTTTAATATCCCAGTCTACATGTTTCGTGTTTTTCTTGCTCATTTATTAATAGATTTTTTAAAATAATATAATAAATGAGTAAAGTATTCCGACTAACAGATAACAAATCAGTGTTGAAGAAAAGACTACATTATTCTTTAGAGATAGAGGGGCACTCATAGGCTTTAGTTCAGTTCTATACTACTTATCTAACGCATAAAATTATCTCTGGGAGAAATAAGCTATATTGCGTGGGTCAGAATGATATGGAATCAGCAATTGATTTTCCAGTTGGCCTATATAGCATAAAAAATCTTGAAAAAACTATAAAAGCAATTTTTTCATTTGGTGTTAATTCCATGGATGGGAAAGAAAATCACATATCTTTCGAGCTGGATAAAATAACAGAGTGAAAGTATAATGTACACTTAAATTACAGTTTGGAAAATGGGGTTCAATAGGAAAACTTTTGGGTTTCGTAGAAAATAAAACTCTGAAAGCCAATGTGGATCATTATGGCGATACAAATCCAAGATTTGCTGCTTTTGAAACAATAAATATACACTGTAATATAGTTAATGGTGTGATATTAAAACATGATGAATATAATCATAGAGAAACTAACATAATCACCGCTTTTTAACCAATAACAACACTTAGATTTGGCGACACGATCTATTACGAATCAGTTTATCCATTATTTTTTCCAGTGAAAACAAATCAAGTTAATGAAATAATAGTTGAAATTAAGGATTGAAAAGATAAGTTAATTAACTATGATTTGTCCGAAAGAACAGTTGTGTTAGAGATGAGATCGTAGATATTTTTTGGGTTGGAAGTAGTCATATTCTATATACAATAACGTTAATAGTTTTTTAAACTATTAACGTTTCATGTGATAAAGATGAATAATATTTCTATAGAAAGTGTAATGAAAGATTTAGAAAAAGAATTCAATATTTCGGCTACTTTAATATGTCGAATTTGGATATGTATATCTAAATTTTTTAATTAAACTATGTTGTAGCACATTGCCGAAGTCAGAGCGATAATTGTGTTTTAATGATTGTATAACCATTAAAACTTTATAGAGATATGAGCACAAATAAAAATCAACTGATGTCTAATCATACGACGACGATCATTTACTCTTTAAAAAACCGAATAGAATGCATTTGTTTAGCACCACAATCCACCATTCCATCATATGCAAAACTTAATTGACATCATTTAAAACTATTTCACTGAAAATCTGAACATATCTGTCTGGTAAGGTTACTTTAAAATTTCCAGAAGTAATTACAACTTTGTATCCATACCATGTATAATTTATTTCAGCATGGTTTATGGGATAGGACTGTCCAATTGTAAGTTCGGAAAGTTTCTTAAATTGTTTGGTTATGTTTAATGCATTTAGCAACTGATCCATCTTTATTATATACAATATTTTATTTTTTACATATTCAAATTTTTTTGAGTCACTTTTTTTGCAACTACTCCCAAAGGCAACTTTTTAAACGTATTTTTGCAGATGCACTCAAACTAAAGTTTAACGCAAATTTTTGAGCCACTATTTTGCGGTTGTGCTCAAATGCAACTTTTTGAATCAATTTTTTGCAACTGCTCCCAAACACAACTTTTTATGCGTATTTTTGTAAATGCATCCAAACGCAACTTTTTGAGTCACTTTTTTGCAACTGCTCCCAAACGCAACTTTTCGAGCCACTTTTTTGCAACTGCTCCCAAACGGAACTTTTTGAGCCACTTTTTTGTGGTTGCGCTCGAATCGGCGTTTCTATACTACTAAAGTTCATACAAAACATCAGTTCTGAGACTCTCGATAGTAAATTAAATTTTAATTGTTTTTACATTCGTGGAAAAGTTATCATACACATTATCGGAAAATGGACATAATGTGAAATGTAATTTTACTCTGAGTGGAAACAAAATTCACATGACAATAACACGAGAAAATTGTGCTATTAAGGGAATGTTCTCTCTTATATACAAGACTAGTACTTTAATTATCACCGATACATAGTAAACAACGAACGACGCACGTTAAGTTTGCCAAAAACTACATTTAACGTTGATACCATTCTTAATTAGGGAACTTGCAATCAGGCAACCTTGAAATTATAGTAAAACGTATTTTTATTTTTCACAAAAAAACTTGTGCAATATTTCCAAAGTAGTTAAAAAAAATTAAAAATTAAAAAAATATGGTATATGCTAGAGAGTTATTTTAGACATCAATTTAATATCCCACTTTTATATGGATTGCCTCAACAGTAGCTTCTTTCATATCTTAAAAGGGGAATCGTTAAAAAATGAACAAAACCTGAAACCATTACCAAAGTATTGCTAACTGTATGTGTAACATTTTTTTCGAGGAATGAAACTTCCGTTATTTGATTATTTAATTAATTTTTTTTTCTGTGTATAAAACAGGTTAGTTAGTTTACAAATTTTTTGTGATGGAAAATTGTATATTGTGCCGCCTTGGTGGCCCATGCTTCCTAATTTCCTCAGTTTTTGTTCTTTTTCTTGTGTGAGTCTGTGACTCGGATTCCGTTTTTTGGAATCGGTAAACGGCGAAATTCAGTTCCAGTTATCCCTTTAACTGTCAAAGTATTGGTTGAGTATAAAGTACTTGTTTACTAATTACCGTAGCAACTTAATTCGTTAACGATTTTATTCATATAATTGTATCATGTTTTATTGTTCTGTCCCATGTGCATGTTTCCGTTTTGTTCAGAAAAGCAATTAGTTATTTTGGAAACCTATTTTGAAATTTATGTAAAACAACTTCATAATATTTATGTTATCAACTATATCATTGGATAAATAAGTGAATGGTATATTAACTACCGCCAATAGTTTTTTTTTTAAAGACTTTGATATTTTGTTTACTAATGTAACATTTATCTGAGGTTGAAAATCCCGTTTTGTTTATAAAATATATTTTAAAGCTGTGCCATCCAGTATGTCGAAGATTTGACAACTATCAGAAAAAGCGATTACTTACTCTTTGTAGTTGTAGTATTTCGTAAAACGCGGTGTATTTGAAAATTAATAACTGATTCTGTTATCTTTCATAATTTTGTTTTACTTTACAATTAATTCTTGTAAACTAAGTTTTAGAAGTCGCGAAATGTAACTCGATAAATGATAGTACTGGTCCTCTCGAATCGATCTTACGCTGTGACGATTTCCGTTACGTCACTTCCTTCTTCTTCACGAACATGTAATAACTGGGACATCTTGCTTTTCTACTGCAAATTGTAATCTTTCCATCCTGATGTAAAACAACTCTTTCACCGCGAAAGCGGTCCCACCTCATGGACCTAAGATGACGACTTGAATTATGTGCCTTCGGAGTTGAGGCGTGGTCGTACTTTGGAGGATTTTCCTCGTCGCCAATTTCTCCATGAATTAGTTTCCTGTTGTGCATCACCAGGCCAAATTTATTTTCATTTTATTTCTCATGAGCATGCTGTGCTGCTAACCATCGCATATAACATTTGGACTGACCTTAGAATTTCTGCTCGATCTTGGAAACTAGTTAAATATCTGTGTTGATTGTTTTTGGACAATTTCTGGGTGAAAGTACTACAAATTTATTTTTTTTGGGAAAAAAAAAAAAAAAAAAATCAATGTAGGGTGTGTTTTTTTCGGCCAAAATGGCCACTAACGATAAATTAATCTGGTAGTTTGAATTTATCACGGGATCCCGAAGTAGTATAATGAAAGTAATACAATTACAGTTACATGAAACTCAAGTCTCTGCTGATACATACCATGCGTTTATAGTGTGGAATAATTTGCAAGAAACTGAATTTTGGGTTAGGCGTTAGTTGTACGTTACTAACATTTAATTATGCACAATCGCACCGCAACTTGTCCCTCGGGCGTTTCCTTTCTTCTGGTGTTGTTGAGGGGTGAATGCTTTTCGTAGGTTAAACACTGCCATTCGTCTCGCCCCATAAATACCGCCACAATGATAGGACAACCTTAACAGAATTTCGTGTGATTTCTCGATTATTGTTCGATTATTACGACAGTGTTTAGTTATGCTTTCGCTATGGACATCAAATTATGTATGCAAGTGCAGGTATGTGTGCTTGAGATCACTTATTTGTTTCTCTTCATAGCAAGTTTTAGGTAGTATTTTCTTTCTCAGCGTCCTAGTTCCGTGATTTTTCGCCATTAGGCGTAAATATAAATATTTCGGTTCTGACGTCGTTGGAGTTTAACGTGGATTGCGCCTTCACGCCATGTTGTAGTGCTCCATCATTAGAACTGGATATGTAAGATGTTAACAAGTAGGTTAAATTATAACTCGTAAAAGCGTGGATCAGTAGGAGAGGGCTCAAAAAGTATGCTCAACATAGTAATTTAGAGTTATGCAAGCTCTTCAGGTAGCCCGCCAATGACAGGGTCTTGTAGTACCAGAGACGCCTCAACCGAAGCCACCCAGTTTACCAGACGAAACTACTATATACTATTCGCGGTAAAGTGAGCACTTTTGAAAGCCCTCTCATTTGGAAAAATAGTCGAGAAAAATGTTTCATTTTCGCCTTAGACGTTAACTTCAGAGTGCGGTGGAATATACACCTTCTGGTTATTATTTACATCGCAGAGATTGTTAAAGGATAAAAAATGGCTAAAAGGAAAAAGGAACTAGGGCCTCAAAAGTGCTTACTTTATCGTGAACAGACTACAGAAGCCCGTAAGCTGCAGCGCTTCTTCTACTGACCTCACATATTCTGATAATGATTTACAACATTCATTTGACTTGAGATGTCAGAATGTCATTTTGGAGTTAAAGCTAAGTCCATCTAATTGGTCGTAATTTAGAGACTTCTTCATGAACTGGTCGTTGGTCTCGGCTTGAATTGGTTCTTCACTGTACTTAATTATGCGCTAAAACCACCTTAACTGAGCAGGCAGACAAATGTACTTTGTGCAAGGTTCAAGTTAAAAATATTGGTGGAATAATGTCAGGTTGCATGATGTCGAACTAACAGCATCAACGAATTAATATTCAATAATTATTTGTTTAAACAATGTTTTTTTTTTTTCTCGGGTGGTGTAGCAGACAGAATAATACCGTGGTCACACAAGTGGTCAAAACATTTTCTGTGTTATAGAGAGATGACTGGCATAATTCGGGTGGGTGGCTCAGTTCTTTCCCCCACCACCAGGGCCGCATAGCGCGACCCTGGTTACACTCCAGTTGCGCACCCACATCACATCTCCCCACACCAAACCCACACAAGTCTATCCTCACTAACCAACAGCTTACCCTACTTTCTCCAGCCCTAATACAGTTAAAGGAATATACATTTATCCTCCACGACTGTCGCGCAGATTTTCCCAGTGCCCTCTCCACTTGAGCGCTGGTTTGCTGTGCCCTTCCAACTAGACAGACCCTTCATCTTTCGGGGTGTGCTCATGGCTACAGTTGCGGCCATGGCACCAAACAACCACCCTACAGTCGCGACACATTGGTCCTTTTAAACATAGCATACCTGACCTAAGGATATAGGGCTTGCCCTGAGACGCATCCCATTCTCCAACCGACCTAGTTATTAACATGCATGCCGGAGGGCACCCAGAACTGTGCAGTGGCCGACACTGGCGAAGCAGTATTTGGGGGCTCGCCGAAAAAAAAAAAATTGAAAAAATTACAAGTTGAAGAAGTTACAGCGTTCGGAACAAGTTTGGAACCAGTGTAACCGTGTTAAATGCCGAACACGTTTGAAGCGAAGAAGTTATGAGTTATGTGTGACGGCGGCCTTCCTTAGGCTCACTTAACCTCCTATATAAAAAAAAATCCTATTAAGTTATTTATTCGTACCAAACATTTTTTCAGGCAATATAATTAACTACCACTTTCCATTCTATTGGTTTCTTAGTTGAAATATATACTAAGTCACCTGAAGTAGTTCACTATATCGTATTTAGTAATAACATGCCGAAGGTGACTACTGGTATTTTTTGTCGCAAAATAAATTTGTTATGACGACCTAGGCAAGTTATGATGTGATAAATCTGTTTTCCCAAGGCAGGAATAAATTTACTGCTACACTGTGTCGTTAACTGCTATGTGTGAAAGGGCGTGGCTGCTTCGTGGTCGTTAACACTGGGCCGTTTGTCTGTGATTACAAATATTGGACGTGTGAAATTTATACGATTTAATCGTGAACTGCGTTTGTGACGAAGTATGAAGTATGGTATGTATGAAGTATTTTATGTGTTTTGTGCCAATATGAATAACATTTGAACCGTCCTCTGATATGCCTCCAGGCATAACGCAGGGTGACATTAATAAGCGCTTTCCAAATCCAAATCCAAATATCGTTTAAAGGTTCTAGTTTCACAAGTATTATTCATCACGTAACTGCAAATATACATTAGTTGCCCACAAAAGTGTATATATTCAATTAACAAGATACCTTTAATGCTTGTGTTGCCATCTATTTTGCTGCAGAATGGGCTAAACCATAGTCTGCTAGTTACGATTTGCCATACTCTGTCCTAAAATGCACAAAACGAAACTGCCTTATGATTTTGAGCAATAATATGCCATACACACAGCACTTGTAGCTTAGTCCACTATCGGCTACACACAAGATGCCAGATTCTTGTTAAATAAAATTATATTAAGTTCAGCATGGCCTAGCTAACTATGAATAAGTTTACTGACTGGATGAACAGATTTTATCGTAGTTTTTATAAACCACAATTTCAATGCATTAGAAAAGAAAGGTTTACACATTTAAAACTATCCTGTGGGAACATTTGAAAGGTACCAGCAATATAGAAGGAAAATAGTGATCAGTGAGATAACACTAAACCAATGATTATGACACAATACTGCTGCAATGTAAACCATAAACCAAATATGTACAAGATTGATCTTCATCTTGTTTCAATGTTTGTAACTTTGGCTCATAAACCGCCAACAATACTGTCAAAAACACGTGTTCGGGATGTTCATAACATTTTGTTTTTCAACAAGTCTATGTGTTATAAAAAAATTATAACCTTTTTGATTACATCACAGCTACATTAAAACTTCAAGAGAGATGCATATAAACATACACATTAAAATAAACAGTCAATCTAACCTTGCACACATAGTTTTGACATAAGCAAAATGCAGGAAAGCAGGCCAGTCAATGTTGCAACACAAACAATGGGTACTGCACAGCTGGCATCCATATTCACTGTATGATGTAAACATGCTATTTTTTGTCAGTTTCTGTGTTGGGTTCCACTGAGAGTAATACACATCCACAAAATGTCTTCTGAAGATGAGACTGGAAGTTTATTGCAAGATAGTGGGAGTGAATGTAATCCGAACAGTGGTAGTGATACAAATAACATTAGTAGTGAAGTTAGCAGTGATGGCGACGGTAATGACTTAACTGTTGATAATACATTTTTAAAAAAGTACTGTAATGCCTAAAAGAAAGAAAAGTAACCCTGCATCATGGAAACGTTCTATTAGCAAACTGAAAAGAAACAACGCAGAAGAGTATATTGGAAAAGGAGGCAAAGAGATTGCGAAGGAAAAAAAAAAAGGAATGCCTCTGTGTGGTTGTGTGTCTCGGTGCATGCTTTGTTTGGGACAAGAAACTTGTGATGGCATAAATACAGCTTTTTGAAAATTGGGAGACTTTTCTGTGCAGAATGCCCACGTTAGTGCAAGCGTAACTATATTTGCAAAAAAAAAAAAAAGGAAATATCGTCGAAAAAAGTAAGTAGGAGAAACAGTACTATGATTTACTACGTCAATGTAAAAGGATGTGATAAAGTTGTATGCAAGAAGTCATATCTATCCATACATGGAATTTATAATGGAAGGCTCAGCCGAGCTCTGGAGAAGAAAAAGAAAACATCAAATGCAGGTACGTATGGAAGAGGTCGGCATGTCACTCTACCAAATAAGATATTTGATGATGATCTTAACACATTAACAAGATTCCCAAACAATCAAGCCATTTCACGCAAAAAAATTCCGGAACGTCAATATCTTCCTCAGAGCTTAATATTACAAGAACCTATGAAATTTACTAGAGTGAAGAGATTGAAGCCGGCAGGCAACCTGTGACACAATATCGTTATAGGTACGTTTTTAACATCGTTATATGTATGTTAAAAACATACCTATAACGATATTGTATCATTAAGTTAATCTATCATTCGGTATACCAAAAACAGTCGCTCGTGCTCTGTGTGATAGATTGCAAATGAAGATTAACAGTTCTTAAGGTGCAGGAAAAGAACGTGCGGGAGGTGAGAAAGCATTACATCTTGCGAGGGCTAATAAAGCTATAGACATGTTACGTACAGGCACGTTACATGCAAAAAATGATGAAACAATAGTAGTTGCATGTTTCGATTTGCAGCAAGCTTTACCTAAGTAATTGTTACGGACAACTGTAAAATTCTACAAGCGACAGCTCTGGTCTTTTAACATTGGAATCCATGTCATGCTCGATGACTCGGCATGTATGGCCAGAAAATGAGGGAGGAGCAGGTGAAATCATGTCCAGTGTAAAGAATTTTATAGATGCCTTCCAAACACTGTGCAGCATCTCGTTCTATATTCTGACTCCTGTGTCGGCCATAACGAAAATTTTACTGTCATAACCTTTCTGATATCTCTAATACACAATGACCACTTTGACACAATCCGTCATCAGTTCCTTGTCTCGGGGCACACGTACATGCCATGTGACCGCGACTTTGGACTTCATGAAGCAGAGAAAATAAAACGACAATATGTTTATACACCAGAAGATTGGATAGATGTGATACGAAAATCAAGACGAAGAAATCCTTTCAATGTTTATAAAATGAACGGGAGCGATTTTCTGTCATTTGAATGTTTGACCGACAAACTTCAAAAACGTACAAAACAATGGATGGGGACAAAGTGGAACTACGAAAACTGAGTCAGTTAATTTTCTCAACAAAGAACAGCCAATAAAGTTTTGAATAAAGCGAGGCTATTCCGAATTGGAATCGGTAAGGTATGTGGATGTTACCAGGTGTACCCATGGTCGTCCTACCAAAGCAGCAGCTTCGAATAAGGTGTTGGCTGGAATCACGTTGCCGCAGAAATATGTACATTAATGATGTTGCCATAAATCTAGCTAAAATTCGCGATCTGATTTCTTTGCTCTGCTACGTACCACCTGTGCATCATGCTTACTACAACAGCCTAGTGTCCAAACAGTCTAAGTCATACCTTCCTGAAGAAGACAGTGAAGATGACATCATGGACTACACTGATTGAATCTGGGTAGAAATGTCTCCAAACAAAAATATACACTTTCCTCTACATTCGTGACAGAGTGTCATTTGTTCAGTCTCATTAGACCACGTTGAGTTTTGGCCAGTGTGTATAGTGTTAGCTGGATATATTCTATTTTGTTTGTAAATTATTTCATCTTACCTATATGGAGTTAATGTTTCGTAGCAATGTGTATTAATGTTTTTTTTTTTTTTTACCCCAGTGTTACTTTCTGAAAGTATGTTTCAAGATAGAAGTTTAACTTAGCAAGCCAGCTGTACGTTTCCGTATGTAATATTATTTTGTCAAACGTGTAGAGTACCTTTCTAATATTGCTTGTGTTTTGGAAGTAATTGAGTTCGTTTTTACAAATATTTTGTGCAATTTTTAAACAAAAGTGGGTTAGCGCAATGTTACTCACAAATGAACACGACTTTCAAAGGTGGACAATTTTAAATGCTTAAGCATTTTTTTTGGCAGTATTGTTGTGGAAATGTAAGATTTCATCGTTCACAGGTTTAAGGATACACCTGGCAGTCAGTTGGCAATGCTTTGTCAACATGTAAAATAAATAATATTTTTGAAATATCTTGAACTTTAAGACATCAATTTCTCATTTTCAGGCAAATGTTAGTTAGCCCACTATTGCTCCAAGGTCCTCTTTTCCTACTATATAGGTTATTCTGCCGTAACTTCAACTGAAGGCAAGATAGCTATTTAAAACAAGCAAGACGACAGTTAAGTGTGGATATTTACGTTACTTGCAGAGTCTGAGTGTTACGCTACCATACAGACCATACTAACCAGATTTTAATCGAAATAAAAGATGTCGTAAATTAATTACTCTGTCCTCTTTTAGCCTATTTCCGAAATACTTTATGTGCACGAGTTCGATGAAATTCGATTCATAAGTTCAGATTTCTTAGGGAAACACAGCCACACACGGTGCGGATGTAAACACAGGGAAGCGTGGGTCTAGCGGCCTCTGGTTTCCGAAATATCCCAGCCTTGATTATTCAGTGTAGCCCGCAGATGCTTCATTTATAATCACGCCTGTACTAGGCGGCGGACACACCGTTTCAGTAGCTCTCGCGCCCATTTTTTCGTGCTATGCTTCCCTATTGACTTGGTTGCATGCTAGCCTGAACAGCTGTTTGGTTATTACTTCTGGGCTGTGTCTGTTGTTCCCTTTCCTGCGGTGGCACTTCACGTGATGGTTCTACCCCTAGGCTTCGGTCTCCTGGCGACCTTTCTCCTGCGGATTGATTTCTGTCATCATATTGGGCCCCTGCGGTAGGGACGGTTCTGCCGTACACTGCGTCCGGAGTATTATTTTCTGCCGCGAAAAGATCGCTACGAATCCCTCTGATAAGGGCCTTGGTGTACATGATACGGTTCGAAATATTCGGTATGAAATGCTTGCACCCTAGCGTTATGGTCTTGTCTGTAATTTCCCCTAAACTGATGCATATCAATATATGGCTTAAGCCACACCTTCTGATTGAAATGCAGGATTGAATGGATAGCAGATGACGATGGGTTGGTGAGAGGGGAAAGGAGATCCAGGATGAATATGAGAAAACCCTTCCGAGGGGAAGGCTTTAGCTTACTTTCTGAACGAAAGCTAGGCTCATAAGATAATTTTCCCTTATGTTTGTCTATGTGCGTATGTGTGTAGAGTTCTGTCGGCAGGCGCAGCTTTTTCTGTGTCTCTAGAGAAATGCGTGCGCTGTAAGCGGTCAATATTATAACAAGCAAGCAAGCTCTCTCGAAAAGTTACTAGATCATTATCAATTCTACCCGTCCAATGAGCCTGATAGTGGCACGGAAGCTGATTTAGAATCATTACTATAAATTCTTCATTACTTATTGGAGGGGTTAAATGTCTGGATTTCTCGTATAACTCAGACAAATGAGTTTCCAGTCTCTTGCCTTTACCTCGGACGAATTTCTTTGCGTGCAGCTTGGCCATTAAACTGTCTTGTATTTTGGTGTTCCAAAAGTGCTCAAGGAATTTGGTTAGGAATTCGGAAAATGTGGTGATATGATTACGCATATCCTCCCACCAATAATATCACTGCGGAAGCCAAAGCAAAATTTATACCGCGTAGCTTATCACCGTCTGTCAGTCCGAACAAATTAGCACATTCGTCGAATTTGAGAAGGAAATTGACCGGGTTTTCCGCCACACGAACTTCAAATTTTGGAAGTTGTTCCGCTCATAGCTTGGATGGGTGGTGAAGGACGGTTGAAATCGGCGCAGCTGTAGATAGTGCATTCGAGATAGGAGCAGTACTGAATGGACTCGGTAACAGACTAGACATTTCCGGCTCCACTGGGATGTCAACCACACGTGGCGTTTCTTGGCTGGACTCGTCTGAAGTTATTCGCAGGTTTTGTACACCTACTACCACCTGTGCTAGCTGTTCGATTTTCTCATTTACTGTTGTCAGTCTTTGTGCCGATGCTCGTTTCACTTGCGAAAATCGATCCTCTACGTAGTTATCATGCGTATCAGGCTTGTCCGTAATCATAGACTTCACAACAGTCTGATTTATAGGAGAAACAGTGTTGCATTCAAGCTTCTTCAAACGGAGTTCAACCTCGCTAACTTGCTATGCGTGGTGTACACTAACTCATCTGTTATAATTCTTCCCTGGTTCGGTCCACTTTGTTCTTCACAGTAGCCAGGTCAGCTGTCACCTGATTATTCTTGCAAGTAACCTCCTCCCTGAATTATGCTGATCTGCTGTTGCATTAATTCACTGTGGTGTTGTAGCTGTGCTTGCTCTCCCTCTATAAGCTGAGTGGTTTGTGCGTGCAAATCAGTCTTCAGCTGCTGTACATTTTCTGTCAGTGGCGTGATTTGTGTTTTGCAGTTGCGTCTGGATATTTTCGTTCATCTGCCTGCAATGGGCTTGTGGCTGTGTTTGCAGATTTGTATTCATTTGCTGCATCTCCGCGCGTTGTGCTCGTATCCTTTCCTCCTGCATCATAGATGCCATCTGTTGTAGTCAGCCTGGAGGGTTTGCTAGATTTACTGCTGTTACTGTACTAACCGGAATTCCAGGCGCTATCTGACAGTGGAACATGCGTAGTGTCTGTGGCTGGGCTAGCTCTCTGCAGTTTCCTCCATTTCGAATGTGACTTGTAGTGACTTGTAATTACCGCGTGCAAGTGCTCGTAGGTTATATAGCGTTCTAGTATTCCTGCTCATTTACTGCACACACTACACTTTCCAGCATCTGCTCGGCCAACACGTTGTGCGCCACTTTTTCTGTAACACTTATCGTACAAACGATGCCTACACAAGGTAACCACGTTGGGATAGCCACTTTGATGTAATAGTAATTAATTGTGCATGGTATGTAGTGAAAAATAATTAGGATTGCATATGTGTGTATGTGCGACAGACCCAGTTAGTTATGCCCGGTGCTAGTCTGGGCCGAGCAGAAAATACTCCGTTGATGCTTAACACCTTAACCAACAGACACACACTTTATCCTACACAATTTGTCTACGAAACCCTTTTTTCATCAATTTTCAAATATTTAAAAATTAGCATAAACACTTGAGTGAGGAACTTGGGAAATATGCAAGTGAAAAATTAGGACACCTGGCAGGAATTATTTTACCATTAAATTTTATTCAGAATTCTTTTCAAATTTTTTGGCAACCGGGTTAGAAAAGTCTTCGTGGCAATCAGCAAGAAATTAATGAAACCAAACAACCCTATTACAGCTGATAAGTGGCCATGCCTAGAATGAACTATCCTCTGGTTAACGTATTTATTTGCCAGATCCACAGTCAAAGTTCACACATAAAATAAAAACGAAATAAAAAGTTACTCTTCCTCATCTGTCTGAATAATAATATGTTGCACTATATTAAAATATTATAAGTACTGTATATAGTTCAGCTAGGCACAGGGAATCTAACTCAGGTTTCCCGCGAGGAAATATTAATACTGGCTTATGCAGTGTTGGTACTATTAAATATGGCGGCTGGGACTCCCCATCATGGCCGTCGATTCCACACCACAAAATAAAAGTTAATATTTTCACCTGGTTCTGCAAGTACCTCGGCGCTCTCGCGGCTGTATCCGATGTTAATATGTACGACGGTCTCGTATGCGGCTCTCAGGGTGTAAGGGGGTTTATTATTAAGGCTGTACGACGTGTAATTAAATCCAGAAAAAAACCGTGACATTGGCCTAATAGACCTCCTGACAATTAACCTAGCGGGAAAGGAAATTTTAATTGCTCTTTCGACGCTGGTACCTTAAAACCACAAAACATATGACGGGGAAGCCTAAAACTCATTGAAATTAAATTAATAACCCTACCCTTCGTTCACTTACGAACGAGGGTCCCACGCCTATGTCTGTACGTGATGGCTGCTGAAGGAAGAGATAGCGGTAGGACATATTGAATGTAGCTAATTTAAGGGGCCTGACATTCCACCCAATCACTAGCCAGGGTTTAAACCTGAGGGCCAATAATAAGATAGGAACTACGGAACCCTCCTCATGGACCACTTTCAAACTGCCTAACAGCATAAATCGTAAAGTATAGGGTCTCAAAGCAAATACAACAATGTAATGAAATCAGAAATATTCACAAAAATGAGACCGAAGAAAAAAATTAAAATAATTACCTCTAAGAAAAATACAAAACATAAGAAAGCTAAATAAGTTAAACAATGTTTGATTGCCACAGTACATCTAACATAAAAATTCTAATCATGAAAATGAAATTAAAAATAAAATATTTAAGAAAATAAATAAATACATAGATTAAAATTATTACTTGATTACATTAGTAACAAAATTTACATACGTTCGTTCTGAAAATAAGATGAAAAACTGAAAGTGTGAAATATAGACAAAATTATATGTTAATAATATCGGTAAAACGACGGACATTTTAAAGCAGCACAGTTCGAAGTTTATATTTTATATAATGTACCTATTTTTACTAAATATTAAAAACCAAAATCACTTAAAACACATACATAGCAATGTATATACTAGGACAAGTGTTTTGTGTCTAAATATATATAATTCAGTTCAAAACAAAATTTCGGGGAAGGGTTTATCTGCAGCACAAGGGGCGCCAAATTCTCTACGAAGACCCCCTCCTCCTCAACCTTTTCAACCCGCCATTCTTTAACCGAAAATAGTGCCGAGGCGTTTGGCATAAAGTTACACTTAGCATACGATTTTTGGCAGCTGTGGCTGGAATGTATAATATTATCGAGTACTCGAAGCTTTCCCCAGAGCTGTCAAGGAGAGCAAAATTTGGTTGCCACGTTAGGGCACCGGAGGGATTCGAACCCTCGATCTCCTGTTTACTAGACAGGCGCTTTAACCAACTAAGCCACGGCGCCTTCGGCGAAATTAGCTACTGGTGGTATTATTTCTTTATTTTACTGATATGTTTGGTATATAAAATGTTTTACGTAGTTAGCTGTACAGAAAATCTTATGTTATAGCCAGTTGTATTGGAGTGGCAAATTGAAGTAAGGCAATGTCCCAGGTTGTATGTATTATATTGTACAAATTGGCCAGAGGCCCACAGCATTCACTATAAGAAGTTTAATCTTTCCTCGTTAGACGTTTTGGAGACGGCCTTAATATTTCTCTAGCGATAACAAGTGAATTACCCCAGAGTTCCTAGTGTAATACAAAGACTTCAAGAAGGGGGCCAATAAGAAAAAATTTACTTTAAAATTCGTGTTTAAGATGTTATTAGAGGACAGCAATGAAACTCATAGAAAGTTATCATTCAGAAACAAAATGGAACATGCCATGTTTGTGCGTGTAATTCGCTGAATTTGAGAATACTGTTACATGGGGACGCTTGATTGGCGTATCTGAGTTTGTGAGGGATGGAGGTCCAAATAAAAATAAAAATAAAAGAACTAAATTTGATTTTTACTTTATAATAATAAACGTATTTATTTATGTGGTGAAGTTAAGGTATTATAAACTTCTCTTACACTTAATTTCTTTGCATAATAAAAACATAACACTTATTTTTTGAAAATAAAATAAATAAAACAATGACACTAAACTTAATACTTACTATAAACTTATAAAGAATAGTATATGAAATTTATAAAAGCAACATACATAAAATAAAAATAACCTGAATACGGAACATATACGATTTCTCTTAACACAAAAACGCATACACAAAAGCCACATACACACGAGACATATATTCATATACATATAATTGTACTATCTATAAAAATATACTAGAAGATAACATCGACAAGCGAAAATTCTAAAAATGAAATTTATTTTAAGGATTACTGAAGGAAAGGAAAACAAAGCAAATAACTAACTTATTTAAACACAGGGAAGGATAAACAATAAATTAATATAAGACATTAAAAATTATAATCAAAGATGTCTAAAATTATCACTTACCTTAAAATATACATAAAATAAAATATTAATTCAACGTTTACTCACGCACGCTCATTCCCATATCTAGATACATTAACAGTAAAATTAATTAAACAGTAATATAAGCATCAGAAACATCAGTACAGTCGCATGAAGAAGAAAGCAAATAAGTTACAGGTATTATATCCGAGGAACATCAACAATAAATATTGTTTTTTCAAACCCACATTTCAAGTTCATTCAAATATGTATAGCTTGACCAAGTTGTTACCGCATATTTTTTACAAGCGTTTATTTAACTTGCCTTGTTAGTTAGTTAGTCTGTTTGTACGTTCGGGTTAAATCTTGCAAGTCGATTTTAAACCACTTCCCGTTATCCAATTGAGCTGAAATTTCGCATACATGTGTAGTTCCCATGGGAATATAATGTGAAGTTACTACTGAGCTGATCTGATGATGGAGCCGGAAGGTGGTCATAGGAACTCTACAACTACATTCAGTAAACGTCGTATCGACGTAAGACGAATGTAATAGTGAAACAGTGAAAGAATTTGTTTGGTTTATAAGCAAAACAGCATGCGTATAGAGTTGATATTAAAGAAAAAACCAAAAGGCGTGAAAAATTGTGTTGTTACCAAGCAAATTTCATTTTACAGCTATAAGAATTGCTTGTTTAACGAAAAAAATACAAAATATAGAACAATGAATTTAAAAAGCAAAAAGCATGACATTTTTACAGTAGAAGTTAATTAAATAGCTTCAAGCTCTTATCATGACAAATGGATTATACAATAAAATAACCATATGATTATCAAAATGTATAATTCTGTATTAAACATCTTCAGTTTCTAAAACAATATCGATATCAGCACCATCTAAATCAATTAGTTTACCATTTTTGTCTCTAATTTCCAAAACGATATTATTAAATCGTTCATTGTTAATTTGATAGAAAATTTGATATGCTGGCTCATAACTTATATAATCTCTAAACCTCTATACTGTTTTTGGTGGAAAACTGGCTATGATGTCTGTTTCTAAATAATTAGATTGTATGTATTATAAACATACAATAAGCCAAATTACAGTGGACATTTACTGTTTTGAATGGATTAAATTTAGGCAATTTAGAGCCTACAGTAATTTTGACTTTTTCTTAGTGAAATTTCTTTCAAAACCAAGAATATCAGATGACTAGTCAAATTTAATATCAAATTTAGATTAACAGATGTTCTATTTTTTCCATTATCTGCTGTTAATTCAATTTTTTTTGTTGAAAATGGCTTAAATTGATTTATAGTTTCTTTGAATGCTTCGATGTTGTATTGGCCTCTAGGAATAGTTATAACTTCATTTTCATCAACTATAGAACTAATTTCTTTCAATTGCTGTTATAGTATTATTGTTTGTATTAGGTGCTAAAAACTTTGTGTTAAAATGACCAAAACAATTAATTTTTTTCCTTATGAACGATATCTTTATGAAGCTTGTTCTTTAGAACAGAGCTGTTAGCAGTGAACTTGAACACTTTAATATCCAATGTATATAAAAAAATGTTATATATAATTGGTAAAGCAACAACTAAATCAGCTTAAAGTTGATTGGGGTATTCGCGTCTTAATTTCCAAAGGACTATCTGAGATGAAAATGAATGGAGGACTATTACCTTATAACATTAGAGCAACAATAGTCAGGGCGAGCAATTGTAGGAAAACATATTTGATGAATAATTTTATTCTTAAGCTAGAATGGATACATTTTAGTAAACTTTATGTTTACTCAAAAGGTTTAAACCAGCCCAAATATATTCAGTTAGAAAGTGATATCGATGATGCATCCAAAATACTAAAAATTAACAAAAATGGCATAATTGTTTAATAATAATATGGAAATTCCCACTTTAGACGAATGAGAAGATGGCTCTCTATTTATATTTGATGGTGTTATTTTAGAAAATCTGGACATTATTCGCGATTATTTTACTACAGGAAAACACAAAAATATAGATGTATTTTATTTAGCTCAAACTTATTCAAAATACTTAAACCATTGGTGATATATAATACTACTTTCCTGTGTATTTTTAGACAGGATGACACAAACTTATAGCATATTTACAATGATTTTATTGGTGGATACATGCCCTATGAAAAATTTAAACAGATTTGTACAAACTGTTGGGAAGAAGATCATGACCCTATAACAGTAGATATGAGGAGAAAACTGAATGATGGAAAGTACAGGAATGAAATTAAAAACTTTATAAAATTTAAAATTTTTGAATACATGTTAACCTTAAAATGAACAAATATTAAAGCAAAAGTTAAAACAATGAGCATTGCATTTTTTGCACTTGAATTAAGTAATTATTTAAATTCACAAAACATATGTTTTATTAATCTATGAAATACATGAACTATCAAAACCTAACCATTTAACATAAATTTGTGCAGCAGTATCTGCTTTAGGTGTTGTTTTAGCTGATACTTCATCGCCTTTAGTTTTTAAGACTTTTTCATCCAAATTTTGATTAGGATAGTCTGTTTTCATAATTCCATGTTCATAAAGGGCTGCCCTTTATTTTTTCTCCTTTAGTAGCTCTTAATTTGTAAGTTGGCTCACCATAATTTTAAACTTTACGAACAATAAACAATACTGTTGACCGATTAGCAGTATAACCCTTGTCAGAAATTTTATTTAGTTAGTTTGCATGAACAACATCGCCAACTTTGTATTTAGCTTGCAGTTTGGGTTCAGTAAACACATATTGTGATATTAAAGTTTTTAAATTTTTTATTACCATCAGTAGGTTTCATGCTGATAGTTCTGTTTTTTTTTTGTGTTGTATTATTTTACTAATTTATCTAATATATTGACCCACTTATAATATCCATTCAAAGCAAATCTCTTCCACATGTTATTTTTCATTGTGATATTAAATCTTTAAACAACACTTGCTTTCAATTCACTAAAAGAAGCATATTGATTGATATTAGATTTTTTCATAAGTTCGTTAAATGTTATAAATAGAATTCTGACCCATTATCGCTTTGAACATTGCGGTGTCTTATTTTCGTTAGTATAGATCATAAAGCAATTGCTACAGCAAATGTCAATCTTGAAAAAAAAACCCCAGCATGAATCGTCATAATATATTTGTATCCATTGTTTATATGTGATATTCCTTTCAATTTACCAGAATTCATCTCTACAAGATAAATTTGCCACAAATCATCAATACCATACAAAATTACTTTTATTATTGGAAAATTTCTTCCTTCAGGCTTATATAATTCATTGATTATTCCTTCCCTCACATTCTGACAAATATTTTTTTTTAATGTCCGTTTACTAGAATTACATACTGATCATATACTTTTCTGTACCAATCGTTCGTTTTTAGTATTTTCTGTTTTTATAGTTTTAATTTTTAGTGACCTTACACTTCAAGCTGCCGATGTTCTCCATTTAATAGTATAAAAAATATTAATTTTATATTTTACGAATATGCCTTTTGGAGTTTTCGCTCCATCTTTATAATTAGTTATTTTCTCTTTTCTGTTATTAACATATAAAGTATCACCTCTGTAAACATCAAGAGGCTTACTGTAATCCATTTTTGTAGTTTCTTTAATAACAGTCACAGGATCAGAAAAAATTACATTAGCAAAAGTTATTTTATAAACAGTACAATCCATCACAAAAGTAAAGAAAATTAGATTATTATCTATGTGAAAAATATTACTTATTTTATCCCATCTTACAGGTAAATAAAATATATATGGTTATCTTCAGCTTTCGAGTTAATTAATGCTATACAATGTTTCACAGTTTCTCTGGTGAAATTTCGCAATTGATCACCTATTTCTTTATCAATAAATCTTTTATTGACCGCATCTTTACCATCTACAGGATCACCTATATTAACAATTTTATACCCTAAAAAAGAAACATAAGATTTTGTATAATCAAAACAGATGCTTAGTTTACTTTCCAAACCAGAAACACCTGAATTGCATTGTGAATCTACATATATTTTTAAATCATAAACATTAGTGTCAAAAATTTTATTTGAAGATTTCATAAATGGGTTCCCAAATATATTCATCATTTAATAGAAAAGAAATTATATAATTTAACTCAAATCCTCTCGAAAAAAGGTGTAAAACAATTAAACATAGATGTCCACATATGACTAAATTAAAATTCTGAAATCTATCATCATTGTATTAAACATTTATGTTTTTGAAATAATAGTTAATTAGAAGGAATATTACTTCCAAATGAGTCAAAATAGAAAAGATCTTTATTTTCTTTAAAATGGCAAACCCAGTGAGTGCCTGGACTTTTTGAAATGTCAAAATTAACCAGAGAACATTAATTTTTGTGCATACTTTTCGTTAATTCGTCAATCATATAAACACTTCTGAAATGCTTATTATTTAACAGTTTAACATAGTTTTCGATATCGATATTAGATAATGGAACAACATTTTTTTGCCCTTCCTCTTTTAAAACTACTTCCTGCTTTGTTTTCGTTCGCCGAATTGTGTCTCTGTTGCTCTTCTAATTATTTTTTATTTTTTTCTAGTTTGTTCAACAGAATTGTAAATTGCACTAGCTCCTCCAGGTAAGGTGCCAAGTGTACCTTAAGCAGCAAGTATAATAGGAGTAATTACTCCATGATGTAAACCACTTCCAGATGTTTCTTTGGCCATCTTCTTGACTGTTGGCAATGGTAAAGATAATTTGAAACTTTTACCTTCTTTCATTTTTTTATTTTTTCTCGCAATTTGAACATCTGTTAAAATTTGTCTATACCCCAATATTTTGTTTCCTCAAAGGGAATATCAAAATTAATATTTGATATCTTCATTTATAAGTAAAAAAATACATATATAATTAATAAACCATTTTAATTCCCTAACCTAATTTTCTTTTTGTAAACATAGTTGAGGCAATAGCTTAGAAGCATTTTTTTCACCAATTGGTGTGTTTTTTCTAACATAATTTCATTAACTTCTTCTTGTAAAATAAAATCATCTTCATTTCTAGATTCTAAATCTTTATGATCTTTGTAAGCAATATCGTGATATTTGCATGCTTCATCTAATTGATTTATTCTTGTCTCACCTCTTTTCAATCTTTCATGTAACTTTGTAAATGGACTGCAATAATTATAGCCTTTTAAATGCACTTCAGGAAGATATAAATTTATTTAATGCCCAATTTATTATACCCTTGCCATGATGTACAGAGCTCCAAAATGAAGGTGGAAGTACATTTAAAACCCTTATAAGATAAGGAATTTCTTTTGGATTATTAACAACAAAATTATAAAATTTATAGTTTAGCATTTTCATTATGTTTACTTTTTCATTGTAAAAATTTTTATTTCCAGCATTTTCTTTGTCATGAATAAATAATAATCTATCAACCAATTTTCTAACATCAGCCATCAAAACATATTCTTTTGGCAAACTATTGTATTTATTTATACCTTCTCCAGATGTACGAGTTCTTGTAGAAATTTTATTTTCTGGTGTTTTTGGTGCAGTTTTTGAATATGGTTTTATATAAGATTCATAAATGGTGCCATTTATATTAATATTATTCCAACCTGCGCTCGAAGCTACCTTTTTATGGGGGTTATATTGTTCGAATGCCGCATTGGTTGTCTTAACAATTTCTGCATAATTTTCATAGTCATTAGCAGTGTATTTACCCTCAAGAGCTTCTGATGAATTTTCTGTTAACAAATTACGAAGTCCTAGTGTTAAATAATATTCTTTATCCTAAACCAATTGTGAATAATTATTTATCTCTACTTTGAATCACCAATGTAAAAATTTTACCCAACTCCATGTAAACCAAATTTTTCATTAGTAACATTAATTCTTTTTGCAATTTCTGCTCCGAGATATATAGTTGATTCAGATGCACGTGGTAAATTTTTTTATGGTTCACTTCCCATTTGCTCTTCCAAATCAGGAAATATTTGTTCTGAGAATAATTCTCTTTCGAATGATGTTTCTTCTGGCGTTGATGGATAATTTAAAATTTTACTGCTACAGGAACTAGTGTTGTTATAACATTTTTAATTTCTTCACTTACTTTTTATACTTATTTTTAAACCAATATTTCGTAATTCGTCGATTAATGATTGCTCTTTCTTCGTATTTTTTCATATTCTTTTTCATGGCGATTTATATATTTTTCATATCATTCTATGAGTAATTTAACTCAAGAAATTCCCTCTGATTCTGCTATTTATGTATAAACTTTTTAAGTTATTAATGATCTATAAAAGTATTGAGACCTTCCAGAGGCAGACTTTTCCTCCAACTGATCAAACCAGTAAAACTGTAAATGTTTACAATAATAGAATAGAATTTGATATTCCTCTAGGTGACTGCCTTTCTTTTCCAAATGACGCTTACGTTTATGAGCAATTTAGTTCACTGAAGAGAGACAAAGTTGGAGCTGAGGCAAACTATGATGAATAAGATAATATTGATGTCTGTTCAAAACTTTTTCCTTTCCAATTTTCTAGAGTAGAAATTTCAAAACATGGAAATATTATTGAAGCTTTTGATAATGCAGGTATAGTATTAACACTAATGAATGCTTTATTAAGATCACCAAGCGAACAAAATGATTTAGAATTAACTGGTGTTGATAATCTATATCGAGATATATCTGTTTCTAGTAATATAACAGAAGAGGTTAAACTGTTTCTAGTAACAAAACCAATGTAATGATCTATCCGATTATATATCTGTTTGGTTTTATTCCTGATAACAATTTAGTTTATTGGAAAGTTGAGTATAAAATTACTTTTTTTCCGTTATTCATCTGATAACTTTTTATTTCTTTATGAAAATTTTGATAAAGATTATAATGTTATGAAACATCGTCCTGATCCTGGTAAAACTGTTATTAAAAAATTATAAATTATTTGGCCTATTGTTGAATATGAATCTAACACCACCACTGCAATCAAAGAAAAATATACAAAGATCCAAAAATACCTATTAGATTTTATTATTGGCAAATTTTTAGAAAAAGAAGTTCCTAAAGGAACAAATGTTTTAAGCATTGATATAAAAGACCAGTTCAGAAATTTACAATTTTATATGCCTGATTTTGTAATTGTAGGTTTTCAATTACTAGAAATAATCGTCCTGAACAGCATAAACACGCTGCTATGTTTGATCATTGTAGTGTAAGAAAAAATTATGTTAAAATGGCAGAAATAAAATTTTTATAAAGAAAACTGGAATCTAGACATTGAAAGTGGTGTTTACCTCAAACAAATTTTTACTTATAGTGATTTTAGAAATTCAAAAACCGAACTAGATACCAGCTATAGAAGTAATGAACTTTTTTATAAACCAACTGTAAACTTGAATGATGGTATTAATTACTATTCATTTGGGGGGCGAAGACCTTTATATGTTATTGATTGTTCATACAGAAAAACAACTGTAGTTAAAGAAAATCTAATATAAAAATTAGTGTTGATTTTAATAAAAAGGTCGAAGAAGCAGGTACAATTTGTATTGCGATTTTAATTAGTTGAAGGAATCTTACTTACCATTATTTGAAACAAAGAATTACTGAAGATTTATAAATTCTTAATATTATTAAATGGAGGAATCTACAAATTGTTCCGATAGTTTAATACAATATTTTAGACTCGTAGTTGAGTGGTTACATTTAAAACTTTTAGGAATTTTTAGAACTACAGACGAGTTATTTGATCAAATAAAAAAATATTTCGATAATTCTAAATAAGATTTTTCTTTCTCTTAAATTTTCTTGATTTAAAGTGCTCGCTTGCAAAATTGACGCTTCTTGAAAACGTGAGAATTGCTTGCTTGAAAAGCGACAAATTTACTAGAGTATTGCATAATTTTGCATGTTTTTACCTTGTGCCGAATCCTGCACGCTCATTTTGGAAAGTTTTGCTTGTTTTTGCATGATTTTGGCTTGATTTGCTTGCTTTTTGAGGATCTGGAATTGCTGCTACTAGTAGCTGAGAACATTTCTTGATTATGGCTTAAATTTGCTTGCTTTTGACATCATTTTCATTGAAAAATAAGGGATGGGCTAGGACCCTCATTATACATATACTATATATTTTTTTATATTTATTTTATATTAATTTAGTGATTGAAATTGTATCTCTTGCATCCTTAAATAAGCAATTCCAAGGTTTATGTGCTGTTACGATGATAGCTAAAGCAAAAAAAAAAAAAGTTGTGGTTTGGTACTAGAAGCTTTTGTTGAACGGAAGAACGAGTATTTGGTGAATTGCGCTGTAAGGAACGAGACAGAAGTATTGAGGAGAACTTGTTAAAAACAATTTCTTTAAGAAGCAGATCTTGTGCAATTATCGTCGATTTTTTAAATCAAACCGTGGGAGAGTACGTCTGTATTTGTTGGTATGGTTTTGGTTTCTGAGATTAAAAGGAGTCGTACACAGTTGTTTTGTATTCGTTGAAGTCTCTGAGCTAGATATTTATTCAAGTCACTGAAGACTATACCAGCATAATCCAGGAGTGAAATTATTCATGATTTTTTTTAAGGTTTTCATCAATTTCGCAAGGAAAAATGTTTTTAGCCTTCATAATGAATGTAAATGACATTTGTTTGTCTACAGATGAAAGTGACATGTTCTCTCCATGTTAAAGTTTCTCTTAATATTACACCTATGATTTTTACGGACTCTGATAGAGGAATCGGCTCGCCATCAATTATGATATTAGGGGAGCTAGTGACGTTTGGCGGTGTGAGTAGTTCCTTGGATCCAATTATAATCGGCGGTCGTAGTTAAGTGTCTGGACACTTAGCGCAGTACACACAAAGAAAGACTGGAAATGCAAATGCATTCGGCAAAATATTTACGTAAACAATAAAAACATTGAAACCGAAATATAAAAAAATACTCTTCATGTATCACACACCACCTCAAACAATACATTCATTCATCACACCAAATAAAAAAAAAAACGAGAATTCATTCATTCATATTTATTACATTTTTATAACATTATTTAAGATTACAGAAATAATCATAATATATACTTCACCCCCACTATCAAAACAACACTAACATTTAAAACAAAATTGTAGATGGAAAATAGGCTTACTGAGACAGTGTCATTTATGAAAACATTACTATCTCACATAGAGATAATTATTCTCACATTATCACCACTTTTGTTCCGAACTCATCGTCTACTGTAAAGTTTCTTCTGAAGAACGCATATACAACTTCTAACATAACAGATTACGATTATGTATCTATACCACAAAAATGCTAATGTTTCGCATAGGAAACACAACTAGGGGACAAGCTATTCGCATAACATTGTATCAAAAAATTGCTATTACCATTCATCACAAGTAAACACACACACACACCACTCCGCATTACAAACCGTCATCACTTGCTACCATTCCTGTTTACCTAAACACACCATTCTTTTTTTTAACTTAGTAACATATGGGACAAATTATCGTATATGAAAATCATCTCCTGGGAAATTAAACTATTCTTAGGATATATCATATAAGCTTAAAAAAATATGTAATTCTGAAAACCCTAAAAAAATTGTCCATATCGAACTTACATACAAGAAATAAACAACGTTTATGTTTTACTCGACTAACGTGTGAGAGCAAATACTATTCCTAAACCCGTATTCTGAAGGATGGGAGTTTGAATCCCAGCCGAACCATTCCGCTTTATTTATTTTTTCCCGATGCTTTCCCGAAATTACTTCAGACGAACGCGGGGAGGCTTGCATACTACACACCATACCAAGTTTCCTTAGCAACCCAAATATAGTTAACCATTTTCAATCCTGAAAAGGGATATTATAGATTATTCATCCTACACGGTAGACCTATTGTCATAGAAATATCATTATCAAAATGCGAACTGATCATATATACCGTTCCCGCAATAATTTTCCCTTATTATTATTTTTGTAATAAGAGAATCGCCCACACACATATACACCTCGCATCCATGCAAATGAGATAAGTATGAAACGTAATTAAGTTACTATCAACATAACTTTTCACTCCAACATTCCCTAACTCTATCATCACACAGGAAACATAGTGTCTAACTTTTTCGTGGAGCAATGATCAAACTCTTACCAGAAACTCACAATATTAGTTAATCCATCAAACAAATTTTCGAACGTTTATCACTCGCGTTATCACGCATCTAAAAATACCGATATGAGTAGAACAGAATATTCCTTCTTAATATCCACAACCAGTCTTATACCACAAGAAATTTTCGTGAAAGTGTTAATATATAACCGAATCCCATCACGAGTTGTCAGATGATTCCCGCCCCAAACTAACGCAAGTCAATATAATTCAATTGCTTTGTTATTCCTTAAATACATATTTGTTAAAGTAATAACCAGACGTGATAGACGGAATTTCTGGATTCCTTTGATTTCATTTCATTGTCCCTCCTATAAACAAATATTTTGCCCTCCTATAGAAAAACATTTTTACCTCTCTTACCCATTCACACCCAATATATTCCATTAAGTAGAGCACATTCGTTATAAGAAATAGTTATGCTAGAACTATCTCACGTACTATACACCATTCGCTTACACATTTTCATTTTAAATTCCACTATATTGTAAGTAGTGAGGGTAAGGGACTCCTGCGATATAATTTATTGAAAATGGTGGCCGGTGTATTAAATTATCCTTGAACTGCATATGGGTCAAGGACGTTAGGGTGGTCATCTGGAAATGCACTTGACCCGGAAGTGCATTGTGGGTCAATGACCTGAGGTCATTGACTTTGGATGCATTTGTGGGTTCATTGATGTTGGAATTTTTTTTTTTGTAAATAAGGCATTTGTTCAATGTGGTTTACCTTGAGACTGGTTTATTTGGGAATGACGCAACAACCAGTTTATTGGAGGTGCAGAACGTCTTCACTCGGGGCTTGCCTGGACGAGACTGAGATGTAGGTACAAGGGAACTGGTTTGCAAGTAAGATGGGTAGAGTGGTGGGGTAATGCAGACACTTGATACCTCAGCTGGCGTCACCGTGGCGTCTTCGTGGCGAGTGGTGGGGGTAATGAAGCCTCTGCCGTTGTCACTGGACCCACTGAATTTGGCGTAATGTCAAATGTAAATGTGCATAAATTAGGTGCATTGCCTGAAGGTACAGGTTATGTCGTCACTTGACTGTAGTTGCATAGAGCACGATGTGCGTAACCACACGATGAGTAATTCGTAAGTATGCAATTGACCGGTAAGTAAATGCATATCAATCATTAACAAGTACTAATAACTACCAATTATTAACAAGCACAATTAACATTTACTCATTGTGCAAGTACGTACAAGCATGTGTTCTCTCCACGAGAGATGGGTCTCGATTGACAAGATTGTGTATATGTATCAGTGGTCATCAGAACGACCCTATTTTGGTTTTAAAGAGATGATGATTATTATTGTTATTATTATCATCATTATCAATAGCATTATTATTAATATTATTATTATCATCATTATGATAATTATTATTGTTTTCATTATTATAGTTATTATTACCACTTTTATTATTGTTATCAATATTATTTTGTTTTATTATTGATGTTATTTCAATTTTTATTCTTCATATTATCTCTGCTATATTATTATTATTATTATTGGCTATTATTCAAGTGAGTTGTGACGCCAACTTCGATTTTTACTGTATAAGAGATGAATAATTTGCAAAAATTATTTACCCATCAATGGAAGAGCCAGACTAGTCACCCTGCTACTGATGTCACCATCAGCTGAGACATGAGTACCATTATAGTTCAATATGGATTCGTATTTTCAAAAATAATTTTCATATTATGTAACATCCATCGGTGGTGAACAAACACAATGTTATAAATAAAAGTTATGTATTTAATTTAAAAATAATTTTCTCCCATCGCTTACTAACGTCTTGGTTTGCATAAACACACACACAGACCTTTGATATACATTCAAATTGAAGAACTTCATGCAACATTACAGTATCAGCTCCATATCAGATATAGAGACAGTTACATATATCTTCATGTTCAGTAAACGTGAATTTGAAATTACCACATCAACTATATAGGCCTCATATAAAATAAGTTATTTATATAAAAAATATCCTTATTTAGTTCAACATCCATTAAATTGTTCCTATTTCAGCCACTTCGCAGACCTACAGTTGAATTTTCCTTCTTTACACAATTTGCACACATTCCAGAGTTAATCTTCTAATGGGTTACACGATTTATGACTATTATATTTACTGGAAAAAAAATTTCATCGCCAAATAAGTCTCGTATTTATTTCTATTAACCATTGAAATTGCCAGAGAATTCTGAAACATTACATATATGAAACATGTATATATAATATATATTGTATATATATACATTTATATATGCATATGCATTTATGATTTACACTATTTTTATACTACAAATCTTGTTGTGAGCCGTCAATGTATAGTGATTGACATACCCCAAACCACAATTATCACATGGATACATCTTGCATGAAATGCTGAACATACAGTTACTATGACGCCGGCTAAGAGCCAGCAACATATATGCCATGATGGCACTCGCCACCCAAACTGACACGTGGGTAGCACGTGAGATCAGCCGCCACGATCATGGACTTTTCCAACGAGAAACTATTTCAGTGCTATGTATTTTTATTTTGAGGGATTAAATTTGTGCTGGTGTAATATGTCTTTTTTTTTAGGGTAAAATGTGTGAAAAAAATGTTCTTTTCATAATTTTGCCCCATTTTGGCTTTTGAAATTTCAAGTGCACGCTGCGTTGAAGAGCTGGACACTGATATCCAGGCGTGAAAGCCTTCAAAAGAGAATTTCTTGATAATTATATTTCTGTTTTAAAATTGCTTTTATAATTTTGTATTGAAAATGATTTAAGTGCCACTTGTTTTCACGCAATGAAATTTTCACTCGGCGTGCATAGCATTTACGCTTGTGTGAACCTCGTGGGCAGCCATGGTAGGCCCGCGTGACCCCTGCCTCTGGGCTGTTGTTCTGGGAGAGCTGGCGAGGTAAAACGCTCTCACGTACGTACTTCATATTTTTGCACTGAGTTAGGTTTCAATAGTCTTCATGTAGTATACTGGTTAACCTTTGCTTTGCATACGTTTCGACATCCCCAGCATTATGCTTCCGCTTAAATACTTTTTTTTTTGCCCTTGCGGCTTTTTGAAACTTAAACGATGACGAGGGGAAGGGTAGTGGCGGAGAGGCCACGCGGCCCGCGCACTTTATAAATCAAGCGACATCCGCCCAGGTTAAGAGCTTTTGCATTGTAATTTTTGCTTCATTGCCACGAGCAACATTAAGTGTAGTTTTGTATATGCGTATTTAAGGGTTTTTGTCATGTTTTATTGTGTTACGGTAACATAATTTGCGACCACGCGGTCATCATATGGTAAGTCCATACCTGCGCCATCCTTGCGCTCACAGTGTAATTTCTTGTAAATTAATGTGTGCCACAATTTTCTCAGGGTTCTATGTATTGTTTATATTCAGGGTTCTTGTAAAAATTACATGTTTGATGCTTTTATGTCTGACCTTGCGGTCAACCGCACATGTGGATATTTCCGCCATCAGGCGAGCTAGAAACGCTTAAATGTTTGAATCACCCAGAGCAAATTCTCTGAATGCCGCCGTGATTTTGTCCGACAGGATTTCAACGATTTTCACACAAAATATTGCAATTTTACCTGCACCACGTGGCCCCATACGAACTTCATCCTGTTGCATCCTCGCCAATAAGATTGTTTTCACACGTCCGCGTGTTTATTCTGCCTGTTCATGTCGTACCCCAGATTCATCAAGGGATATTTTATGTAAATTTGTACGGCGACATTATTTAATCCTAGCCTGCTATGTTTTTGACAGTCGCCACACTTGCACGTGGTTCGGGGACGAGTCCCGACGAGTAGCGTTAGCGAGAGAATAAGCCCATAGTAACTTCGTCAATTTTCATTCCCCGTGTCCTGTCTCCAGGAAAACCCTCCAGTCAACCCTAGCGGCTGCAGGATCTCTTTCCTTGTGGAGACTGTGTCATCTGGCACCACGAGGAGATCATTCATCTAGGAGTGCACGAGTTGAGTTAGACGCTGGGGGAATCACCCACCGGAACTGACTAGTCACGTCTGAGGTTAACATTTAGCAATCTTTCTGGCACGACATGTCACGAAGGAAAATAAAAACAATCCTAGCAGTGCATTAAATATGTCTTCTTGTAGCGTTGACAACCAGCAACCTCCTGAGTACCGTGTTTTGTTATAAATGCTTAGATTTGACAAGTGCTTTGTAAAGACGCTCGGGTGAGACGGACACACAGAACCCACAGCATCCCTGAGATCCCTGAGTCTCGAAGTGCGGTGTATGGGAAGCACCGCTGGCGCCCATCTACAGTAAGTAAATAGTGTCATCGTTCGTCTCGTGTCTCACCCGATGGCGTCAACTAGTTTAATATTGTTTGGCGCTAGAGTTACTCATGACTGTCTTGCTGCAATACTTGTTCTCGCTTCCTGATGAACGAAATACATTGTTTTTTCATGTATTATTATGCCTATACGGCTTATCACTGCCGGTAAACACAATATTGCACTTATCACAGGGGAATGCAGTGTACGCTACTCTGAACAAGCAATTACAATGTTCATATCGACGTGCACTACGGCGTGTAGTAAAAGTATTTCCACAATAGCAGCATAGCTTGTGAAATGCTTCTAACGAATTTCAACATTCCTTGGTTATGACGATGGTATATCTTCAACTGATGCTTCCGTATTCGTATTACAAAAGTATACACTAGCATTAGATGTTTCCATTTGTGACGACGTGCCTTCCATCACAACCGCCGAAGATGTGAAAACATTCTTATAAGATGCATGCTTATATATTAATTTCACAACTGAAGAATTAGTTTATGTTAACCATTTAAACTATCTCATTATTCATCTGCTGAGCATTATTATTATGTAAAATCAATATGTGTAATGCAGTGTTACATGAAGGATAATCAACCAGCTCGTTATTTAACCTAAGAAGTCATCCATCACACAACCATTATTCATCACGATTATACACGATTCAGTGTTGAACTCACCTTTTCTTTTGATACTGATGCTGCTGCTGCTCGTTCCCCGTGTGTCTTACACCAGCTCCTAGAATGAGGTGTGTCCGTAACTGTACCACGTCCTCAAAAACACTCCGTACACAAGAGACAATCGAGATTCTCTTCGTCCTGTTGCAGATAAGACGCATAATATTTCATGTCATGCATGTGTGAAAAGAAATTTTCTAGGTTGGTACTCGAGTTCAGTTTCTTTGTCGAGTGCTGAAAGTGATTGAAGCTTTCATATTGCATAATCGCTGTTAAAATGCTATGTACGTTCTGGCAACATGCCATCATTGTTCACTGAACCTTCACGATGAGACAGCAGAGTGTTCAAGAAGTAGGAGACGACTGGAAGCTGGGAGTCGTCTGACAGCTGACTAGCGTCCACCAGGTTGTCTTCCGAGAGGTTGACGTCGCTGATGGGCTCGTCTACCAATGTCAAGTGGAGTTGTATGTCGTATCTCTTATCATATATTGAACAATGCATCTCCCCGGATGAGTACAGTCTCCCATCTGCTGATTTCGCTTGTACATATCTGGATTATTAGCTAAAATACAGTGTTCCGAGCCATCAAAGATTTCTGTAACGTTAGTCCCTTGTCAACATCCCCAATGGCGTACGTGATGCTGCCATATCCTGACGTCACTCTGTTATAGATTTCAGAATGTTGGAATTGCTGGTTCATCGTTTTTGGATCACTGATGGTGACGAGCAGGATATGCTGGTCTTATCTAGTTCACATGTGATGTCACTAGCATGTGAGGTGTTGTAGGATATATAAAGGATTTTTTTTTTAATATTTGGGGATCAAGTTTTTTATTGTTTACATAGGTTTCGCTAATGCATATGGATTTACAGTCTCAATTTGTATGACTTTCCACTAAAATTCCTTGTGAGGTTATTATGTTTTTAGAATGAGATGTTGTTTGTGTGGGAGTGAATTCAGAACTTTTTGAGAAAGAAATCGCTTTAATCAAGATGGTATGTTAGTGTCTTAGAATATAAACACAATTTGTGGGGTGAAGCAATGCAAAAATATTGATACACCTATAAAAAGGTTAACGAAATTTGGTTGTTTACCGAATTCTTTTATGGAACCCACGTCAACATATCTACTCTTTCTATATAAATGTTGGCTCACATGCTAATGGTGTTTAGTATTTATAACTCAATCATAGAGGGAAACCCATGTTTTGGGAGAGGCGAATACTTAATTTGTAGTAAGGACTTTTTGTTTATTTAAAATGATAATATGTAAAAGTTAGAAGAAAATTTTAAATTTCGAAAAAGAATTTATTTTATATTGATATACTACAATTCGTATGATTGTAATAATGTTTATGAAAACTATGAGCGGAGAGGCTGGGGTGTAACCTGTATTGCCACGTGACAGCCTAGGAGAATGGAAGTTCTTAGTAAAATGCAGCACGGAGACACGAGCTCTCCTGGCACCTTTGCGCGGGTCAGGTGGTGCGACTTGCTCCGGTGGTTGCTTGACAAAGAGTGAGGGGTCGCCAATAATGTGCCCTACCGACGATTCTGGAATTCCTCTTGCCCCCTAACACCCTTGCCCTCGTCTGCTTTACGAGCAGGTCGGCCGTCCTCGTCTCTACACCGCAGTCTCTCGGGGAGTTTGCTATAAATGCACTGTCCCTCATGTTTTCAAACTATTCTTCATGGTGTTTGTGTGGATGTTTTACACATTAAATTATAATTGCTAAAGATTTTACTACTTTTAAAAAAGTATTTACTGTTATTTAATTATTAAAATTTTTTGTGTATTATCCAATAAAATTTTTAGAATGTATCTGCATACATGTTCTAAGTAGTTCCTCTCTATATGTCTCTAAGTAACATGTTCTCGATATGCATTAAGTAAAACAGTATATACTTATTTACCCTCTTGGTCGGGGTTCGAAATGAAAACTTATAGAAAACAAAACTTAGTCTTTTTTAGAGATGAAGCAAGGTTTTAAATTATAGTTACCCTCAATGAGAGTTTTTGAAATTCTTGTGCGTTTGATATATGTAGAAAAGAATATGGTAGTAGCGAAATATTTTTCCTTTTATCATAGAATGATATTTGCATTTTGGTTTTTCGAAACACATCTGTGTAAAGCGGGTTTTGGGTAAATGTAAGGGTTTTGATAAATTTTTTGAAGGTAATGTAATAAAATTAAAATATTAATTTTTGAAAAATATTTTTATAATAATATACTTTAATTAAATATATGTGTGTTGCAATTTGTGATATCGTAAATGCGAAGACAAATGTTTGTGTAGCCTTCCCCAGGCAAAGCAGCCAGCTGTTTATTTTCGCATAGCAGAGAGAGAGAGAGAGAGAGAGAGAGAGAGAGAGAGATAGAGAGAGAGAGGAGAGAGAGAGAGAGAGAGAGAGAGAGAGAGAGAGAGAGAGAGAGTTGTTATGCTTTGAGAGATGAAGACAGGTTGGTGGCGGAAGGGTAGGGTGGTGGGTCGTATAGTTGTTTGTCGCTCGATGACCTGCGGTTACTTGCAAGAGGAACAATCATGCCACGACAGTTGTAGAGAGAATGAAATAGGATTTGCAAAAGCATATCGTTGACTGTCTGTTCTGTAGTGTACTAGATAATTACAACATTGTAGGAATACAAGTTAAAAAAGAAAGAAAATCATGGGTCAGTTGGAAGTGAGCAATGGTTCTGGTAGGATGTGTAATTAAGGGAGAAATTTTTCTTGGTGCGTGTATAGATTGAATAGTTCTCGGACCATTACATATAAACTACCTGTGTGCAGTTATTTCAATACATGTAAATATTCATTTTACTTATTCATTACTTGTTATGCCAATTAATAGCTATTTACCCTCCATGGATCTCGCTCATAGATTAATGTTATACTTTCAAACTATTAATAACCAAATAATGATAAGCAAAATACGCAGAATGCGCCACTGGTTATGTATTTTCAAAAATAAATTTTCACTTTTATTTATATTAACGCGAAGCAAAATTGCTGTTAGCTTTGTCGGATTTTCCCTACAGTATTCCATGTCACACGCGCCATTAGTTTTGACTGTCCTTATGCAATCGTTGTGAAAATATAACAAAAAATGTTCAACACACGATTTGTTGAACGTAAAACATAAGTGAAATTAAGTAATAAGTATTAACATATAATATATAATACATATATATATATATATATAATACATAATATGTATTTTGCTGTAAATAATAGAACTGTCAAATATTGACACATAATTTATAAAATAATTGAATAGGTTATGATACACTGTCTATTGGGACTGATTTTTGTTAATTAGTTATATTTGTTTCTATGAGGTATATTACAAATCGTATCAATGAAGTTATTAATTGTAAACTTTAAATTACATCAAATTGTTGTAAGAAGTTGAGTCGAGAGAATTCTTGTTTGTAGTTATTGTAAATGAAATTAGGGAATTACAATTAACTCTTTTATTTCTTTAAGACCTCCATCCCTTAACGAACTTAGTTTAGTCCACTGACGTTTGATAAATTGGAACATTGCTATCAGAAAATAGATAGAGGCCTTTTATAGATATAATAAAATAATTAGAAAATTCGAGTTGTTACTGCAGTGGTTGAAAACTTAGATAAGAAAATTTAAAATGCTAACGAAATGGTAGACAGAAAGTTTGAAAGTGTTAGTGAAAAAATGGACAGTGTAAACAAGAGAAAGGACAGTGTAAACGAGAGGAAGAACAGTGTTGAGCAGGAAGTAAATCAGCAGGTGAGAACCCTCAAGAACGAATGGCAGGAATTCTTACAGCAACAGGTCAGATGACATACAGGAGCAGAAGAGGAGCCGAAATTGGTAACCACCACGCCACTGGGTGCGGGCAGCGAGAAGAAGTTAGAAATCACAGCCAGTGCAGCAGTTCTGCAGTGTGGGTACGCCTCAGCTATGGTGGGTATAGGAGTCACATAAGCCCGCTCCCAACGATGGACTAACACATTGGCGCGAACACCGGTAACAGTTCGTGATCGTTGTCGCTCTGAATGGATGGACTGAAGAGCAGCGGGCGTACTACCAAGCGGCTGTACTGAAGGGATCTGCATCGAGCCTACTGCAGTTGCTGCCAGAAAGACATCGACTAGAATACTCTACTTTTGTGTCGACTTTGGAGCTGCGATTTAGCGACCGATAACTGCGACAAGCCCACCATGCCCAACTACAAATCCGCATACAACGACCAGGGGAGCAACGGCAGGATATCACGAGACTGTCACACCTGTTTCTGGGGGGGGGGGATGCTCTAAAGAGGCACGAGATGTCATTGCCGTCGGTTTCTTCGTTGAAGCTATAGCTGACACTGAAGTGTGGCAAGCTGTGCGGTTTGCTGTGCCTCTCACCATGCAGGATGCCTTGGATCGAGCACTGGAGGTGCAGTCAGCACGGCAGGCATCAGTGCCCTGACGTCTGGTGCGGGCAGAGTTGCTAGATGAAGAGGAGGACGACAGCTTCAAGAGGATGCTGAAGGCCTTGTAGACGACCATAAGGGATATCGCCTCCAGGGTGCGCACTACGAGATTCACCATCCCCCACCCAAACAGCCAGGATGTTAGTCATATGGAAAACCAGTGCACCTAAGGGCCAATTGTCCTCAACAGCAGTAACAGCAGCAGCAACAGGGACCAGGCACCAATCGGCAGGTGGCAGTGCAATGTCTTCGGGAAACTAGTAAACACTGTTCTTGAGGGGCAAAGGTCGGTGATTGCTGGAGGGAAGATCAAATGTTTTTGCAGGTGCGTTCAATGAAACATGACTTGGATGCCATATTGGTGGAGGAGAGCCTAGATGATGTTTATTGTCAGATGGTCGGTGACACAGGGGCGACTATAACAGTGGTAAGAGAGAACATTCCCCCCAACGATCATCAGATAAGAGAATTGATCACTGCTATTTAACTACAGTAATGGGCGAGACCACACCAATCAAAGGCAAGGTAAGAGTACTCTTACAGCTCGGTAACCTTAACATAGAGCATGATATATACATAGCAGAAATAGAGGAAGAATTCATTTTGGGTCTTGATGCATTACGTAAGCTGTGATGCAGTATCGATACTCATCAGGGGGTGTTACTTGTATGTAATACCGAGTTGGGAGTGTCAGCACGACGAGATTTATCTTCAACAATGAGCTGCCTAGTGGTGTGTAATAGTCGACCGTAGTCCCTCCTTCTAGCGAAGTTATTTCCAGGCAGATGCCAGAGAAAATATGTCAGGAGTTTGGGCATAATCAAACCAGCACAGAAAGGTGGAATTTTACCAGATAGTGTCATTCTATCAAGAGCTTTGATTTCTTCAAAATTGGACAGTTTGCTTATTAGGGTGATTAATTTATCTGACCGTACTATCTGCTTGAGGAGGGGGCAACAATAGTGGTTGGCAAGCAGGTCTCACAGGTACTTCCAAATGATCCAGAAGTTTCACTGCCACCACATAATGAATGTCATCTTCCAAATTCTCTGGGGGGTGGGGCTGCTGACAAGAACAAGAGAAAACCTCAATTGATGACAGAAGAAAGCAGTTTCAGAATTGCTACAGAGAAATAGAGGTGCTTTTCCCTGTGAGCCCAATGACCTTGGCAGAACTAATAATTCATGCCACCACATCTAATCAAGGGATGCCAGGCCCATAAAGCAGCCACCAAGGCGACTACCACTAGCTTCATATGAGGTGGTTGATGGTATTCTGAAAGAGATGAGGGATTTAGATGTGATAGAGCCATCAGTTAGTCCATGGTCTTATCCCATTGTGCTTGCTGAAAAGAAAGATGGCTCTATTAGATTTTGTGTCGATTACGTCAACTTAATAATGTTACCAAGAAAGATTCTTACACACTCCCCATGATATATGATACACTGAATAGCCTAGAAGGTGCACATTGGTTTTCCCCTCTAGACATGAAGAGTAAGCACTTGTTGTGCGATGTGGTCCTGGAAAGCAAGGAAAAGACCGCCTTCTGTGTCCAAGGGGAAGGAAGCCGGCAATTCAAGGTTATGCCCATTGGGCTTTTCAATACCCCTTCCCACCTTCGAATGACTGATGGAGAAAACTCTGCACTTAGAAATTTACCAGGTGTACTTAGACGACATCGTGGTCACAGGAAGGACATTTGAAGAGCATTTGGGATGTTTAGATTCTGTTTTTCAGAAAGTGTCTGAGGCCAACATGAAATTAGTTCCCAGGAAATGCTACCTTTCCAAAAGAGAATTAATTTCTTGGGCCATATTGTGTCAGCCCACGGGGTTGAAACAGACCCTGAGAAGACCATAGCTATAAGAGATTGGTCTCTACCAAAGGATAAAACTGAAATGCGAAGTTTTTTGGCCTTATGTGCTTACTACTGTCGATTTGTGCCCAGGTTTGCCATGATCGCCAAGCCTCTGGATGAATTGATTGAGGTAAAAAGAAAATTTTATTGGTCCCCAGAGTACGAAATTGCTTTTACTATACTAAAGTAAATTCTTATATCTCCCACAGTACTGGGTATTCCGTGTATAGAGGGTGAATTCATTCTGGCTATTGATTCTAGTGATGTCGGTTTCGGAGCAATGTTATCTGAGACTCAGGATGGAAAAGAAAGGCCATTGGAAAATACTACAGTAAGGTGCTACACAAGATTGAAAGGAACTATGTGGCATGCAGGAAGCTTCTGGCAGTGGTGAAGGCAGTTGCACATTTTCACCCATACCTTTATAGCAGACTCTTCATCCTAATAACTGATCATGCTCCATTATACTGGCTGCTAAATTTCAAGAGTCCTGAAGGTCAAATAGTCCGGTGGATACAGCACTTGCAAGAATATGACTTCGAAATACATCTCAGGTCTGGACACCTACACAACAATGCAGGTGCACTCTCCAGGATACCATGCGAATCATTCTGTCGTGATTGTGAACACCAGGAGGAAAAGGTTGGTGTATCTTGGAAAGGAAGAAGGACAAGAACTCATGGCCCTGTATCATGCGATGGGTCACCTACATGGGACGAAGTAGATGTAAGAAATGATTAGCTTAGTGACCCCACCTTGCTTCCAATGGAAAGAAACCAGGCATCGACCAAGATAAGAGGAGATATCCAGCCTAGGCATGACAGTCAAGGCATACTGGGCACAGTGGAATTCCCTTCTCATAAATAATTGTCAGCTTTACAGGAACTGGGTAATTAATGATGGGAAACAAAGTCATTTACAACTGTTCCTAACAGAGTGCAGAATCCCGGAAGTGCTAAGAGAACTGCACAAAACAGCAGCAGGTGGTCACTTCGGTGTACAATAATATTCTGGGAACTAGGACACTCGGCGCATTTAGGGAATTAGCAAGATTTCTGGATGACGGCCTACAACCCTATAAATACTGCAGTGGTTCAGCGGCCAGCAGTCTTTGGCGAAGGTCATATAGTGAGTGTGGGGGTGAATTCAAGTCCGATACAACTGTGGGTGAGGTGTTCGTGCGTGGTGTGAATGTACGGGAGAGCGCTGAACCAGACGAGTGAATGCTACTGTGCGTGGGGGCGCTCGGAAAACTCTATAAAATTGCGGACTGGTAGGCATTGACTAAACTGAGGTGGGACTGAATGGACATGTCATACGGATTTTACTTTAATATTGGAACTGTCAAATATGGACATGTAATTTATAAAATAATTGAATAATTTTGAGACACTTTCTATTGGGATTGATTTTTAATTATTTAATTTCATTGCGTTAATTGAAGTAATTTAACTGTAAACAGTAAATTATATCAATTATTTGTGAGATGTTGAGTAGAGAGAATTCTGGTTTGTAGTTATTGAAAATAAATTTAGGGAATTATAAATAACTATTTTATTTCATTAAGACCTCCATCCTTAAACGAACTAAGTTTAACCCACTGAATTTCGAGAGAGAAATTGTAACAATATTATACATCCATAGGTTACGCTTTCAACACAAAAATGATGTAAAGTATTGAATCAAATTACAATATACTACAAAACGAGTGTTCAAGTAAGTATACAACTTTACACAAAAAAAGGAAATCAATCTCATATGTATAGATTAATATGTCATGTGATGATAATTTCGACAATGATATAATACACCTATTAATAATAGTACCTTGCGAGGAGACAGAAAACGTTTTGTTATTTCCCATTTTCAAATGGTTCGCGGAACAAGCGGCTGTTTCACTTCCGTATGCTAATTACTCTTTGCCAATATCTTAAAGTACTTATTTATGTAAACACTGACCTAACCTTAGCGAAAGCCACAAAATAATGACAGTCCCTAATGTAAAACAGCTACTCACTGTTGTGGCACAGAGATGTTTATTTCGCAACTAGCATGCGCACTCTACTCTTTCTACGAGCTCGGTAGCCTTTCATGACGTCCTGTTTATCTTGTTTCACTCTTCTGTCCACAACTTCTTTACTGAGTGATCAATTTTAAGAAACAACTGGAGTGTTACGAGCACACAAGCAGAATCTATTTATTGTAGTAGTATACTTTTTAATTATAATAGCAAATCTTAAAAAACCTGAGTAGTTTTTTTCTTAGTGGGAAATGATACAAGTTACAATTCTGGCGGGTTTTACACACTAACGAAGAACGCCTATTCAATAAACAGTACAGTAGCCTACACACAGAATTCAATGTTGTGGGTTATATTAAAGAATTAAACAAAAAAATATTTGCATTACTTGGTGCTGCAGACAGTAATAAATATTACCACTACTGGCAATGTCAAATTTTAAAAACCCTCAACAAGTTATTAATTGGCTTCGCAGTATGTTGAGTAGATTAGTACAGGATTAGTCTGAGTTTTTATAATATTCTTCACACAATGTGTCCTTAAGTTTTGTTTTGAAACTTTTAGACTTGTAAACGAAATTACAATTATTGGTAGCTTATTCGTAGACAAAACGTTTTTTTTTTACACTTTGTGCTCTTGTTTTTCATGTTCGTTTCGTTTGTGCGAGTTACCAAACCTTGTTCCTAGGATTATGGTTTTACACTCGTAACAGTACCAAAGAGTACATTTGATTGAACATTTACGAACGTAATTTCATGTTCATTTCTCTGTTTTTGTGACTTGATCGGATAAGTCTAATGTTCTATGGTCATCTTCATTTGTCACGTCGCTGGGGGAAACATTTTCAATTGGAAGAAAATTCTCAGTTCAGGTGAGCTATAATTTTCTTTTCGGCCTCCTCTTTCCAAATTTTTGTTGTTAGCTTCAAAGCAGTAATACAGTACAAATATGGCTGAATCATCCTGCGATCAGACAGCCCTTTTCAAAACATTTCAAGACATGATAAAATGTTTTGAAAGCAGGTGAGTAACTTCCATGATGTTTCCTTTACATCGGCCAAGAGTCAGTTCGTAATGGTATTCAGTATTTCCTCTATTTATTCTTGAGCGAAAATTAGGTGTAGCGAAAACAGGCGTAGGTACAGACAATGAACCTAGATAGTAAGCAAACTCTCTTTCTGAGAATGGTTTCTGAAAAATCACTGTGAATATAAGCCAATGCAGACTATGAGAGACTGACATAAAAACATACACTGAAAATAAGCCAACGTTAGTTCACCCTAAGAAATTATTCGGAAATTTACCATACCACTGAATACGCTTAGTGAGAAAGCAGGAACGGTTAATTTTTACCTTATACATTCATTTTAGCGTTCCTACAATTGCCCAGGAAACAGTCAAATGCGTAGGGAAGTTCCCAAATTTATATAGCAGCGATGCTAAACATTTCTATATCTGCAGCTTGATGTGTGGTATTATTACCATACAGTGTATGTGTTAAAAACTTCCATTACGGTTTAGAAAGTTTACCAGAAAGTTTTTTAACAGTGTTGCAATCAGTTACTTGAAACTAAAAAAAAAAAAAAAAAGTGCCAATGTTTCAGACAGTTGACGAATACCAAAGACAATGCATATGCAACGAACTCTGAAGGAAAAAAAAACAACTACTGAGAGACGAGATGGCGTGGTAGTTCTTTGAGCCAATTGGCTGCACGATATGGGAGCATGCTCTGCCTTGTCTGATTGGTTACTGCATGCTGTGGAAGGTTTCCCTACTGGCTGGGCTGCCAGCCGGCGAGTATGTTACCAGCCTCTGATTGTCGAAGGGCAGTCCAAACATTTTACTGGCCAGTGACGCCATTTTGTTGGTGTGTGCGACTAGATTTTGCTACATAGTCTTAAGCATCTGTTTCACATTTATTCTTTTAAGTATTTCGTGATATAGGCTGTTCGAGGTAAACTGAGTACTTTTGAAAGCCCTGCTTAAGATATACTTGTATACACATTGCGTATTCCTCTACCTTATGTAAAATTAACATTACTATGAGCTTCATCACTTTATTCACGCGTCGGTGAAATGAAACTGTGAGATTATTAAGAACGTAAATACTTTACATATCTGCTCATTTTTACACTTCCATGCATTAAAATTTCATAACGTGATAGAATAAATTTTAAGTCATCACAAATGGTTACCTAGCATGTTTTATTCGACGTTAATATGTGGAATTACTTTCCATACATCGTTACCAACTTTACTGGGCGAATGTCACTCTCTGCGCTCATTAAAATAAAATGCCTGCAGGGGAAGTGTCATTTTTCTAAGGTTCATTTCTAAAGTGCTCACTTTATCGTGAACAGCCTTTACATCAAAGAAAACACGGACTAACACTGTGGGGAAAACATACATGCATGAACAACACTGGACAAAACAACGAAGAAGGCCCGGAAGAACACACAGTTCCCTTGGAGGACCAGTAGCTGATTGTGCCTGAAGATAGGTACAGATACCTACCAGTTCCAAAATGTCGCAACTCGTTCGCCAAGATAACTGTCTGTGTTCTTCCGCACTGTCTTCGTTGCTGCGTGCACTTCTCTTTAGATCTATTAAGTTCGTTTCTTCCAACCACAAAGGACTGTAGCCGGTGTAGGTTTCCTCTCTCGATTCAGCAACATCGGCAGGGTTTGTGAAGAGATAACTTTCGTGCGGCTTCCGTCGATTTTTTTTTTACTGCACACTCGACAACACACGTCGTTGTGGCGGATTTGTTTTTGTTACGAAAGAGCGAGCGAATTTTATTATTTTGTTTTTACTACTGTACCTTTTCAGCATTCACATAACTATACGTCATATGAATAGCTTTCAATGCAAAGACATGTTTGCAGGATTCGACATTCCTAAAAACATACACTTTAATTGCATATTCATTGTTCAGAAAATTCAACATAAAATAATCTCCAGAATGTTGTACGTAAGTTCTTACTAAGTTCACATTAATTTCCAATGTGACGTATTTTTGTCAAAACAGAAAACGTGTAATATGTTTTACTTTATCTCACTTCCAAATGAACTTTATTCGCTGTTCTCTTTAACGAAAGCCCTCAAAACCCAACCTACAAGAATATTCCAATCTTTCATCTTATAATAAAAACAGATCTTTCCTCAAACGATCAATAAACAATTCACGCATTTTAATATCACGCGCTTTTATTTGCTCTAAACCAATTAACCTACCGAAGAGCTGCTGGAACTTTTGCTCCGCAAATTTCACCAGGTGTAGCTACACCCGTTGAAATAAAATTCATTTTCTACTGGCGTGACGTCACACCTGACTGAAAGAAACGACTCACGTACAGTTTTAGTCGAATTTCTCTCTGCCATGACGGCGTGTTCACCGACAGTGAACCAACAGTTTGAATACTGTACAGTTACGTCGTGTGGGCAGTATTATGACTGAATCCTCTTCATTTGTGTTAGTTACAAAACTTAATTAAGCTGCATCTCGTGTTTTGGTATTCTTCTAGTGAAATTCAATTTCACTGCTTACAATGAAATGATACTAGCCAATACGATGGTCACAGAGTTTGCGTGAACATTTTGTACTTTACGGGTAATTTTGAACCATTTAGCCGATTTGCATATAAAAGAATCGCTTTACAACCCCCCTTCAACTTAATGAACTCTCAATGATTGATGACTATACTTATAAAGAATACAGTGACGTGTAAAGCATCTCGAAGAGCTTCGTTTGAAATTACAGAAGTCTGCTGTTTTTTTTTTTACTTTTTCCTGGCTGGTACAAAGATTCCCCAAACGACTGTATACATTTCAAGTCCGTTCACTATAAGATATCAAATCCGTGTACAGACGTAATAATTATTTACAAATTGCGATGTTTTTCCGCCCCTCCCACGCATCCGAAATGGCTCGCCGTATATTTATTTGGGATAAGTTAATGCAAAGTGATATTAGCCATTGTAACTATGCTCAGTGTTTCTGCTATTGTTAGCAAATAAACCTCGACAAACTTCAGAGAGTAACACATAGCTTTCCTTTACAAAATAGGTCAAGCATTTCCTGGTTCATGCATAGAACTTGCGTACAGTTAGGCCGTGTATTAATTTCTGATATGATAACTCATTTCATAGGTTGCAACTTTCATTTTTCTGTTCAATTTGGAAATTTATTTTTTTATTACTTCAGATTTGCTTACTTTTTACATTTCTGACTAAATACATAAATAATGTTAAAATGTATAAATTAACTCATTAACTTTTAATTTTTATTCATATATAAATTTTCAAAAAATAATTTGGAATAACATCCAGCTTACGTAAACAGTTGATTATTTATCAAGGTAATAAATATTTAGTTGATATTTCATACTTATTAATTTGACGATTAAAAAGCCATTACTTATTATGATACATATGAAATTACTGCTTTGTTACGCCAGTGAATTATAAATTATAGAAACTTACTTACTCTTTAGTGTCCTAATCACTTGTATCTGTCAACAGCATCAGCTTAACTGCAGCAGGTCGTACAGAAGAAAAGCCACTCACCATCAGGAGAGAGACTCAGACAGTTTGTACACCCCTACAAGTGATACAGTGTGCACCTCCTCCAAGACCCGTCATCATGAAGAAGACGACCGTGTGTGTACCATGTTGCCCACCATGCCCTCCTTGCCCCCCATGCTGTCCATGTCCTCCTTGTCCACCGTGTTCCCCATGCCCACCATGTCCTCCTTGCACTGCTGCTTGCCCACCATGCCCACCATGCTCCCCATGCCCCCCTTGTTCTCCATGTCCGCCATGCTCTTCATGTCCACCATGTCCTCCTTGCACTGCTGCTTGCCCACCATGCCCACCATGCTCCCCATGCCCCCCTTGCTCTCCATGTCCGCCATGCTCTTCATGTCCACCATGCCCCCCATGCACCGCTTCTTGTCCTCCATGTCCTCCATGCTCGCCGTGCCTTCCATGCTCCCCATGCCCGCCATGCTCTCCATGTCCACCATGCCCCCCATGCATTGCTTCTTGTCCCCCATGTCCTCCATGCTCGCCATGCCCTCCTTGCACGCCATGCACTCCCTGTTCGCCATGTCCTCCTTGCCCACCATGCACAGCTGCATGTCCTCCATGCTCTCCTTGTCCACCATGCTCTCCATGTCCTCCATGTATTCCCTGCAGCCATCCACAACTCTGCGGACCGAAGAAAGTGGAAATGATACCTTACAGCAAGGTAAGAAAAATGATAGTCATCGTCTGTATAGCGCTTCAAAGCAGTGCGATGTTCGAAATAGCGTCATGATCACGCATACTTCTGTAATGTATCTTGAGGATCAGATTTGTAGGTTTTAACAGTAATAATTTAAATTTTACAATTTGAGAAGTACAATTCTCCAGAAAAACTTTCTAAAAAAATATTAAAATTTTCTTCACTTGTTGATTTATCGCTGTAATACATTTTTAAAAACTGTATCTCATAATGAGTTTGTAACTGGCAATAGTTTTAATTTTAGTCGTCTCCAAACGTGATATATATATATATATATATATATATATATATATATATATATATATATACATATACACACATCACATCCATAAAATAAGTACAGTTTAGTCAGCAAACAAAGTGAATATCATGTGCCATGCTCAAATTTCTCAGGTCATGTTTATGCACAACAGTGACCAGGCATTTTACTTAATATTTGGAGCACAGCGTGTGTTGTGTCCGTGTACCTGCGGCTATAATAGCATTGACACATTAAACCAAAGTCCTTATATTTTACTTTGTTCCATAAAACTCACTGCTGCCTAGTATTCGTTTTATGTGATCAATGGAATTTATGTTGTTGTATAAGTTTCTGATTCATCTTTACAGACGAAAGAAGGTTAATTAGTACAGCACCGCAAAATTCGCGTTATTGTTTAAGGACAGATGAACTCCAGCTTCAGCCATTGTCCAAAAATATATGTGTTACGCCTTGGAGAACTCTTGACACAATAATACAAGTTCAGCGCTTTAGTTGCTAATATCTTTTAAGGAGATCAGGCAGACACGACGTTGATTACAGTGCAGCGGCCAATAAAATCACAAACTGTGGTCACTTGTTTATGAGGTAGTGGAGTCTATCGTGTCACCGAAAAATAACGCGAATTTTGCAGGTCTCTACTAATGAGTTTATATATATATATATATATATATATATATATATATATATATATATATATATATATATATATATATATATATATATGTGTGTGTGTGTGTGTGTGTGTGTGTGTGTGTGTGTGTGTACACGCATTCATATCGGTAACTTAATTTTTTTTTAAAGGTTTGAGAGGTCTTCTAGGTTTCAAAGCACCAGTTAAGTATTATAAAATTAGGCAATGAATTTTCGAATTCAAAATATTTTATTCAGAAATGTTGATGTTATGAATTACTACTGATATTTCCGTTATTTATCACTGATTTAGAGTCATGTCATTATACTTAATTTGAACCTTTTCCTGTAAACACATGCCTGTCAAAAACGATCTTTCTTATCTAGGCGCATTTTAATAACATTTTATTCCCGTACGTATATTATTTAATTAATCGTGTTATTTCTGTATCCAAAAATTTTGAAATAATTTCTAAACACTAAAGAGAAGAGTTAGCCTGTGTTCGGCCCAATTAATTTTGATACTGGTTTTATTATTCTAGAAATGTTTTAAACGAGCAAACAGCCGAAAAGTAATAAATAAATTTTGAATGAAACTTTTATTGGCCTTTTTATCTGATAAAATAAAACATTTTAATATTTAATAGCTACGTACAAAACATGTTCCAGAGTTATAGTGTAAAAAAATATTATCCAATAGGTTTTTTTCTAGAACGAAAGAGCAGCCTCTCCTTGGCCATAGATATACCGCTTTTAAAATGATTGCTTCTGTGTTTCGAAGTATGGTAGGGCAATTAGAATAAGAAAACAATATATTTTCTTATAATTGAAATGATCATCATACAGATAATATGTACTTTCACCGTTACTTTCTGAGCGCCACGGCTCTCGGAGAGCATTTCGTTTCACAGAGGAAGAAGAAGAAATTTGGACGGCTCTTAACATCGAGGTCTTGAGAGCCAATTAAGGTGATTGTGGTGAGAATTGAGTAACACCAGAGTGAAAGGGCAGGGGAAGGGGAGATCTCCGAGAAAACTCGCCGATCAATGGCATCATCCGGCACGATTCCCCCATGCGAAAATGTGGAATGATCCGGCCGGAGATTGGACCCGGAGGCTAACCGCTCAGCCACCGTGGCTCCTGCACAGAGGAACTATGCAACACTTGCTGGTGTTCCGTGTTGCGGAAATAACGTTGAATTCCCCCCGCAACAAGAAAATATAATAAGAATTCCAAACGCACACGTGACCTGCTAAGTCATCAGGATATTAACCGAGAGCAAGAACATGATGTAACTACTGTACATTGACGTCACAGGCACATCACCACGTGTCCGTTTTTACAGCGCTAAACCGTGGTCTCATTCAAAATGTGCTAATCTCGAGCTATACGCGCACGAATAAATAAAGAACATCATGAGTTTTACAATTTATCACGCTATCATGTGGTAAACAAGGGGGAAAAAATATTAAATATTCCTATTGTAGTGTAGTCTTTTTGCACGAACGCCTTGGCATCGTTGGAGAATACAGAAGAGAGAGACACTAAATAACAAGGGGCATGGTAATTGTAGCAGTGTTCTGACTGTTTTGATTACAGGACAGCACCAGGACCATGACGAACAACGGTTGGGATTGCCGGAAAGGAGGCTGCAAAATAGTGGGGCAAGATCTTGCTGGGAACATTGTCTGCAGAAGAGGTGACCACCTCATATTTGCCTTTCCTTATAACATCAACGTGAAAAGCACTAGTTGAGTTGAGAAACATTTGGGCGGCTTTTAACAACGAGGTCTTTGGAGCCGATGAGGGTGGAATGAGGTGAATATGCAGTAGCACAGGAATTAAAGGGGGGGGAACGGGAGATCCCAGAGAAAACACGCGGCATCGTCCGGCGCGATTTCCACCTGCGAAAATCCGGGAGTGGCCCGGCCGGGGATTGAACCCGGATCGCCTAGGTGGGAAGCGGGCAGTCTGTACGCTCAGCCATCGCGGTCCCAAAAAAGTACTGGGAAATACATAGTTACTTCTCCGGCCATCTTCCTTCGGCCATCAATTACGAAGTGAAGCATGAAAAATAAATAATATATTACCCAATTAAGTTACGCAAGAAATTGTTTTGTTGGTATCTTGCTTCTAGCAGCATATATCTGTACCATTTAAAAATAGGCAACATAATTTTAACCTGGTATGTGCTTCCATAGGAATTTAACTCTTATCCCTTAGAGTTCATATTAGGTTCCTGAAAATATATACGTATACGTGCAGTGTTTTAATTGAGACGTAAACCTCACATCAAAGCTTATATCAATGTTTAAATTTTACGTAGATATGGGAAAGTAAAAATGGTACTGCTGAAACGACGAAATGTCATTTACAAAAATTACTTGTATGATAATTTCCTTATAAATACAGTGTTTTGCAGCAGTTGTGTTAATAGGCTGTCATGTGTGTGTCACACACAATTTTTTCTGTATATTAAAATGCTACCGTAGTGTAACCCTTCATTTCAGCAATAGCGTATGAGACGTAACAAAATCTTCGCACACAAATAGCAGACGCAAAACAACATTGCGAGTTGATTAGCAATACGCTCAACACTCCTATACCTCAATATTAACACAGTACTAGATTAAGAGTGGGATGGAGTTGCGCGCCTAAGTTCAAGAAGTGAGGGTTCACGAATTTTTTTCACCAATAATACACTTAATATGACAAAAGTAAAAAAAAAAATAGGGACTTAAATAATAGTTTTTTTTAATATATTTTTTCTGACAAAAGTCGTATATGCAGAACATTTATTTACCAAGATATGTGAAATTGCGCAAATAAATATTTCACAGAAAATTTTTCAGTCCATTGTACTCTCAACTGTTTCCATCAAGTTTAACTGGTAATGATGATGTCAAAAACAAAGGTTGCAATGTTTTCTTGGCGTAAAGATGCAAGAGACTCCTCCGTTCATGTTGTGTTCAGGTGGGAAACGAAGGGTGTCAACTACGATTACACCCTTAAGAGCATTGGAAATTATATAAAGAAACATTAAAAAGTGGGGGTGGTAACGAATGGGGTTTCGACATAAACTTCGGTAATGTGGTCAGAGCTACATATTCAGTTGACATCATTTGACTGGTACGAACAATCTTTGACTCTGTGCTTTACATCTTACCGCACATCTGAATTGCACGAAGAATACACATAGTCTTTTCGCGGCTTCTTCAAACTTTTTAAACCAAACGTTTGAAAAAAATAATCATCCCGTGAATGACATGATTGCTGGTTTTACGAAATATTACACGTATCATATGCGTGTAATATTTGTTTAACATATAAGTCTAATATTGTGATCGTCTTCCTTCAGCGACATGGCATCTGGTATGTCGGAGTCGGAGTTTTTGCTGCCATCTTGGTAGGCGCGGGTGGCGGCCATGTTGGTTGGCGGCCTGGGACGACCATGTTGTCGACAAAATTGCCTTTTTCTCTCCAAAAACCATTTCCGAAATTAATTACTTTGGCCAAAAATCCCTTTTATCACAAAAAAAAATATCCAAAACAAATTGAAAAATTAGGAAAGAGGACATAAAGCAAGATTCGAAAAATCATCAGTCGAGCGAGAGGATTAGAGACTCTTAGCAGAATAAGCACTTAACCATCTGAGCAGGAGAGGAGGATTCAAGGCTCTGAGCTAGGAGAGGTTAAGTGGGCCTCGTCCTTTGCCCGGTCGGCAATCCTGTATCTATCACGTTCACACCCCTCTGTCACCTGCACAAAGAACGTCCCCCATCCCTTCCCCAACCAATACAAACCCACTCCCCCACCAACACCTACTTACCGCCTTCTCTCACCAACCCTTACCAAACCACAACAAACCAAACCACCCTCACCTTCCCCTCCCCCTGTAATGTCCCTAGCCCCCTCAGACGCCCATCACAACCACAAACCTCCGACGCCTGTCTAGCACCTCTCTACACTCCCTCACACCCCTCATCCACCAAGCCACCTCAGCCGCCCATAGACCATAAGATTCTAAAACTCAAGGAACACATAGTACTTATCTCACACACTCGCCCCGCCACCCACATCCCTCCTTTCCACTAATTAATCATTGACCCTATATAACAGAGTTTATCCATCCACGCCGCTAAATTGACACATATTTTGCAGTATTGAACACTATAGAAAGTTCTAGTTATTTCAAATAATATTTTAATTGAGAAAAATCGCAATACACATAAAAATACCTAGAAAACGAGGAACATAAAACATAAACCTCACACTGATCCCGCCACCTACACCTAACCCTCTCCCACACACCCCACCCTCCCATAAAAAATAAAAAAAAATAAAAAAAATCTAAAATTAAAAAAAAAAAAAATCGAAAAAATCAAGGAGTATATAACGTTAAACTCACACTCATCTCCTTACACTATCCTCACTACCTCTCCATCCAACCCCCTCACAAACAAAAAAAATGAAAAAAATCTCACAAAACCGAAATATACTAATAAAAGTTGAGGAAATATTACATTACTGACTCCGACACCCGTGTTCGATGTTGGTGGCCTTGACCTTAACCAAAATTACCTTGAACTTGTAAAACCAAGAAAAAAATTGCTAAGAATTACAAATAAAATATAAATAATCATCGAGCAAGAATTAAATACCTAATATGACAAACCAAGTTGGATTTGTGTGACCCTAAAAGTTCGATTCTTATAAATATGACAGAGCACATTCACTCTCTGGTACGACGATCAGGAAACGTATGACCCCTACCTCTATATTTCATTGGCTATACAACTGAACAAATCTTACGACTCCCAAAGCAAATTATTGACTTTATGCAGCACATATATCCTCCTATCCCTCCCCACACAACACACCTCTCGTCTCTCTTGTCACCATCCATTCGAGTGACCCCCCCACCCCCCAAATCCCGTACAATAACTCACAATAGCTCGTACCCTAGCCATTAATCAACCACACGATGATCCCACCCCTCTTCCTTCCTCTAAACGAAACCCCAACCAGTTGCTACAAAACTAACTAGAGCAGTTGTGAAGACCAACCCATCACACCACCCAGCAATACCAACAGTCAATGGCAACCAATCTCGAAAAAATTCGACTAATATGAATTACCAGACCAACTAAGCAGTTACGAAAAATGCCTGAAAAATATTTCCCAGTTCATTCATTCACTCATCCGATATTTGAATCGACCGGATTTAGTCATTACACTTCAGATCTTACCATGGCACCTCATCCTGAAAGCACTTGCATAAATTTTACGTATAACAGACTCTCGCAGTCGATTGTACACTCCACTGAATTAATAAGTCTTTCAGAGGAATAGAACAGCCCGAATAAGAAATGAAACTCACATTATTATGTATACCAGAAATTTAATTTATTTACTTATTATATACACTCTATCTTTCTAATTATTTCATATAATCGATTTTTACATATCTCATATGTTTGCAGATCATGCATATCAGCCAACAGTCTCACCTGATATAACACAGATTATTCAGTTCACTAATGATAGAATATATCTCGTTAATGTGCGAGAAATCTCCATCTTGTTGGAGAGTGATCAAATGTCTGAATCTATCAACAAGTGAATTCGGGTCTTCGGTAGACATGCAGTCAGTATTCTCGGCGTCTTTTGCCTTTCCCATTTCACTCGTTGCAGCAAACGAACGAGCGTCCTTGACGCCTTCGGCCTTCTCCACATTACTTTCGAAGGAAACTCGCTGGTGAAATGTGTGGGAACGTCGAGAGAATCATCATCCTTCTAATCAGATACTTCGTCAACACTCTCATTATTGTCATTTTCATCAATGCTGTCTTCATGATCGTCGCCACCCCCTGTTTCATTCTCAATATCAAGATTACTTTCCTTTGTAGGAGTTGCATGGGTATCACGGGTATTTATATCAAACGATTGTTTATTTTGAAATTCGTTAAAATCACGCGAAAGTCTTGCAAGTGCACATTACACATAAACTGTCTCTACTACACTCATTTCGTATTTAGCATTAACTGTCTCGTTATTATCGTCTGACGAATCAGTACCCGCCGATGCTGCATGGGGTACTGACGATATCACTTGCAGGCTTCCAGTAGACGAACCCTTGTAGATTTCGATTTGTTCATGTTATGTACCGTGTTGCATGAACTGTGTCGTAATGCTTCATCGCGCGAAAAGGACTCTTCGTACAGGTCGTGTTCTCATGTCGCCGAGCATGGCAGCTTTGCTGAAGATCTTTCCACAGCAACAACACTGTTTCCCATGTTATTTTCCAACAGTGGGGGAACGTACATCCATAGAGGTAAACTTTGTACAATCATTGGCTTGCATCATATTCATGAAAAAAAAAACCGACATTCTTTATGTCGTAGCAGTAGAAGTATTACACGGATCCCAGCGCAGCGCACTAAATTATGTACAATTCAAACAAATTAAAATAAAATCTAGTAAATTTCTCATTTTCTGGAGATTCTTTCCAATTTCATCTCAAAATCGAGGAAATCTAAAGCCAAAATCAAGCAAATTTCAACATGTTTCAAACCCCTGCGAGCAGGGTTTTTTTTTTTAAATCCAAATCTGCTATCTAAATCATTAATATTATAAAATTTCAGCACCATTTTTCTTCCTCTTATTAGATTTATCTCTTTATAAATCAAAAAGGAATCTCTGCTCAGCAAGTTAAATTATTCATATGAATTCACTAAACTACAAGATCTCGAACAAGATAAATGGTGTGCTGCTACAGATTTTCAAATTTATGAATCTTACTTAGGTAAAAAAAAAAAAAAATTGTGTTCTAGATAGTAAGTATAAAATTACATTACCAGACCGATATGGAAGAATGTTAAAAATTGTTTGAAATTAATAAATGAGAAACAAGTTTTATTACATAATAAGTCATAAAAGAAATAAAACTTGGAAAATGTTTGCATGATATAGAGTTCTCTTAAAAATATCATCAAATTTTCTTGACAATTTTGTGATATTTTTTTCTTGGCTGATTGATTTGGCTTGCAGATTTGGATTAAACTTGCTTGAAAATGTTTCAAATAGTCAGGGTACCAAAGTTTTGGTACCCTGGAATTATTGATTTTAAATTAAAACGTGAGTTAACAATTTTGTGACTGCAGATTTAGCTTACAGGTTTGGATTAAATATGGATTAAATTTCAATGATGATAATTATGTGATACTTTTTTTTTGGTTGGTTGATTTAGCTTGCAGATTTATATTGCAGATTTGGATTAAATTTGCTACATTTTGGCTTTAAATTGATTGATTTTGATAATAGAATAGAAAAGATAAATAACGTCTCTAGAAAACTTGAAAAAGTTGCTTGAATGTGAGAAATTTATTCGATTTTTATTCGAATTATTACAGTGCGCTGGATCCGCATTGCATATCTACTAGTAGCAATTTGTGTATCTACTTTGGCTGGCTACTGCTCTATTTACTAACTTACTAACATATTTTACAAGTGAGATTAAAATATTTTTATGAAACCATTAAACCATACATTTTATCAATTTCCTTGATCACATTACCGTGCAGTAACATATAAAACAGTTTCGTCCAGAAATTTTTTTTTCTCGGTTTGAACTCATGTTCCACAAATGACCCCTCCTGCTCCACAAATTATCCCTAAATTACCCTTCCTGCTCCGTAAATGACGTCTCCTGCTCCACGAATGACCACTTCTGCACTGCAAATAACCATTAAATGACCCTTCCTGTTCTGCAAATAGCCCCTTCTGTTTCGCAAATGACCCCCCCCCCCTTGCTCCACAAATTACCCTTAAATGATCCTCTCTGCTATGAAAATTACTACTCCTGCTCCGCTAATGACCCTTTTCAGGTCCGTATATGACCCCTTCTACTTCAAAAAATGACCCTTAATAAATGGTGAATGACGCCTGATAGCAGTGCTTGCTGATTGTGGTGCATGAGGTGCTGATTGTGGTGCCGATTGTGCGGTGCTGATTGATGGAAAGATAGAAAAAATTATGGAAAGGCTATGTCTGCGGACACTCCGACAAGTGATTCCTCATAAAAAAATAGGTCAAACACACACACATACACATATATAGTATATATATGTAGTTATATATATCATATAGTTATATATAACTATATATATGTGTAGTTACACTATTCTGGAATAGAATTAGGCTAAAGGCTAAATATATTTATATATATATACTCGACCTCTTTTTATGAGGAATCTCCTATCGAAGTGTATGCATGAGTGGTCTTTCCGTCAATCTTCCCATCATTCTCGTAATATTTCCAATAATCAGCACCACAATCGGCACCACAATCGAAACCACAATCAGTACCGCATGCACCACAATCAGCATCTCACACTCCACAATCAAGGGTTGTTTAGGGGTCATTCGGAGTCATTTGCGGAGGGGGAGAGGTCATTTGTGGTCCAGGAGAGGTTATTTAGGGTTTATTTACTTAGCAAATGGGATTATTTGCGGAGCAGGAGGGGTTTTTATGGAGCAGGAAGGGTCATATGTGGAGCAGGATAGATCATATAATGGTCATTTGCAGAGAAGCGGGGTCATTTTCGGAGCGTGAGATCAAGCTGAGAAAAGAACTTTTCTTGAAGAAACTGTTCTAGATGTAACTGCATGGTAATGTGGCCAAAGAAATAGATAAAATATATGTTTGAATGGATTCATAAAAATTCTTTAATCTCTTTTATAAAATATGTTGGTATGTTAATATATAGAGCAGTAGCTAGGTAAAGTAGACACACAAGTTGCTACTGTAGAAAGAATGTCGGTTTTTTCATGAATATGATGCAAGCCAATGATTGTACGACGTCTACTATACAGCTTACCGCTATGGATGCACATTCTCCCACTGCTAGAAAATTACATGGAAAACAGTGTTGGTACTGTGGAAATATTTTCGGTGAAAGCTGCAACGCTCGGCGACATGAGAGAACGACTTGTACAAAGAGTCCTTTTCGCGCGATGAAGCATTACGACATTGGTACCATGCAGTTTATGCAATGCGATACATTGAAGGAACAAATCGAGATCTGCAAGGGTTCATCTACTGGAAACCATTAAATGATATCGCCAATACCCCATGCAGCATCGGTGGGTACTGATTCGTCAGGCGATAATGATGACACAGTTATTGCTAAAGACTCGGTTTGTGTGGAATATGCATTTGCAAAACTTTCGTGTGAAGTCAACGAACTTTAATCAAATGGTCGTAGGCTCTAAATACTGATGATGACCATGCAACTCCTACAAAGGAAAGTAAACTTGATATTGAGGATGAAACAGGATGCGACGACGATCACGAAGACAGCATTGATGATAATGACTAAGAAGACAGTGTTGACGAAGTATCTGATCAGAAGAATGACGATTCTCTCGATGTTCACACACATTTCACTAGCGAATTTCCTTCGCCAAGTGGTGGGAAGAAGGCCGAATGCGTCAAGAACGCTGCAACGAGGGAAATGGAGAAGGCAGAAGATGCTGAGAATACTGGCTACATGTTTACTGAAGACCCGAATGATCTTGTTGATAGCCTTGCAACGAGATGGATATTTATCGCACATTAACGAGATATCATCTATCAATAGCGAACTGAAGGATCGGTGTTATATCAGATGAGACTGTTGGCTCCTATCCGTGGTCTGCAAACGCCTGAGAAATGTAAAGATCGAATGTATGAAATAATTGGAAAGATAGAATGTATATATTAAGTAAATAAATTAAATTTATGTATGCATAGCAATATGAGTACAATTTCTTATTCAGATCGTTCTGCTTCTCTGAAAGACTTATTCAGTTGCGTGTACAATCAAGTGCAAAAGTATGTTTGAGATAATATTTATGTAAGTGTGTGCAGGAGGAGGGGCCATGGTAGGATTTGAAGTATAGTGCCTTAATCGGATCTATTAAAAAATCGCCTGTGTTCTATAACGCGACTGAATGAACTGCGGAATATATTTCAGGATTTTTTTTCGCAACTGGTTAGTTGGTCTGGTCATTCACATTAGTCGACTGTGTAGCAGGGAGGTATGGGAGTCTCCTGCCTAATGGGGGCAGCGGTGGCGCAACGGCTACACCTATAGCCTCCCACCACGGCGAACAGGGCTCGATTACCAGCGGGGTCACACCCGAATTTGGTGGGAATCTTGCCGCTGGTCGGCAGGTTTCCTCGGGGATCTCTCGTTTCCTCGGCCTTGCATTCCGACGATGCTTCATAATTACCTTAATTCAACCTCACAGGCTCCTAAGACCTCGATGTTAAGGGCCGCCCTTCACTGACTCGCTCACCCTGACTGCGTGTATTTTAATGGGCACGCTGATTTGCACAAGTCCAGTAAAATTGGCAAAGACGGAGGGAATATAGTAGTACAATGTCATAAAGTTGAATTAAAAGTGGTAGGTAGTCATTTGTGAATACTGAAAATCTTTCTTTTATTTTATTATATGTTTTGTCTTTAACATAATAATTAGCAAATTGGTAAAATATTTAGTTTTCAAATAATTTGTACAGTTCCACTGGGACCGACGCACGAATAACGTGATCATGCCCACGCCATCGTTAATTTCACAAGTGGTGTAAGAATACACAAGCTAAATACCGGTAGATCTTAAGGAGGGCTTTCAAAATTGCTCAGTTTACCGCGAACAGAATTTATATCCAGGAAATAAAAAATCATTGTGAGGAGGAGCCGCTTGCTCATAGCACGCCCAAGGCGCTGCCGACGTTAAAATCGTGCCGGCGAACCCTCACGATACCCGCGACTTCTGTGCCCGTGAACAGGAGCTAACTGATGACGAAGAGAATAACGAGCTACTCGAAATAAACTCTACATCACGGCAGAGTCGCTCTTGGCAATTCCTTATCAGAAAAACTCCCTCCCACCTGGGTCTGAAATCAAACCAGGGAACTCGACAGCAGAGGTTAAGTGTAGTCACTGTGTTAGCTGTGTGTCCCCGCAAAAATAAAAATATTGAAGCAACACACGTAATCTAAATAATGCATACACAAAAAGTCGCATGATAGAATATTCACAGCTAATTCAGTACTTTTTTAAAAGGCCTTTGACAAATGTCCATGCATTTAACTGCATAAGTGCTACCAGACGAGTTGGCAGCGCTGTAAGAAAATTAGATGGAATTATTACGTTGTATTAAAATTCTCGTGCATGGAAACGTCAACAACCAACTGTTTACACAGCACTACATTCTCGAGTGGTACGAGTAATGCATTGTCCGCCTGCAGGCATTGCACGCCTTTATAGACTTGAGCGCCGGTGGGTGGAACGAAGTGAAAGTGGGACAGCAAGCGAATGCAGAGGCGGAGGAAATGGGATAGCCCCGAGAAAACCAGCCGTCCGACGACAGATCCACCACGTTTCCTACAAGTGAAAATTCGGTTGACACCACCGGGAATTGAGCCCATTTCACCTTGGTGAGAAAAGTCTATTTCACCACCGCAAACTCCGCCTTTCTTTGTAAATTATAGTATGAATTCTTGGAAAAATTGCAGAGTCTGGGGCACTAACTCATGAGTAAGCTTTAATTAATTATACAAAATTAATTTATCGATATGAAACTAAGTTATTATTCCACATAATGTAATCTAAGGTCAAATTAAAGGTGACAATACAAGTTATTCACATAACATTAGATAACAGCGAAATGTATTGCAGTGGTAATATGTTTGTCCTATTACATTAGTACATACACAAAATTTTCCATCTGAAATACTTTGTGTAATTTTTACATTGAACATGTGTAATCAATTCCAACTTCAGGCAAAAGAAGTTGCATAAATGTTTTAAGCTATGGTTGGTGACAAACTTGCAGTTGTGACATGTTATGATTCATTTATTCATTTTATAGCAATTTGTATGCAATTATAATTCATTCCTTGCTATACCATAGTAATAGCACTGTTTTACTTGTTAACTTCAATACAAGAAATTAGTTTTACAAAATGACAATTTAAACTACTATCGCTATGAAAATAATTTTTGTAATTAACTGGAGAATTTTGAATATGTCAATTTTTTACTCTAGTTTCTCTTTAAGAGGATAATTCTTCAGTTCATTATATTTATATTTCTATGAATCGTGACCTTGGGAATTGTCTTTGTCCCCAGGATAACAATGTGTATGCCGCCCCCTCAAATCATCTCTAAATGCAGAAGAGGCACCAACAAAGGAAGTACTAGGATAAGACATAAGCTCAGTGGTAAGATAATTATAAAAACCTGATATTGGGTTTTTAATACGTCCACCTTGAAACTAGGAGTGAATCCAAGTAGTACGATAAAGTGACTTTAACACAGGCTAATTATTTACGGCCAGGGCCGGTTGACTGCCAGCTTCAGTTTCGTTCTTTGTGCATTGTATTTCACTTCGATAAAGGTAGTTTGATATTTTGTTGTTCCCTTAGTTGGTAACTACATTGAGTTGTGTTAATCTTAAGCGTGGGATGGGTCTCCGCATTCTTTTGTGAAATAGTTGTTTGCGTCAATACGCGTATCTCGGTAAATAAATGTTCTGCAAATGCGACTTTTTGTAAGAAAAGATAAAACACAATTATCTAGGCCCCTATTTCATTTTTTACTTTTGTCACATCATGTGTATTAATGGAGAAAAAAAAAATCGTGAAAATGGTAAATGTCGCAATTTTAAAGGTTGCCCATGCAGTTTCCTTAAGCGGCAAGAGAAAAGTTCAAATATACGGACGTAGTTTAGTCTGTGGTCTTGCATCGCGTGTAATAAAACCCCACTTTCAATCTAATTTTCATAGTACAGCGTTACGACGGAAACACTTCACACCTTGCGCGTAGAAGCGATGAGGCACTAGGCGTACGTTTTAGTGTCGCCCGTATCGCTCCCTCGCTTCTTGACCTTGGACGCGGAGTTCCCACGGGGGTCCATCCCTCTCTTAACCTTCATACCATCCTCAAAATGTTTGAGATATTCATAAAAAGAGTATCAAAAATTCTAGTTGCTAACTCCACCCCTTACTTTTATATATAGCAAACCCTGAATGAGTTAATATCCAAAAATAAATTCCAAAATAATTCGAAAATATATGCAAAAATAATTTTAAATTATTGAATATAAATTCTGTAGAGAGTTGCTAAAAAAATTATTTGACTCCCTTTGCATATGAGTTAAAGGAATAAACATTATTCGCCTTTATTCTCCCCTTCCCCTCCCCAACCCGCATCATAACTTCCCTAACCAAGACTACATCTATTTCACTACACATGGTAGGAAACTATTTATCTTCTAGTGATTCTGAAAGTCTCATGACGACTATGCAAAAATTTTTGTCTTATAACCAAGCTTATGAGGTCCACAAAAGGATTTGCTGAACTTCAGATTTACGAATGCTGTACCAATAAACATTTTTTTGTATAGAGCTCTAACTGTATGTAAAACATATTGGCATATACTAAAATACTAGTTTTTTACTTAATTTGTCGTAACCATTTTTTTGGTTAATCATGTTTCATAAAAAACTTGAAACCCATTAGTAGTAGGAAAACGAGAAGTTTGTTACAAGGAGGCGGGGGACCAGAGCACTGGAGCTAGTCATGCTCTGTCATTCCGCTTCTCCGGTAGCCATTTTGTCCGCCATGTGGAATGTCGATAACGTTACTCTTCGTCCTAAAAAATGTATAGTTAAGAAATTATTTAAAAAATTATTATGAAAACATTTATTTAAAAAATGTTCATTTCTGGAGCTCGCCACAGCACCATGTCCAGCAGAGGTCTGACTACCCTACAATCAGTCACATAGTAACATTCCCCTCCCCTACCAATGTTTCTCATTGGTTAATTAGTTGACAGGCCTCCACCCCCTCACCCATACTCATTCCACTGTATGCAGCCACCTTGGTGTTTTTCGTTTGCCATTTTTTTCATACATTAATGGAGGGCGCCATCTTGGATTTTATATGTTTACTTGTAAAAATTACCTAGGTGGCACTAGTGTATTAATAGTCGATATAGGCACTAGGCCAGCTGTCGATTTAGCCAACAGGTGGAAGCCACAATTATTTATATTTTTTTTAACGTACAGGCAGCGCTGTTGGCACCCTCTATACTGGATTCTATTTTCAATATCTAAGTAGTGCTAAGTTATGCAGCCTGCTATCGGCCTGTACCGAATGGTGACATTGACCATTCTTGTAAAGTATGTAAATTGTCACGCCCCACTTGACATACGAGCGTCCGTTATGCAGTTTCAGCAACTTCTCTAACCTTAAAGCCGACGAAGCTCGAACACGAATAAACAGTTCTATTGTGTGAACAGTTATACTTACATATTCTCAGGTGCGCTCATGGCAGTATTTTGACGATCTTGTCTCGGCAATTGTATGACACAAGCCGGTCGTGAAGTATCAGTCAGGATGCATTCATGTTTGCAGGTATATTTTCATGTGTATTGAATTTGATCCTGCCTGCAGTCGATTACATAGGAGGTAATTCGTTCGACCCCTTTACTCAGATCGAATTCCGTATCACAAGGGCCATTTAACCGATTTAAATCATATTTGGTACTTCAGTGGCTCACAATGTAAGCATTAGATTGAGCAACAAATATAAGACACCTCTTAAATTAAAACTATTGCATCATCCCTTTGAAACTGCTTGCTGAACTGATTAGCCTACGAATTTGTAGTTCAAACAGTGCTATGCCAAAATACAGTAACCACACACCATTTTAATATGTGAAATAAGCACTTTCTAAATTGTGACCATGAACCTTGGAATAAGATAAGATATATATCAGACATTTGCCATACTGTTGCAGCCGTGGGTATAGCTCAGTGGCAGAGCATTCGGTGGCAGAGCATTCGACTGTAGATCGAGAAGTCCCTGGTTCAAAGCCGGTTGCCCCCCCCCCGGCAACTTAATATAATTTTCTCACTACCCACTGATCATAAGTACGTAAATATATATATATTGCAATAATATATTTTATGAATTGTAGTAAAAGTTGTATGTTCACAGTTAGCTTTTATTGGAAATTCTAGTTTAACCACATTACAACACAGCTGTAATTTATAAAAAAAGAATGTTTAAATTTTTATTTATCATGTACGTTGTATCTTAGTAATGATATTTTCATTATCATTCTACATTTTTTGGAAATATAAGCGTACGCCAAAAAGTAGGTCTAGTTGTTATCATCAATTTACAGCGAGTTCTACAGATAATAGATGCCTTAATAACTATTCCAAATTCTACAATGTATAGCAATCGACTATAATCATTTTCAATACCAAAGCCTTGGATTAAGGAAAGTATGTGTGGATTAAGGAAAGTATGTGTTATCTCAGGAAGCAATCAGCCGATTAAAATCGAATTGGTATGGGTGTTTTTTAGACATATTGATAAATTTTTTTGATCGTCATTTTGAGAGATTGTGTCAACAGAACTGTTAAGGTCACATTACATATCTCAGCAAATGTACTCACGATCGCCGCTAAATTCAGTTTGGAAGTAGTGCAATAAACACACATAAGGCCCCAATTTGATAAATCAGAAACTTATTTTCAAAATGGTCGTCACCTAATTATATTAGTGCCGTATTACACATCTCTGAAACCGCCTCACTGATTCAAACGAAACTTGAAGTGTCTGTGCGTCGTGGAGACATCTTATGTAGGTACAGCTTGTGTGTAGAAACCTTGCACGGGGGAGGGCGCAGTGAGTGCTGCTCGGTATCGGACATTGCACCAGCCCCTGCGATGCGGCATGTCGGGAACCGAGGTAGTGCAGCCCTCGAAACAATCCTTGCACAGGAGGCAGTACCGTATGTCTTCGTCCAGCTATAGGTAAGTCGGTAAATAATCAGATACGGCCGAAATTTCGTAATGTATTTAGACCAGAAGAAATTATTTCGGCAGGTATGACAATTCGTCCAGTTTGTCCAAGGCACTATAGCGAACACGTCCTTCCGAATGCCAAATTGGCCGGAAGGATTTTATGACCTCTCAGGCAACATGCATACATTTCTAACAACTTTCCCGGCAGGGGCTCGGGGTGAATATTATAACGACATAGTAGGTGACATAGTCTTCGCGACTGTAGTGGCTGGAGGCTCGCCGACAGTCGAACGAATGCCAGTAATTAGCCAATGAGAAACGTAGATGTGGCTCATCGATTGGTCGGGTAAATTGTCACATGGGTTATTAGCCAATGAGAATCATTGACTGATTTCCAGTGGAGATATCTGATTCGTCGAACGAAGGTTTACGAAGACACCCGAGAATACTCGCCTGTGAGAAGCATTGGATCGGACAAAAGTGAGTAATTGGAGGAGGTAATTAGTCAATGGGAAGCATAAGGTTGGGTGTAATTAGCCAATGATAAACATTGGAGGGATGGAGTGAAAGTGACTAATTACCACCACCTATACTTAAAATAAACATACGACTGTCGTCTAGTGATTGAAGTAATACACTAGCACCATCTAGGTTTTAAAAACAAATTACGCTTACCAATATGGCCTCGAATGCGTCTAATTGGACGAGTCACCTACCAATATGGCATCGAACATGTCTACCAAATTGGCGTCGAACTAAGGTGATAGCATAACAAGATTGCGCCGAACGAATGTGAAGTCAAACTTCGAAACAAATGACACCTGCCAACGTGGCGGACGAACAAAACTGAGAGCCTACTAAGAAGGCGCTCTTCCAAACACACGATGCTTACCAATATGGTGGACGAATGTAAATGAGAGCCTACCAAGATGGTTTTCTTCGGAACAAATGACGGCTACCAATATGGCGGCCTTTAGTAATGTGTAATTTTTTTTTAATATTTGTTTAAATGATTAATAATTTTTAATAACACCTTTAAATTTTTTTTTACATATTTTGAATATTAAAAAATTTTTTTAAATAATAATTTTTAAATAATCTTAATAATTATTTTCAAAATAATATTTTGGAATTATTTTGGAGTCATATGTCAAAGGTCATGGTAGGGGTCAAGGGTCAAAGGTTCAGTGGGAATGGCAAAAGGGTACTGGCTTCCAAGATGGCGAACGGCATCTCCAGCTCCGGCACTCTGATGCCCCACACCCTTCTGCACAACTCATCTAAATCCTACTACTTATATTAAATTTTGGTTTCCTATGGTTACGAAAAGCGAAGAATAATAGGCAGCGAGTTAGGTTGAAATCAACCAAAGCTTTCAGATAAAAGTATTTTCGTACTAGAGATAAGGTGGAAGTACGTAGATACAACTAACTTTAAATAAAATTTTAAAACCTACTTTTTGAAAAAAAAATTTCCACAATTAGGTTCAAAATAATTACATCTAATTAACGCTGTTAAGATTTCCATAAAAACCGTAGTTTCAAATGACTTAGACGACATAACGATTCAAAAACAATATCAGACTGGTGGTGATAAATGCTTGAATATAAATCTCCAGCTGTAATATACTGTTTGACTTATGTTTCAGGAGATGGAGAGAGGTGCAGATCACCCTTCAGGGGTCTCCCCTTCTTAGCCAAGAGCAGCAGAAATCTGACATGTGGCAGCAATAGCACATGCGTTGTCAAATGAAATTCATCGTGATACACTGAAACCGATTAAATCCTGAACGATAAATATATCTCTTTTAATCATGTGTCTGTATTTTCTTTGGGTATGTTTCTCTATATAACACATTTGTGTCAAGGACCGCCAGTGTTCCTCGCGTAATGACACAGACTCTTCATTTCTGTAGTCACATGTGCATACGTTGAGACGGCACGTATAATAGCAATACGCTCACTATGCTGTCCCGATTGTATCTCAATACATCACCCGATAAACATGGCAACTGAGCTAGTAAAAATGTGCCTCCACATGCAGCTCCATTGTTGTGAGTCTAGCTCCACCGGAATATTTCAGTTACAGGCGACTGTTGTAGCACTTCTGTGACTGGTCCTCCATCTTCTGACTGGAAGACTGTGATCCGATTGTAAGTTTGGTGGTGTAATGGTTAAACTACTCTCCTCCCAGCTAGGCAAACTGTGCTCGATCCCCGGCAGGGTCGCTGCTGGATTTTTGCTTGTGGGAATCGTGGTGGACAATACCGCTGGTCGGCGGGCATTCTCAAAGAGCTCCAGTTTCCCCTGCTCTTTCATTATAATACGGCTTAATACTCACTTCGTTACACCTTCATCGGCTCTCACGACCTCGATGTTAAGAGCTGCTTAAACCTCTTCACTCACTTACTCGATTGTAGTACCTAGAGCTCTAGTGTCGTAGTCCCATTGGAGAATGGGGTCTAGCAGAGGGAGCAGTTAGTTAATAATTTACCTCCAGTTGGATATTAAATGACCGTCATTTGTAATTTGGTACCAGAGTTTCAGGCAAAATATCAAATTTTCTATCAACTTTTACATTATGTAAACTTTGTAATTGGTACCTCTTCAGTTATACTGCAAATACCTCCGCATGTAATTTTATATGCGCTCTTTGTGAGTTCAGTCGTTGTTACAAACTACTCTAATTATGAGTATGGAAAATTCTAACGCACATCCCTCAGTAATTTTCCTGTGAATGAACTGGTGTCGCAACATTCTCTGAAGGAAAATGTGAAAAGTAGGGCTGACTTATACCAATTGAGCAACTTAAAGATTAACATTGTAAAATAAAGTGCTCGTTCGAGTAGCCACAAGTATAAGATACACAGGTGTTTCAGAAGCCAGGTTATAATTTCTAAGGACAGAAATTGTTGCCAAAAACAATTTTACTGCAGCCAGCAAAAAACCACAAGATAACATTTCAATTCAGAAAACCCTAAAGTTAAAAAACAGAAAAAATCATACAAATGTGGAGAATATATATACAAAAAAAATGTTCAACCAACTCCTCCTCCTCCTCTTTCTCCTCATCCGTTCGCCACCCTTGCTCCACCTGCTCCACTTGCTCCATCGCTTCACTTGCTCCGCATGCTCCACTTGCTCCTCATGCAAGGCTATCAGCACCCTACACACCACACATAGCAGCACAATCAGCACTGCATTCAGCACTGCACTCACCGCAATCTGCACTTCACGCACCACAACCAGCGCCGCACTCAACACCGCACTTACTGCAATCAGCACCGCACGCACCACAGTCAGCTCCTAATAAAACAGTACAAAAATCAATATATTTATGTTTTGACGTTTCCTATGCCTATAAAAAGCTAATATGGCTAAGTTAAACAAACATACATGCTTGAATAAAATTAGTGGACGTAACTGCCGAGCACCTTCGAATACGTTTTACAAACCCGAACCGAAGACTGCCGAGCCCTCCCTGAGTCGAGCCGAAGATTGCCGAGCTCGTCCGAGTTGAGCCGAAGACCGTCAGCCGCCCAGCCGCACATTCAGCTGCAGCTGCCATTTAAAATAGATTGTGCGAGACTCGCCATAATCTCACTACTTAAATTCTACACCTTTTATGTTCACGTTTTATGCAGACTTCTCGTACGTAAAAGTACTTGATGGTTAACAGTATTTACGGGCTGGTTTACGCTTATGTCAGAATGGACTTTGATGCGTTAACTTAGCATTGTCAATACGTTCAGGATACAACGAACCCGGTTACCGGGATTAGCAAAACGTTAGATAGTACACACTGAAAGAAATTAGGCAAAAGAATGTAATCACCGGAAGCAGAACTCAAACATATCCTGAGCATTCTACGCTCATAACCGGCACCAGTATGCGTGTAAAACCATCACAAATGTAGTTGAAAAAATCTACCTGCTAGGTGTAGGTTTTTACAACAAGTTTAATATATGTGTTAGTATATTTTATCCCATGTTGCCTGCCAAATTTGTTATAATTTATGTGTAATAATGTTTTTGTGCAATTCTGAAATGTATTTAAAACAATATTGCTGCACTACTCCATTATGTATCAGTTTTGACATAATTGAGTAATGCGAGAAGCGAAAAATTCAAAGTATTTTTTTACACTGTTGTCTAATTCCAAATACATTGCTATTGGAAATAATTGTCAGATTAAATATTTATATTTTTATACATACGTTACAATAAGAATTGCCGTAAAATAACTGGTGTATTTTCCTAATAGTTTTACAGAACAACGTAATCCATGCGCATGGAAAAAGTCGTCATGGTTCTTGGCAATTTTAATAGTGAGATGAGGATAGGGAAGGAAATGTAATAAGCAGAAAATACAGTCGTAGTGGGAATTAGAAAAGTGTGTGATTAACTGTAAAGTAGCAGTATTTGGATTTGCGTATTTCCTTTACTTTGTGTAATTTTGTGATCTTTCACGCTTGTCGAATATGGTCTTTCGTACGCATTGCCACTCTTTATGCGTGGTTCAATGTAGACAAATTATTATTAATTATTTTGTTCCTGTTTGCTCAAATTGGTTTTACATTGCGAATACGGTTCTTAGAGTTAAATTGAAATTTATTTTACTACGTAAATTTTATTCTGTGTTCGTAGTTTTCTAAGATGTCAAGGATGTGCGGAATTATGTTAATTGGTAGCGATGGGCGATAGGGCTTGTATGTTTTGCCATGTTTTTGTGTGTTTTATGTATGTACTATTGTTTGTTTGTTCTCTATACAATTGTAAACCGTGTTATGAATATGAACTAAATTTGTAAATTATGTCCTTCACTACCCATATAAAAACACTCTGATGGCCAAAAGAGACTCCAACCCCACTGGAACGGAAACATAAAAAAGGTGGCCTTGTTCTCCAAATTGTATGGTGTCCTGTATCTCTCATTGTTTTCTTACAGACTTAGGCAACGCCAGGTAGTTCTGCAATAGTTAACTGTTAACTGAGCACTTCGTAAATCAACTTTTAAAAATTTGACTGTCCCTACCTGCAGAGATTTTACAGCACGCACATCGACTTGCATGCACACAGTAAAGTTGGCAACGACAGAGGGGAAGTAGTTTCGTGTTATACCGTTGAATTAAACGTAACATTAGCCAATACTGGCATGAATTTGTCTTTGCTCTTGTGTTTATTTAATGCGTGTAAGTGTAAGAGAGATCAAATTTCTAAAATTTTTATCTTTTTAATAATATAACAGTTTCAGTTGACTGATGCAAGAATTAAGTAAGGAGTACCATGGCAACGTTAATGTAAGATACACAATGTACATACAAGTATATCTCAAGCAGAGGTTTTCAAAAGTGCTCAGTCTACCGTGAATGGCATTTAGTAATCTTCAACTGGCAAACAAGTTGAGGAACAATGCGAAATATTGGCCTTGTCAATGAATGGAGGTGGAATTTAAGTTTTGGCTGAGGTTAATAACTGTTCTGTATGCTTCTGTGATCATCTTAACGTTGATATTGTGGAATTGAAATTATTCCAAGAAAAGGAGACTGTGACTTCTCAGTTTAAAGTAGAAACTGAATGATAGAGATTACTGAGTTAAGGAGGTTGGCAGAGCTGTTTAGATTGTGTAATGCTTCCAGACCAGGATCATATTATCAACCAGAATTTCAGGTGGAAAGTGAGAAGTTTCTTTAGAAATTTTTCATGAACTTGCTGGGTAAGAAAAACACGAAAGAAATACCTAGCAAAAGCGAAGAAATAGTCAGTAAGAACATAGAGTAATGGAGAGGAAATATTGTCATACCATCTGTCATCGTATAGAATTTATTAATTTTTTAACTAAAATCCAAAGGTGCTCACACAGGGAATAGGATGATATATTACTTTGGGTATTAAAAAAATTTTTTTCCCAAATAATATCTGTCCTTTTCTATAGAAATTTCTCTTTCATTATAAGAATTTCGTTCTATGGTAAATTAAAAATCATGCCTACCGGTGGTGTAATCGAAAGAATTCGCTGAGAATCAGAGCCTTGTAGGGTACGTTTTGATCAAAAAGAATAATTGTTAAGTTCAGGAAACTTGAGCCTACAAATAAATAACGGGCTCCAATGGTGAAATAATTACCGATGTACGCCTAGCTCTTGCAGACACTTCCCTCAGACCACGAAATTGGAGCTTCAAGTGCCTAACGCCTATTAAAAAAAATATATATATTTTTCCCTGCCAATTGGGAAGCGTTTATCTTCTGTCATCAGGCGCCTTGAACGCAAACAGAATGTTACAAAATGAAGCATGTCTTGTTAGTTGTTAAACCACGTAGTCATATTACAAAAAAGCGCAACAAAAACATTAGAAACGAATGGAGCATTTCGCGACGTCGCAAAGCGAAGTAAACTTAACTACAGGTTCGCTCACAAAATATTCACGATTTGGTATAAATGATTCGTGTTGAGTATGCAAATTTACAAACAGGTTATCTTCTGAACAAAATTAATGAAAATGAATGAGGTTGAGGACGTTTAGCAAACTCCCTGCGAGTGAGAAATCATAGGCGATACGGAATTTTTTTTTACATCCACGCTGTGTAAATTTGAAATATCTTGAGTGTTTACTACGCAAATAATCCGTATATTACAAACATAAGCAAAAACGAACAAAGCTAGAAGTATTGATGTTGACGATTTAACATTTCAGTCATTCTAAAGACATCGTTTTTTGTCGAAAACGGCTAAAATATTCGTATCTGTTCGCTTATTGGCGAATAAATAGCATGGATAAATCCATTATCCCGTAAACAAGTAAAAGTCAGTAATAAATCTCTGAAGCTGAGTGGCATATATAATTAGCAAGTTTTCGCGTCTGTAGTTATCATTGTTTCCCTCTACTTTAAATAAATATTAAAAAACTGGTTTAAAATCATAGTTTATACTATATTGTCTATGTTGATAATTCTATTTATCAAAGGTAGCTTTGCTTCATAAACAATGTTAAGATATGAGATATAAAAATATTATCCATTCAATGACGTGTAAAAATCACTCGAAATGATGTTAAAGACTTAATGATAATTTATATTTCACGCTTAGGAAAAGTTATCAGATATGTATAACATATCATTAGGTCTCTAGAAAACAATGTGCTCTGTCACCTTCCCTGTTGATGTTGTGCTCCTTTCAACACGCATTAGGCGTAGGACTCTACCCATAGATATTGAGTTAAAGGTTCAGTAGAAAGAGGCTTTCAGATCTTGTGTAGTTCTTACCTGGAATCATAAACAACACTTACTAACGACCACTGGAACACGATAAGACAATATGTATATCTGACATTTGCCGTGCTTCTGCCAACTGGGGGCATAGCTCAGTGGCAGAGCATTCGACTGCAGATCGAGAGGTCCCTGGTTCAAATCCGGGTGCCCTCCGGCGACTTAATACAACTCTTACTCACTACCCAGTGATTATAAGTACCTAAATATATATTACAAAAATATATTTTATGAATTGTAGTAAAGGTTTTCTAAGTCCGTTCACTGTTAGCTTTTCTTCGAAATTCCAGTCGAGTCACATTACAACACAGCTGTAATTTATGAAAAGAATTATTAACATTATATTTATCATAGACGTTGTATCTTAGTAATGATATTTTCCTTATCATTCTAATTTTTCTTTTGGAAATATAAGCGTGTGCAATCAAGTAGGACTAGTTGGTATCATCAATTTACAACGAGGTCTACAGATTATAGATGCATTAATAACTACTCCAAATTCTACAATGTATAGCAATCTACTATAATCATTTCAAGGCCAAAGCATTGGATTAATGCTAGTATGTGATATCTCAGGAAACAATCAACCGATTAAAATAGAATTGGTATGTATGATTGTTATTTTGACATATTGATAAACTTTTTTGATCGTCATCTTGAGAGATAGTGCTAACAGAAATGTTAAGGTTACATTATATATTTCAGCAATTTTATCACGATCGTTGCCAAATTCAGTTTGGAAGTAGTACAATAAACACACATAAGGCCCCATTTTGATAAATCAGAAACTTAATTTCAAAATGGTCGTCACCTAATTATATTAGTGCCGTATTACACATCTCTGAAACCGTCTCACTGATTCAAACGAAACTTGAAGTGTCTGTGCGTCGTGGAGACATCTTATGTAGGTACAGCTTGTGTGTAGAAACCTTGCACGGGGGAGGGAGCAGTGAGTGCTGCTCGGTATCGGACATTGCACCAGCCCCTGCGATGCGGCATGTCGGGAACCGAGGTAGTGCAGCCCTCGAATCAATCCTTGCACAGGAGGCAGTACCGTATGTCTTCGTCCAGCTATAGGTAAGTCGGTAAATAATCAGATACGGCCGAAATTTCGTAATGTATTTAGACCAGAAGAAATTCTTTCGGCAGGTATGACAATTCGTCCAGTTTGTCCAAGGCACTATAGCGAACACGTCCTTCCGAATGCCAAATTGGCCGGAAGTATTTTATGACCTCTCAGGCAACATGCATACATTTCTAACAACTTTCCCGGCAGGGGCTCGGGGTGAATATTATAACGACAGAGTAGGTGACATAGTCTTCGCGACTGTAGTGGCTGGAGGCTCGCCGACAGTCGAACGAATGCCAGTAATTAGCCAATGAGAAACGTAGATGTGGCTCATCGATTGGTCGGGTAAATTGTCACATGGGTTATTAGCCAATGAGAATCATTGACTGATTTCCAGTGGAGATATCTGATTCGTCGAACGAAGGTTTACGAAGACACCCGAGAATACTAGCCTGTGAGAAGCATTGGATCGGACAAAAGTGAGTAATTGGAGGAGGTAATTAGTCAATGGAAAGCATAAGGTTGGGTGTAATTAGCCAATGATAGACATTGGAGGGATGGAGTGAAAGTGACTAATTACCACCACCTATACTTAAAATAAACATACGACTGTCGTCTAGTGATTGAAGTAATACACTAGCACCATCTAGGTTTTAAAAACAAATTACGCTTACCAATATGGCCTCGAATGCGTCTAATTGGACGAGTCACCTACCAATATGGCATCGAACATGTCTACCAAATTGGCGTCGAACTAAGGTGATAGCATAACAAGATTGCGCCGAACGAATGTGAAGTCAAACTTCGAAACAAATGACACCTGCCAACGTGGCGGACGAACAAAACTGAGAGCCTACCAAGAAGGCGGTCTTCCAAACACACGTTGCTTACCAATATGGTGGACGAATGTAAATGAGAGCCTACGAAGATGGTTTTCTTCGGAACAAATGACGGCTACCAATATGGCGGCCTTTAGTAATGTGTAATTTTTTTAAATATTTGTTTAAATGATTAATAATTTTTAATAATACCTTTTATCTTTTTTTTACATATTTTGAATATTAAAAAAAAATGTTAAATAATAATTTTTAAATAATCTTAATAATTATTTTCAAAATAATATTTTGGAATTATTTTGGGGTCATATGTCAAAGGTCATGGGCTAGGGGTCAAGGGTCAAAGGTCCAGTGGGAATGGCAAAAGGGTACTGGCTTCCAAGATGGCGAACGGCGACATCACAAAACGGCGGAAGCTCCAGCTCCGGCACTCTGATGCCCCACACCCTTCTGCACATCTCATCTAAATCCTACTACTTATATTAAATTTTGGTTTCCTATGGTTACGAAAAGTGAAGAATAATAGGCAGCGAGTTAGGTTGAAATCAACCAAAGCTTTCAGATAAAAGTATTTTCGTACTGGAGATAAGGTGGAAGTACGTAGATACAACTAACTTTAAATAAAATTTTAAAACCTACTTTTTGAAAAAAATGTTGTGACAATTAGGTTAAAAATAATTACATCTAATTAACGCTGTTAAGATTTCCATGAAAACCGTAGTTTCAAATGACAGACGACATAACGATTCAAAAACCATATAAGATTGGTGGTGATAAATGCTTGAATATAAATCTCCAGCTGTAATATACTGTTTGACTTATGTTTCAGGAGATGGAGAGAGGTGCAGATCACCCTTCAGGGGTCTCCCCTTCTTAGCCAAGTGTAGCAGAAATCTGACATGTGGCAGCAATAGTACATGCGTTGCCAACTGAAATTCATCGTGATGCATTGAAACCGATTAAATCCTGAAGGATAAATATACCTCTTTTAATCATGTGTCTGTATTTTCTTTGGGTATGTTTCTCTATATAACACATCTGCGTCAAGGACCGCCAGTGTTCCTCGCGTAATGACACAGACTCTTCATTACTGTAGTCACATGTACATACGTTGAGACGGCACGTATAATGGCAATACGCTCACTATGCTGTCCCGATTGCATCTCAATACATCACCCCATAAACATGGCAACTGAGCTAGTAAAAATGTGCCTCCACATGCAGCTCCATTGTTGTGAGTCTACGTCCACCGGAATATTTCAGTTACAGACGACTGTTGTAGCACTTCTGTGACTGGTCCTCCATCTTCTGACTGGAAGACTGTGATCCGATTGTAAGTTTGGTGGTGTAATGGTTAAACTACTCTCCTCCCACCTAGGCAAACTGTGCTCGATCCCCAGCAGGGTCGCTGCTGGATTTTTGCTTGTGGGAATCGTGCGGGACAATACCGCTGGTCGGCGGGCATTCTCAAAGAGCTCCAGTTTCCCCTGCTCTTTCATTCCAATAGGGCTTAATACTCACCTCGTTACACCTTCATCGGCTCTCACGACCTCGATGTTAAGAGCTGCTTAAACCTCTTCACTCACTTACTCGATTGTAGTACCTAGAGCTCTAGTGTCGTAGTCCCATTGGAGAATGGGGTCTAGCAGAGGCAGCAGTTAGTTAATAATTTACCTCCAGTTGGATATTAAATGACCGTCATTTGTAATTTGGTACCAGAGTTTCAGGCAAAATATCAAATTTTCTATCAACTTTTACATTATGTAAACTTTGTAATTGGTACCTCTTCAGTTATACTGCAAATACCTCCGCATGTAATTTTATATGCGCTCTTTGTGAGTTCAGTCGTTGTTACAAACTACTCTAATTATGAGTATGGAAAATTCTAACGCACATCCCTCAGTAATTTTCCTGTGAATGAACTGGTGTCGCAACATTCTCTGAAGGAAAATGTGAAAAGTAGGGCTGACTTATACCAATTGAGCAACTTAAAGATTAACATTGTAAAATAAAGTGCTCGTTCGAGTAGCCACAAGTATAAGATACACAGGTGTTTCAGAAGCCAGGTTATAATTTCTAAGGACAGAAATTGTTGCCAAAAACAATTTTACTGCAGCCAGCAAAAAACCACAAGATAACATTTCAATTCAGAAAACCCTAAAGTTAAAAAACAGAAAAAATCATACAAATGTGGAGAATATATATACAAAAAAAATGTTCAACCAACTCCTCCTCCTCCTCTTTCTCCTCATCCGTTCGCCACCCTTGCTCCACCTGCTCCACTTGCTCCATCGCTTCACTTGCTCCGCATGCTCCACTTGCTCCTCATGCAAGGCTATCAGCACCCTACACACCACACATAGCAGCACAATCAGCACTGCATTCAGCACTGCACTCACCGCAATCTGCACTTCACGCACCACAACCAGCGCCGCACTCAACACCGCACTTACTGCAATCAGCACCGCACGCACCACAGTCAGCTCCTAATAAAACAGTACAAAAATCAATATATTTATGTTTTGACGTTTCCTATGCCTATAAAAAGCTAATATGGCTAAGTTAAACAAACATACATGCTTGAATAAAATTAGTGGACGTAACTGCCGAGCACCTTCGAATACGTTTTACAAACCCGAACCGAAGACTGCCGAGCCCTCCCTGAGTCGAGCCGAAGATTGCCGAGCTCGTCCGAGTTGAGCCGAAGACCGTCAGCCGCCCAGCCGCACATTCAGCTGCAGCTGCCATTTAAAATAGATTGTGCGAGACTCGCCATAATCTCACTACTTAAATTCTACACCTTTTATGTTCACGTTTTATGCAGACTTCTCGTACGTAAAAGTACTTGATGGTTAACAGTATTTACGGGCTGGTTTACGCTTATGTCAGAATGGACTTTGATGCGTTAACTTAGCATTGTCAATACGTTCAGGATACAACGAACCCGGTTACCGGGATTAGCAAAACGTTAGATAGTACACACTGAAAGAAATTAGGCAAAAGAATGTAATCACCGGAAGCAGAACTCAAACATATCCTGAGCATTCTACGCTCATAACCGGCACCAGTATGCGTGTAAAACCATCACAAATGTAGTTGAAAAAATCTACCTGCTAGGTGTAGGTTTTTACAACAAGTTTAATATATGTGTTAGTATATTTTATCCCATGTTGCCTGCCAAATTTGTTATAATTTATGTGTAACAATGTTTTTGTGCAATTATAAAATTTATTTAATACAATATTGCTGCTCTACTCCATAATGTATAAGTTTTGGACATAATTGAGTATTGCGAGAACCGAAAAATTCAAATTATTTTTTACACTGGTGTCTAATTCCAAATACATTGCTATTGGAAATAATTGTCAGATTAAATATTTATATTTTTATACATACGTTACAATAAGAATTGCCGTAAAATAACTGGTGTATTTTCCTAATAGTTTTACAGAACAACGTAATCCATGCGCATGGAAAAAGTCGTCATGGTTCTTGGCAATTTTAATAGTGAGATGAGGATAGGGAAGGAAATGTAATAAGCAGAAAATACAGTCGTAGTGGGAATTAGAAAAGTGTGTGATTAACTGTAAAGTAGCAGTATTTGGATTTGCGTATTTCCTTTACTTTGTGTAATTTTGTGATCTTTCACGCTTGTCGAATATGGTCTTTCGTACGCATTGCCACTCTTTATGCGTGGTTCAATGTAGACAAATTATTATTAATTATTTTGTTCCTGTTTGCTCAAATTGGTTTTACATTGCGAATACGGTTCTTAGAGTTAAATTGAAATTTATTTTACTACGTAAATTTTATTCTGTGTTCGTAGTTTTCTAAGATGTCAAGGATGTGCGGAATTATGTTAATTGGTAGCGATGGGCGATAGGGCTTGTATGTTTTGCCATGTTTTTGTGTGTTTTATGTATGTACTATTGTTTGTTTGTTCTCTATACAATTGTAAACCGTGTTATGAATATGAACTAAATTTGTAAATTATGTCCTTCACTACCCATATAAAAACACTCTGATGGCCAAAAGAGACTCCAACCCCACTGGAACGGAAACATAAAAAAGGTGGCCTTGTTCTCCAAATTGTATGGTGTCCTGTATCTCTCATTGTTTTCTTACAGACTTAGGCAACGCCAGGTAGTTCTGTAATAGTTAACTGTTAACTGAGCACTTCGTAAATCAACTTTTAAAAATTTGACTGTCCCTACCTGCAGAGATTTTACAGCACGCACATCGACTTGCATGCACACAGTAAAGTTGGCAACGACAGAGGGGAAGTAGTTTCGTGTTATACCGTTGAATTAAACGTAACATTAGCCAATACTGGCATGAATTTGTCTTTGCTCTTGTGTTTATTTAATGCGTGTAAGTGTAAGAGAGATCAAATTTCTAAAATTTTTATCTTTTTAATAATATAACAGTTTCAGTTGACTGATGCAAGAATTAAGTAAGGAGGACCATGGCAACGTTAATGTAAGATACACAATGTACATACAAGTATATCTCAAGCAGAGGTTTTCAAAAGTGCTCAGTCTACCGTGAATGGCATTTAGTAATCTTCAACTGGCAAACAAGTTGAGGAACAATGCGAAATATTGGCCTTGTCAATGAATGGAGGTGGAATTTAAGTTTTGGCTGAGGTTAATAACTGTTCTGTATGCTTCTGTGATCATCTTAACGTTGATATTGTGGAATTGAAATTATTCCAAGAAAAGGAGACTGTGACTTCTCAGTTTAAAGTAGAAACTGAATGATAGAGATTACTGAGTTAAGGAGGTTGGCAGAGCTGTTTAGATTGTGTAATGCTTCCAGACCAGGATCATATTATCAACCAGAATTTCAGGTGGAAAGTGAGAAGTTTCTTTAGAAATTTTTCATGAACTTGCTGGGTAAGAAAAACACGAAAGAAATACCTAGCAAAAGCGAAGAAATAGTCAGTAAGAACATAGAGTAATGGAGAGGAAATATTGTCATACCATCTGTCATCGTATAGAATTTATTAATTTTTTAACTAAAATCCAAAGGTGCTCACACAGGGAATAGGATGATATATTACTTTGGGTATTAAAAAAATTTTTTTCCCAAATAATATCTGTCCTTTTCTATAGAAATTTCTCTTTCATTATAAGAATTTCGTTCTATGGTAAATTAAAAATCATGCCTACCGGTGGTGTAATCGAAAGAATTCGCTGAGAATCAGAGCCTTGTAGGGTACGTTTTGATCAAAAAGAATAATTGTTAAGTTCAGGAAACTTGAGCCTACAAATAAATAACGGGCTCCAATGGTGAAATAATTACCGATGTACGCCTAGCTCTTGCAGACACTTCCCTCAGACCACGAAATTGGAGCTTCAAGTGCCTAACGCCTATTAAAAAAAATATATATATTTTTCCCTGCCAATTGGGAAGCGTTTATCTTCTGTCATCAGGCGCCTTGAACGCAAACAGAATGTTACAAAATGAAGCATGTCTTGTTAGTTGTTAAACCACGTAGTCATATTACAAAAAAGCGCAACAAAAACATTAGAAACGAATGGAGCATTTCGCGACGTCGCAAAGCGAAGTAAACTTAACTACAGGTTCGCTCACAAAATATTCACGATTTGGTATAAATGATTCGTGTTGAGTATGCAAATTTACAAACAGGTTATCTTCTGAACAAAATTAATGAAAATGAATGAGGTTGAGGACGTTTAGCAAACTCCCTGCGAGTGAGAAATCATAGGCGATACGGAATTTTTTTTTACATCCACGCTGTGTAAATTTGAAATATCTTGAGTGTTTACTACGCAAATAATCCGTATATTACAAACATAAGCAAAAACGAACAAAGCTAGAAGTATTGATGTTGACGATTTAACATTTCAGTCATTCTAAAGACATCGTTTTTTGTCGAAAACGGCTAAAATATTCGTATCTGTTCGCTTATTGGCGAATAAATAGCATGGATAAATCCATTATCCCGTAAACAAGTAAAAGTCAGTAATAAATCTCTGAAGCTGAGTGGCATATATAATTAGCAAGTTTTCGCGTCTGTAGTTATCATTGTTTCCCTCTACTTTAAATAAATATTAAAAAACTGGTTTAAAATCATAGTTTATACTATATTGTCTATGTTGATAATTCTATTTATCAAAGGTAGCTTTGCTTCATAAACAATGTTAAGATATGAGATATAAAAATATTATCCATTCAATGACGTGTAAAAATCACTCGAAATGATGTTAAAGACTTAATGATAATTTATATTTCACGCTTAGGAAAAGTTATCAGATATGTATAACATATCATTAGGTCTCTAGAAAACAATGTGCTCTGTCACCTTCCCTGTTGATGTTGTGCTCCTTTCAACACGCATTAGGCGTAGGACTCTACCCATAGATATTGAGTTAAAGGTTCAGTAGAAAGAGGCTTTCAGATCTTGTGTAGTTCTTACCTGGAATCATAAACAACACTTACTAACGACCACTGGAACACGATAAGACAATATGTATATCTGACATTTGCCGTGCTTCTGCCAACTGGGGGCATAGCTCAGTGGCAGAGCATTCGACTGCAGATCGAGAGGTCCCTGGTTCAAATCCGGGTGCCCTCCGGCGACTTAATACAACTCTTACTCACTACCCAGTGATTATAAGTACCTAAATATATATTACAAAAATATATTTTATGAATTGTAGTAAAGGTTTTCTAAGTCCGTTCACTGTTAGCTTTTCTTCGAAATTCCAGTCGAGTCACATTACAACACAGCTGTAATTTATGAAAAGAATTATTAACATTATATTTATCATAGACGTTGTATCTTAGTAATGATATTTTCCTTATCATTCTAATTTTTCTTTTGGAAATATAAGCGTGTGCAATCAAGTAGGACTAGTTGGTATCATCAATTTACAACGAGGTCTACAGATTATAGATGCATTAATAACTACTCCAAATTCTACAATGTATAGCAATCTACTATAATCATTTCAAGGCCAAAGCATTGGATTAATGCTAGTATGTGATATCTCAGGAAACAATCAACCGATTAAAATAGAATTGGTATGTATGATTGTTATTTTGACATATTGATAAACTTTTTTGATCGTCATCTTGAGAGATAGTGCTAACAGAAATGTTAAGGTTACATTATATATTTCAGCAATTTTATCACGATCGTTGCCAAATTCAGTTTGGAAGTAGTACAATAAACACACATAAGGCCCCATTTTGATAAATCAGAAACTTAATTTCAAAATGGTCGTCACCTAATTATATTAGTGCCGTATTACACATCTCTGAAACCGTCTCACTGATTCAAACGAAACTTGAAGTGTCTGTGCGTCGTGGAGACATCTTATGTAGGTACAGCTTGTGTGTAGAAACCTTGCACGGGGGAGGGAGCAGTGAGTGCTGCTCGGTATCGGACATTGCACCAGCCCCTGCGATGCGGCATGTCGGGAACCGAGGTAGTGCAGCCCTCGAATCAATCCTTGCACAGGAGGCAGTACCGTATGTCTTCGTCCAGCTATAGGTAAGTCGGTAAATAATCAGATACGGCCGAAATTTCGTAATGTATTTAGACCAGAAGAAATTCTTTCGGCAGGTATGACAATTCGTCCAGTTTGTCCAAGGCACTATAGCGAACACGTCCTTCCGAATGCCAAATTGGCCGGAAGTATTTTATGACCTCTCAGGCAACATGCATACATTTCTAACAACTTTCCCGGCAGGGGCTCGGGGTGAATATTATAACGACAGAGTAGGTGACATAGTCTTCGCGACTGTAGTGGCTGGAGGCTCGCCGACAGTCGAACGAATGCCAGTAATTAGCCAATGAGAAACGTAGATGTGGCTCATCGATTGGTCGGGTAAATTGTCACATGGGTTATTAGCCAATGAGAATCATTGACTGATTTCCAGTGGAGATATCTGATTCGTCGAACGAAGGTTTACGAAGACACCCGAGAATACTAGCCTGTGAGAAGCATTGGATCGGACAAAAGTGAGTAATTGGAGGAGGTAATTAGTCAATGGAAAGCATAAGGTTGGGTGTAATTAGCCAATGATAGACATTGGAGGGATGGAGTGAAAGTGACTAATTACCACCACCTATACTTAAAATAAACATACGACTGTCGTCTAGTGATTGAAGTAATACACTAGCACCATCTAGGTTTTAAAAACAAATTACGCTTACCAATATGGCCTCGAATGCGTCTAATTGGACGAGTCACCTACCAATATGGCATCGAACATGTCTACCAAATTGGCGTCGAACTAAGGTGATAGCATAACAAGATTGCGCCGAACGAATGTGAAGTCAAACTTCGAAACAAATGACACCTGCCAACGTGGCGGACGAACAAAACTGAGAGCCTACCAAGAAGGCGGTCTTCCAAACACACGTTGCTTACCAATATGGTGGACGAATGTAAATGAGAGCCTACGAAGATGGTTTTCTTCGGAACAAATGACGGCTACCAATATGGCGGCCTTTAGTAATGTGTAATTTTTTTAAATATTTGTTTAAATGATTAATAATTTTTTAATAATACCTTTTATCTTTTTTTTACATATTTTGAATATTAAAAAAAAATGTTAAATAATAATTTTTAAATAATCTTAATAATTATTTTCAAAATAATATTTTGGAATTATTTTGGGGTCATATGTCAAAGGTCATGGGCTAGGGGTCAAGGGTCAAAGGTCCAGTGGGAATGGCAAAAGGGTACTGGCTTCCAAGATGGCGAACGGCGACATCACAAAACGGCGGAAGCTCCAGCTCCGGCACTCTGATGCCCCACACCCTTCTGCACATCTCATCTAAATCCTACTACTTATATTAAATTTTGGTTTCCTATGGTTACGAAAAGTGAAGAATAATAGGCAGCGAGTTAGGTTGAAATCAACCAAAGCTTTCAGATAAAAGTATTTTCGTACTGGAGATAAGGTGGAAGTACGTAGATACAACTAACTTTAAATAAAATTTTAAAACCTACTTTTTGAAAAAAATGTTGTGACAATTAGGTTAAAAATAATTACATCTAATTAACGCTGTTAAGATTTCCATGAAAACCGTAGTTTCAAATGACAGACGACATAACGATTCAAAAACCATATAAGATTGGTGGTGATAAATGCTTGAATATAAATCTCCAGCTGTAATATACTGTTTGACTTATGTTTCAGGAGATGGAGAGAGGTGCAGATCACCCTTCAGGGGTCTCCCCTTCTTAGCCAAGTGTAGCAGAAATCTGACATGTGGCAGCAATAGTACATGCGTTGCCAACTGAAATTCATCGTGATGCATTGAAACCGATTAAATCCTGAAGGATAAATATACCTCTTTTAATCATGTGTCTGTATTTTCTTTGGGTATGTTTCTCTATATAACACATCTGCGTCAAGGACCGCCAGTGTTCCTCGCGTAATGACACAGACTCTTCATTACTGTAGTCACATGTACATACGTTGAGACGGCACGTATAATGGCAATACGCTCACTATGCTGTCCCGATTGCATCTCAATACATCACCCCATAAACATGGCAACTGAGCTAGTAAAAATGTGCCTCCACATGCAGCTCCATTGTTGTGAGTCTACGTCCACCGGAATATTTCAGTTACAGACGACTGTTGTAGCACTTCTGTGACTGGTCCTCCATCTTCTGACTGGAAGACTGTGATCCGATTGTAAGTTTGGTGGTGTAATGGTTAAACTACTCTCCTCCCACCTAGGCAAACTGTGCTCGATCCCCAGCAGGGTCGCTGCTGGATTTTTGCTTGTGGGAATCGTGCGGGACAATACCGCTGGTCGGCGGGCATTCTCAAAGAGCTCCAGTTTCCCCTGCTCTTTCATTCCAATAGGGCTTAATACTCACCTCGTTACACCTTCATCGGCTCTCACGACCTCGATGTTAAGAGCTGCTTAAACCTCTTCACTCACTTACTCGATTGTAGTACCTAGAGCTCTAGTGTCGTAGTCCCATTGGAGAATGGGGTCTAGCAGAGGCAGCAGTTAGTTAATAATTTACCTCCAGTTGGATATTAAATGACCGTCATTTGTAATTTGGTACCAGAGTTTCAGGCAAAATATCAAATTTTCTATCAACTTTTACATTATGTAAACTTTGTAATTGGTACCTCTTCAGTTATACTGCAAATACCTCCGCATGTAATTTTATATGCGCTCTTTGTGAGTTCAGTCGTTGTTACAAACTACTCTAATTATGAGTATGGAAAATTCTAACGCACATCCCTCAGTAATTTTCCTGTGAATGAACTGGTGTCGCAACATTCTCTGAAGGAAAATGTGAAAAGTAGGGCTGACTTATACCAATTGAGCAACTTAAAGATTAACATTGTAAAATAAAGTGCTCGTTCGAGTAGCCACAAGTATAAGATACACAGGTGTTTCAGAAGCCAGGTTATAATTTCTAAGGACAGAAATTGTTGCCAAAAACAATTTTACTGCAGCCAGCAAAAAACCACAAGATAACATTTCAATTCAGAAAACCCTAAAGTTAAAAAACAGAAAAAATCATACAAATGTGGAGAATATATATACAAAAAAAATGTTCAACCAACTCCTCCTCCTCCTCTTTCTCCTCATCCGTTCGCCACCCTTGCTCCACCTGCTCCACTTGCTCCATCGCTTCACTTGCTCCGCATGCTCCACTTGCTCCTCATGCAAGGCTATCAGCACCCTACACACCACACATAGCAGCACAATCAGCACTGCATTCAGCACTGCACTCACCGCAATCTGCACTTCACGCACCACAACCAGCGCCGCACTCAACACCGCACTTACTGCAATCAGCACCGCACGCACCACAGTCAGCTCCTAATAAAACAGTACAAAAATCAATATATTTATGTTTTGACGTTTCCTATGCCTATAAAAAGCTAATATGGCTAAGTTAAACAAACATACATGCTTGAATAAAATTAGTGGACGTAACTGCCGAGCACCTTCGAATACGTTTTACAAACCCGAACCGAAGACTGCCGAGCCCTCCCTGAGTCGAGCCGAAGATTGCCGAGCTCGTCCGAGTTGAGCCGAAGACCGTCAGCCGCCCAGCCGCACATTCAGCTGCAGCTGCCATTTAAAATAGATTGTGCGAGACTCGCCATAATCTCACTACTTAAATTCTACACCTTTTATGTTCACGTTTTATGCAGACTTCTCGTACGTAAAAGTACTTGATGGTTAACAGTATTTACGGGCTGGTTTACGCTTATGTCAGAATGGACTTTGATGCGTTAACTTAGCATTGTCAATACGTTCAGGATACAACGAACCCGGTTACCGGGATTAGCAAAACGTTAGATAGTACACACTGAAAGAAATTAGGCAAAAGAATGTAATCACCGGAAGCAGAACTCAAACATATCCTGAGCATTCTACGCTCATAACCGGCACCAGTATGCGTGTAAAACCATCACAAATGTAGTTGAAAAAATCTACCTGCTAGGTGTAGGTTTTTACAACAAGTTTAATATATGTGTTAGTATATTTTATCCCATGTTGCCTGCCAAATTTGTTATAATTTATGTGTAACAATGTTTTTGTGCAATTATAAAATTTATTTAATACAATATTGCTGCTCTACTCCATAATGTATAAGTTTTGGACATAATTGAGTATTGCGAGAACCGAAAAATTCAAATTATTTTTTACACTGGTGTCTAATTCCAAATACATTGCTATTGGAAATAATTGTCAGATTAAATATTTATATTTTTATACATACGTTACAATAAGAATTGCCGTAAAATAACTGGTGTATTTTCCTAATAGTTTTACAGAACAACGTAATCCATGCGCATGGAAAAAGTCGTCATGGTTCTTGGCAATTTTAATAGTGAGATGAGGATAGGGAAGGAAATGTAATAAGCAGAAAATACAGTCGTAGTGGGAATTAGAAAAGTGTGTGATTAACTGTAAAGTAGCAGTATTTGGATTTGCGTATTTCCTTTACTTTGTGTAATTTTGTGATCTTTCACGCTTGTCGAATATGGTCTTTCGTACGCATTGCCACTCTTTATGCGTGGTTCAATGTAGACAAATTATTATTAATTATTTTGTTCCTGTTTGCTCAAATTGGTTTTACATTGCGAATACGGTTCTTAGAGTTAAATTGAAATTTATTTTACTACGTAAATTTTATTCTGTGTTCGTAGTTTTCTAAGATGTCAAGGATGTGCGGAATTATGTTAATTGGTAGCGATGGGCGATAGGGCTTGTATGTTTTGCCATGTTTTTGTGTGTTTTATGTATGTACTATTGTTTGTTTGTTCTCTATACAATTGTAAACCGTGTTATGAATATGAACTAAATTTGTAAATTATGTCCTTCACTACCCATATAAAAACACTCTGATGGCCAAAAGAGACTCCAACCCCACTGGAACGGAAACATAAAAAAGGTGGCCTTGTTCTCCAAATTGTATGGTGTCCTGTATCTCTCATTGTTTTCTTACAGACTTAGGCAACGCCAGGTAGTTCTGTAATAGTTAACTGTTAACTGAGCACTTCGTAAATCAACTTTTAAAAATTTGACTGTCCCTACCTGCAGAGATTTTACAGCACGCACATCGACTTGCATGCACACAGTAAAGTTGGCAACGACAGAGGGGAAGTAGTTTCGTGTTATACCGTTGAATTAAACGTAACATTAGCCAATACTGGCATGAATTTGTCTTTGCTCTTGTGTTTATTTAATGCGTGTAAGTGTAAGAGAGATCAAATTTCTAAAATTTTTATCTTTTTAATAATATAACAGTTTCAGTTGACTGATGCAAGAATTAAGTAAGGAGGACCATGGCAACGTTAATGTAAGATACACAATGTACATACAAGTATATCTCAAGCAGAGGTTTTCAAAAGTGCTCAGTCTACCGTGAATGGCATTTAGTAATCTTCAACTGGCAAACAAGTTGAGGAACAATGCGAAATATTGGCCTTGTCAATGAATGGAGGTGGAATTTAAGTTTTGGCTGAGGTTAATAACTGTTCTGTATGCTTCTGTGATCATCTTAACGTTGATATTGTGGAATTGAAATTATTCCAAGAAAAGGAGACTGTGACTTCTCAGTTTAAAGTAGAAACTGAATGATAGAGATTACTGAGTTAAGGAGGTTGGCAGAGCTGTTTAGATTGTGTAATGCTTCCAGACCAGGATCATATTATCAACCAGAATTTCAGGTAGAAAGTGAGAAGTTTCTTTAGAAATTTTTCATGAACTTGCTGGGTAAGAAAAACACGAAAGAAATACCTAGCAAAAGCGAAGAAATAGTCAGTAAGAACATAGAGTAATGGAGAGGAAATATTGTCATACCATCTGTCATCGTATAGAATTTATTAATTTTTTAACTAAAATCCAAAGGTGCTCACACAGGGAATAGGATGATATATTACTTTGGGTATTAAAAAAATTTTTTTCCCAAATAATATCTGTCCTTTTCTATAGAAATTTCTCTTTCATTATAAGAATTTCGTTCTATGGTAAATTAAAAATCATGCCTACCGGTGGTGTAATCGAAAGAATTCGCTGAGAATCAGAGCCTTGTAGGGTACGTTTTGATCAAAAAGAATAATTGTTAAGTTCAGGAAACTTGAGCCTACAAATAAATAACGGGCTCCAATGGTGAAATAATTACCGATGTACGCCTAGCTCTTGCAGACACTTCCCTCAGACCACGAAATTGGAGCTTCAAGTGCCTAACGCCTATTAAAAAAAATATATATATATTTTTCCCTGCCAATTGGGAAGCGTTTATCTTCTGTCATCAGGCGCCTTGAACGCAAACAGAATGTTACAAAATGAAGCATGTCTTGTTAGTTGTTAAACCACGTAGTCATATTACAAAAAAGCGCAACAAAAACATTAGAAACGAATGGAGCATTTCGCGACGTCGCAAAGCGAAGTAAACTTAACTACAGGTTCGCTCACAAAATATTCACGATTTGGTATAAATGATTCGTGTTGAGTATGCAAATTTACAAACAGGTTATCTTCTGAACAAAATTAATGAAAATGAATGAGGTTGAGGACGTTTAGCAAACTCCCTGCGAGTGAGAAATCATAGGCGATACGGAATTTTTTTTTTACATCCACGCTGTGTAAATTTGAAATATCTTGAGTGTTTACTACGCAAATAATCCGTATATTACAAACATAAGCAAAAACGAACAAAGCTAGAAGTATTGATGTTGACGATTTAACATTTCAGTCATTCTAAAGACATCGTTTTTTGTCGAAAACGGCTAAAATATTCGTATCTGTTCGCTTATTGGCGAATAAATAGCATGGATAAATCCATTATCCCGTAAACAAGTAAAAGTCAGTAATAAATCTCTGAAGCTGAGTGGCATATATAATTAGCAAGTTTTCGCGTCTGTAGTTATCATTGTTTCCCTCTACTTTAAATAAATATTAAAAAACTGGTTTAAAATCATAGTTTATACTATATTGTCTATGTTGATAATTCTATTTATCAAAGGTAGCTTTGCTTCATAAACAATGTTAAGATATGAGATATAAAAATATTATCCATTCAATGACGTGTAAAAATCACTCGAAATGATGTTAAAGACTTAATGATAATTTATATTTCACGCTTAGGAAAAGTTATCAGATATGTATAACATATCATTAGGTCTCTAGAAAACAATGTGCTCTGTCACCTTCCCTGTTGATGTTGTGCTCCTTTCAACACGCATTAGGCGTAGGCCTCTACCCATAGATATTGAGTTAAAGGTTCAGTAGAAAGAGGCTTTCAGATCTTGTGTAGTTCGTACCTGGAATCATAAACAACACTTACTAACGACCACTGGAACACGATAAGACAATATGTATATCTGACATTTGCCGTGCTTCTGCCAACTGGGGGCATAGCTCAGTGGCAGAGCATTCGACTGCAGATCGAGAGGTCCCTGGTTCAAATCCGGGTGCCCCCTGGCGACTTAATACAACTCTTACTCACTACCCAGTGATTATAAGTACCTAAATATATATTACAAAAATATATTTTATGAATTGTAGTAAAGGTTTTCTAAGTCCGTTCACTGTTAGCTTTTCTTCGAAATTCCAGTCGAGTCACATTACAACACAGCTGTAATTTATGAAAAGAATTATTAACATTATATTTATCATAGACGTTGTATCTTAGTAATGATATTTTCCTTATCATTCTAATTTTTCTTTTGGAAATATAAGCGTGTGCAATCAAGTAGGACTAGTTGGTATCATCAATTTACAACGAGGTCTACAGATTATAGATGCATTAATAACTACTCCAAATTTTACAATGTATAGCAATCTACTATAATCATTTCAAGGCCAAAGCATTGGATTAATGCTAGTATGTGATATCTCAGGTAACAATCAACCGATTAAAATAGAATTGGTATGTATGATTGTTATTTTGACGTATTGATGAACTTTTTTGATCGTCATCTTGAGAGATAGTGCTAACAGAAATGTTAAGGTTTTTCTTTATATATTTCAGCAATTTAACTCACGATCGTTGCCAAATTCAGCTTGCAAGTAGGACAATAAACACATGTAAGGTCTTATTTCGATGAATCAGAAACTTGTCTTCAAATGGCTGTCATGTAATTATATTAGAGCCGTATTACACGTCTCTGAAACCGTCTCACAGATTCAAACGAAACTTGAGGTGTTAGGAGCGCCAAACAAGAATGTAAATATAATACTGCTGCTAACATCTTGGGAGTTACAGCAACATTAAATATTAAGCTTTCGTGTTTCATCCCAGGAAAAAATTATTCGTGTGATCAGCACTAAATTTGTTAGTGAAATATTACTGTCGGACATACATTAAATGTACGTACTTAACTGTGGACAGGCAGATGTTCATTATGTTTTAAATGGCGGCTATATTGATGTCACATATTTCACAACTTTCTAACAGATTTACAGTACCTAAGGATCTAATGTAATTTTCGTATATGCAGTATAATGAGAAATAGCGACACTTCTTGGGAACTGAAACTTACATTTTAAAATCAGAGGAATAATAAATACACAGTACTAACACGGAATCTCGTATTGAAGTAGCTCTATGACAGGAACGAACATTTGTACTATTCTGTTAAGAAGGACAACTCGGATCTATGGAATTTTTGCAGCAATAAGCAGTATTGATTTTTATTGTAAGGTCTCAGTAAATTAAAAAGCATTGTGAATTACCTTATTAGCTTGAGTTTTGATACTATAATTTATATAAGAGCGAGTAAGTAAGTAATAATGACATTTATTTTCGGCTGTTGTCTCTTATTGATGTTAAAGCAGGGAGGCTGTAACAATTTGATAAAGTTCGAGAACTTGTTATTTGTTTCTTTTTTCGTGACGAAACTTAAGTCGAAAATTTGATATATAAAAAATTACGGGGATAAATCTCCCTTAAAGCGATAATTATTTTGAAGCCAACAGTGATTCCTAAATGTTTTAGAAGAACATGTCATTTCTATAACCAGTTGAACATTTTGAGTAATGTTTGCTGTTCTTAGATCACTGTCAGCTTATTTAAATAACAAATAATTAGCCGCTTACGTCTAATGCTTTGGCAGACTATGCCACGTAAACTAATATATATATATATATATAATATTGTGAAATGTTAATCTGATTATTTTAAAATTTGTTTGTGAAACTGATTCTGAAGGGTGAAACTAAGAGTATGAAATAAGGGTAGTGTATAGTTTTCACGTATTCTACAGTCCTCGACATTTTTTATATGCAGTACAGATGGCAACCCTATTCATTTTTTACTTCCTCTCCCAGCATCTTATGCTCACTTGGCTCTTATTTCCTTTATTTTACGTGACATCCTTCTCGTTTAGCTAATGTCTTCCCTTGGTTATTTCTTGTCCATTGTTATGGTTTTTGCTTGTCAGATGACCATCCTTTAATCTTTCTGCAGTCCATAATCCCAAAATCACGTTTTATCAACATGTTTCTTTAGTAGCCCAACCAAAAATAGGAAAGTGTCAACTTCGATCTCTACGGAGTATGGTTCCTAATCTTCCAGTGGAATAACTGTAGCACTGTAATTTTTCACGTCTTGATAATTATATGTTTAATTTATGCCTTCTTTGTCACGCTTGTCACGTAACGTTATCGCATATGTAATTGCTGCTAATTTGCATATTTTCATTTTTCTAATTTAATTTTTCCTGTGATATAATTTTTTATCTTAGTTGTACGGATGGGAATATTTAATGTATAATTAGGTTATTTAGATATATTTTGTTTTGTATGTATATGAATTAATATTAATTTTATTTTTATTTCTCATCTCACATTTTGTTAATGCTTCAGGGAATTTTGTGTATTTTATCTCCATTTCGAGACTTTATCTCTCAATGGTATTTTTAAGTTAGGCCGATGGTGTGAGTCGTTTGTAGGTAGTTTGAATTGTAAGCCTTCGTGTTGGCTGGCAGGTTCGAACCATGCACTCCCATAGGTCGGAGATACTAGCATAGGGTAGCCTGGTCCCGTCAGGTAGGAAGATCGCTCTCTCCGCCGCCATCTTTCAGCGAGAGTACACGTAGACAACACGGTCGTCCGGAGTGGGTGTAGCGGAGGCATTTTCCTATAGTTTGTTAGGGTGTTCGGTGTCTCCAGCTATCTCTAGGATTTGGATTTGTATCCGCGTAGAAGATCAGTGCTAGATGGCACCTACCGCATTGAAGCTGTAGGAGATAGGTATATTTCTAGACGAAGTACGCCCGTGAGCAGTTAGCTCACGTATCCGAACACCCAAAGCTATAGTGGAACATGTGGCAGCCTTTCCTGCATCACACTCAATAAATTGATTTTCCATCGAGAGCAACGTGCAGCTACACTTGAAAGAATTGATACTCTACATTTTCTCCATCATAGTCCCACCCGTTATGGCATGTCTTATAGAACTTTTAAACAGACGCCATGTTGGGAAGGAGTCGTAAGTATAGACTTCAGCACGTTAACCACAAATGCCTTGCTAAGATGCCTAGTGTCTCACTGAATAAGAGCAAGCCAGGAAAGATAGTTTATTTCTTATTTTTTATTTTTAAGCTAGAAACTGTTTATTTGATAACTGTTCATTTTAAGTCGAGTTGACAGCCAGAAACATTTTTATTAATTTTTCACGTAACGTATATGGGTATTAGGTCCAGTAGAACGACCACTACCTAACAGCATATAGTATTTCCTTTAATGTTTTATTTCTTATTGCCATCCAGTGTCTTCTATCTTATTATAGTTTCACATATAATAAGTTGATATATGATCAAACACAAAGTGAAATAAAAAGTCAGAAGATGAAACTTAAATGTTGTGTGTTTCGTTCTTGTAAGTGTAGAACCATTACCCTTTCCTTCTTTAGTAAATGGCAAAACATATTAATTTTATTACAAAGTGGTTCTGTTGCAAAATGATTTCAGCTCTCAGACAAAAGTCTTAATCTTAGCGGAGATATCGATAAGGTGAGTGTCCTACATCATCAGCAGCTGCTCCTGAGCCTGAGCGGAATCAGACACTATTGTTCCGCAGTTGGAACAAATGACCGTCTGCAATATGCTTCATTAGTACAGAAACAGTTTGTTTTAGTTTCCAATACCTCAGCCTTTAACATGAGTGTAATATATGAAGAGGTGGCAGGATCACGTACTACTAGGCCCTGCAGAGGGGCGTATGCCATTTAAGTGTCCATTGTCTAATGAAGAGTGTTGCACTACAAGTAACATACAGGTGCACACGTACATGTTTGTAGATTTTCAGATGGAACACGGTACGTACTCGCACTGTCATACACGTCTCTCCAGACCAGCACCTCTATGCACATATTTTACACTTCATTATTTACGTATGTTAAAACTGCAGTGCAGCGAAGTAACTTTGAGTGTGGATTATAGGAGAACGGTCTTCCTTACGAGGAACATATACAATTATATGCAAACTACATCACACCCGTTCCTAAAATTATTTCAATCAATTCACTTTTACACCTGCCTGGCTCAGTTGTTACATTACATAACTAAAAAAACCCTCTGTTGCACTTTGCCCGTGCAGTGTGACGTCTGGCATTGTCGTGAAGGAACATAGTACCGCGGCTAGACAACCTGGCCACTTCCTGCGAAGTACCGCCCTTGATCTTCGTACTGTTGCCCAGCCTGTAGGCTTTAACTGTTTTTCCAAGTTGCAGAAACTCAGTGTGAAGCAGACCTTGCACATCCCAAAAAAACATTGACCAAGGACACTGCTTTCGGGATGCTTCCACTGTACATGAGACTGTCCGAGACTGATTGGAACATAATGACCCTGCTTTCGATGGCGAGGGAATATTCAATCTTGTACTAAACTGTACTCGATGTTTAAATTATCTAAATAACTATACAGAGTATTAGTAATAAGCGTGCCATTCAACGTTGTAAATGTCATTTGTTCATATATAACACTTACAACCCGTAACAAAACCCGGAACCTTGTTCTTTGATTCGCCCTTACAGGGTTCTGAAAGACCACATTTGTAGACTAGCTGTATTCGTCGTTAAATTTTATTTTATACCATTACACTGAAGTATATCTTCCTTTTTTATACCGTGGGTAGTCGGAGGTTTTTTGATGAAACAATGCGGTTTAAATTAATAATCTTCATAAGTTAATTTAGAGTTAGTTGCTCAGTGAAAATGTTTTCTTCTAGCAGAGTGTTTTGTTGTCAGTTGCTTAGTCGTGATATTGAAGTTCCCTTTTACGACCACTGGTTTTAGCAGATTAGCAGACATAGAAATTTGATAGATGTGCGGGATCCATAAATTAAATTAATTTTTTTTCACTTACAGTTACGTAGGAATGATGTACAACTTCAGAATTTCCGGTTGCTGGAAGCTCAAATAAGGCGAATTTAGTTCACGTCTCACTACATCCATTATTTGTAATACTAAGAGAAAACGCAAGTAACATGGGCGACTGTCAGAAACCATGGCTAAGAGAATACTTTTCCCAAGCAATCCATAAACAAAAAAAAATTACAAGAAGCAATATCTTGAAGCTCGGTCACCACTTACGAGCGGTGACCACTAATGGCATTGATCGCCTTACGTAACAGCTTTATCACAGATCATCATAATATATTTTATGGTCTAACGTAAGTTGTGTTACAACACAATATTATTCAAATGCTGAGCCTTAAAGTTTAAGTTGGTTGAAACGCCAACTTCCAGTGGCACAGTTCTCGGCTCGAATACCAGACAGACAAGAACGCATTTATTTATAAAGTTCAAGTGGCACAGTTCTCGGCTCGAATACCAGACTGACAAGAACGCATTTACTTATAAAGTTCAAGTGGCACAGTTCTCGGCTCGAATACCAGACAGACAAGAACGCATTTATTTATAAAGTTCAAGCAGATGGTTAGATTCATTTTATTTTATAAGCCTCTACCCGAGCCACTTTTACTCTATCAGAGATATTGTGAGGGGTTCACAAACCATATTTAAAAAATCAACTTTCAGATAATGAGTGGTATTTTTCTTGGTTGATGCACTCATTGTAAAAGCTAACGTGAAAAACAGGTATAACCAGTGATGGCTTGAATTATTCCGCACTAACCTCCCCACCTCATCCCCCCCCCCCTCAACGAAACATTAAACATAAGAGATCTGACAGCTGAGTAGTACGAGATCTGTCGCGGAGGGTTGCAAGTTTGGGAAATCATCTACAGCGGTTACAGAAGCTGTATTACTTCCAGTGAGGAAATGAATACTTCTTCTCGGAAAAGCGCAAAAGTCATTACGAAGTATGGGGAAATTTTTCTGAAAAGATAAAAAGAGTAAACTAATAACAATTCGGGATTCAACGTGGAAGAAAGCGAATAAAATGCAAAACCAAGTAGCTTCAAGGAAAAAATGCAAAAAAAAAAAGTGATGCAAAAAAAAAAAAACGTTATATACATACGGTGTTTGTATTTAAACCTGTAAATTACTACGGAAAAATTAAAACCGGGGGGGGGGGGGGGCGGAGTCTGCCTGCTTTGTAATTGACAAACATTTTAACAAACTTTTAATTAAAAATTTCTAATCGAAATTATATTCTCTAAGTATTATGTAATGATAAGTACCATGTATACAAAATGAAAAAAAAAATCTTCATTGAAGTCTAATATTTTCACTTCAGAAGCAATATTTTAGTAACTTAAACTAGTATCTAGCCTAAATTTCCAATAAAGGTGGACATCAAGGCTATGATGTTTGATTTTTACAAGTTTTACGAATTATTGTTCTCTCCTCCTTAGGTTTATTGATCAGGAAAATTACAGTTTTATGCAACCTGACAACTGTTTTTTAATGTCTATTTTAAAAAAAGAAATATTTGTATCGCTATTTTAAGTACTCTTACAATTAGGGGGGAAAATGTTTGTAGGAACTATCTATAGGTAGAATGTTAAAATAGTGACAGCCATCTGATGGGTTGTAAGTACCAGCATCTAATTATTTTTAACATAGATAGTAATACGAAAAGAAATGTTCGGTTTATCCCCGTCTGCGATTGTATTTGCTGATTGCTACAGCAGAGCACTACGTTTCTACTACAAAGTAGACTGGACAACTTCAACAATATTTGAATAACTTAGTTCCCACAACAACTTACCTTATAACAACATAACAGAATGTTGCTACCCTCTCATTCGAATGCAAAACTGATCAATACAAGCAATAGAACATTATGTTAGGTTGTTTACAAGTTGAGTTGTTGTGGGAAACAACCAAATATTGTTGAAGTTGTTATGTTGGCGATACTACATGTTTTGTAGTAGTAACGCAGTTATCTGCTGCAGCAAGCATATGTACAGTGGTAAGTGCACTCACTGACATGATTACAACAAACACGTATATTGGCAACACTATCTATATTAAAAAACATTTAGATGCTACCTAAAACCCATCGGATGGTTGTTCCTATTTTCACTGTCTAAATGGTTCCTACGATCATACTTTTTCTCACAATGCCTTTTTTTTATCCCATACATCATCAGAAACGTGATTTACACAATTTTCTGTACATTATTTTCGTTTTCGATTCTCATACTTCGACAGTAGTATGATTATCTCAATCCAGTGGCTAAGGGATGGGGTAGAGGCGCAGAGGCGCCGGCCACCATCTTGAAAATTTTCCATTTTTCTCTCAAAATGACTTGCTTTACCCCAAAAATCACACCAAAAAAATTACTGTAAAAATTTTTTCCTGTTTTACCTTAAAAAAATCCCCGTTTTATTTTCCACAAATTTGTGACGAAAATATCTATGTCCCAAAATTGCAAAAACGATCCACGCAGCCTCAATTTTCAGCCAATTCATGGTGATTTGGGAGGCTCGTATTGCTCTAACCCATCATCCATTAAGCTCCTATTGCTCTATCCCACCACCCTCATATTGCTCATATTGCTTCTAGCCCACCACACCATCAGGCTCACATTGCTCTAGCCCACCACCCATTAGGCTCCTATTGCGCTAGCCCACCACCCATTAAGCTCCTATTGCACTAGCCCACCACCCATTATGCTCCTATTGCTCTAGCCTACCACCTATTAGGCTCCTATTGCTTCGAGCTCACCACCCATTAGGCACATATTGCTCTAGCACGCCACCCATTAGGCTCCTATTGCTCTAGCCCACCACCCATTAAGCTCATATTGCTCTAGCCCACCACCCATTATGCTCCTATTGCGCTAGTCCACCACCCATTAGGTTCCTATTGCGCTATCTATTGCTCTAGACCACCACCTATTCGGCTCCTATTGTTTCTAGCCTACCACACCATCGGGCTCCTATTGCTCTAGTCCACCATACCATCAGGCTCCTATTGCTCTATCCCACCACCCATCAGACTCCCAACCATTACGAATAGTGGCGACCACGCCGTCCCCCCCCCTCCCCGAAATTCATTAAAAATAAAGAAAAATCACAAAAAACTAAAAAAAAAATGTTAATTATAAATATATTTTTATAATTAAATTTACAGGCGTAAGTATTGAGTGTTATTTATCACAGGACTCGTCTTTTCAAGGTGCATACGACCGTGATGTCATATCGATTATGTATTTAACAGGTATGCCACTACCTGCTGCCCAGCGCCTTTCCCTACACCACTTTCGCGGGTCAGGCAGCTGGCTGTCCTTGTCAAAGTCTATAAAATATATTTCCTTACATGGCAAGATCAGCGTTAGAATTTTCACAGGCCTGCGCCTGCACGGGGTAAGATAACTGCACATGTGCATGTGTATGTGTTTTCAAGTGGTTTTCACAATCTACATGGTGTCGGATAGCCTAAGTCAGCATACTAGTGGGAAGAGCGGTGTTAGCGATCTCCAGTCCTTAATAATGTGTTTAAGGACAGACTGGAATAAAATGCGTTAGTGCATTCCAGGTTGGATCTTGTAAAAACGAATGCTAATATTATAACGTTCATATATATATATACATATATAGAAAATAAAAGTGTTATTCATTTATGCGATCTCCAGATCTACGCACCACCATTGATCTACAGTACTGAAGCCCAGCTTCAAGTCTGACACGCGTGTCAATTAGCGAACTCAAGTAATTTTATGTGAGTACACCTGTCTTGCCAAAGACTGTCCTGCGTGAACGATTTATTTTTCGTCCCGCCAGGTGGGGAAATGTGTGATGCATGCAGTTTCCTGGAGTACGATTCAATGCTGCTGTAATGGGGTTGGCATGTTTACAGAATTACGTGACGTTAGTAACCTTGGTTAGCAAGTCTGCTTTGTTATTTGCCACGTCTGTATTTGTTAGCCCAGATTAATAAACTTTTATTTTGTTTGAAGAGGGGTTACTATTTGAAGAGGCAATATTTTTGCTACAGAAAAAAGTACTTTGTTTTTCTTTGCCACTCCGCCCCCCCCCCCCTTCTTCAATTGTGGCGGGGGGGGGGGGGGAGCGCACGTCTGAACGATTCCAAGCGCTGAGCTATACCGAAGAGAGGGGCGCGGCGATCCTGGCCCGACCGAGCACTGTCTGGTGGCTACTACTGGCAACGAGTTCAGCCTCGCACATTCTGGCACCTTCCATACGCCTCTCCGCTATTCCCGCCGCCTCCTTACCCTACCCGAGCCGCGTTTTCGCGTATAAATGTTAGTCCCCATCCCCGAGCTAGTGTGCAGTGCTCCTCATCGAGTTGCGCGGGCTGGCCGACGATAGATCATGTCTACACCACTTCATACTTCGGGGCTTCAGCATGCTAGACGCGTTTTCGCGTAATATAAGTACACAAGGTAAGTATTGTAATGAAAGTAGTTGTTGTTATGGTGGGGGTAGAATTTCCCTTTTAATAGTGGTTTTCAGTGATTTTTGTGTATATGGATTTTTGTAGGGAAGTGTTTCCTCACTGTCTTGATTGTGTGAATTTTCAATATAGTATTTTATGGTAATGTTTGTAAGAGATAGATTTTTCCTTTTTTTTTTTTTTTTTTTTTTTTTTTTTTTGCGTGCTGTAGGAATGGTCTCCTGGACTACGATTTTCCAAAAGGTTTTACTGCCAAGGAGTTTAGTGGATATTTTATGGCGTGCCTTTATGCTCATGGTAAAGTGTAATGAGGGTTTTTGCTCCTTCCCAATGGTATTCTCGAAATAAGTATTTCATGTTACTTTTAAAGTTTTAATGGTTCTTGCTTGACTCAGGGAATCATTTTACCTTTTTTTAATGGGATTTCACAAGTTTTTATTCAGGTTGGGTGATTTTTCAGGATATATTAATATTGTTGCTTTTCTGTTTGTTCCAGCGCACATGTGTTCTCTCCTCCCCCTAGTTCACCGATTGGTAGCAAGCAACAGAAATTTACAGATGCAATTTATATTTTTTCAAATCAGGTAGCTGGTGATAATGTATCTTCAATATATTTGTATTGATTTTGGATATTTGGTGTCCATGTTTTCTTGAATTTTTACTGGTGAGCTTCCATCTCCTTGCTATCCTTAACTCCTGCTACGCCCTAAAGAGGCATAACAGTACCGATAATAAGCACCTGCAGGCTATTCACGTTAAATTGAGAACTTCTGAAAGCCTTGCTTAAGATCTACTTGTACGCGCGTTGTGTACTCCTCCACCTTATGTAAAATTATCATTGTCATGGGCCTCATCACTTCATTCATGCCTCAGTCAAGTGAAATTGTGGAATTATTAGAAAAGTCAATATGTTGTAAATCTGCTCATTCTTGTACATATATGCACTTAAAAAGCATATAGGAAAGTAAATAATTTCATTTTGCACAAATGATTACCTAACACTATTTATTTGACGGTAATATATTGAACTATTTCCTATCCATCATTACCGACTATACTGGGCGCATGCCACCCAGTGTGCCCGTTAAAATATATGCAGACAGGAGCAGTGACATTTTTTCTAAAGTTGATTTCAAAAGTGCTCACTGTATCGTGAACAGCTTTTAATGTTTTGTAATAATGCTAGTAGATAGGAGCTGACAGCAGTGTCGACCGCGGCCGGGGGCCGGGGGGCGCCGACTGCAGCTTATCGCGAAGGCAAGGTGAGTGCTGCACTCTGGCTATGGTTGGGGGGCGTGTAACAGTGCTGAGTGCATGTAACAATAACACTGAGTGCATGTAACGATAACAGTCCGCGCGCAGCAGCTATCTGTGTGTCACTGACGCAACATCGGTAATTGGTCGGCCCGTGGAGCTGGAGAAGGGGAGTTGGGGCAAGGCCTGCATTAGCCATGTTCCAGATAGCAAGACATGCGCACTCTCATGCACTCGCACTCGGCAATAACGTCAGAGAGTGCGAGTGCGAGTGCAAGAGCGAGTGTACGTTTACGAGTGTTTGTTTTTTTCAAACATCAAGAAAAATTAATAAATCGCCTTAATTTCAGTCTCCTTCGAGTGACTTTCGAAAACAAATGTACTATAGGCCTGTTTTTGGTTATGCATTGCAATTTACGAATTTACAAAGCAATTCTACAATTCTGAAAACAGCGGAATGGCACAGGAACAAGTGTACTTTCACTGTAAAGTATTTTCAGTAAATATTTAATATATGTATAAATTCGGAAATTATTAATTCATAATTTTAGAATAAACGGTGCTAAATTCCAAGCTCAAACTGTTGATTTAATATAAAATTTATACCTGACTCTCTTCATACATTTCTATCATACTCATCATCATCCGTACTAATCAATCCATTGTTAATTGAAATGTAAATATTAACGAAAAAATGTTTTTTAAGAAAATATAATTTTGTTTATGCAGAATAACAATCGATTGCAGACCATATCGATTAATTTTAAAAGTGCGAGTGACGATACTTCCATAAGGAGAAAGTGCAAGTACGACTGCGAGTGTAATTGCTGGCTATTTGGAACGCAGCCAGTGTCAGCTGCAGACGTGCCCAAGGCTATCCGGCCACCACGACGACTGAGCTTGCCGAAAGTTTTTTTTGTAAAGCCAAATAAAGGCTGTTCACTATTAAGTGAGCACTTTTGAAATCGACCTTAGAAAAAAGTTAGTGCTCCTACCTGCATATATTTTAACGGGTGCACTGAGTGACATGCGGCCAGTAAAGTTGGTAACGATGGAGGGAAAGTAATTCCATATCTTCACGGCGAATAAAAAGTGTTATGTAACAATTTGTGATAACTTAAATTATTTATTTCGCTTTCTGTTTTTTAATGCATCTAAAAATTACCAGATTTGTAACATGTTTACTTTTATAATAATTCCATATTTTCACCTGACCGATGCATGACCAAAGTGATGACGCCAATGGCAATGTTAATTTTTCATAAGGCAGAAGAATACACAACGTGCATACGAGTAGATCTTAAGCAGGGCTTTTAAAAATGCTCATTTAACCGTGAACCGCCTGTAACTATATTTAACAGGCGCTTGTCATTTATTCATTCATTCATTCGACTTCGCACCGAATCTCGATGCTGGGAGGAAAGCCTTCCAAAGGCCTAGCCAGTTTCCCTCCTCAAGGTAGCTGGTCAGCCACTCAGGTTACAGGTGGTAGGCGAGTCGGCAGCGACTCGACAACACCGACTGGGCGATGTCGGACGACGGTTGACAGGAGGTTCGAAGGAAATGAGCACGGAGGAAAGGTAACTGCTGCATTGCATGCTCTACCCTCTGATGACTCGAACAATTCACCACACAACACACAACACACACATTTTCACAAACTGAACAAAAAACACCCATTAGTCCCATTTGACGATAGTCAGACTAGTACAAGGCACAGTAGTAGCACAACAAAACACATGTGAAACGCCATTCGCTCCACCAGTATACATTCCGGATACTTCGAAGCTTAAAAGAGTAAACAGCAAATTTGGGGAAGCTTTCTCCGCAGAAATAACACTCACAGACAGACAATATTTGAGGATAATGGTAGAAGAAGATAATCACGCGACATTTTGTGATTACCTTCAGGAAAATAAAATTAGTTATTGCACTCATGCCATAAAGACTGAAAGCCAACGGAAATAGTAATTAAAGGACTATTACATAACACAGATACAAAATAATTATCTAAGGAGCTGAGATAGTATGAATTCACAGCATTGAATGCCTGGGGTTTAGAACCTCAGCTTCCTTACCACCAGTTTTTGGGGCAATAGTTCTGCCTCGGGAGAAGTTAGATATTCTAAAAATACGCAAATTAGGTTACATGTCAGTTCGTATAGAGCTGTACAAACACCGCACTATGATGGGGTTCAGTGTAAGAGATGTTGTACACTGGGCCACACACAGAAATACTGCACACTTAGGAAGCTGTGTGCTCTATGTGGAAAAAAAAATCACATAGTGAGTGCCTGCTCCTTAAGACGACAAGACAAAGTTGACATGTGCACTTTGTAGAAAAACTGGACACTCGGCTGTACGGAAACAGTGCGAAGAGGTCCAAAAGTATATCAACACTCGCAAACAATGGTTGGAAGCTAAAGCCAACAATCAAATACAAAACAAAAGGCAGGATGCGCGACCAAATATTCAGTCAAAGGCTGAATTTCCTCCCCTGCAATCTCACAATTATAACCATTCTAAGCCCATCATTACACAGGTGAAAGCCCTGACAACACTATACGAGAAGCAGATGTTGCTTCTCGCAGCACTCGTCACTTTACCACAGTAAACAAACAAATAGTTGAGGATCATTTAATTATAAAAACAACCTCAAATTGATACTTTCGTTTATTAAACACGCAGAATTTATTATTTAGCCCGCTCTGCCCAGGCTGGTTATGCGGGAATTCGGGAAAGGTGGGAAATAGCCCCAAACACCACTCGTTTTCCAGGTCGAGAAACACACATGCCAGTCGAGGTAGGGGTCGGGGGGCTAACACGATATGACATAGCTAATTCAGCTTAGCTTAATTAACTTAAACTAGCTTAGGCTTATTATCAATACGCAGTACATTAGAATTCATTATTTTCAATATAATAATACTAAAATTAAAAATAACATTATAATAAGAAAATAAGAAAAACATATAAAATACAGAAATATAAAAAAGTACAAAATACAAAAACGCATTAGATTTTTTTTAAATATAACTTAAAACATATAATTTTTATTATATTTTACTAACACTATTACTTACATACAATAAGGCACCAACTAGATAGTCTGTTTCAGGTTGGGAAGAAGACGATCCTCGTTGAAGAGAGGACGAGGGGGGCTCTGCTTTGACTAGGGCCTGGCAGACTCTGGCAAAGTCTGGCAGACTCTGGTCCCAACGGCACCCCTATTGTTTTGTTATTGTTTTGTAACTAATACTTGATTTCTTTCTTATGTCACAACACTCTGAAACGATGAAACGTACCCCAAGGGCTGCTCCCAGGAGACTAGGGACTCACCTACACATTACACGCGAGATTAATTAGCACACTTGCATACAACAGAACAACACGTTAGACAGACATCGCGACACTTACATGCACTCCAGGTGGGTTGGTGGAGGGGAGCTTCACTCCTCCGCCGACACTAACACGTATATTTACATAATGATAGGCGGTAAAACTAAAACAGCCTAAATGTGGATTCGGTGCCCCCACCCGCGGTCCCTATTGTTGTGGGCACAAGTGAGAGGAGATCTGTCCACGAGGTTGACGCTTGCCAGTGGTCAAGGGCGACGCCTCTAACGAGAGAGAGTGACCAGCGGACAGTGAGGAAGGCGCTGACGATGAGCTGACCGGCAGGCCACGGACGTTAATACGGCCGACAACACCCCCCCCCCCCGGCCCGATCGAGAGATTGGTAACCTGGTGCGTGTTGGAGGTTGGTCATTCAGTGAGGCTGGAGCGATCCCCGATCAGCGAGTCTGCCGATGCTGGAGCAGCGTCGGGCGGAGCCAGTGCCGAGGTGATCGAGGAGCTGGGCCGAGACCAGGCTTGGGCAAGCCATTCTTCTTCACCACATCTCCACTACACGAGCCGACTGAGGGGATCCGGTGATTCGAGCCTGTCAGTGGTATGTGATCTTGAGTAGAGTGCAAGGGCAAGCAGGGTGCGATACGAGTCGGGTAGAGCGATTAATGCCATCTAAAGTAATTATTGAATCAGAGAAGCATTAGTAGTTATATACTAGAGATAGGAATTTAACGTAATAACTAAAGTCATTATAAGTAAGATAGTTGAGATCTGAAATATAACTAAAGGTAGTAGGAGTCAAGAAGTGTAGTGTTTATTTTATCTGTGTAATTTATAATTGAGTTTAGTTTTGTCTATGTAATAAAGTTTTATATTAATGAAGCAACCGGTGTTATTATAGTCTATCTTGGTACTTTGTTGAGGGTCTTGAGTCAGTGTGGTTATGCAAGAATATAGATAGGTCGTACACTTGGCTAGGCACTACAACACTATGATTAGTCCCAGTGAGTTATGGGAGCTACGGCTCTCGGTCTCACGACACACATGACAAATTCGATTTGGCTCATACACGCACTCACGAATATTGAAGGAAACAAAGGCGTTTAATAATTGTTATTCACACGTACAAGTGTCAAATCTCGCGGCCCTGTACGCACAGCGATGCGGGTTCGACAATGTAGACATGTGCGCGTGTACGCACTAAACTTCGTTTTAAGATTGACACACAATATTCGCCCAATGTTTGATAGCTTCTGGGTAGCTAGCCACGAAATAAATTCAGTGATTACATCCCTTTTTAATTTTATTATCGAATTTTCTCTCTCTCTCTCTCTCTCTCTCTCTCTCTCTCTCTCTCTCTCTCTCTCTCTCTCTCTCTCTCTCTTAGCCAGATGGAGTATTTGTGAGCAGACATGTAGATATTATACAGTATCTGTGATGCATGTGCTTTTCTGAGGTACAAAAAAAATCTTATTTTTACTAATATGTTAATTTAAATTCTATAAGTTACTATCAAACTCACTGAAAAATGCAATCCTAATGTTGACTATCAATACGAGGGATTGTTCAGAAACTCACTCATCTGTCAATATTTACGCAACAACGAAATACTCGAACAGGAAGAGTAATTGTGATTTGAAATATATACTCTACATAATTCATTTCCGCAGGTGTATCCCGTAATACGAGTCTAATAAAAATTATGAAATTTATTAATAAATATATAGGTAGTCAGTTGAAAGCAATTCATGTTTCGTAGGCAACAAATTTTTTTGTAAAAAAAAGTGTGTCTACCATATGAACGTACACGTAATGTTTGCATTACTGCAGAAAATAGTATTTTATATTTGTGTGTAAAATACGGTAAAAAAAAAAATGTGTAGAGAACGTATTGCTCTCAAAAAATATTTATTCGGGAAAAGTTTCTTAGTTTGTTTATAATTGAGAATGAGAGAAAGAACACTACTCGATCATGCATGCTAACAAGAACTGCATATTACACGAGCTGATCACCGTAAAAATAAATCTGAGGAAAGCTCAGTGCATAATTCGAATAATAATGCATTAATCACAATTATTACATGGTGTAATTCACCGAACCACGTGCATAATTTTATTTGAAACTACATATTCGATCCGCCCCGTACAGTAGCCCGTGGCAGCTTCGACTTGACTCCCCTCCACAGCGCACTGGGAGCATGATTGCCGGTGGGGTCTGTGGTTGAGCGGTTTTCTCGGGGGACTTCATTTCATTAAATAATATTTTGCTGTCACGTAGTAGTGAACGGAACTTCAGTTTTCCAGTACTATGCTGTGCCCACAATATTTTTTTGGGACTCCAAACAGAAAGTATTTACTGATTATATTATTATTTCTTAAGTTTAATATTTAAAAAATAAATTAAACAACACAATTTTTACACAAAATTAACTGTACGCATGATAAAATATACGTAATCAGCAAAAAATGCAAACAATTTTTATTAATATTCTTGGAACAGACTCGAAATTACACATATTAAGCTGCAGATATTCAATTATGATATTAGGGTATCTCATAAAAGGCTGAACAATTCACCTGTGATGGTAAGCAATAGTGCTCTACGAAGGGCTGCACAAAATCACTACTAATACCTTCAACACAAGCAGAAATACTTGCCTTCGATTCACCATCCTTCACATTATCATTACAGTGTAAACTTGACTCCTCTTTGATCGATGGCACGATGACTGTAGTACCAACATCTGTATAGAAATTACATTCGTTGGGCAATGTAACAACTGGTTTTTCTTTGCTCTGTTTTAAGGTAAGATTTAATTTTAATATGAATATTTTCTTTCTTTTTTCACTATGTTAATTTATGATATTCAGATAGGTTTCAAAAGTATTATAATATTCGTTGGAGATGATTTAATGTTTTGTTAATGTATTTGTATGTGAGTGAGCATACAACTTGCCCGCAGGATTAATAATCGCTGGTTGATAGGGGCGAATGACGTGACTGTTAAAAAATGAAGTTTGTTTGGAATAAAATATAAAACATAAGAAAAAGGGTCGTCTATAGAAAGTTCTACAAGAACATTGAGGAAATGCTTCATTGTACAAATCTGAATTATGAAGAAGATAATTATAAATAAGTGAAATTTGCAAAATGATTTAGTTTGCAGATAAATTTGGAAGAAGACCCTTCATAATATTTAACTATTTGCAAGACGGCGAAGAATAAATTCCTGACGGCGGGAAGTCCAATCTCATCGAGGATTCCAGACTCGACTGGTGAGCTGCTTTACAACTGGGATCATTCTGCGGCGGATCGATGATGAAGCTCGAAGCCCGCACACCCGGGAGCAGCGACGACGTACTTCGCGAGGTACCATCAAGTTGGAGAGAAAGAGTCAACAAATAATTTGCCATTCCTCAAGTTGCAGCGTCAGATAAGTCCTATGCAACCTTATTATCACTAAAACTGGATCAGCGACCAAAGTTGAGCTAATTTTATTGAAGTAATCCTTATAATAGTGTTGTTCGTTCCACTACTGATAATTTATGGACGAAGGCTAGAGTTCTTTGATACAGAATTTTTCATCATTAGCATTGACACTGTATTTTGTTGTAATTTTAAATTTTAATCTATTTTAAATATGCATGACAGGAGAATTTAATTTCTATTCAGTAAATATCTTTTGAATTCAATAATTTTATTAAAAAAGAAAGAGACTTTACAATACTTTTTTAATACAAGTTATTTGCTTATAATATTTCCTGGCCTTACAGAATTCCAATGTCATAATTATTTTCCTTTAAATATATATAATATTACATTAACTTGGAATATTCAAGTGACATATCTGTTGAACTGAGATATTTATGAATAACTGTGCGACAGTTAACAGTAGAAATAAGAAGCTAGCTGGAGCAGCTATTTAAATTAGCATTTTTGATGAAGTGAATAGTTTTAAAGTTTAGTACTTTGATTTAAAACTAGCTGTTACAACACCTTTCTCTTTATTTGTACATGTCGACAAAATTAATGTTTTGTATGCAGTAAACTGTCTATGCATTTTTATACTAAAATCTTTACTATCATTCTATATGCAGATTTTTCCATTAATAGTCGATTGCTCACAGCACCACTATAAAAGTTGTGAGGCACAGGAAGATACGACACATACAAATAAAGAAAAACTATTGTTTCCAGCAAATGAAACATTGATTTAATAGTTTGTAGAAAAAGAAATGAATATATATATATATAATTTAAATATTGGTAATAATTTTCGTATTGTTGTAATAAAGTTATGATAGTAGTGCAAAGGTATATATTGGATAGTGGGGCATAGCCTTGTCGTTGATTTACTCAGAGTGATAGTTTTAAGATCTACTCTAAAATTTCTATCAATGGTTCTAGGCACTCGCTTCCTGATGAACTATAAACATGGACAATCATGGTAATTTTTATGGTAGTTTATAGATGATATAATGTGTGAATAACTAAAATAAAGATATGTTTGTATAAAGAAACTGAAACAATTTTAGTGTGAATGGTATATAGTTAGAGAGGTAATTTTAAATTCATATTTACTTAACATGTTGATATAATGTAAATTGTCCCTATATTTGATCTCGAGCTAGCACTGTAATGTGGGATGTGGTTTTATTTGCTGAATGGCAGAAACCTGCGTGTCTGAGTGTGTTGTTTATAGCTGTGAAACTCTCGAATATATACGTGGGAAAAATGAATAAATGAATGCCTAAAACAGTTACCCCTGTATAATGGAATTTAAAATGAGTTTTATAAGTGAATGTTGTGTAGTAGATGATGTGGTTCCGTCAACCTATTTCTTATTCCGAATATGCTCTCTCTACAGTAAATATAAGCGAATGGTTGTGTAGAGCTAGGAGGGTGAAATGTTTGCAAGTAATGCAAAATATTTGGTATGAGGGTGCAAAATGTTTGTTTGCTGGTAGGGCAAAATATTTCGTGTGAGGGGACAAAATATTTATTAGGAAGGCAAAATGTTTCCTAGTAGGACAAATTGTTTGGTATGAGCGGATAAAATATTTGATATAAAGGTAAATATTTGCTAGTAGGGTAAACTGTTTCGTATGAGTGAGTGTAAGAGAGATGAGTTGGAATATTGAAAGGTAACTATAAAATTCCATCTATCTTCTCTAATTATTACTTTGACAAATATGTATGATGCGTAGAACTAAGATTTTAAATTATATTAACTTGCAGTAGTCTGGGATGGGTAGCCTTTTAATTTCTGGACTGGGATACTGTTATATCTTGACATTCTCACGAAAATGTCCTGTGATATATGATTTTTTTTGTTTATATTAAGAGGGAATAATCTCCTTCACACACATCGGTTTTGTTTAGATGGGTGATAAACGACTGAAAATGTAAATGATGGATTGACTAATATTGCATGTTTTATTCTAAGAGTTGGGGTGTTTGATCGTTGCTCCACCTTAAACTTAGGCATTATGTTTCCTGTGTGATGATATAGTAAGGGAATTTTGGAACGGAAAGTTAGTATGGTATTTTCTTGATTAGGTTTCTACTTAACTAATTCACGTGGATATTAAGTGTATATGAGTGTTTGCGGTTCTCATTTTACAACATTTATGTGGAGATTTTTGCGAAGAGCATAAATATCTTCAGTTGGCGTATTTTTAAATTTTTGCAAATAGGTATATGTTGTGGGATGAATATTCTATCCTACCCTTCATTGAGATTGGCAATGGTTAACTATATTTTCGCCGTTAAGTAGTTGGGTATGTATATACATATCTGAGCATTCGCCTGGGGTGAATTAGGGAACCATCGGGAAAAAATAAAGAACTCCGAATTATTTTTTTGGGGGGGGGGGGATACGAACCTACATCCTTCCGAATACGGTGTTGAATATAGTATTTGCTCTCACATGTTCGACGAGTACAACATAGATTATTATTATTTTTTGCCCATAGATTGTTTATGGAACACTTTTTTTTTTAAGGGTTCATCATAGACATAGTTTTTAAGCTTGCATGTTACTTCCTAAACAAAATAGTTTAATTTTCGTGGGGATGGTTATCATTCATGACAATTTAGACCTCGTATGTTACTTACTTCACGAAAAGTATAAAAGTTTTGGTATTCTCTTCATTATGTTTGTGTGGGTGTGTGTTTACATGTAATGATCGGTAATAGCGAATTTTAGATATTTTTTATGTGAATAGCATATATCCCCTATGCGAAACAATAGTTTTTGAGGCGGTAGGTACATCATCATAATCTGCTATATTACAATTTGGATATGCGTTCTTCAGAAGAAACTTTACAGTAAACAATGAGTACGGAACAAAAGTTATGTTAATGTGAGAAGGATTATCTCTTATGACAATGTCTCAGTAAGCTTATTCACCATATACATCGTTGTTTGAAGTGTTAGTGATTGATAGCGATGGTGACGAAGTTTATAGATTTGTGGAAAATATGTATTCTTATAGGCTATATAAAGTTTTAAGAATGTAGTTAATATGATTGGCGAGTTAGTTTTTTTTAAATTCTTTACACAAAGGTTTCACCTATTGCATATACACTTTGTGTGTGTTTTTCCACTTAAAGTTCTTGTGAAGGTATCGTGTTTTGAAAATGAGATGTTAGCACAGGGCGAGTTCTGAATTATTGGGTTGGTATAAAACAATTTAATCAATGTCGGATTAACAGTTCACGACTTGAGGAATATTTGAAGTGATGGAGTGCAAAATGATTATAGAGTTAAGGAAGCTTAACGAAAAATGCTTGGTTAAGGAGTTTGGTATATCTTATGAAAATGATGGTACAACAAAATATTAGTTATTGCCCTAGAACAATTCAAGTAATTGTTTTTTCAGAAAGGTTGCACTGTGGAATGTTGTTTGCACAGATGGATCGCCACAGGTGGGTTGCTAATGCCCTCTACACTGTGGTATAGATGGCATACTTTCGGGAAAACAGTTGCATATGCGCGCGGTCTTTCTCTTTTTTTTTTAACTATACTATATGGTGGCCTGGATTTTATTTACAATATATTATATTTAAATTGATATGCATTTAGTAATACGGTATACGCATATTCATCCTAGTCGGAAACTGAAGAACAGAATGTGATACTATAAATGTAAATACCATCGTTGGGGTTGAAGTACAAATATCTCAATACATATGTTCTAACTTTGTCAGGTTCCGAAACAATAACTCATCCGTTACGAAACTTAGTGTTGATGGGGATGACGAAAGGTTTTAAATCGTTAGCTTTGATGGAAATATCTGAAATTCTTGTCTGATTGGTAAATGTATTGGAAATAGGTTAACATCAAAAATTATTTTCTTTTAATATAAAACAATGTCAAATTTGATTTTCGAAGCATGTCCGGGTGAAAGTGTGTTTTAGTATAGGAAAGGATTTTAATACTTTTTGAAAATATTATTATGTAATTAGTTTAAAAAATAAATTTTTGAAACAAGACTTCTGTAATGATATACTCGAATTACTTATAGGTTTAATTCAGTTTGTGATATCGTAAATGCAAGAACACTGTTTACGTAGCATTCCCAGTCAAAGCACGCCCATGCATCTTTTCTGGACCATGGAGAGAGTTTCTCTTGCATTGAGAAAGAAGACTGCTGAGTGCCGTAGGAAGGGTGTGTGGGATTAGGTAGTTCTTTGTTGTTCGATGACCTGCGGGTGACTTGCTAGATGTGCGATGATCATGGCATGAGAGTTGTCGACAGAGTGAGATATGTAATGTAAAGGCATATTGTTTAAGTATTTGTTCTGTAACGCATTTGGTAATCATAATGTGGAATGCATGTATGTTGTACATAATATAAAAACTTTGGTCAGTTGGAAGTAGGGAGTGGTTCGTGTAGGATGTGTACTTGAGGTGAATTTATTCTCAGTGTTTGTTCATCGCATAAATACTAATTACACGTATTGATTTATTATGCGAATAAACTCTAAGTATTCTTGATGGGATATGAAGCATCGAGGAAATTATCAATCCTACAGTTGCCTTCCAACCTACTTTGTCGTGTTTCATCGGCCAATGGGAAGTTGGTTTCAGCTCGTTATACACATATTACTACTTGCATGGTGATATTTCACTACGCAAATACTCTCGATGTTTTCCTTGTTATGCGATTTAAAAAATTCTACTCTCGAATCTATTCTCGAATCAATACGTCAATACTACTTGTGTGTAGTTCTTTCGTTACGTGTAAATCGTTCTGCTAGAGTAGTATATAAATGTCGATTCGAGCGCGGCCCCCAGTTATCAGAAAACCAACGGTAAATTAAAAGCTCAAGCCATCAGAAAACCATCACAAAAAATTACCGTTGTTTTTCTGATCCAAAACATCAACTGCCGATTCGAGCGCAACCGCAAAAAAGTGGCTCAAAAAGTCGCGTTTGGGAGCAGTTGCAAAAAAGTTACTCAAAAAGTTGCGTTTGGTTAGATCGTAGTCTTTAGAAAAAAAGTTGCATTAAACTTTGCGTTTGAGTGCATCTGCAAAAATGTGCGTAAAAAGCTGCGTTTGGGAGCAGTTAAAAAAAAAAGAGTGGCTCAAGAAATTTGAATGCGTACAAATAAAATGTTGTAATTAATATAGATGGATCAGTTGCTAAATGTATTAAACGGAACCAAACAATTTAAGAAACTTTCCGAACTTACAGTTGGACAGTACTATCCCATAAACTATGTTGAAATAAATGATACATGGTATGGATACAAAGTGGTAATTACTTCTGGAAATTTTAAAGTAACCTTACCAGACAGATATGTTCAGATTTTCAGCGAAATAGTTTTAAATTATGTCAATTAAGTTTTGCATATGATGGAATGGTGGATTGTGGTGCTAAACAAATGCATTCTATTCGGTTTTTTAAAGAGTAAATGATCGTCGTCGTATGATTAGACATCAGTTGATTTTTATTTGTGCTCATATCTCTATAAAGTTTTAATGGTTATCCAATCATTAAAACACAATTATCGCTCTGACTTCGGCAATGTGCTACAACATAGTTTAATTAAAAAATGTAGATATACATATCCAAATTCGACATATTAAAGTAGTCGAAACATTGAATTCTTTTTCTAAATCTTTCATTACACTTTCTATAGAAATATTATTCATCTTTATCACATGAAACGTTAATAGTTTAAAAACTATTAACGTTATTGTATATAGAATATGACTTCTTCCAAACCATAAAATATCTACGGCCTCATCTCTAATACCACTGTTCTACAAGAACATCGAGGAAATGCTTCATTGTACAAATCAGTATCTTGGTAGCACAGTTCAAAATTTTCCCCATACTGTAATTTCATTATATTATAGTGAAAATCGTACATTAAGACTTTCGAAAGATCAAGTATGCTCATTGCAACATAAATGGGATTGTTAAAGAACAGTTTTGTTTTAATCATATGAACTGCAACCAAAAAGTTAGTAAATATAGTTATATCTTTAAAGTTTGGTTTGGACACTAGTTTATCCATTTGCTTAGAACTTGTGCACAACCATGTATCCACTTTGTTTCTAATATTTTCCATTGTTTTCCAAAAACAGAATTGTTCATTAATTTGTAGAAATCTTTTTCAAAGTCATTTGTAGACTTTGTTCGCATATTTGTGTATAAATCAATATAGGACTTGAGCCAATCTGATTTATCAAACTCCAGAACTTTATGGATCTTTATCAACTTCATTCCGAGAGATAGATATTGCTTAAGATTTACATAGTGTAATGCATATTTTTCTTTATCATACAGAGTAGTCAAGAATTTTGGGATTTTTTGAACCTTCTGGTATTTTATTCTCTCGTGCCAATGGCAGATCTTTGTGGAGATCATGTAGTTCATGGGGGTATTGCAAATCAACTTCCAATATACAACCTTTGCTAGAATCATTTTCTATTTTTGTTACATCTATATTTGTATTCCTCCACTTAAACCCACCTTAGGGTAAATATTGATTCATAGCCCATCCATATAAGTTATTGGTGTCCAGATATGTAAGATAAAAGATTTCCTTTGAACTATCATAAGAATTCATATATTTATTATTTGCTTTAGCATATCGCTTACAATATTGTGAAATTCCACAACGAACACCTTTTTCTATCATCAAAATCATGTCGTAATCTGCCAATAATTCTAGTTCTATTTTAGTATGTTTGAGCATAGCATCCCACACTAACCCTGGGGCTGTGAAATACCATGCTGTATTTAGCTAATATATGTTTTCAAACACACATCTCTAAAATTTTCCATTATATCGAAAAATTTCAATACATCAGATTTGTTATAGAATTCTGTGTACTATCTTAGAGATTTTATGTTGAATTTTTCCCACACCGTTCTCGCAAATTCGTAATCTTCGTCTGTAATGCCACATTTATTGAGTTTGTTGTAAAATGTATCTTTGGATGGAAGTGATAGCTCACAAAATTTTTCAGCGCTATCCATGTAGTCATTTGGGTAAACACCTTTTCTTGTAACAAAGTCAAGAAGTTCATTGGAAAAATGCCTACACGTTTCTCGGAATTGGTTTCTGGAAAGGTTGGTGGAGAGTTTATCGATACTACTAGCCATAAATTTAAATGAGTCAATAAATCTAAGACTTACACTTTCACGTTCATGTTTCGTAAAAGAAATATATTTTTCTTTGTTGTTGGGAATTAGATCAATTTTATTTTTATCGATGTCAAGATCTCTTATGAATAAATGTGTGTCATAGCCAGATAGATTGTGTATAAACACTTGGACAAAACATGGATGTCTATACAATAAGTTACAATCTCTGCGTGCAGCTCCCCTAAATTTCCCCGTAATATGATCATGATCTCTCACAGAATCACCATTCAAAGACTTTTCACATATATCACAATGGGTATCATAAACAATTTGTTCTTTCTGAGTTAGTGGAAGCATTGGTTTTTCATTTTCACCAATATACTTGTCTTGTTCCATTAGTATTTTACCGAATACACTAGATTCAGATCCTTCATCAGTTACTTGTGGTTTATAGTATCCATGTTCGTATTTTACATAGTAACAGAAACTAATAGGCTCGTGTTTTTGGTATGATTTCGCGTAATATTCGTCGGGGTTTGGTTGGCAAGTTTCGATTTTAGTCAACAAACATTCAAAATCAGCATATATCACAAACGGACCTCTCAAAGAATGATTTTGGTTTTGAAATCTTAATATGTAATTTTTTCCTTTAGATGGTAGTTCAACTCTAATGCCATCATTATCTCTACAGTCTTGTTCGTGATCTTTTAGCTTATTTATAGCGTAGAAATATTGCAAACATCTATCACATATAAATATTTTGTAATCATTTTTTGTTACTTGTGATGCGACAAGTCTCGAAAGACTTTTTTACCCAGCAGTAGTGGTCGTTCTTTTCGTATTTGATATATAGTAAGTTTATGTGCTTATCCGTCTTTTTTTTTTTATTGGACAGATTATATATTTCTTACCATGGTCTTTTTCTTCGTATGCGTATACATTAATAGAAATTCTACTTCTCTTCTCAAAGGTTGGTATGCTATCCAATTTCATTGGAAATTCCAAACCCTTAAGTGCATCATCAAACCCATGTTCGTAAGATATGTATTTATTCACTCTTTGAGGGTTTCTTTGTACTTGATGCAATGCAGATAGAACAGAACACAAAAAAACATTATTGATCATTGTTCTTAACATTAATTACCGGCTGCTTAGTTTTGATTTTCTCTGGGAGATCTACATAAGAACTGCCCTTGAATGGTACATATTTATTTATTCGCACTTCTAGTTGAAATATTCTGTTAAGTAGCCACTGAGATCCCTTTGCTTCGAAAGCCCCCATCTCAGCTATGATTTTCGATATGCTGTTGGTATAATATTCTTCCAGATTAGTCAATTTCTGTATAATTTCGTTCTTTGTTTTAAAGGAGCTTTCTACATATTCAATATCCTTACCAATTCGCCTTTTGTACTCAGTGAAGAATTTCATGTTCACTTTGAGGGATTTTAAATGTTTCCTAATTAGTCTCACGACAGTTTCTTTTACATCGTTTACGAAATGATTTGGGTCTTTGTATCCATTGACATTCTTTACAGCATAAGTCTTGATCCTACTTTGAAAAGCTGTTTCGATTTCTTCTACACTGAATCTGGGTGTGTACTTATGAATTTTACTTCTCAAGTGACTTCTTATGAGAGACGGTTTGTAATAGTGACTACACGTTTCACATTTCACTTGTTTCTCTTGTGGGAACTTCTATTTTGATATTAAATGTTGCGATACTTTAAAAATTTTCCATGCATTTGTTGGTTCATGTGATTTATTATGTATTGGTGTAAGACCTTTCTGCAATCTACTTTTAAGATGACTTCTTATGAGAGATGTTTTGTAAAAGTGATTACAAGTTTCACACTTGACATACTTCTCTTGAGATTTCTTCTTCTTTCTTTTCGCAAAAACCATCTTTCATAAATTTTTATTCTTTTCAAACATTACTAGTTGCATTAACCTTTTTCATTGCCATGGTCTTCATCATATAAGACATCAGTTGATTTTTATTTGCGCCCATTTATTATATACATTTTATTTTTACGTATTCGAATTTTCTGAGCCACTCTGTTTTTTTTTGCAACTACGGTCAAACGCAACTTTCTACGCGTATTTTCGCAGATGCACTCAAACGCAAAGTTTAACACAACTTTATTTTCTAATAACTACAATCTAACCAAACACAACTTTTTAAGCCATTGTTTTGCAACTGTTCCCAAACGTAACTTTTTGAGTTAATTTTTTGCGGTTGCGCTCTAATCAGCAGTTGATGTTTTGGATCAGAAAAACAACAGTCATTTTTTCTGATGGTTTTCTGATGGCTTGAGCATTTAATTTACCGTTGGTTTTCTGATAACTGGGGGGCCGCGCTCGAATCGGTATTTATATAGTACTTGGTAGTTAATCATTATTTGTTATGCGGATGTAAATATTTACTCTTGATGGGTAATGACGTGATTCCTCAACTCTCCCGATGTAAGCCTATACCGCATTCCATGACCTAACATCCTCAACAAATCTTTTATCAGGTTACTCAAAATGTAGTTTAGGTTTTTATTCATCAAATGGTAAGCTTATACGGATACCAATTAATTACCTCATTATTCAGAAGTGTGCGAGAACGTGAGCCATCCACAACATACCCTCCCTAGAATAAATATAAAATAATGGGTCTTGGACATGTTAGGACTTGTTAGGACTGGCATCGACTTGCTCGGTGTAATGTTGGCGAGCATATGACGGGATTCAATTATATTGCCTCTGGGTAAAATATAAGGATATATGCAATCTCAGGTCCTTCGAGAGCTGACTGTCTTAGAGTGAGTATGTGTACAGAGTTGGTGCTTACACAACGTGTAGATTATGCAAGAGTGCCAATATTCATTGCTGATTATGCAAATGTGTATTTATCCATTGCTTTATTACATAAATCATTCAATATACTTATATAATCTAATTACACTTAAACATTTCCCTATTCAAGTAAACTTCCCTATCAACTGCATTTCCCCCTCCCAATCTCCTCACTTGTGAAGTGGTATCCGAAGTGATAGCATCTAAGTCTCTCTCTCTCTCTCTCTCTCTCTCTCTCTCTCTCTCTGGCAGCCGAAGAGTCAACATATGTACTTGGTATGTAATTACCCTCGATTGGGACTCGAACAATTATGTATGTTGTGTGTGTAACTTTTGTCTATGTGTGTGCTCTCCCTAAGCAAAACCTGTCTGCTGAGGAGAGCAGTAGTTGCTTCGCTTGCTGTGGTCAGACTGGACTAGGAAGGTCGATTTGGAAGTGAAAGCATATAATATGCTGGCAGCAGTTTGCCCCAGGTAGTCCGCTGCACCATGTACGAATCTCTGTTGTCATCTTCCTTGTGTGCTAGTGTGCTGGTTCCCTGCCGATATTGAAGACTCGGGTTCGATACTCGCTAGATACATTTTAAATGTCAATGGTTATCGTAGTTGCATCTAAAACACTGACTATACCTGTTGTGCAAGTGAACCGATACCGACTCCTTCCAAACCTATACTATACGTTTTTAAAAATAATATTCCTACTTATATATGTTAATCCAAACCATTATGATGGTAGAGGTTAAACCTTTGCAAAAAGTAGTCTCATGTCAGTCGAGAGCTGGCTGTTTTGGCGAGAGGATGTGGTTACGCACCTGTGCATAGAGCCTTTCGGTATATGCAATTGCATAATAGGTAATTATTCAAGTGCGTACTTAGTAATGATTAGTTATGCAATATTCATTATGCGATTAAGTAATCTAATTACACATAAACACCCATTCTGCAACTGCATTTACCTATGCAAATGCATTTCACATGTTATTATATAATCCATATAATGTAATTACACTGTAACAAGCCCTCCAAACCCTTCAGAGGGAGCAGTGATAAGGTGAGGGGAAATGCATGTGTACATGGTATGTAATTACATGTAATTACCCTCGATGGGGACTCGAACCAAGGACTACCTCCTCGCCTCACCAACACATCAATCTCTCTTCATCTGCTGATGAGACAACACATGTACTTGGTATTAAATTACTCTTATTATGGAATTACACAATTACTAATTACTCTGTATGGGAATCGAACTCAGTACCAATCCGCCCACCGGTCGTCAGAGCCCAAGGGACATGGGGAGATGTGAAAGCGAAAGTGCAACTGCATTCCCCCAAAAGTCTTGTCTGGGATTCGAATCCAGTACTCCAAAAAAAGTCTTGTACGGGAATTTAACTCGGTACCAATCCGTCCACCATTCGTCATAGCCCAAGGATGAGGGGGAAGGCATGTGCAAATGCATTTTCCCACTCTACACCCGACGGATCAGTAATGTTAGTCTCTCTCCGACCACCGACGAGACAACACTTGTATCGGACAATAAAAAAAAATGTAAGCACCCGGTCTGAGAATCGAACCTGGCACTCCCAAAATTAATGCCCTGTTCAGAAATCGAACTCAATACCTATCCATGCACCGGTCGTCAGAGACCAAGTCAATAGTTGGGAGGGAGGAATTGCATGTGCAACTTGTCACCATGCCTGGTAGTGCATACAAGGCGAAAGTACCAAATAAAAAGCTTCAAACATCCATAAAAACATGCGCCCAAAACTATCGCAACAGTAGAGGAAGGAAAGGGTATCATAAGAGAGAGGTTAAAGGCACCTTAATATTAGATATTAAATAAAAGACATGCATGGTATGCCAGAACTGGAAATATATTGTATATCTTTACAATTAAAAATTTCTCAGAGAATAACATGTAATTCTTTTTTTCCTTATAACTTCTTCCGTACAAAATTTAAAAAATGCCTTAATACATATGATTACCACACACACACACACACACACACACACACACACACACACACACACACACACACACACATATATATATATATATATATATATATATATATATATATATATATATATATATATATATATATATAAAACCATGAAATGGAAAGAACCCTTATTACTATTACGACGAACAGCTAACTTATTATGATATTTACAAAGGTCCTGGGTGACCTCCTTTCAAATCTCTTCCAATACCCTCTTATTGCTTACAGCATCCCAACAGAATTCATGCAAACCCCATACGGGGATTAAAGGATAAAATAAATTTCGTCCAAAAAATATTCAAGTAGGAATCTTCTTGGTTGCGTCACTAACGACATTGTTAAATGCTACATTAAGTTCATACAGCACCATATCCCATTCTTTATGGGTCCTTCACTGAAATGCCCTTAATGGTATTTTAAAATTACAGTTAAACCGCTCTACTAAATTGGCCTTGGGATAACAAGGTGTGGTTTTCACCAGCTTTATTCTCCATGCAAATGCTAAGTTCTTAAATCCTGCATAAATCCTGCAAAAGTCCTGGCCAATGGACCAAAATTGTCTAAATAGACATGCTCCCAAGTAAATTGTGCCACTGTCAAACTGTAAGGACATCACAATAACGTTACGAGTTTTGGCCTTTTGACAATAATTGACTAGCTGTTCGATTTCTTTCACCAGCCATGTCAGACATCAGGTCAATAGTTTGCTAAGCGAACATGCTGATGCTCCATGCCGGTAACATTGAATAAAGTCAATATATGGTGTCGCACCAGTAACAACGCTTGGTATAATCTCAACTGTTGCTTGCCTTTATGACCCATGGGCACTTGTGGTCACATCCAGTAATATGTTACAGACCTTGTGGATTCAAGGCCTAGGTTGGGATGAGCCAGTAGGGAAATAGATATCGAGAGTGTGGAGATGTTTTAAGGACTCTTTGCTAACTTTGTCTGATATTAATGTGAGCAGGTTCGTTCCAGTCCAAGAACAAGATGAACAGTTTCGTGGTTTTTGCGATACCATTGAGAAGTCATATGCTGCAGTCATTTATGCTTGTAGTGTTACAGCTAAGGGTACCACTGAAGTTCACATGCTTGTCGCCAAGTACAGGTTGTTGCCATGCAAGACTCTGTCTGTTCCAGGGTTATAGCTGTGTGCAGCAGTTTTGTTATTCAAACTTTAGCGATGTGGGGGTGAGACTTTATGATTAAAGTTGTTAACCTTGCATTGCATGCCTAAAAAGACACCACGGTAGTCCTGGCCTTGTTATGATTGTCACCAAACAGTTAAAAAAGCTTCGTCGTCAACCGAGTTACAGATATCCAGTCCCTTCTACCACACAGTTTCTGGAGGTATGCTCCATCGGAAGATAATCCTGCTGATGTTGCTTCATGTAGCTGTCTTCCATACCACCTGGTGAACACAATATGTTTTTCAGGGCCATGTTGGCTGATGCAACATCACAACAGCTGGCCTGTGCACCATTCTAATGAGAAAGTACCACTTCCCGAAGATAAACCAATGATGTCCAATGTCGTTTTGGTAAATGCTAGTCAGGTGCAGAACTATAGTGATCGTTTCAGTTTGTTGCAGAAATCACTTTCTTTTTCTGGACTTCCGAAAGTCAAAGCATGGATCTTACGATAGAAAGCCATTTTTCAAAGGCTGCTCCACTCTACTGGCAACTCGCAGAGAGTGGAGGAGTTGTACAATGCCTGTAATTTACTGTGTCAAGACTGTGCAGGCACATTACTTCAGGGAAGAGATTAGAGCCTTGGAAACATGAGAATAATGTTATAAGCCTATTAAAAGCCTTGTGAATTCCTTGGACTCGAAGGGTGTTGTCAACATGGGTGGCAGGCAGTATAACACACCAGTGACTGAAGAAAGTAGGTATACCATTCCACTTCCGAAGTAAAGTAAACTATCAGAGTTGAACATAATGCAATGCCACATGACGAACCTGCACACATGTCTATCAACCACACTGTACTTGGCACATCGAGAATCCAGGATAATTTCTGCTTGCACTTTGATTCTTAAGCTCCTTCACAAATGTCTCACATGTTTTTAAAAGAGTGCAGCTTCATCAGCCCCACTGATTGGCACACACACTGCCTCGCGATTCACCCAGCATAGAGCATTTTACAATTTTGGAATTGACTTTGTGGTCCCATTCCTTGATACTCCAGTTAGAGCGAGAAGGAAGACCACCCAGAGTGTTTATATGTACTTGTTTATCTGCATGGTGACAAATGCTGTTCACCTGGAGCTCACGTCCGACCTGCCTGCAGCAGCAGTCCTTGCTGCACTGAAGCATTTTGTATCCATTCGAGGGTTTCCATAGCATATATTCTTAGACAATGGAACCAAACTGGTGGGTTCCTGAAACTAAATGAAGTACATGTACAAAAACTCTTCTGTGGAGAAAGCTAGAACCAAATTATAAGTGAAGCCAGTCGGTGAGGGATAAAGTGACACTAGAGGTGGGCCAGTTCCCACTTTGGTGGCCTCTGGGAGGCAACATTTAAAAGTGCAAAACAACACCTGCAACCTTGGTGGGCACACAGCTGCTTACATTCGAAGAGCTGGGAACCATGTTTGCACAGATATCTGCAGTGCTGAACTCTCGACCACTATGTTCCTTGTCAGAGGATCCTCGAGACTATGGAGTTCTCAATATAGGGTATTTCTAGTGGGTGATGCTTTGGTAGCTCTGCCAGATCATGACTTGTCAGAGTATCCTCAGAACCATCTTGACAAGTGGGAGCTAATCATTCAGTTGCGGCAGAGGGTGTGGAAGCGGTGGAGTGATGAGTATCTACACACACTCCAGCGGAGACACAAGTGGACCTCACCTCAGCTCAACATTCAAGTGAACCAGATGGTGCTTTTGAAAGAGTCGAGCTTGCTTCCACTGAAGTGGAAGACAGCACGTGTGACAGAAGTCCACCATGGACAGAATGGGATAGTGTGTGTCGTGTCATTAAGAACACCTCAAGGCAACTTCCCCAGACCAATCACAAAAATCTGCCCTTTCCCTGAAGAATAACTGTGTATCGTGTTGTACGCCAGACTGTCACTTTGGTTTGTTAAATTTGGGTACATCAGCACAGTTGGAAAAATGTTTATTTTTGGTAGGCGGAATGATTCCACCAGAAAAACTTCTGAGATGTGGTGGTATTCTCAATACGTGACTAGTACTGTAGTAAAGCTCAAACACATGCTAACTGCTTTGTTTGCCACGAGAGGGCAGTACTGTCGCATGATAGCGCGAATGGATGTCGAGCACAACCGATTGTCCTAAACACACATAGTAAACTGGTCTGATGAAACACATGAGTACTCCAGCCTTCTCTATGTCATTTTGAAAATGTGGCAGTTGAGTGAAACAATGGCTATGTCAGTTAAAAAATCACACACCAATATTCTGGCACACATTATGTCGAATTCATATACTATTGCAGTACTCAGAAGGTGTTGCAATTGTAGGGGAGCAGGAAACCTCATTAAGTAACGCTATTGTCGCGCACTTCGGTAGACGAGAAAAATTCCCTTCAATGTTTAACCGAGTTTTCTTCTTGGTTCATCTTCTCTATTTAACAATTGATATTTACATATTAACTAAAAGTGTTCCAGTTGTACTTCCATTATTCTTTTGACAAAACGATGAATATAACAGTTTTATAACCACAAGTAATGTACCATTAGAATGCATAATATTATTGACCAGAGATTTAAGTTGATAGGCTACCAGAAGATTAAGGGATTCCTTTTCATTCTTTTCATTTATTACATTGTTTGTAAGAATTCTGGGTTAATCTGATTTTGCAATTTCATTAATTATAAAGCAATAAAAATATGTTTATTTTATTTACATTTACGTTAATGAATAGCTTAGTGTATTATATTCTAATTTTAAACTGTTATTTCTTAGTTATTCAAAATTGAACCAAGTAATTTAACATCAATAATCAATAAAAATTCGTCATGAATATTTTTTTGTTATTTATAGTGGCATTCGTCTAGTTTATACCTGCAGGGCAGAAACGCGACTAAGCTGAAGTCTAGGTTCCAGTGCCGATACCATATTACCTAATTGTCCGGTAAGCATCCAACCTCATATTATATCCCCACTATGATTTTATTAAATTGGTTTTTTTAACTACTGCTGCCAATTTCACACCAAGTGTATGTCAACAACATACACAAAACCGGTCGTTTTGTACACATAGCAGTGCTACACATTATATGGCTCGCGTGTACAGTGCCTTACTGTGGGTAATGTAGGTATCAGTGACAATTATGGAGCATAGTAGAGTACGCTTGGTTGTTGGTGGCGAACGGTGTATACGTTTTTGGATTATGCTCACACTTCACAACAGATGCCTTTCCTCGAAACTTCCCCAGTTAATTTTCGTGATTTTCATAAAGTACATTCGAAGTTATATTACTTTCATGATTCTGTAATCTCAGTGGCTACACTGAGACAGATTGGTTCACGTAAGAAAAATATGAATTATTTATTGACTATAGGATACACAATTGTTTTAACATAATAATCTGTTGGAGGAACTAAATTTGAAATTTAATTAGATTTACTCTGTTCAGATAACGGAATGTGTAAATATGTTTACCGTGACAAAATCTTTTTGCTGGGCCAATAAAATCGGCTCTAACCAATTGTTTTGTCGAGTGAAGTCCTCGCATTTGTGTGGCTTAATAAAAGCAAGTATTTTGTTGGTCTCGCGTAAATATGTTGATATTATTCTCACCTGAATGTATTTATTCATGTATACGTCAGCAAAGTATCTTACAGCAATATGACTCTTCATGCAAGAGTGTCGTAACTCTTATATTTACGACAAGCATGACAACGCAGTGGGTGGCTCTTGGGGAAAACCTCACGCCTAGCAAGAAGATAAGAGCCAATGCATTTTTGTTGTTACGTGAGAAAAGCAGATAACTCGAGTGTATAAAAGTCGCTCATTACGCACCACATAGATAGCTTCAACAGTTAAGTAGGCTTTAGTATTTCAAACAAACAAAAGCTACAGAACTTCACATCTTCCGTGCGTGACACACGAGGTATTTTTCTCTTCGGATAATATAAATTGTATTGTATTCCCGTGATATAGCGATGCACTGTACATCTCACCGCTGGTTTAAGTTTTGTGACTAACATGTTTTTGTGATTGCCCGCAGGATATAGTTATTGAATATTCCATGACATCCTATGTCATCCCGCATCACGTCTAGGCGACTGAAATCATGTGAACTGCTCGTTCACCGTGCCATGTGCAGGCACCAGATATGAGGCGGAGTTATTACTCCTGGCATCGTGAAGCTGGAAGTCATAGGATAAGTACGTTTTCAAATCACCTCTGGTGGAGATCCGGGAGAACCTGACGGCATAACGTTACGTCAGTGACATCCTGCGACCTCATGTCTTGCCCCTCTCGAGACAGCGCCCTGGAACACACTTTCGACAAACACAGATCTCATCCAGACACGGGACGTGTGTATATGGAGAGCCTGAGTAATATTGAGGTAATCGCAACGCCAGCGAGTTCCTTGATTTGACCCTGATAAAACATGAGTGGGAACAACTCGGAAGTGAAGGCCAACCCCATACCGAACTGCAGTGTATCGAGGGCAAGTGATAATAGCTGTAGGTGGCTTCCTTCAGGAGACCATACAACTACTTTGCTTCTCCCTTCCGAACCGTATTGGTGCAAGTATCAAGTCTCGAAATAGTTAGCATTACTAGCATTACATGCCCGTAATGCCAAATCTGTATTAGTTTGAGCTGAAGTTTTAATTATTGCATTATCGTCACTTAACTATTGAAACAGCTAAATCACATTTTATTCCCCACACTTCTTCTACGAGCTTCAGTTTTTTTGTCCACGCTCTGCTACCAGAGACCCAGAAGATCGTCACCGCCATATCATGTGTGCAAGTGTCAACACTCACTCCGACCATTTCCCAAGTCCAACGATCACCAACAACTCAGCAGTGGGCAAACTTATAAGAAAGTATTGATTCAAATTATCTCTCTTATACAGCTCAAACTCCTCGTACATCCAAAACCAGAATATTTTAAAGGCATAGGAGAAAATCTGCGATACTTTGCCACGGGAATCCTTTCACACACCCAGTGAAACAAGGGAAGATTAATTGCATTTTATATAGTACAAACTTTCAAGGAAGCTACTTAAAAAAAATATAGCAATATTTTAGGTACAATTTCATTTTTAGAATCCCTTTTCATTAATAAAAATGGCCCTAAAATTTTACCAAAAAAGCGGTGTAAACAGTTACATAAAATTTGTTCCCCAAACGTGATATTACGAAGAAATATATTAAACTTGCTCACACGAGCATTACATAGTATACAAAACCACATGGATTTTCAAAATAAATTACCCATTAAAGACTTCATATGCTTTACAAGAACCGTGCAATAAAACAGGCAATCATACCTATAAAATTTCCATAATGAAACAGTAACGCCAAATATAGAGCAGAAAATTCCCATATTAGCATCGACTAGAAGGGCCACGTAACACAATACTTATGTGAAATATATTCTGATGCAGACGGGAGACGAATACCAAGAGACGGCCCCAGCCTGGTCTTTTATGCATTAGAAGTTTACACCCACCCTCTACTGTGGAAGAAGATATCACAGCATTGCGATTTTCATAAACAGTTGGCTTATGCCATAATAGCCCGTCTAAAACGTATATTTAAATCGACGCATGAGCAGGAACTAAAAACAGTCTTTTATTCTTCTCTTTCCTTCGTTATTGTACGTCTTGCAACTCCGCCGGCGCTTGGGGAGGGAGAATAATCAAGGAGCAGCGACGTCATGAAGCATGTGATCACCCTGCGGGCAGCGCCAGGGGCAACACTCGTTGCGCCCGACAGTAAGTATTTTGACGTGAACGAAGACGACAATCTGCCGGGCTGCGGTCACTGACAGACGGCAGGCCCATTTGTCAGCGTCGGTGGTCGGTTTTTGGGCAAGGATATACAGGTTCACAAGCCAGCATCCCAAACGTCCAACTTCAATTATTTAAGGTAAAGTAGCGCAAAAACGTCCTCTTTTAAGGCTGCACGTAATTATTTCCCTCGGAATGAATTCATTTTTCGGTCGTTGCTAGTAAGGTGCTTACGGATGACACCCAGGTGTCTCATTATATATGAATTAAAAGTTTTAAGTAACAAACGTTGCTTATCGAAAAAGAAAAAGAAATTAAAACAAAATGTAAACGACAGAAAAATTAAGAAAATTAACCTTTTCATTAGCACATGCCATCATACAACTATATGAATAGCATTATCCACTATTAAAGTAAAATCACAAGGAATATCAGAAAATACGACCAAACAAACTGCTTATTTTGTAACCATTGTATAACGAACGCGATATACATAATTTTTGCTTGGAATGTGAGGTTTTTAAGTGCTTTTTTTTTTTAATATTGTTACCATAATTTAGAGAACTTTCAGTACTGCTTTCTTGTCTAATAATTTAATTGGTTCTTGCAAGAATTTTTATTCACACTTGACTGTTCTGTAATTTTCAGTAAATATTTTATCAGATTCGTATTTAATGAAAAGTTATTTTTGTAGTATGATAGTAATAAGTGCTGTGACATTAAATCCTTAGATATGACAAAGTGTCACGTCTTCCATATAAAATACTTTTTAATTGATTCGTACGTAAGTTAATAATTTTTATGAAATCTGCTTTATGTTGAAGGCATTTCTATACGGAAATTTTATCTAACTAGGATCCCAGAAATATAACGGCCTTAGATACTTCAACACGTTTCAAATACATCTAGTTGAGGTTAGAAGATCTATGGGTTTCGTTCATGATTTGACATTAAATTTTTATTTTACTCTAAGTAAATATTTCAACGAACAAGTAAAAATTATATTAAGTAAAGTCAATTCTTTCATTCAGCAATATCCACGCCTTTTATTTTAAGAAAAATGTGCTGTTTCCAGGTGAAGACTTTTCTCTGTTGTGTTCCACAAGAAATGCTAGGTAGGTTTTTTGAAAGGTAGGCAACTCGAGAATTTCATTGCGAACTTGAAGCTGTAAAGAACAGCAATAGATGTCACTTAATTTTGCTATGGGTTGTATTTATACGTTTGAAAGCAAAGAATTATTCTATTAAACAGCTCCCTTACCCAATTAATAATAATAACAAGACATGTACTATAACATGACCTGGAAGTAGATTATTATCTATGGCAATGTTGTTTGCAAATAAGTATTCACGCAAGTATATGACATCGGAATAACAAAACATAGATAAATATATTTATCTTTAATAATTTCATTCTTTACATACCTATGCTTTCGTGTCTCACAGATTTAAGATTATATACAAAGAAATAATTAAACATTTTTCAGAGTGTATAGACGCATCATCATATATTTTTTTTAAATCACTTTTCGAAGGGAAGGTAGGTGTATAAGACCACATCCTTGTTTGTGTGTGGGTGTGGACACTTGTGCGTGACAAAATTTTTGTACCCTTATATTATTAAATTTCGGCAGATTCTACACACATACTCATAGTACCTACTTACAAATAGTATCATACCTTTATAGTAGTAGATGTATAATGCGGGTCCTGGCGCAGCACATATTTTGGGGTTATTTCTTATAAAAATACAACAAAAATCCAGTACACCAAATAGAGTTATTTCACCTAAAAGTAAAGGGAAAAGTTAGAAATTCAAAACCTGAAATTCGATGAAAAAACCATGATAATCATGTAAATTATAGCCAAAATCAAGGTATTTGAGGGTTAAATTAAAGTTCTAAAAACTTTTTAAAAAGGAGCTCTCAAAAACGGGAAATTTTAAGGGGGGGGGGGGAAACAAGAAAATTTAAGCAGTTTTTTTTATGAGCATGCAGGATTTGACACAGGTAAAACAAGAAATATTATCCAAAAATCAAGCAAACTTAAGACTATAAAACAAGTAAATAACAAAAAAGATAATTGATAGATTAAAAATAAAAGAATAAAAACTCGCCTCTCGTTCATAATTTTTAAGCTATTTTCATCAATTATCTTTGGATAACGATCTGGTAAAGTGATTTTATAATTACCATCTAGAATGCAATTTTTTTTTTTGCCAAACTTAGATTTAAAAATTTGAAATTCTGTAGCTTCACACCATTAATCAATTTCGAGGTTATATAGTTTAGTCAATTCATATGAATTGTTCTACTTGTTGAGCAGAGCCTCTATTTCTTGTTTGTATTGTTGAAAAGGAAACAAATTTAATAAGACCGGAAAAACTTTGAAATTAAAAAAAATATTTTTTCTCTCTTGGTAAAATATTTTTCTTAATAAATAAAAAGGAAAATAATAACACGCAATTTAAAGTGTGGCAAATTATCAAACATAGAAAGTTTTGCACCACATAAACATTCAAAAGATAAACATTCTAACATCTGTAAAAAAAAAATGTTATGGTGATCATGCTAGTCGTCGCTATGAATTAGAAAGAGAGAGTAATGTGTGAATGTGGAAAATATGATTATAACACATCTTTCAAAAAGCATAAAAATAGTAAATTACACAATTCAGCATTAGATAATTTAAACGAAAATCATTATAATTTTCCACAAAAACATGTAAAGTGTTTAAAGAGAATAAATCTATAAAATTATTTTATCATAATGAAAAATAATGACGATATTCAATCACACGTAAAAAAGGTTTTAGTGATTATATGAAGAATTACCATCGTAACAAGAAGTTAAATAGAGTTTCCCAGTAATTTAAGCACTTTTTTTTATTTATTCAGTATATCCCTTTTCTCATCTTATTTATAAATTTTTCTCTCTTATAAATACAACTGTAAAAAAGGAGGCCTGTATAACAGCTGTTTTGAATGGCGAGGGAATGAGGAAGTTGAGACATATTGCTAAATATTATAGAATAAAATACATAACTAGATTAATGAAAAACGATCTAATTAGAACTCTTATATCATTTTTATGCCACTGGTTATAGACGAGCGTAGAAAAGAAAGCAGATTAAAAAAACAAAGAATAATTTTACAAATTTGTCTTTAGCTGATGTTGATATCAATGAATTATATCCCAAAGAAAAAAAAAGAATTAGATGAAATATTTCCATTCTGTAATTGTTACTTTGTCAGCAATAAAATAGAAGAAGAAGAAGAAGAAGCATTTACCTTGGGAAAATACTTTTAATTTATTACAACCTATTTATTTTTGACTACAGCAAAAAATAGGTGTTTTTTTTTTTTAGATAATACACAATAATCGTAAAATATTTAGAGGTGTAAAAACCATAAATTACATGATAATTTTCATAAGCAAGAAAATAATCAAGTGCAATTGTTCACATTTCAATCACCCAATTTTACAGTATTGAATGCTGGAGATATTTAAATAATTTGTAATTTCGTAATACAAGAAATACTTACAAAATTATCTGAATTTCAAAGAAACATGTGCTGGATGGTCTTTAGATAAAATAATTGGAATACAATTAGCAATAAATAAGTATAATCCATTAAGAGGCTCATCATATATTGGTCAACAATAAGTGATTAAAAAAATTAATGCATAAATGTTAAAAATTATGATCAAAAATGCTTTCTTTCTGCAATAAAATCTGCGTTGTTTCTAGTAGAAAAAGATCCACAAAGAGTATCTAAATTTAAAAATATGGGGCTTAATACTGATGAAGTAATAGATAAATATGAATATAGTATTGAAATTGATGTTATACCAAAAACAGAAAATCAAATTGATACATCGATGTGCAATATCGAAGATAAGTGTACAGTATAACCATAAGAACTCAATAATAAAAAGGAAAGCATACAAATTTACTTTATTTTAAAGGTGATACAAATTCGCATTATTGTTGGATAAAACATTTATCGAAACTGCTTTCTGCACAAAAAATAATTATAATAGTAAAACTTATATATGTGATATGTGTCTTCAACTCTGTTATTCTCAAGAAATATAAAATAAACATACTGAAGATTGCTCGAAAAATTAAGCTATAAAAATCACTTTACACTCAAAAGGAGAGCAAATAAACTTTTAAAATTATAAACATACAATGAAGATTTCATTCAAAATATATGCAGACTTTGAATCAATTCTAAAGAAAATATCATAATTAAACCAAATCCAAGAGAAATAAAAAAATTAGCTTAATCAAAAAATATCAAATTTTAACTGAAGATGACATTGACAATGGTTTTTATAAAAAAAACACTTAAAGAACGATATAAACTTACTGATGAAGAAATAAATAACATTGATTTAAAATTAAATGATGAATCATACACAATGAAATATCAATTACATGAAGCATCCGGTTTTTGTTATTATATTGTATCTAATTGTGGTGATTATAAGCCTCCAGTAGTATATAGTGAGTGCCTATCCCAAATGCTCATAAAATATCTATACAATCAATAAAAAGAGAAGTAGAAAAAATTGGTGATAAATTCACAAATTGAACCAATTCAGCCATTAACAAAAGACGAAAAAATATCATATAGTCAATTAAAAAAAGTGCTGTATGTGAGAGTGAATATACGAAGGACAACAAAAAAGAACATCATAATGATCACATAAGTGGAAAATTCATTAATCCAGTATGTAATAATTGTAATCTAAAATAAAAATTACCAAATTTAGTTCCAATTAATTTTCATAATTTAGCTGGATCCGGTGCACATTTATTATTAAAGAGATAGGATATGATGATAAAAATACGGAATTAATTGCAAATAATCAAGATAAGTTTATTACTTCTCGGAAACAAACGGAAAATTTAAAAATGAGATTTATAGACACACATAAATTTATGACCAGTAGTTCAGATAAAACTATCTTATAATTTACGTAAACATCAAATGAAACACACACAAAAACATTGTCCAAAAGAATATGTAGACTTAGTTATTTAAAAAGGTGTTTATCCATGTGGATAGTTGGAATTTGAAGAAACAGAACTTCCCCATAAGAGTGAACTTTTCAATAACTTAAATGAATCTGATATAACTGATGCTGATTTTGAGCATGCAAAATGTGTATGGCACCAATTTAATATTTAAAATCTTGGCGAAGATTTATACATAAAAAATGACGTATTAATGTTAGCAGATATATTCGAAAATTTTAGAAATACATGTATAAATTCGTATGATTTAGATCCTGCGGTGGTATTTTAAAGCACCAGATTTATCGTGGGATGCAATGTTAAAAATGATTTAAAAACTACTAGATTTATTACGTAACTATGATATGATTTTAATGATTGAGAAAGGGAATTTTAGGTGGAATATCACAATGTTGTAAGCGATATGTTAAAGCTAATAAATTTTTAGAATTTTTTAAATCCAAATCAAGAAGCAAATTATTTAGCATTTCTCGATTATAATAATTTATATGGTTGGCAATGTCAAAATATTTACCATATGGTGGTCTTGATGGGTTATTATACATTAAATGATTTAGAGTACTAGAATAAAATAATATTATATTTGGAGAATGATTATGAGTATGGTTCTATATAAGAAGTTGATTTAGAATATCCGAAATAACTACATAATTTAAATAAAGATCTAACTTTTTTTCCCCTGAAAATAAGATAGTTCCAAAAACAAATCAATCTAAATAATTAATAACTTTACATAAAAAAGATTTTTATAAGCTCATGAATAATACAGTGTTTGATAAAACTATAGAAACATTAGAAACAGAGTTAATATAAAACTAATATCAGATGCTCAAATACCTCAAATAAATAAACATTTTTAGGAAAAATGAAATATTAATGTAATGGTAAATTATGAAAGAATTTGTTGGTTTATAAAAAAATGTATGCTTATAAGGTTGACGATAAAGAAATTAAAAAATCTAAAGATGTGAAAAAATGTGTAATTAATACGCGAATTACATTTGGTGATTATAAGAATTGTTTGTTTAAAGAGAGAATGCAAGATAGAACAATGAATCTAATAAGGAGTGGAAAACATGAAATATATACAGTCGAAATTAATACAATTGCATTAAGTCCTTATGATAACAAAATAATTATATTAGAAAATAAAATAGGCACATTGCCATATGGATATCAAATATATTAATTTCTAATTAATTATTATATTATTATATTTTAAAATTTTTTAGTTTCTAAGATAACATCAATATCATCACCATCAAAATCAATCAGTTTGCCATTTTATCTCTAATTTCCAAAACAATATGATTAAACATCTCATTATTAATTTTATAAAACAACTCGCTATACAGGCACATAAGTTATATAATATCTAGAACCAAACACAGTTTCTAAATGATTAAATCCATCATATTTTATGAACATGCCATGTGCTAAATTACAATGAATATTTATTGTTTAAAGTGGATTAAAATTAGGTAATTTAGTGCCTACAACAATTTCCTCTTCTTAAAAAGTTAATTTTCTTCCAAAACCAAGAATATTAGATAGTCGATCGTCAAGTTTAATATCTAATTTAGATTTGATAGATAATCTATTTTTTACATTATCTGCTATTAATTCAGTATGATTTGTTGAAAAAGGATCAATTGGATTTATAGTTTCTTTTAACGGTTCAATATCATATTGACCTCTTGGAATAGTTATAACTTTTTTAAATTGTTGTCATAGTATTATTAATTATATTTGGTGTTAAAATTTTGTATGAAAATTGATTTATACGATCAATTTTTCATTGTGTATTATATCATGATGAAGGTTTTTCATTAAAATTGAACTATTGTTGTCAAATTAAATACTTTATTATTATACTATAACACATAAACTACGTGCAGTAGTTTCCTGCAAAAAAATTTACATTATAATGTCCACGGGGATATACCATGTTACTGTAGCTACAAACGACCATACGTCTGCTACTGGCTATACTGCGCAATGCTGGCACTGGTCAACAGCGTGAATGCCTGGCCACGGGTTATTTGTAACCAATAAGAATACTAGGGGCTTACTGAAAGTTCGTCCCTCTATTTTATGAGCCAGTAATGAAACAATATAGTAATATGTGGCATATGAAAGCTACGTACGAAAACAGCACACGACTAAAACATAAAATGCCAAATTTCTGAGGCAAAATGTACTCATGTGTCAGGCGACCATATGCGGCGAGCAGCCGGGTCGTCAAGTGAACGTACTACTTCTGCCTCGAGGAACAATAGCCTAAGTTCAAACACACTTTTCCCGTTCAGTGCTACACTTGATATTTCGCTTAACCCTGTTATTTCTCCACTTATGTCGGATGCATTGTAATAAACGTGACCAGTAATTATTATGAAGTATATAAATGCAAAAAATTTAGTATTATTAATATTTTAATTTAGTAAATAAGCAGCTAGATATCTATAAACATTGTGCTCTAACTACAACACTGGCAATATGTTGTACGAGTTTAATTCGACGCCAGATAGAAATCAATGATAGTAAAATTATTATTGCTATAAACATCCAGGGTTTGTAGATCGTCGCAATGACGGAATCTTCACCGCCGTCGCTAGGGCACTCCCTGCGAGAGGTTCTAAGCAGTTGGCGAGAAATATTAAACAGGACATGATTTATACATTACAGAGAAAGGTATACTAAGCTACAATATAAGTATTTTTTTATATATTTCTCAGGGTACTGCGCGGATCAGTGCGCCCTGAGATTTAAACCCAATGAGAATTGTGTATAGCTTTACAGAGTGGCGACCTGTTAAGTTTGGGCTAACCAATAGTGAAAGGAATTCTCGGAGACTCTGTACTCCCCTCAGAGTGTGCCGGGTATTGGCAACGGGCTTTAGGTAATCAGTCTACCGCTCAATGGGAGTGTAAGTAGCAATAATCTGCACTGTGTAGTCCCTAGAGCCGGTGAAGAGAGTGCTAAAAGATCGGTGTCGGTCAAGGGCAATAGCCCTAGACAAGTGAGGATGGAGTCCTCACATCTCAAGTCAGTGCCTAGTGGATAGGGACAGTGTTCATATTCAGTGACTTTGTTTTCAGAGCCTGAATATGGTGGAGTGGTGGGCCGAAATCGTCTCTTCCCCTAAGGCAGGACTTCCTGGGGTGAGAGAAAGGAAAAGATTATGGCCTTGTTGACAGTGGACCAGCCGAAGACCTTTGTGCTGTGGGCAATCGCAAGACTACTAGATGAAGATACCAAATGGGAACAGTTCGAAGAAACATCAGATTCCAGGAAAGGATGGATGAAGGATATGAGTTCACTCATAGCCGGAGTGGACTCTGAAATTGTCATGCGGCTAATTAAAGAACTTGTAAACATGGTGTACCATAAGAAGGGCACACAGGAAAAAGATGATGATCAGCCCAGGCCTCTTGAACCTGAGGTAATGTTTGAACATATTGAGTTCCTTTACAAGGAAATGCTGGAGTATTCCCAGGACATCAGTAAAAATATGAATCGAGATAACTGTAATTTCATGTTGCCAAGACTTAACACGATGAAGGCCTTCATGACGAAGATCCTGGTACAAAATGTACAGCTAAAGAGTCAAGTAGAGACACTCAAGGTGAGAGGAGTTGAAGGACTGACCTATGCCAAAGTAGCAGCGGTTGGTACTCCAGCAACAGTACCCACTACCCAGGAGATGACGAAAAAGGCAGAAGCCAAACCACCAAGAAAACTGGTGATGGTGCTCTTTGAGAACGAGGAGCAAACCAGTGTGCAGACCAAAGAGGTTCTGGAAAAGACCCTGAACCCAGTCAAGGAGGGACAGCGGATCAAGAACATGTGCTCGCTGCGGAAAGGTGGAGTAATGGTAGAGGAAGCAGACGAGCAAACATTGAAAAAAATTCAAACAGCCAGCAAGATCTGCAGTCTCGGCCTGAAACCGGAAGAACCACGCCGTTGTGGAAAAACGATCAATGCCCAGGGAACTGGACAATGAGGGAGAACTGATGGAGAGAATCCACCAGCAAAAATTTGCGGACTTTGGTGTGAGTCTGGACACCCTGAAAAAGGACACAATACCCTGAATGCGGAAGGGGGACTGATCGTCTAGATCTGTCCATATTGTTTTCGAATACATAGCACAATTAACGAAAAAGGTGATCGACACAGGGAAACTTTATATAGGTTTTGCCTGTTGTCGAATAAAGGACATTATTGAGATTTTATGGTGCTACAGGTGCCAAAGGTACGGACATCTAGGCAGTAATTGCAAGTCGAAAGAGGTGTGCTCCATCTGTGCAGAGGAAGGGCACAATCATAAGTATTGTAAAGTAAAAGGACAAGAACATTTTGCTAATTGCAAAAGAGAAAACAAGGAACACCAACACAGGGTAGATCATAGGGATTGTCCGGCTTACACCAGAGCCTATGAGATGGAAATAGCTCGTGAGGACTATTGCTGTTGAAACCATAAGATGTGGACCTCGTCACCTCGTCACCTCGTCACCTCTGGTAATCTAGCTACTATGATACAGCGGCATCTCGGATTATCTAGCCGCTGAGACACTGTGGCATCACAGCCAGTCTAGCCACTGAATCACAGCGGCACCTTGTGTAATCTAGCTAATGAGTCGACATGGCACCTTGGATTGTCTTGTCACAGAATCACCACGGCTGCTCGTGTAAACCAGCTACTGAGTCACCGCGGCACCCCAGGTAGTCAATTTACTGAGACACAGTGGAACCCTTTGGTTTTCTAGCCACTCCTCACCATGGCACCTTTCGGTTGTCTAGCCACTGAGTCACCGCGGCACATTTTGGTTGTCTAGCCACTGTATCACCGCGGCCCCTTTAGGTTGTCTATCTAATGAATCATCGTTGCCCCCTTTAAGTTGTCTAGCCACTGGATCACCGCAGCACCCTAACGTTGTCTATCTACTGAATCACAGCGGCTCCCTTAAGGTTGTCTAGCCACTGAATCACGGCGGCACCTTTAGGTTGATTGGCCACTGAATCACGGCTTCACTTTGGGTAGTCTAGCCACTGAGACACTCAGGCACCTTTTTGTAGTCTAGCCACTGGGTCACCGCGGCACCTTTTGGTAGCTAAGCCACTGAGTCATTGCGGCACCTTTTGATAGTCTAGGAACTATGTCACTGTTGCACCTTTTGGTCGTTTAGTCACTGAGTCTCTGCGGCACCTTGTGGTTGTCTAGTCACTGAATCACCGTGGCACATTTTTGTAGTCTAGACACTGAGTCACCCCGGTACCTTTATGTTGTCTGGCCTCTGAGTCACCGCGGCACCTTATGGTTGTCTAGGCACTGAGTCACCACGGCACCATTTTGGTTGTCTAGCCACTGAATAACCGTGAAATCTTTTGGATGCCGAGCCACTGAATCACCGCAGAAACGTGATGTTGTCTAGCCACTGAATTAGCACGGCACCTTTATGTTGCCTAGCCACTGAATCACCGCAGCCCCTTTAGGTTGTCTAGATACTTAATCACGGTGGCACCTTTAGGTTGTATAGACACTGAATCACGGCGCAATCGTGGGTAGTGTAGCCACTATGACACCGCAGCACCTTGGGTAGTCTAGCCACTGAGACACCACGGCACCTTTTGGTTGTCTACCTACTGAGACACCACGGCACCTTATGGTTGTCTAGCCACTGAAACACCGCGGCACCTTGTGATTGTCTAGCCACTGAATCACCGTGGCACCTAGGGTAGTCTAGCCACTTATTCACCGTGGCACCTAGGGTTGTCTAACCACTTAGTCACCGTGGCACCTTGTGGTTGTCTAGCCACTGAGATACCGGTGTCACTGAGGCTAGACAACCAAAAGGTGACGCGATGATTAAGTGTCTAGGCTACCCTAGGTACCGCAGTTTTTTAGTGTCTAGACAACCAAAAAAGCCGTGGAGAGTCGTGACAAGATAACCAAACGTGTCGCGGTGACTCAGTTGCTAGACAACCAAAAGGTGACTCTGTGGCTAGACAACTTGAAAGTGCTGCGGCGAATAAGTGGCTATACAACTGAAAAGGTACCGCGGTGATTCAGTGTCTATACAACCAACAGGTGCCGTTGTGACTCAGTGGCTAGACAACAAAAAGGTGTCGCGGTCATTCAGTGTCTAGACAACCAAATGTTCCGATGTGTCTCAGTGGATACACAATGAAAAAGGTGCCGCGGTGATTCAGTGTTTAGACAACCAACAGGTGCCGGGGTGACTCAGTGGCTAGACTACCCGAGGTACTGTGGTGTCTCAGTGGCTAGATTACCTGTGGTGCCGTGGTGTCTCAGTGTCTAGACAACCAAAAGGTGCCGTGGTGACTCAGTGGCTATACAACCTGAAGGTGCTGCGGAGTATCAGTGACTATAAAACCAAAAGGTACCGCGGTGACTCAGTGGCTAGACCGTGACAAGATGCAGCGGTGATTAAGTGTCTTGACAACCACAAGGTGCTGCGATGTCTCAGTGGCTAGACAAACCAAAGTGCCGCTGTGTCTCAGTGGCTAGACAACCAGAGGTGCCGCGGTGACTCAGTTGCTAGTTAACAAAAAGGTGCTGTGGTTGCTCAGGGGCGTGACAACTAAAAGGTGCCGCGGTGACTCACTGGCTAGACAACCTAAAGTTGCCGCGGTAACTCACTAACTAGAGAACCATAAGGTGCCGTGGTGACCCAGTGGCTAGACAACATAAAGGTGCCGCTGTGATCCAGTGGCTAGACAACCTAAAGATGAGGCGGTGTCTCAGTGGCTAGTTTACCCAATATGCCGCGGTGTCGCAGTGGCTAGACTACATGAGGTGGCGCGGTGATTCAGAGGCTAGGCAGCTTAAAGTTGCCGCGGCGAATCAGTGGCTAGACAACCAAAATGTGCTGCGGTGGCTCATTGGCCAGTTTACTAGAGCTAAAACGGTGAATCAGTGGATAGACTACCCAGGGTGCCGAGGTGTCGCAGCGGCCAGTTTACCCAACGTGCCGAAGTGTCACAGTGGATAGACAACCCAAGGTGCCACGAAGACCCAGTGACTAGACAACCCAAAGATGTCATGGTGACTCAGTGAATAGACAACCTAAAGATGCCGCGATGATTCAGTGTCTAGACAACATAAAGGTGCTGTGCTTATTCAGTGTCTAGAATACCTACAGGTGCTGCGGTGACTCGGTGACTAGACAACCAAAAGGTGCCGCGGTGACTCAGTGTGTAGACATCCTGAAGGTGCCGCGGTGACTCAGTTGCTAGACAACCTGAAGATGCCATGGTGTCTCAGTGGCCAGTTTGCCGGAGGAACCGCTGTGATTCAGTGGCTAGACTACCCAAGATACCACGGTATCTTAGTGGCTGGCCTAACCAAGTTGCCATGGTGACACAATGGCTAGATAACCGAAAGGTGATGGGGTGATTCGGTGGCTAGACAACCACAATGTGTAGCGGTGTCTCAGTGTTTCGATTACTGGAGGTGCCGCGGTGTCTCAGAGGCTAGACAACCACAGGGTACCGCGGTGACTCAGTGTCTCAGTGGCTAGACTACCGAAGGTGCCTCGGTGATACAGTGGCTATACAATCTAAAGGTACCGCGGTGATTCAGTGGCTAGACTACCCAAGGAGCCGTGGTGTCTCAGTGGCCTGACTACCCAGGGTCATTGACCCTGATCCATGACCTTTTACCCGTGGCCTTGACCTTGACCTTGGTGACTTCTGAGCCAAAAACTACATAAATCACAAATTTAAAAAAATCATAAAAAATTACATTAAGAAATTGTCTAAAAATTAAAAATTCAATATCCCTTTTTCCCATAAAATTCCCCTTAACATCTCACTTTATTCCAGAATTTTTTTTATAAGAACTTAAAAAATTAATTTTTAAAAAACTTAAATATCCAGGTGTCCTCCCGGCCCCACCAATTACTCACCTCCGTTTGTTCAGCCAACATACTGCGCAGTTTCGAGATGATGTCATTACCAGTTTCGAGAACGAAATGTTTATTAGTAGCATCCCCGGATCGTTCGGGGTTTGCCAACATTACAAATTATTCTTCTACCAGCATCACACGTTTCATCATTTCCTAGTATGAGACAACCTCCATCTTCGTCGTTATGAGGACGAAGCTTGAGTTATTTTGCCCGAATTTTGATATGCTGTAACTCATTGTCGACATCTGGCGATGAACTGATCGAACCCGCACCTATACCTACAATTATATAAGAGACAGTCCTTTATGATAGTAAAAAATTTGTATTTCTCTTTCCAGCACAAGGCACAGATGGTTAAAATCTGATAGCGTCATGTCCGTATTGATGTGATAGTCTTAAATGTGGCATAGATTAGTGTCGTCCATGCGAAACAGCACCAACACATTATTGCGAAGCATCTGTTTGGGTATGCGCGAATAAGTCTGTTCGGGGTGCACACAGTCCACGTATGAATGTCGTATCATGCTAAAATATTTTCGAATACAAGTTTGCTTCTCGCAGGCAATGTCCTCGAAGACAGATATCGAGTTTGGCAGTACTTCGCTCGGAGGTACGATGGCTTCATTATCACTGCATGGGAAAAAGCCCATGCCTTCTATGGCCTGTAGTACTCGTGCCAATCGCCGTTATTTCGGTTGCTGGAGATATTTCGAATATAGGTATACATTCTCGAACCAAAGACCATTCTCTTCTTCTAGAAAGCTTAGTTGGACGTACGTTTTCCCACGATTTGATGGTCCAGTGATGATGTAACCCATTGCATTCGGAAATAGCTTCATCTTAGGTATGAATCCGTATGGACAGAGTAACATCTTTCTTGACTATCTGTATACTGTTTTCGTCAGCTTGGTTTATGTCATACATTGCGGGAGGAGGAGGAGGAACATGAGAAGTAGGAGGAGGAAGATGAGGAGGTGGAGGTGGCAGAATTAGCACTGAAACGTCATATTGGAATGTGCGATACGTCCGTACTGTTCCAAGTCTAGAATGATACTGAAACGAAAATGTATAACAGGGTGGTATTTATAGTTTTCTCTCTCAGTTCACCCCGATGCCTCGAAGAGGTAAGATAGTAGCTGGAAGCGGGGTCGTCGATACGGTGATCAAAAATCTACTGTTCTAGCTGCACATTCTAGGATACAGGATCTGTGGGACAGGAACCTACCTAGCTAGCTAAAAGGCTGCCACCCAACAAGATCAACATAAATGCCGTGACGAGGCGTGCAAGCAGCACGACCTCGCATATTCGCAGCACAAGGATCTGCAAGCCAGACACTGGGCAGACATGATACTTGCCCTGAAGGCCGACGACATGAGAAAATCGTAATATGCCGGGCTCGGAGAAAAAATTGCAGCGTGGGGTGTTTTCAAATTTGGCATGTTCAAGTATAGAAACAAGTATAATACTGAGACACTTGGATGCATAACGACTTGTGTAGATATGTTTTATGAAATATAACAGATAAATGTGATTGCGAAAATATAACTTAGAATTTCATAAAAAAACCACGATCTCGAACCCAACTTTCGTTGTTTGATAAGTTTATTATTGATTTAATAATTATACACAATAAAAATAGCTTTCATGTGGAAGATTTTAATTGAATTTGATTAAGTTTTATTTTATGCTATTAATTACACACCAAAGTTATGTAGCACCATTGTCAGCTAGCAGCTTTTCAGTCATTTGCATTCGCAGAATGTGGAAATGTTTAATTACATTTGTTAAACAATTAGTTAATTTATTACATGATAATGGAGACAAGGTAAGTTCATGCGTGACACCTGATCACAACTAGTAGGTATTCTAGAATGTGTTTGTAACTCTAGCCATTAAATAACGTTCACTTAAGGAACTATCAAATCAATTTACGCATCTCATTTAAATACTAAAATCAATACTCATACAGGTAGAAGAACAATGTTGAAAAATATAAGAAGCCTCACTGGAGTAAAATTGGAATCACTCTGTTACCTTATTGTAGCATCTACGTAACATTGGTTCATTAAAATAAGTCATTTGTAAACGTAGTCCTGTCTCTTGTAAGTCTGTACTGAAATGTAGAAGTTATTTGATGAAATAAAATATAATGGTGTAATTTTTGCTCGTATTTTAGGAAAATCACTTAATAAAGGTTTAAATATTGGCGGTAATTTGAGACTTTCTGTGATAAAACGTTTAAAATCTGACATGCAAATTTCCCATTGTAGAGATACCACAAAATAATTTTTTTCGGACAGTTCATAACAGATTAGGCATGCCTATATCATATAATATTATATAGTAAATCCACATCTGTATATCGCTTCTTATAACAACAGGTCGCACAATATTTCAAAAGCCTGTCTCAATATGATACAGAATTGAGTCACATAATGCATGTAGTATTAGGATATTATATCGGAAGATTTTCATACTTAAATGTGTTCAAGTGTCTGTGGTCTATTACAATGTTCTGCAGGGGTACATTTTCTAACATGGAGTAGAGTTTTTTTCTAAAATAATTTTGTGTGGGAAATTCATATTTTTAATCAGAAATGTTCTGTCAGACGCAGTTTTTTTTAGATATGTTTATAAATATGTATTTAATTAAAATCAAACTATATATAATAATAATAGTTGAATAAGTCTAAGTTTAAACTGTTGGCGAAACTGACTTCTGAATTGCACTTGTTTCAGACTTAGAGGTTGGTATACCAGTAACTATGTTTCCATATGTTCAGCTATTCTGCAAGTCGTTAGCAGGCTAGTAAGATTTGAGCTTAACCAGTATGTAGTTTGTGTATCAGTAATATTTTGTTGGAAATATCTTGGTTATATGAGCATTGAATCTTCTGCTTATGGAGGTAAATGTCATTAAACGTTTGTATAGAAAGCACACGTTTATAAAAAATTTAACTTATGAAATTCTTAAAATTTATTCAGATTGTATGTATCAAAGTAGATAACATTTGGTAAGCTTGTGACTTTTACTGCGGAGTGAAATGCATTAATTTAAATTTTTTTATTAATTTGTAAAGAGTTGGAAGATAAATTTTTTTTTAAACAATGACATCACATATTAGTGCATGAAAGAGGCGATATACTCTGTAGGGAAGATTCATCATAGATATAAAGATAAAGAAAGGCTGCACCCATAGCAAATTTTTCAATATGAATTGTGTACCGTAGCTTTAGGCCGTGTCACAACTCAAAAGTGTGCTCACTCTCACTGCCACTTCCATTCTGGCACACACTGACTCACATTAGAAAATTGAGACTTGTGCCCTCTGTAGGCCTTCAGAATTATTTCTCTGACAAAAAAAGTAATAAACAGTGAACAATAAAATATTTCTGGCCTTTCACTTTCCTCTAATTAATGTACAGTATTTTATGAAAAAGTAACTTATTTTAATTTGTTACATGTTTGCATGATTAAAACCATAATATTTATGTGCAAATGACAGTATTTAATACAATGCACACAATTAACCGAAATGAAAAATGAACATAACACCATAATTTGCTATGCTCCATACCAAACAGAATATTGCTGTTATTTATTACACTGTTCACAATCGCAATGAATTAGTTAAGTGGTTAAATATATTTAATAATACTTTAGAAACAACAAAATATACCTGTATATTTGAGGTTAGACTTTTAAACAAGCTCTCTCTTCTATGAAAACAACATGGCTGCCAGAGAGGGCGCGAGAGTGAGCACCGAGTGTACATCGTCGTTCACTCTCACTCTCTCGCTCTCTCCTCGGAGTTGGGACAGCAGAGAGGACTCTCTGTGGTATCAAAAGTGAGCGAGAGAGAGTGTACTCTCTCGGCGAATTGGGACACGGCCTTAGTTACAGGTCACAAGCAAGCAATTTTGTAAGCCTTAAGGAAATTTGAATGCCACATTGAATACTTAAATGTATTTCTTATTTCAAGTGAATATATTTCTTTGTTTAGTGTATGTGTCGTTACATAGTTTTAATAACCCCCCACACCCCTTTTATTTTTTAAACAGAAAGTGGTCCGCCGCCGAACATGTCGGAATAAATAGTTTCTGCAACATCTGCGTAGAGTTCACATTTGCAAGACATAGGATAAAAATTTCACCAATCGTAAAAAAGGCCTACAAATATTACTTTGGAATGCATCTAGGAGACCATGACAAAAACTGGGCACCACACATCTGTTGTACAACGTGTTTCGTTAAACTTATAAACTGGTAGAATGGTGAAGGTAACTCCATGTTGTTTGCAGCACCGATGTCTTGGAGGGAACCAAAATATCATATAGCAGATTGTTATTTTTGTATGACAAATGTCCAAGGATTTACAAACAGGAAATCAAATAAACATATAGTTTACCCAAACTTGCCTTCTGCAATCAGAAAAGTGCCACACTCTGTCAATCATCCAGTGCCTTCAAGACCAACACATGAAGAAATTGAAACAGATAGGGAAGACAGTGTTGGTGAAGAATTTTCATCTTCTGAAGAAACTGATCCCACATATCAGGTCAAAGATACTTCATCACCATATTTCTTAACTCAGACGTATATAAATGATTTATTTCGTGACTTAGGTTTAAGTAAACAAAAGTCAGGACTACTAGGACCCAGGCTGCAAGAATGTAATATTCTTTACCCAGATACAAATGTTACATTTTACATGCATAGAGAAAGCACATTTTTCCCATATTATACGTTTGACAACTCACTGACACTTTGCAACGATGTATGTGGGTTAATGAGGGTTGGACTTTAAGTATGATCAACAGGGCTGGAGGCTTTTTATAGATGCCTCCAAAACTAGTTTGAAGGCAGTTCTACTCCACAATGGGAACACCCTGCCTTCTGTGCCTGTTGCCTATGCTAGTATGGCCAAAGAGTTCTACAAAATTTTGGAAAAAATTCTCAAATATATTCAATGCAATGAACACAAATGTAAAGTATGTGGTGATTTGAAAATTATAGCAATGATTTTGGGTATGCAACAAAGCTACGCAAAGTATGGATGTTTCCTTTGTGAGCGGGATAGTCGTGACAGATATTTTCATTACATAACACAAGAATGGCCTCGATGAAAATGGCAAGTAGGAGAGAAATATATTAAACGTGAGAAACTGGTAGCTAGTAAAGATGTGCTGCTTCCTCTACTCCACATTAAGTTGGGACTCATTAAGCAATTTGTAAAGGAAATGGACAATGCTGGAAGAGGATTTATGTATCTTTCAAACAAATTGCCTCGTCTTTCACCAGCAAAGATAAAGAAAGGTGTGTTTATTGGCCCACAGATTAAGGAACTTCAGAAAGACCCAAATTTCAAAGTTTGTCTCTCACTGAAAGAAAAGCAAGCATGGGTGTGTTTCGCAAATGTCACGAGAAACTTTCTGGGGAAACAAAGAGCTGCAAACTACAGAGAACTGGCAATGAGGCTATTGTTGCATATAGGAATTAAGGGTGCAACATGTCCATGAAAGTACATTTCCTGCCCTGTTACCCTGGTAACTGCAGTGACGTGTCTGATTAACTTGGTGAAAGGTTCTATAAGGACTATAGAGAAGCGGTATGAAGTAAAATGGATGCCTAACATGCTCGCTTATTACTGCTGGAATCTTATTCGAGACTGCAAATAAACTGAACACAAATACGCAAATAAAATAGACACATTCACATCATTGTTATGCAGAAAATCTTATTTTATGTAAGCTCTACATGCAATAGGCAACATTTTTAGATGTTCCTTTAGTAACAACTGTAATAAATATGTTTGTATACCTGTTGTGTACACTAGATAGCATAGCTGTAAATTATATCACCATGACATTAAGTAAATCTCAAAAAAATATGAAAAACGTCCATATCTTGAAAATTATGCCTTATATCAAAATTCCAAAAATATATTTGAAATTAGCACACAAATGTCTAAAAGAATCACACAAGACAAATCCAGAAAAATATTTATGTATATATGTATATATTCTCGTGTCAGATCAACGAGCATCGTTGCAGAGATCACTCAGCCCATACTTGCAGCCAATTTTGCAGCTTCAGTCCCGAAATTGTCATGTATAAGTGTGCAGTTTCATAACAAAGCGCCTCACGTACTTCCCCTGCGTTAATCAAAAACAACAATGAAAAGTTAATGTAATTAATTTCTTAGGGAGTTTATCATAAATATATGTATCTACAATTAAATAGATTTTAAGACAAAAAGAATCCCATGTTTTCGTGAAAGCACTCATTAACGACATGCGTTGAATCACACTGGTCCTCATGTATTGTAAATATAAACTATGTTGACAGAAGAATTATACAAAAAGAATATTGAGCTGTCTCTAACAGTGTGGCACTCGCAGTTAAGCCCCTTTTGCTTGACCATTACTTTTTAACTACCTGGAACCTCTTCCATTCTACTCTCGCCAGACAACGCTGTGTATGACGTCGTCAGTACGGCCAGGTGGCAGGCAGTACGGCCGGGTGGCAGGCAGTATGGTCGTATGACGCGCACAGCAATGGTGCGATACGGTCGTGTGACGCGAGCTGTTATTTTGGCGTTTAGATATTTGTTCCTCTATTGTGAGTGCCCTTTAAGCTTATACCTTTCATTCCCATTTGTCGAAGTATGTAAGAAACCGTTTCCTCCCAGCGATTTCAAAACACTCGTTGGATTTGTCAAGAGAAAAGCACCCGGAGAAAGAAACTGGCCAGTTGTTGGCTATGGCCTTTACCTGGGTGGGGTTTAAAAAAGTACGGTTACTTGTAGTTACGAGGAGATGGCGTACCACCAATGTCCACTAGTCGAATAGTTGTTAAGATCTAGTGTCTGGGTTGCAATTATGAGTCCTTGTCCAGAATTCAATTCTGTGACACCAGCACATCAATAGATACATTTATTTCCAAAATATTCGCGGCTCAAGATTTAGGCGATTCAGCCTGTATTTCACAGATGAGTATAGATAAGGAAAGCTACATTAACAATTTTAATATGTCATGAACTTATTCTCAAAACGGCGGTCATGTAAATATGTTATACTGGGTCCGGACATTAGATTAACTGCAAAAATCTTAGTATTCTGGCAGTACCTATTAAGAGAATCAATACACTAAG